>CM022298.1:274847077-275447077 GCA_011799875.1 Thinopyrum elongatum
TTTGCTTAGTACGGCGGTAGCATTATAAGATGATCCCTTACTAAAATTTCAAGGTATAAGTGTTCTCCCCAAGTATGCACCGTTGCAATGAGTTCGTCGTGCTGAAACACCACGTGATGATCGGGTGTGATAGGCTCTACGTTCACATACAACGGGTGCAAGATAGTTTTGCACATGCGGAATACTCGGGTTAAACTTGACGAGCCTAGCATGTACAGACATGGCCTCGGAACACTGGAGACCGAAAGGTCGAACATGAATCATATAGTAGATATGATCAACATAGAGATGTTCACCATTGAAAACTACTCCATCTCATGTGATGATCGGACATGGTTTAGTTAATTTGGATCACGTGATCATTTAGATGACTCGAGGGATGTCTATCTAAGTGGGAGTTCTTAAGTAATATGATTAATTGAACTTAATTTATCATGAACTTAGTCCTGATAGTTTTTGCATATCTATGTTGTAGATCAATGGCCCGTGCTACCGTTCCTTTGAATTTTAATGCGTTCCTAGAGAAAGCTAATTTGAAAGATGATGGTAGCAACTACACAGACTGGGTCCGTAACTTGAGGATTATCCTCATTGCTGCACAGAAGAATTATGTCCTTGATGCACCGCTAGGTGAAAGGCCTGCTGCAGGAGCAAATGCTGATGTTATGAACGTCTGGCAAGCTCGATCTGATGACTACTCGATAGTTCAGTGTACCATGCTTTACGGCTTAGAATCGGGACTTCAAAGACGTTTTGAACGTCATGGAGCATATGAGATGTTCCAGGAGTTGAAGTTAATATTTCAAGCAAATGCCCGAGTTAAGAGATATGAAGTCTCCAACAAGTTCTATAGCTGCAAGATGGAGGAGAACAGTTCTGTCAGTGAACACATACTCAGAAAGTCTGGATATCATAATCACTTGACTCAGCTGGGAGTTAATCTTCCAGTTGATAGTGTTATTGATAGAGTTCTTCAATCACTGCCACCAAGCTATAAAGGCTTCATGATGAACTGTAATATGCAAGGGATGGATAAGATAATTCCCGAGCTCTTCGCTATGCTCAAAGCTGCGGAGGTAGAAATCAAGAAGGAGCATCAAGTGTTGATGGTTAACTAGACCACTAGTTTCAAGAAAAAGGGCAAAGGAAAGAAGGGGAACTTCAAGAAGAATGGCAAGCAAGTTGCCACTCCCGGGAAGAAACCCAAGTCTGGACCTAAGCCTGAAATTGAGTGCTTCTACTGCAAAGGGACTGGTCACTAGAAGCGGAACTGCCCCAAGTATTTGGCGGATAAGAAGGATGGCAAAGTGAACAAAGGTATATTTGATATACATGTTATTGATGTGTACCTTACTAATACTCGTAGTAGTACCTGGGTATTTGATACCGGGTCGGTTGCTCATATTTGTAACTCGAAATAGGGGCTATGGATTAAACGAAGATTGGCTAAGGACAAGGTGACGATGCGCGTCGGGAATGGTTCCAAAGTCGATGTGATCGCCGTCAGCACGCTACCTCTACATCTACCTTCGGGATTAGTTTTAGACCTGAATAATTGTTATTTGGTGCCAGCGTTGAGCATGAACATTATATCTGGATCTTGTTTAATGCGAGACGGTTATTTATTTAAATCAGAGAATAATGGTTGTTCTATTTATATGAGTAATATCTTTTATGGTCATGCACCCTTGAAGAGTGGTCTATTTTTGTTGAATCTCGATCGTGGTGATACACATATTCATAATATTGATGCCAAAAGATGCAAAGTTGATAATGATATTGCAACATATTTGTGGCACTGCCATTTAGGTCATATTGGTGTAAAGCGCATGAAGAAACTCCATGCGGATGGACTTTTGGAATCACTTGATTATGAATCATTTGATGCTTGCAAACCATGCCTCATGGGCAAGATGACTAAGACTCCGTTCTCCGGAACAATGGAGTGAGCTAATGACTTATTGGAAATAATACATACCGATGTATGCGGTCCGATGAGTGTTGAAGCTCGCGGCGAGTATCGTTATTTTCTGACCTTCACAGATGATTTGAGCAGATATGGGTATATCTAATTGATGAAACATAAGTCTGAAACATTTGAAAAGTTCAAAGAATTTCAGAGTGAAGTGGAGAATCATCGTAACAAGAAAAATAAAGTTTCTACGATCTGATCACGGAGGCGAATATTTGAGTTACGAATTTGGCCTTCATTTAAAACAATGTGGAATAGTTTGACAACTCACGCCACCTGGAACACCACACCATAATGGTGTGTCCGAACGTCGTAACCGTACTTTATTAGATATGGTGCGATCTATGATGTCTCTTACCAATTTACCACTATCGTTTTGGGGTTATGCATTAGAGACAGCTGCATTCACGTTAAATAGGGCACCATCTAAATCCGTTGAGACGACACCGTATGAACTGTGGTTTGGCAAGAAACCTAAGCTGTCGTTTCTTAAAGTTTGGGGTAGCGATGCTTATGTAAAAAAGCTTCAGCCTGATAAGCTCGAACCCAAATCGGAGAAGTGCGTCTTCATAGGATACCTAAAAGAAACTGTTGGGTACACCTTCTATCACAGATCCGAAGGCAAGATCTTTGTTGCTAAGAATGGATCCTTTCTAGAGAAGGAGTTTCTCTCGAAAGAAGTGAGTGGGAGAAAAGTAGAACTTGATGAGGTAATTGTACCTTCTCTCAATTTGGAAAGTATCTCATCAGAGAAATCTGTTCCTGTGATGCCTACACCAACTGGAGAGGAAGCTAATGATAATGATCATGAAACTTCAGATCAAGTTACTACCGAACCTCGTAGGTCAACCAGACCATGTTCTGCACCAGAGTGGTACGGTAATCCTGTTCTGGAGGTCATGTTACTAGACCATGACGAACCTACGAACTATGAGGAAGCAATGATGAGCCCAGATTCCGCAAAATGGCTTGAAGCCATGAAATCTGAGATGGGATCCATGTATGAGAACAAAGTATGGACTTTGGTTGACTTGCCCGATGATCGGCAAGCCATTGAGAATAAATGGATCTTCAAGAAGAAGACTGACGCTGATGGTAATGTTACTGTCTACAAAGCTCGACTTGTCACAAAAGGTTTTCGACAAGTTCAAGGAATTGACTACGATGAGACCTTCTCACCCGTAGCGATGCTTAAGTCTGTCCGAATCATGTTAGCAATTGCTGCATTTTATGATTATGAAATCTGGCAAATGGACGTCAAAACTGCATTCCTTAATGGATTTCTTAAAGAAGAGTTGTATATGATGCAACCAGAAGGTTTTGTCGATCCTAAAGGTGCTGACAAAGTGTGCAAGCTCCAGCGATCCATTTATGGACTGGTGCAAGCATCTCGGAGTTGGAATATACGCTTTGATGAGGTGATCAAAGCATATGGTTTTATACAGACTTTTGGAGAAGCCTGTATTTACAAGAAAGTGAGTGGGAGCTCTGTAGCATTTCTAATGTTATATGTGGATGACATATTGTTGATTGGAAATGATATAGAATTTCTGGATAGCATAAAAGGATACTTGAATAAAAGTTTTTCAATGAAAGACCTCGGTGAAGCTGCTTATATATTGGGCATCAAGATCTATAGGGATAGATTGAGACGCTTAATAGGACTTTCACAAAGCACATACCTTGATAAAGTTTTGAAGAAGTTCAAAATGGATCAGTTAAAGAAAGGGTTCTTGCCTGTATTGCAAGGTGTGAAGTTGAGTAAGACTCAATGCCTGACCACTGCAGAAGATAGAGAGAAAATGAAAGTCATTCCCTATGCCTCAGCCATAGGTTCTATCATGTATGCTATGCTATGTACCGGACCTGATGTGTGCCTTGCTATAAGTTTAGCACGGAGGTACCAAAGTAATCCAGGAGTGGATCACTATACAGCGGTCAAGAACATCCTGAAGTACCTAAAAAGCACTAATGATATGTTTCTCATTTATGGAGGTGACAAAGAGCTTGTCGTAAATGGTTACGTCGATGCTAGCTTTGACACTGATCCGGATGACTCTAAGTCACAAACCGGATACATATTTATATTGAATCGTGGAGCTGTCAATTGGTGCAGTTCCAAGCAAAGCGTCGTGGCGAGATCTACGTGTGAAGCGGAGTACATAGCTGCTTCGGAAGTAGCGAAAGAAGGAGTCTGGATGAAGGAGTTCATATCCGATCTAGGTGTAATACCTAGTGCATCGGGTCCAATGAAAATCTTTTGTGACAATACTGGAGCAATTGCCATGGCGAAGGAATCCAGATTTCACAAAAGAACCAAACACATCAAGAGACGCTTCAACTCCATCCGTGATCAAGTCAAGGAAGGAGACATAGAGATTTGCAAAATACATACGGATCTGAATGTGGCAGACCCGTTAACTAAGCCTCTTCCACGAGCAAAACATGATCAGCACCAAGACTCCATGGGTGTTAGAATCATTACAATGTAATCTAGATTATTGACTCTAGTGCAAGTGGGAGACTGAAGGAAATATGCCCTAGAGGCAATAATAAAGTTGTTATTTATATTTCCATATATCATGATAAATGTTTATTATTCATGCTAGAATTGTATTAACCGGAAACTTAATACATGTGTGGATACATAGACAAAACACCGAGTCCCTAGTAAGACTCTACTAGACTAGCTCGTTAATCAAAGATGTTTAAGTTTCCTAACCATAGACATGTGTTGTCATTTGATGAATGGGATCACATCATTAGGAGAATGATGTGATGGACATGACCCATCCGTTAGCTTAGCATAATGATCGTTCAGTTTTATTGCTACTGCTTTCTTCATGTCAAATACATATTCCTTCGACTATGAGATTATGCAACTCCCGGATACCGGAAGAATACCTTGTGTGCTATCAAACGTCACAACATAACTGGGTGATTATAAAGATGCTCTACAGGTATCTCGGAAGGTGTCTGTTGGGTTGGCATAGATCAAGATTAGGATTTGTCACTCCGAGTATCGGAGAGGTATTTCTGGGCCCTCTCGGTAATACACATCGTAAGAAGCCTTGCAAGCAATGTGACTAATGAGTTAGTTACCGGATGATGTATTACGGAACGAGTAAAGAGACTTGCCGGTAACGAGATTGAACTAGGTATGAAGATACCGACCATCGAATCTCGGGCAAGTAACATACCGATGACAAAGGGAATAACATATGTTGTCATTGCGGTACGACCGATAAAGATCTTCATAGAATATGTGGGAGCCAATATGAGCATCCAGGTTCCGCTATTGGTTATTGACCGGAGAGGTGTCTCGGTCATGTCTACATAGTTCTCGAACCCGTAGGGTCCGCACGCTTAACGTTCGATGACGATTTTGTGTTATATGAGTTATGTGATTTGGTGACCGAATGTTGTTCGGAGTACCGGATGAGATCACGGACATGACGAGGAGTCTCGAAATGGTTGAGAGATAAAGATTGATATATTGGATGATAGTATTCGGACACCCGAAGTGTTCCAGAGTGTATCGGGTACATATCGGAGTACCGGGGGGGGGGGGTTACCGGAACCCCCCGGTGGAAGATATGGGCTAAATGGGCCAAGGAGGGAGGAACACCAGCCCACATAGGGGTGGCACGCCCCCCACAAGGGAGGAGTCCGAATTGGACTAGGGGAGGGGGCGGCGCCCCCTTTCCTTCTCCCTCTCTCTCTCTCCTTCCCCCTTTCCCCCTCCGATAAAAGGAGGGGGGGGGGGCGAATCCTACTAGGAGCCCAAGTAGGACTCCTCCTACTTAAGGCGCGCCTAGGGACGGCCTCCTCCCCTCTCCCTCCTTTATATACGGGGGTGGGGGCGCCTCTAACACACATCAATTGTTCCAAGCCGTGTGCGGCGCCCCCCTCCACGGTTTACTCCTCCGGTCATATTCACGTAGTGCTTAGGCGAAGCTCTACGCGGATAACTTCACCATCACCATCACCACGCCGTCGTGCTGACGGAACTCTCCCTCGACACTTTTGCTGGATCAAGAGTTCGAGGGACGTCATTGAGCTGAACGTGTGCAGAACTCGGAGGTGCCGTACGTTCGGTACTTGATCGGTCGGAACGAGAAGACGTTCGACTACATCAACCGCGTTAAACAAACGCTTCCGCTTTCGGTCTACGAGGGTACGTGGACACACTCTCCTCCTCTTGTTGCTATGCATCTCCTAGATAGATCATGCGTCAGCGTTGGAAATTTTTTGAAATTGCATGCTACGTTCCCTAACATAGGGCGCACCCTCCACCCTTGTGGAGGCCTCGTGGCTCTTCTGGCCCAACACTTTTGCTTCGGGGGCTTCTTCTGGTCCATAAAAAATCACCGTAAATTTTCAGCTCATTTGGACTCCGTTTGATATTCCTTTTCTGCGAAACTCAAAAACAAGGAAAAAACAGAAACTGGCACTGGGCTCTAGGTTAATAGGTTAGTCCCAAAAATAATAGAAAATAGCATATAAATGCATATAAAACATCCAAGATGGATAATATAATAGCATGGAACAATCAAAAATTATAGATATGTTGGAGATGTATCAAGCATCCCCAAGCTTAATTCCTGCTCGTCCTCGAGTAGGTAAATGATAAAAACAGAATTTTTGATGTGGAATGCTAGCAAGTGCACAAGTTTGATCAATAATAATTTCAATCACTTTTTCTAGCATCATTATATATCATAAACAGTAGCTCATCTCATAAAACTTCTCATGATCAAGTAGCAAACTATTCAAATGTCAAAGCATAGATCATAAACTTTCTTGAAAACTAACAAACTAGGTTCTCAGTCATCAAACAATTGCAATTCATCTTATTTTCAGGAAGGGTCTATGTAAGAGCTTTGATTTAGCAAATCCCACATACTCAACTATCATATAGTCTTCCATGATTGCTACCACTCCAAGCATATTTTTAGAACAAATAGGATCCATTGAACATAGAGAAAGATAGGGGCTTAATGTTTCGCCTCCCAACTTATTTATCATATAGATAATTGTCAACAATAATAATTCATGATCAAATATATTTGAATGGCCATATATGTTTAGATCTTTCCCCACCACATGATCCTTGCCAACTAAAGAGTAGGTTGGAATGAGAAGGAATACTACTGACTCTTTCATAAAAGTAAAAGATAGGCCTTCGCAGAGGGAAGCAGGGATTTGCAGAGGTGCCAGAGCTCGAAGCTTTTAAAACAGAGATGAAAATAATTTTGAGAGGTATGCTTTCATTGTCAACATAACAACCAAGAGTTCCCAATATTTTCCATACTAGATACATTATAGGCGGTTCCCAAACAGAAAGGTAAAGTTTTTACTCCCCCTCCACCAACAATCACACTCCACGGCTTGTCCGAAACAACGGGTACCGTCCAACTATCAACAATCCTGGGGGAGTTTTGTTTGCAATTATAATTTGATTTGATTTGAGCATGGAACTGGGCATCCCGGTTACCAGCCATTTTCTCGTGAATGATGAGCGGAGTCCACTCATCGTGAGAATAACCCACCTAGCATGGAAGATACTGACAGCCCCTAGTCGCTACATGAGCGATTCAGGCATACAAAATAGATTTTTATTTGAAGGTTTAGAGTTTGGCACATGCAAATTTTCTTGAAACGGCAGGTAAATACCGCATATAGGTAGATATGGTGGACACTCATGGAAGAAACTTGGTTCAAGGATTTTGGATGCACAAGCAGTATTCCCGCTTAGTACAGAAATTTTGGCTAGCAAAAGATTCTAAATAGCAAGCACCACATGTTGGAGGATCCATAACAATATAACTTATATACAAATATACCCAAGCATAACTCATTATGTTGTCTTCCTTGTCCAACTTTAACTAATTTGATCAAGTTTGAAAATATTTAATGGGGCTCACAATCATAGAAGATGTCCAAGATAGTATATTTATATGTGAAATCTCTCTTCCTTCAATATTCTTTCATGAATTGTTCAAGTGACCAATACTATGTTTGCTAACTTTCAATAAATTTACCACCTCTACTTCTTATATGTGAAGTCATTACTCCCCATGGTATAAGCATATGAAGCATATATAATTTCAGATTTATGATATTCAATTCATTCAACCATTTACTCATAGGATATAAGTGAAGCACGTGAGTAAATGACTAACTACTCCAAAAAGATATAAGTGATGATCAATGAGTAGTCAAATAATTAAGTAGCTATGTGAAAACTCTCTCTCATAAAGAAAATTTAGATCTTAAGTACTTTATTCAAACAGCAAGCAAAATAAAATAAAATGATATTCTAAAAATAGCACACATCATGTGAAGAATCAAAAACTTAGGCTCAACCGATACTAACCGATAATTCTTGATGAAGAAAGGTGGGATGCCTACCGGGGCATCCCCAAGCTTAGATGCTTGAGACTTCTTGAAATATTATATTGGGATGCCTTGGGCATCCCCAAGCTTGAGCTTTTGTGTCTCCTTAATTCCTTTTATATGATGGTTTCCCTAAATCTTAAAAACTTCATCCACACAAAACTCAACAAGAACTCGTGAGAAAAAGTTAGTATAAATCAAATGCAAAACCTTATCATTCTATACTGTAGAAAATCACTAAAATTATTATTTAACATTGCATACTAAATGCCTCTGCATATTTAATACTCCTATCCTCTAATAGAATCATTAAACAAGCAAACATATGCAAACATAACCGCAATCTGTCAAAACGGGACAGTCTGTAAAGAGTGCAATTGTACTCATACTTACCTAACTCAAAAAATTCTGAAAAATTACCACACTGTAGAAAATTTTCTGTTACTAATTGTGTGAAAATTTCAAGATTTTACCATGTTCTGACTTTCGATAAGAATTCAGACAACGATAGAAAACTTTCTGTTTTTAAAACAGCAACATATAGGCATGCAAAATAAGCATGGTAAAGGCTATACTTGACCTTTTTATTGAAATAAAAGATACATAACATTACTATAAATAACATCAAGCAAATCCTAATAAAATAAAATGATGCTCCAAGCAAAACTCATATTATGTGACGAATAAAAATATAGCTCCAAGTAAGGTTACTGATAATATTGGAGACGGAAGAGGGGATGCCTTCCGGGGCATCCCCAAGCTTAGTTGCTTGGGTCTTCCTTGAATATTACTTTGGGGTGCCTTGGGCATCCCCAAGCTTAGGTTATTTACACTTCTTATTCTCCTCATATCAATATCTCACCCAAAACTTCAATCACACAAAACTTAACGGAACTTCGTGAGATGGGTTAGTATGATAAAACAAATCATTCACTTTGGTACTGTCAATACAAGATTCAAAATTTTTCTCACATGATGCCTACTGTATCCTATCATTTCTACAATTTATATTGAGCAATATAAGCCATAGAAACTAGAAAACAAGCAAACTATGCATTGAAAACAGAATCTGTCAAAAACAGAACAGTACATAAAGATCTGAATTAAGGTCATACTTATGTAAATCCAATAATTCTTAAAAATTAGGAAAACATACAAAATTTGTATATAAATCCTCTGTAAAAAATTTAGAGTTTTTCAATTTTCCAGAAAAAGATAGGAATTTCTGTACTGGACGCAAAAGTTTCTGTTTTTGCACAGAATCAAGTCAACTATCAACCACACTATCCCAAAGGCTTTACTTGGCACTTTATTCAAACAAAAGCTATAAAACATGATTACTACAGTAGCATAATCATGTGAACACACAAAAACAGTAGGAGTAAATATTGTTTTGTCTCCTAACAAGCGCTTTTCTTTAATGCCTTTTTAGCTAGGCATGATGATTTCCATGATGCTCACATAAAAGATAAGAATTGAAACATAACGGGAGCATCATGAAGCATATAACTAGCACATTTAAGTCTAACCCACTTCCTATGCATAGGTATTTTGTGAGCAAACAATTTATGGGAGCAAGAATCAACTAGCATAGAAAGGCAAAACAAGTGCAACTTCAAAACTTTCAACACATAGAGAGGAAACTTGATATTATTGAGATATGTAAAAGCATAAGTTCCTCTCTCATAATAATTTTCAGTAGCATCATGAATGAATTCAACAATATAACTATCACATAAAGCATTCTTTTCATGAGACACAAGCATAGAAATTTTATTACTCTCCACATAAGCAAAATTCTTCTCATTCATAGTAGTGGGAGCAAACTCAACAAAGTAACTATCATGTGAGGCATAATCCAATTGAAAATTAAAATCATGATGACAAGTTTTATGGTTATCATTATTCTTTATAGCATACATGTCATCACAATAATCATCATATATAGCAACTTTATTCTCATAATCAATTTTAACCTCTTCCGAAATAGTGGATTCATCACTAAATAAAGTCATGACCTCTCCAAATCCACTTTTATCATATTAAAATAAGAATCAACACCCTCCAAAATAGTGGGATCAATACTACCTAAAGTTGACACTCTTCCAAACCCACTTTCATCAATATAATCATCATAAATAGGATGCATGCTATCATCATAATAAATTTGCTCATCAAAACTTGGGGGAGTAAAAATATCATCTTCATCAAACATAGCATCCCCAAGCTTGTGGCTTTGCATATCATTAGCATCATGGATACTCAAGGAATTCATACTAACAACATTGCAATCATGCTCATCATTCAAATATTTAGTGCCAAACATTTTATTGACTTCTTCTTCTAGCACTTGAGCACAATTTTCCTTTCCATCATTTTCTCGAAAGACATTAAAAAGATGAAGCATATGAGGCAACCTCAATTCCATTTTTTTGTAGTTTTCTTTTATAGACTAAACTAGTGATAAACAAGAAACTAAAAGATTCGATTACAAGATCTAAAGATAAACCTTCAATCACTAACCTCCCCGGCAACGGCGCCAGAAAAGAGCTTGATGTCTACTATGCAACCTTCTTCTTATAGGCTCGTGTTGGGCCTCCAAGCGCAGAGTTTTGTAGGACAGTAGCAAATTTCCCTCAAGTGGATGACCTAAGGTTATCAATCTGTGGGAGGCGTAGGATGAAGATGGTCTCTCTCAAACAACCCTGCAACCAAATAACAAAGAGTCTCTTATGTCCCCAACACACCCAATACAATGGTAAATTGTATAGGTGCACTAGTTCGGCGAAGAGATGGTGATACAAGTGCAATATGGATGGTAGATATAGGTTTTTGTAATCTAAAAATATAAAAACAGCAAGGTAGTAAGTAAAAAAAGTGAGTGAAAATGGTATTGCAATCCTTGGAAATAAGGCCTAGGGTTCATACTTTCACTAGTGCAAGTTCTCTCAACAATGATAACATAATTAGATCATATAACAATCCATTAGATCATATAACAATCCCTCAACGTGCAACAAAGAGTCACTCCAAAGTCACTAATAGCGGAGAACAAACGAAGAGATTATTGTAGGGTACGAAACCACCTCAAAGTTATTCTTTCTGATCGACCTATTGGGCTATTCCTATAAGTGTCACAAACAGCCCTCGAGTTCGTACTAAAATAACACCTGAAGACACACATCAACCAAAACCCTAATGTCACCTAGATACTCTAATGTCACCACAAGTATCAGTGGGTTTGATTATACGATATGCATCACATAATCTCAGGTTCATCTATTCAAACCAACACAAAGAACTTCAAAGAGTGCCCCAAAGTTTCTACCGGAGAGTCAAGACGAAAACGTGTGCCAACCCCTATGCATAAGTTCACAAGGTCACAGAACCCGCAAGTTGATCACCAAAGCATACATCAAGTGGATCACATGAATATCCCATTGTCACCACAGATAAGCACATGCAAGACATACATCAAGTGTTCTCAAATCCTTAAAGACTCAATCCGATAAGGTAACTTCAAAGGGAAAACTCAATCCGTTACAAGAAGGTAGAGGGGAGAAACATCATAAGATCCAACTATAATAGCAAAGCTCGCGGTACATCAAGATCGTGCCAAATCAAGAACACGAGAGAGAGATCAAACACATAGCTACTGGTACATACCCTCAGCCCCGAGGGTGAACTACTCCCTCCTCGTCATGGAGAGCGCCGGGATGATGAAGATGGCCACCGGTGATGATTTCCCCCTCCGGCAGGGTGCCGAAACAGGGTCCCGATTGGTTTTTGGTGGCTACAGAGGCTTGCGGCGGCGGAACTCCCGATCTAGGTTTATTTCTGGGGTTTTTTATATTTATAGGAATTTTTGGCGTCGAGAACAAGTTAGGGGGGTCCACGAGGAGCCCACAAGACCGGAGGGCACGCCCGGGGGGGTAAGGCGCGCCCTCCACCCTTATGGAGGCCTCGTGGCTCTTCTGGCCCAACTCTTTTGCTTCGGGGGCTTCTTCTGGTCCATAAAAAATCACCGTAAACTTTCAGCTCATTTGGACTCCGTTTGATATTCCTTTTCTGCGAAACTCAAAAACAAGGAAAAAACAAAAACTGGCACTGGGCTCTAGGTTAATAGGTTAGTCAAAAAATAATATAAAATATCATATAAATGCATATAAAACATCCAAGATGGATAATATAATAGCATGGAACAATAAAAAATTATAGATACGTTGGAGACGCGTCAATGCCATCCTTGCCAATGAATGATGTGGCTTGCCTTAGTGCAGAGGAGTGTCACAATACTCCTGGTCCTTTCCAAGGCAACTAGAACCTTCTGAAAATAATTTGAATGCAAAAAGAAAATGTCACATAAAGCCTTTTATTGCACCAGAAATTATCTACAGCAAGAAAAAAATCTCAAACTTGACATACAGAAACTTTAGCTCATTACAAAACTAGTGCAAAAAGAATCAACTCATTTGGACTTATGGTTTAAGAGATATTGCTGGTCAATGTTGTGGTCAAAATATTTGAATTAAACTGAAATTCAGAAAAACCAGAAGTGGCCACGTCGAAGGCGTATTCTTAGAATACGCCTCCACTCATAACACTTTGGGCGATTGAAAGAGAGGCCGACAGGTGGGGTCGCCATGTCAGGTTTGAGAGAGAGAACAGAGGAGGCGGTGCTGTCGCTGGTGGTTCTCAGGCAAGGAGACCTTGGCGGCTGCCAGAGAGGAAGGGGATGGGTCCAGCGCATCGAGACGAGCACAGATGTACCCAAAGTGATGACGGAGGTGGAAGGACGGGGTCGAAACAGTCTTCTCCAGAGACGATGGGCGGTGGAGCTCATCGGAGTTGAAGATTCCGACGATAATCCGACGAATTGGCGGCACCGTGGGGCTCACGAGATCAACACGAACACGCCTGAGGAGGTGGGCAAAGGCAGGGAGCACCAGAGCAGGAGGGTGGCCATGGGGTATCCACGGTCAATTCCGGCGAGGATCGGCGGGCCCTCCCGGCCTTGCCGCACTAGCTAGGAAAATGATTTGTGGCCAGAGAAGTGAATGGGGATGGTTGAAACGGCTCGAAAGTGCTCTATTTATAGGCGGCGAGGTGATCGAGCTAGTGCTCCGCCAGAGATGAACAACAGAAGAAATGGGATAGGGAAATAGCTCAGGCTCGACGTGTAGAAGAAGTAGACGACGCCAAGAACAGTGCGTGCACTCGGCCAAAGCTACAGGGCACTAGGTGGGACAAGACGTGCACGTGGGCGCACTGTACCGAACGGATGCGTCGTGTCTGCACCAGTGTGCAGTCTACCAGCATCGGGGAGGAGCAAAGAGGTGCTAGGTGGAAGAAGCGGAGTGTGCTCGGTGGCGCGAGCATGCTGCGGTGGCGCGAGGAGGGCGAACGGGCGGTGGCAGGAGGGTCCCGGTGTCCCGAGCATGTCGAACGCCTGTCGAACACCCTGCACACGCGCGGTCACCGCGGGCACTGGCACATGCGGTGTGTCTGGGGCTGCCAGACCATGTCTAGGGTGTAGTCCCTTCAACGCGGTGCTGCTATGTGCCCTCAGCTTGACACCTAGCCCATTGGAAAAGACAGGAGAAGGCATAAGTGTTTTTGGACAGAACTTGTGAAGAGAGCTGAGAGAAAATTACTTGGATTTAAAGGGTAAAACTTGGTGGTTAAGAATCTCCTAGGAAGGTAGTCATGTGGTAAAAACTTCAGCCCAAATGGATCAAGGAAAAATGCACTTGCTTCACAAAGTGACACTTCTGTCCAGAAGCAAAAATATTTTCCTAAGCTAAAATTTTCCAAATGACCAAGGCATAAAATTACATGGGAAGGTGAGGCACGATCCAAAGAATATTTGGGAATTATTGGGAATTTTGTGAGCAAGGAAAATGAGGGTTGCTTCATAGGATAGTGAAGTAACCTCCATTTTTAAAGGGAAAACGAATATTATGCCATTAAAGAAAGTTATTACATGGCATAATAATGAGGGTGATGAGGTCAAGAGAGGGTTTAAGAATGAAAGAACCCACTTGGAAGAAATTCAAAATGATTTCCAAGTGGTAAGTCCAAAAGAATTTGATTGAAAATCCAAATGCAAATCAAATATTCAATAAATGCAAGAAAAAGAAAAATGGGCAAAATCCAGGGTGTCCCAGCGCACGCACAACTGGGCGACGGCAACCTTTTGATCATACCCAGCACGACCGTCGGTGAACTCGAGGTCGAAGCCGACCACTTGGTACTTGTCCTCAGCAAGCAACTACTCCATAGGGTGGGTGGAGCTTTCCACCGAGACCGGCTCGTTCGTGTACATCACCGAGAGGTCCTTCCCCCTCACGTGGGTGTCCACTATGTGAGGCGTGGTGAACTGCCACCCATTGTCGTCACAGGGAGCGCCATTGGAGCCACGTGGAGCACCATTGGAGCCGCCGGATATCCTCTCTGTATGTGTCGTCGTGGGTGTGCTTATTGTGTCGTGGGGCGCGAGGGATTAAGGTAAATGGCCACGGGAATAACTGGGGCCGGGCAGCCTGGATTCTCGGCACGTCCGCATGTCAGTTTTTGCAGCGGGTAACTGCATCATGGTGCCGCGCCCGGTGCAACCGCATGCATAATGGCAACACGAACGTACGTGATCGTCCGCCGGCCCCAAACGCTCGCACCGCACGTGAAGGGACGCGAGCAGAGCGCTCGCGGCTGCCTCAACCGCGAGCAACCACACGCATAGAGTAGTTGAACATGAAGGGAATGGTCATCTACAAGCCGTCCGGCAGTTGCGAGCCGGTGACATGATGTGAAACTACGTCGCGTTCCACATCACACAGTGGTCGAACAATTGTTCGCGACGCTGTGTAGAGAGCGGCCCACTACTAGGGAAATGCTTATAAGTATGACATCAGTAGTAGCGTTGGTTATGGGGCCAACGCTACTGACACTTAGTAGTAGCGCTGGTTGACAGAAAGCACGACAAGTATGAATGTAGAAGTAGCGCTGGGCCACTAGGCAGCGCTACTGATAAGTGCTCCCATGGCCACCGGCAGGGGCTACACGTAGTAGTAGTGGTTAGCTAGAACCAGCGCTACTACTAGGGACTTATCAGTAGCGCGGGGCTGGCAGCCAGCGCTACTGTTATTGATACCTTATCCTCCCCCCGCGCGTCGGCCCGAACACTCCCTTTCCCACACACTCTCATCGTCCGCTGCCACCGCCTGCAGCCGTCGTCGCGCCGCCGCCGTCTGCCGGTATGCCGCCTCCCTCCCTTCCCCTTCCATCCCTCCCTTCTCCCTCCCTCCCTCCGACCCTGGCTCTCCCTCCATCGTCCCTCGCCCTTCTCTCTCCCTGCTCCGTCCCCCTCTCCCTCCATCCCTCTCTCCCTCCTAGCCCTCTCCCTCCCTCCGATCCCTCCTGCATTGCATGCATAGACAGATGGATAGATAGATGAATGGATAGATAGATAGATGAATAGATAGATGGTTAGAACTATGGTATTTTTGATATATTGTATAGATAGACAAATGGATGGATGGATATATAGATAGATGGATGGATGGATAGATGTTAGGGCTAGAACTAGGGTATTTTTAGTAAATGTATAGGTCTTTTCAATTTTTAGGGTTAGAACAAGGTTTTACAAATTATTAGGGTTAACTAGGTTTTACAAATTTTGTTTCTGTTTTAGACATATGGTTTCACTAAGTCCTAATAATGTTTTTGTTTATATTTTGTTTTTGTAGAAATCAAGGAGCCCCTGCATCATCCCGGCCGCCGTCGTTCCCGGCACCGACCCCCTCCGACCTCGAGGTGAGACTAGTCAAATCCCCATGTCGATGATGATGTAAATGTTTTGATAGATGTAGTAGAGTAGTAGTTGAGTAGCTGTGATAATGTGATGACCAGCCAAACACCTCCAAGTGGCCAATGTTTTGCCGGAGTGTCGATTAATTTCCATTCCGACAAATTTCAGGCGCTCGATATGTTCTTTCTAGCAAAGGTCATGCCGGATTATTCTGTGAATTTTGGCATGACTTGTGCTAGAATATGTAGGAAATATCGAGTCACCCGAATTTTCTAGAAAGATAATTAAACGACATTTTGGGTTGACTTTAAGTCTGTCGAGGCTCCATACATGACAGTCAAAAAATGAGTGAGGGCGAAAGTCTGCATCATATATGAGAGAAGAAGAATCCCGACTGTTGTCGTGGGTGTCGTTTCTCCTTCTCCTTGTGCTAGACCTTTGTTATGCACTAGGGGAAGGAGGAGTAACGACCATCACCGACGGTCGAAAAATCAGTGAGGGAGTGTCCACCATATACACCACATGAGATGAGATGAGAGTTTTCAAGAAAAGACTCGACAGACCGACAATCAACCCGTGATGAATAATAATGATCTAATTTAGTTTTTGTAGTACATGTATTGAATTTTACAAGTTTAATCTTTGAATTATGACCATAGGAAATTTCTGACGACGATGATAGGATCCCAGAGTGCAACTACTGCGGTGACGACCGGGGTCTGTGCGACAGGCCTCACCTGGTAGACGGTCGGCGCTTTAGTGTTAAGCTCGATGAGACCTTCGATGTTGACATGGTATGCAACGACAAGTCTTTTTTTCATAATTAAGCATGACTTATGCTTCTTCAACGTGTAATTTTCATATTTTACAATTCGACTAGCTTATCCCATGCCGTGCAAGACGCTATGTCTTGGAGCATCTGAATTTCCAAGATCATGAAAATATGGAGACAAAGATAGTTCATCTCAGGACCCATCATGGTTATGATTTTGTTGTAAGCTATACAATTCGGAGAGCGTATCCCATTTTGGTTGCTCGAATTGGGAAGCACTATGCAAGGCGTATGATTTTCAGGAGGGTATGTATGTCACCTTCGATCTTGGTGATCATGACGATGGCATTTGGATCCTTGTTGATACGCTTCCACTTCTAACTCTATGTGAGTTTCTCAAACATATTTATTAAGTAATTTATATTGTTTATTTCAAAATAGTTGACAACTTATTTCAAACATAATAATTCATTCTTCAAAAAATGTACGGAAGATGGTAGACAGAACCTACTACACTGATGGCGCTGAATTAACTTATGAGGAGAAAGATCATCTTATCTCATTTATTATTGATGTTGAGAATTACAATATCAATTATGAAACTCCTGCACATTATGGTCAATACGTGTCACTAGTGCACGTGTTGAACTACGGTAACATCCATGTAGATGGCATGGTAAGATTTTTTACTATTACGACATCCATGCATCTTTTGCATATATTATTCTAAAGCTAAACTACATTGCTAACTACGATGTTATTATTATGTTTTTCAACAGAAAATCCTGAAGGATTGTGTGCCTGATCTGATGTTTTTGAAAGGTCGGCTTGATGTTATTAGCTTACGGCCAGGTCATCCTAGGCTTCACCGATGTTCATACCAGATTTCTAAAACCGATGAAGACATGACAATCAAAGAATGGAAAAAATGTATGGACAATCATAGGGAGCTACTTGGAAGCAACATTGTGTAAAGTGCAAGAATTGGAGACAGGATAGTCTCCATTCTCCATAATGGAGCGTCAGGGCCACTCTTGTTTTATGCTATTTTACCTTAGAGAGGGTAGTAGGTCCTAGCTAATACTCATGATCATGTGCTAAGAACAATTAAATAGGGTTGGTTAGATGACTAAGATGATGATGAGTATGACTTGTTATTATGATAACAATGATGAGTTATTTATTATTATGATGATGCATGATGCTAAGTTGTTATATGAGCAGGATAAGCTATTATATATATCAGTGGGTGAAATGAACATGGATTAGATTCAAGTGGAGGCAACATGTGGTGCAAATCAGAAGTACTACTCGATGTGCACCACATGTTGTCTCCACTTGAATCTAATCCATGTTCATTTCACCCACTAATATATATATAATAACTAATCATGGTCATAAAATCATATGATGAAAGTACTGTATATAAAACCTATACAAATACAGCGACAATAAGCTGCATTTTCAAAAATACAGGAAAATTTAGCAGTAGTGCTTTTCATAAGAAACGCTACTGCTACTTACTATTATTAGTAGCGCTGTTTTCAAAGGAGCGCTACTGCTAATTAGGTATATTAGCAGCGCTGGAAAACCAGCGCTACTACTACCAGTTAGCTGTAGCGCCTTAGTGGTAGCGCTTGTACCAGCGCTACTTCTAGGGTTATCCCTAGTAGTGGCCGTCTGCTAGGTAATTACATCACAAACGTTTTTTATTAACCATATATGTACGTGTCATTTCGTCCTCCTCTCGCATGTCTTGTCACCCTGCTGCCGCAGATGGCTTCGAGTGCAAGCTTGAGCATCACACATGTGTTCTTTTGGCCAAACAGTGGCTCGAAGAGGCGCCAATGAATCGTCAGTGAGCCCGTTCCCGTGCAACCGTGCAGGTTCCCGTGCACAACCGCTAAGCTTTCCGCCCGACTCGGCGAAATCCCCCAAAACCCCAATGCTTACCGTCCTGCTATATAAACCCTGATGGTCGGCGAGTCCTGCGTTGCATTTTCCCCTCCCTCCCCGTAGCTTAACTCGTCTGCTTCTCCCACAGTCACCAATGACACCGGTCCGTCATCGTCGCTCAGCCACTTCGCCATCATCAGAGGACAACTCCAGCTGGGAGGCTACACCGCGGCGACAGCGCAGTCCCCGGCATCGTGTACGGTGCGTGGCGTCCATGTTGGGTGTGCGCACAACACCCACCACACGCTCCACCGCCGCTAGCCGTCGGCAGCTATTGCGACCACTGTTGCCGCCACCCCACCATTTGTCGCCATGGCCGACACACCACCATCGAAAGCCAGGGCCATTGCCCCCTCCGCCATCGTGGCCCGAAGGCGGGAGGTGGCCGTCGTGGCCGCCACCCCACTGTCGGCCGCTGTGGCCTTCACTCGCTCCACCACTGCGGCCAGAAGGCGGGAGGTGGCCGTCATGGGCGCCACCCCATCGTCGGCTGCCGTGGCCGCCACCGCACCGTTGATCACCGGGGTGATCACCCACTCTGCCACCATCGCCCGAAGGCGGGAGGTGGAGGTGGTGCCGCACATGTGCGTCAGCGACCTTGCGTCTGGTCGAGCACGCAAAGAGTCTTACCACCGCTGTGGCCGCAGCACACGCCGCCGTAGAGGCGCAGAATGTGGAGATCTACGAGGAGTCCCGCTGCTTCGAAAGGGAACGTCTAGAGCGGTAGACGGTGTTCGAGGTGGGCATCGCTAAAGGTGCAGCAGCAGTAGGCACCAGATTCCAGTTCTCCAGCTCATCAGTAGGCTCCTCCTCCTCTGCCTCTTACTGAGCCCGCTCGGCAGAGGAGAGGCTGCCGAAAGTAGTACAAAGCCCCTCCGTAGTAGTATTTAGGGGCTATTTTGTTCATTTCATCTGACTATAGATATAATTGAACTGTACTACATACTAAAAATTAGCTTGTATATATAGTTGAACTAGCTATTTCAGTACGTGGTTGGCAACAAATGGGGAAAAGTTTGTTCGGTTCAGCTGTCGAGTTGAATTTTTTGTATAAAGAACGACTGCTTAATCTATGAATGAAATCTTTGCTTACTGATTTTCAGTTGCAAAATTAGATAGTGCTAGTGATTTTTAGCTGCAAATTTTGACAAATGGCAGTGTTACAAGTAGGAACAAATGGCAATGTTACTAGATCGACAAATGCCAATGTTTCCAGTTTGACAAATGGTAGTATACCCAATATGACAGATGCAAATCTTACCAAATTGTCTGTACGTTGATGCACATAGATCATCATAAAAAATCATTTGCAGTGAAGAGATGTACAAATCATGCACCAAATTTTCTCTTGTCTTAGTGGCGAAGGAACCATAGCTCTCGCTTTGCATACGGTGTTCAATATGAACTATTTGCGATGAAGAGATGCACAAATCCTGCGTGCCAAATTTACCCTTGGATTTCCGGGGAAGGAACCATTGCTCTCGCTTTGCATACGGGTGTTCTAACTAAAACGTTTGCGATGAGTGTTTTGTTCAGAGAAAACATTGATGTTTTTTAATTTTTTCCTTTGATAAATCTGCGCATTCAGAGAGAAAAACACAACTTTGTTCAAACCATATGTTTCATTCAGTCACACTATGACTTTACATTCATACGATCGAGATATCGTGTCGTGATACAATATTAAACCAAAAAAACTAATTGCAGCGGCGGCGGAGGCGGCGTGGTGTGCTGGCATTCTCATTGTCGTCCTCTGGGACGCCGTTGTTCAAGTCTTCAAGCCAGCCCAAAATGTTCTTGACTTGGAAATCAAAGACCATGTCATCGCACGATCGATGGGCGAGGGCGAGGGTGGACGGCGACTCGCGGTGCTGTGAGTTAGCGGTCGATGGCGGCGTCCCATGACACTGAGGGGGGCACGCACACTGGCACGGGCGCGGCAGGTGCAGGAAAATGCACGGGGACCAGCGCCACGGTGAGTGCAGGGGCGCGCACGGGCACAAGCATGGGCGTTGGCGCTGGCATGTACATGAGCTCCCGCGGGTCTGCGGGGACCTCACTGTCCCCCGCGGCTTCCAGCGCTGCGATGGTGCCCAGCGACCAGGTCGTCAATGCCACAGGGATGGTCACTGGCGTGGGTGCAGGGATGGGAGCTGGGACGGGCGCGGGGGCAGCATCCGCCACGGCTAGCTTGTTCAGGGCCATGTCCATGAGTCCCCATTCCTCCTTATTTTCTATCTCCTCCGGCTTGGAGTCGACTTCACAACACTGGAAGACTAGTGCCATATGATCCTTCTACGCCATGGCATTGGTGGAGGTCTGCGAGAGGGGAATGGGAGGCGAAGAGTAAGGCCGCATGTATTAAACAGCGGCTCAGACGCCATTAATGGAGAGGTTGGGAGCGAGGTGGGCAACGATGTAAGTCAAAGGGCTCGCTTCCCAGTGAGCCTGCACAACATACAACTCGCACGCTTCCCGATCAGCCTGTGTAGCGGAGGACTGCTTGCACGCCTCCCGTTTAGCCTGTGCAGTGGACTACGCGCACGCCTCCCATCTACTCAAGCAGCTTCCCGCATGGCACCTCCTAGCCAGTAAAAGTGTGACGCGTGGCGTCATGTGAATGGTTAGCAGAACGCCCATGATTTAAATTATACAAACATTTGAGATGATAACGTGGCAGCTATTCATTTCAAAATCCTTTGCTGGCTGTTAATTAGGGTGCCTTCTCTCAAATTGGACACAGAAAATACCACAGCATGTTGCTGCAATTTCATGATACCATGCCAAGTTTCATGAATTTCAGACGAGTTTTGGATTTACTAGAATTTAAAAACCAAGTATCGCAATGTTTGCAGCCGAGCGACAATGCCGAGGTGTTTGGAATCCATTCCCATTTCTTGCATGGGACCTAAACATGCACCCAAGGACACATATATGATTTTTCAACCCATTTTGGTGCACTAGAGCATGTGCTATAGTTCAAATTTGAATTATGCACTTAAAATACCTAAACAATAAGTTAATGTATAAAATGTCCAAATGAACCCCAAATAATTCCAAACTTTAACACGACACTCCTATTGGTCTATGTTGGCTCTAGAAAAAAATCAAGGCAAGAAGAGGCAACAAATGTCATTTCATCCACAAAGGTGACATGTTCCCTACCGGAACCACGAGGCTTCTTGTGAGAAGCTTTGGTTTTGTGAGGAGCATATACCAAAACCTGCTCCAAATGGGACAAATTTTTACCACAGCATGTTGGTTCCATTTCATGATAGCATGCCAAGTTTCATGAATTTCAGGCGAGTTTTGGATTTACTAGAATTTAAAAACCAAGTATCTCAATGTTTGCGACCGAGCCACAATGCCGAGGTGTTTGAAATTCATTTCCATTTCTTTCATGGGACCTAAGCATGCACCCAAGGACACATATATAATGTTTCAACCCATTTTGGTTCACTGGAGCATGTGCCTATAGTTCAAATTTGAATTATGCACATAAAATGCCTAGAAAATTCAGTTAATGTATAAAAATGTCCAAACGAACCCCGAATAATTCCAAACTTTAACATGACACTCCTATTGGTCTATGTTGGCTCTAGAAAAAAATTCAAGGCAACAAATGGCGTTTCGTCCACAAAGGTGGCACATTCCCTACCGGAACCACGAGGCTTCTTGTGAAAGCTCTGGTTTGTTAGGAGTATATAATAAAACCTGCCCCAAATGGGACAAATTTTTTACCACAGCATGTTGGTGCCATTGCATGATAGCATGCCAAGTTTCATGAATTTCAGACAAGTTTTGGATTTACTAGGATTTAAAAACCAAGTATCTCAATGTTTGCCCCCGAGCCACGATGTCGAGGTATTTGAAATTCATTCCCATTTCTTGCATGGGACCTAAGCTTGCACCCAAGGACACATACGGTTTTTCAACCCATTTTGCTGCACTGGAGAATGTGCCTGTAGTTCAAATTTGAATTATACATAAAATGCCTAGAAAACTTAGTTAATGTATAAAAATGTCCAAACGAACCCCGAATAATTCCAAATTTTAACACGACACTCCTATTTGGTCTATGTTGCATCTAGAAAAAAAAATCAAGGTGAGTAGAGGCAACGAATGTCGTCTCGTCCACAAAGGTGACACAAGTTCTCTACTGGAACCACGAGGCTTCTAGTGGGAAGCTGCGGTTTATGAGAAGCTTATACCAAAACTTACCCCAACTGGGAAGTTTTTTTACTACAACATGTTGGTGCCATTTCATGATACCATGCCAAGTTTCATGAATTTCGGACGAGTTTTGGATTAACTAGAATTTCAAAACTAAGTTTCTCAATGTTTGCAGCCGAGACACGAAGTCGAGGTGTTGGAAATTCATTCCCATTTCTTGCATGGGACCTAAGCATGCACCCAAGGACAAACATATGATTTTTCAACCCATTTTGCTGCACTAGAGCATGTGCCTGTAGTTCAAATTTGAATTATGCACATAAAATGCCTAGAAAACTCAGTTAATGTATAAAATTGTCCAAACGAACCCCGAATAACTCCAAATTTTAAGATGACAATCCTGTTGGTCTATGTTGCCACTAGATTTTTTTTTTGAAAAGCAAGAAGAGGCAACGAATATTGTTTCGTCCACAAAGGTGACATGTTCCCTACCAGAACCACGAGGTTTCTTGTGAGAAGTTTTGGTTTGTGAAAAGCTTATACCAAAACCTGCCCCAAATGGGACAACTTTTTTTACCACAACATGTTGGTGCCGTTCAATGATAGCATGCCAAGTTTCATGAATTTCAGACGAGTTTTGGATTTACTAGAATTTCAAAACCAAGTATCTCAACGTTTGCGGGTGAGCCACGGTGCCTAGGTGTTTGAAATTCATTCCTATTTCGTGCATGGGACCTAAGCATCCACCCATGGACACATATATTATTTTACAACCCATTTTGGTGCAATGGATCATGTGCATGTAGTTTAATTTCGAATTATGCACCTTAAATGTCTAGAAAACTCAGTGAATGTATAAAAATGTCCAAACGAATTATGAATAATTTCAAAAAAATTGACGACACTCCTATAGTTGCATTTTCACTGCAGATAAAAGTTCTAGCAATTCAAACACCGTCCTTTGCCGCTGTGATCCCATTCCGTATTTCAAACCAAGACAAAAAATCAAGTACATCACACACAGTTTATTATCACCAACCATGTGAGATGCAGTACAAAATATCTTGGAGTATCATCAAAGTATATGTCTTATGCGAGAAGGTTCATCGGCTACAGTCCACAACCGGCGCATCAAGCACACTAGCTCGCCAAATATCATTTCACTGGTCAATTGTCGCCGGTCAAATATGGGGACGTGGACACGCGTCGTGAGGGCAACGTCGACAGCCCACTCTGGCGAGCGCGCGGCCGCAGCCGCCATGAGCGTGCTAACAACTTACATGAGCATGGCTGCAATCTATGACCGGGCGGTTGCGACAGCCGAAACGGCCGCTGTTGCAGCTCAGATGGCGGCAGCAACATCTGCGATGGGGATAGCAAATGGCAGAGCGGCACAATAGCTGTTCGTTCTGCAGCAGCCGCCTTAGCCCTGATGGAGGCTGCCCACACCCATGTTGAGGCCACCCACACCTAGCTCCTGGCGGTCACTGCACAAATCACGCAATGCTTCTCTGACAACGGTCGGCAACCCACGACAGAAGAGTTGGCAATCACCGAGAGCGTTCGAGCAGCTGTTCGTTCGTTCGTGGAATACCTTGCCGCGATGGAGCCCGTCCAAGCCCAGACCATGGCCGCCCACGTCCAGCTCGTGGTGGCCTTTTCCAAAGAGATGGTAGACACGGATGGTGAGATGCTTGCCGAGTATGGTGTGATGGATGCCATTTAGCCCCTTCCCCAGGAGATCGTCGGGCGCGAGCTGGGCATGGAGGAGGCCGTGGAGATCGACGAGCGCCAGCCAGAGTAGTAGTCTTTGTTTAGCGCACCGGTCTTTTGTTAGAGTAATGTTTAGGTCAGCTAGCTCTATTTAATTGTTGAACTTGCTCGATTAAGAAGTGTGGGCGTGCTATAGGCTCTTTTGTGTACCCAAATTATGCAATGCCGTGGATGACCAGTGTAACCAGGGAAATTCTGACCAAAATTTTCATGTTCAAACTCATCACACAAGGGGTAAGCTATATGAATCGTTTGTGATGTTGACATAACGTACATAGTGCTGAATAAGGGACCGTGTATGATGACACTTTGCGCGCCAGTTTTTTGCTGCACCGAGCCAAAATTTTCGGCTTCCGCGGAAATATCTACCTCCCCCCTCCTCCTGACCAAAAGCCACATTTCCCCTGTTTCCGCCTTCCTTTCCAAGTTCAAACCTTCACTGCTTGTTTGCAGCTCCGCCTCCTCACCGGCGATGCTCCTCCCCGCTGCTCGGACTCGTCGATCTAGGCAGGCAATCCACATCCGACCCCCATCCTCCTCCTTCTACATCCCACATGCCCCAATCACCGGCGCGACACCTTCCACCCAAATCACAGACCCATCCTCTGAATAAGCGCCACCATAAGCCATGGTGCACGCAGTATAGCCAGGAGCTCAAGGAGCATTTGGCAGTGGAGAAGCAAATCGCGGCCGCACGCGCGGATGAGGTCGCGATGGCTACCTTTCGTGCCGACCCTTAGATCTTGGAGGAGCACCTCACCGTCAAGGCCATCATCGACACCTCGCGTGCTACTACCGCAATGAGGTTGGCTGCTTTAAATGAAAGTTCGTGTCATTTTCTCGAGGGCACCATCGGTGCCTTCGACGAAAACTACGAGATGTTTTCTTAGCATGCCCGTGCTTACCTCAACTCTAGAGCCAGCACATTGGTGCCGGAGCGGCTCAGGAAACTCACCACTACGAGGAGGGCACCCACGATGTGGAGGCCTCGCCCTCTTCCAAGTCCAAGGAGCCAATCATCATCGATATCTTCGACGATGAGGAGTAGCTTGGCTTATTAGCTCACTATAAGGACCTATGTTTAGCTAGCTAGTTATGCCGGTTAAGCATGTTCGATTTACCTATTGCATGTGCTGCTCCTACCTTTCCTTAACATATTCTAGTGAATT
Organism: Thinopyrum elongatum; assembly: GCA_011799875.1. Classification (NCBI taxonomy): domain Eukaryota; kingdom Viridiplantae; phylum Streptophyta; class Magnoliopsida; order Poales; family Poaceae; genus Thinopyrum; species Thinopyrum elongatum. Next base: position 274,873,099 of record CM022298.1, read on the forward strand.
GTGCTATGTACTGTTACCATGCAATCTGATTCTCTAGTATATATGTTCTATATATCGTGCAATGTGGTGCTTAGTTATTAACTGTTTGGTTAATTTGTTGTCGTGTTTAGTTAATTGTTTGGTTCAATTCTGCAATGTGATGTTCAATTCTTGTGGGTGCAATTTTGTATTGTCTTGCATTTGAGAAATAAATCAAATTTGGCTGTACAAAATACATGAGAAACAAATACAATTGCTATATTTCCAAGTTGTTAAGCATCCTTGGTTTGGTTAACCATCTGATCTTCTAGTATGTTATATATTGTGCAATGTGGTGCTCATTTAATGTTTGGTTCATTTGTTGTGGTGTTTAGTTAACTGTTTGGTTCAATTCTGCAATGCGATGTTCAATTATTGTGTGTACAATTTTGTATTGTTATGCATGTGAGGAATAAATCAAATTTAGCTGTACTAAATATATGAGAAACATATACAATTGCTATATTTCCTAGTTCTTAATCATGCTTGGTTTGGATAAATGGCTTTTCCATGTGGCTCAAATTAATCTGCCGAATCTGCACTGTGTTTATTTTTCATTAACATATTTTACTGATAGTATGCCAACCCTAACTTAACCTAATCAATAGCTACCTTATATGTGTTGCAGGGAAATAAAGGGAGGCACTGAGGTTTGCCATCGAGGTTTGCATATTCATGGTCCTTTGTCTAATAGCACATTATTGTGCAATTGCAGGAACCATTCTAATATTTAGGTTTTTAACAATTTGGTCTTGCACATGTAGGTCCTGCTGTCAGAGGTTTTGACCCACTGTTCGACCCATTTTGCATATGGGGAAATGAGTTGTCCATGAGTATCAGTCAAGTCAAGAAACTTAGAAAGATTGTTAGGATAAAGAAACTAGCGACGAAAAACAACAAGATCTTTGTCTACACAATGAAGAAGACATCAGTGAACTACAAGATGGTACTAACTCTTATACCTTGCCTTTTTTTATTCCTCTGTGCCATTTCCAAATTTAGAGAAGATATTTATGCATATCTTCATTTTCAGGCCTTTCCAAAGTAGTTCATTGATGATTACCTCTCAAACCACGTGTATGGTCAGGAGGCGAGGAAGGTATTCATACAAAACCCACGATACAATATTGAAGTCTTCCTCAAGAGGATGAAGGATGGACGGTCAATCATCCACAGGCACTGGCCTAAAGTTGCAAGGACCTTCAACATCATTGAAGGCTCAATATTCGCCTTCCGCTTCAGCAGTTTTCTAGATGAGATTCATCTGTCTATCTACCGTCTATGATGCTAATTTCCAAAGGTTATAGATGTTACATGTGAAACTTGATCCTGGTGCAGTTGTGTAATGGGGTAGCTATAGGATCGAAAGTATGTCTAGAGGGGGTGGGGGTGATTAGACTACTTGACCAAATAAAAATCTTTCCTTTTCCCAATTTTAGTTGTGAGCAGATTTTAGCAATTATGACAAGTCAAGCAATCAACCTCCACATGCAATTCTAAGAGTATAGCAGCGGAATGTAAAACATTGCATACGAAGGTAAATGGAAGGGCTTGGAGAAGGCAAATGCAATGGGGACACGAAGATTTTTGGCATGGTTCCGATAGGTGGTGCCATCGTACATCCATGTTGATGGAGACTTCAACCCAAGAATGGTAACGACTGCGTGAGTCCACAGAGGGCTCCACCCACGAAGGGTCCACGAAGAAGCAACCTTGTTTATCTCACCATGGCCATTGCCCATGAAGGACTTGCCTTAGATCTTCACGAAGTAGGCGATCTCCTTGCCCTTACAAACTTCTTGGTTCAACTCCATATCATGTTAGAGGCTCCCAAGCGACACCTAACCAATCTAGGAGACACCACTCTCCAAGAGGTAATAGATGGTGTGTTAATGATGAACTCCTTGCTCTTGTGCTTCAAATGATAGTCTCCCCAACACTCAACTCTCTCTCATAGATTTGGCTATGGTGGAAGAAGGATTTGAGTGGAAAGCAACTTGGGGAAGGCTAGAAATCAAGGTTCAAATGGTTGGATTGGAATCTCTTGATCTCAACACACGAGTAGGTGGTTCTCTCTCAGAAAATGAATGGTGGAAGTGTAGGGACGTTCGGATGGCTCTCCTCAATGAGGAAGAAGGGGTGGAGGGGTATATGTAGCATCCACACAAAATCCAACCATTACACACTATTGACCCATCTCGGTGGCACCGATCTGTGTAAAAATATGAACATTGGGAATCTCGGTGGGATCGACGGGAACAACTTGGTGGGACCAATGTGCAAGGGCTTTGGGCAAACCTCATCTCGGTGACACCAATTGCATCATCTCGATGGGACTGAAGTGAAGCAACAAGTGATACGTCTCCAACGTATCTATAATTTTTTATTGTTCCATGCTATTATATTATCTGTTTTGGATGTTTTATATGCATTAATATGCTATTTTATATTATTTTTGGGACTAACCTATTAACCTAGAGCCCAGTGCCAGTTCCTATTTTTTCCTTGTTTTTGAGTTTCACAGAAAAGGAATACCAAACGGAATAAAACCTTCGCGATGATTTTTCTTGGACCAGAAGACAACCAGGAGACTTGGAGATGAAGTCGGAGGAGCCACGAGGCGTCCACAAGGACGGAGGGCGCGCCCAGGGGGGTAGGGCACGCCCCCACCCTTGTGGGCCCCTCGTGCACCTCCTAACCTAATTCTGTCGCCTATATATTCCCAAATATCCCCAAACCACCAGAGGCATCCACGAAAATACTTTTCCACCGCCGCAACCTTCTGTACCCGTGAGATCCCATCTAGGGACCTTTTCCGGCACCCTGTCGGAGGGGGATTTGATCACGGAGGGCTTCTACATCAACCCTATTGCCCTTCCAATGAAGCGTGAGTAGTTTACCACAGACCTACGGGTCCATAGCTAGTAGCTAGATGGCTTCTTCTCTCTCTTTGATTCTCAATACCATGTTCTCCTCAATGTTCTTGGAGATCTATTCGATGTAATACTTTTTTGTGGTGTGTTTGCCGAGATCCGATGAATTTTGGATTTATGATCAGCTTATCTATGAATATTATTTGAATCTTCTCTGAATTCTTTTATGCACGATTTGATATCTTTGTAATTCTCTTCGAACTATCGGTTTGGTTTGGCCAACTAGATTGGTTTTTCTTGCAATGGGAGAAGTGCTTAGCTTTGGGTTCAATCTTGCGGTGTCCTTTCCCAGTGACAGTAGGGGCAGCAAGGCACATATTGTATTGTTGCCATCGAGGATAAAAAGATGGGGTTTTCATCATATTGCTTGAGTTAATTCCTCTACATCATGTCATCTTACTTAATGCATTACTCCGTTCTTTATGAACTTAATACTTTAGATGCATGTTGGATAGCGGTCGATGTGTGGAGTAATAGTAGTAGATGCAGAATTGATTCGGTCTACTTGACACGGACGTGATGCCTATATTCATGATCATTGCCTTAGATATCGTCATAACTTTGCGCTTTTCTATCAATTGCTCGGCAGTAATTTGTTCACCCACCGTATTATTTTCTATCTTGAGAGAAGCCTCTAGTGAAACCTATGGCCCCCGGGTCTATTTTCCATCATATAAGTTTCCGATCTTCTATTTTTCATCATATAAGTTTCCGATCTTCTATTTTCCTTTATATAAGTTTCTGATCTACTATTTTGCAATCTTTTACTTTCCGATCTATAAACCAAAAATACCAAAAATATTTACTTTATCGTTTATCTATCTCTATCAGATCTCACTTTTGCAAATAACCGTGAAGGGATTGACAACCCCTTTATCGCGTTGGGTGCAAGTTGTTTGATTGTTTGTGCAGGTATTCAATGATTTGTGCGTTGTCTCCTACTGGATTGATACCTTGGTTCTCAAACTGAGGGAAATACTTTTCTCTACTTTGCTGCATCACCCTTTCCTCTTCAAGGGAAAAACCAACGCAAGCTCAAGAAGTAGCAGGAAGAATTTCTGGCGCCATTGCCGGGGAGATCTACGCCAAGTCAAGACATACCAAGTACCCATCATAAACTCTCATCTCTTGCATTACATTATTCGCCATTTGCCTCTCATTTTCCTCTCCCCCACTTCTAAAATGATTTTCGAAAAGATTTTCCTTTTTCTTCGCCCCTCTTTCGTTCGTCTTCTTTGTTCGTTTTCGGTTTCTTTGTTTGCTTTTTGTGTGCTCGAGTGTTGGATTGCTTGCTTTGTCACGATGGCTCAAGAGAATACCAAATTGTGTGACTTTTCCAACACCAATAACAATGATTTTATTAGTACTCCGATTGCTGCCGCCACTAGTGCGGAATCTTATGAAATTAATGCCGCTTTGCTGAATCTTGTTTTGAAAGATCAATTTTCTGGCCTTCCTAGTGAAGATGCCGCATCCCATCTAAACAATCTCGTTGATTTGTGTGATATGCAAAAGAAAAAAGATGTGGATAATGATATTGTCAAATTGAAGCTATTTCTGTTCTCACTACAAGATCGTGCTAAAACTTGGTTTTCATCTTTGCCTAAAAATAGTATTGATTCATGGAATAAGTGTAAAGATGCTTTTATTTCCAAGTATTTTCCTCCCGCTAAGATCATCTCCCTTAGGAACGATATTATGAATTTTAAGCAACTTGATCATGAACATGTTGCACAATCTTGGGAGAGGATGAAATTGATGATACGAAATTGCCCTACTCATGGTTTGAATTTGTGGATGATTATACAAAAAATTTATGCCGGATTGAATTTTGCTTCTAGAAATCTTTTAGATTCGGCCGCGGGAGGTACTTTTATGGAAATTACTTTAGGAGAAGCTACTAAACTCCTAGATAAAATTATGGTTAATTATTCTCAATGGCATACCGAAAGACCTTCCACTAGTAAAAAAGTGCATGCGATTGAGGAGATTAATGTTTTGAGTCGAAAGATGGATGAGCTTATGAAATTATTTGCTAGCAAGAGTGCTTCTTTGGATCCTAATGATATGCCTTTATCTACTTTGATTGAAAATAATCATGAATCTATGGATGTGAATTTTGTTGGTAGGAACAATTTTGGTAATAACGCGTATAGAGGTAATTTTAATCCTAGGCCGTTTCCTAGTAATTCCTCTAATAATTATGGTAATTCCTACAACAATTCTTATGGAAATTATAATAAGATGTCCTCTGATTTTGAGAATAGTGTTAAAGAATTTATGAGTTCACAAAAGAATTTTAATGTTTTGATTGAAGAAAAATTTCTTAAGATTGATGATTTGGCTAGGAACGTGGATAGAATTTCTCTTGATGTTGACTCTTTGAAAATTAGATCTATTCCACCCAAGCATGATATCAATTAATCTCTAAAGGCTATGAGAATCTCCATTGATGAGTGCAAAGAAAGAACCGCTAAGATGCGTGCTAAAAAAGAATGGTTTGTAAAAACATGCGCTTCTAGTTTCCGTGAAAATAATGATGAAGATCTTAAAGTGATTGATGTGACTCCTATTGAATCTTTGTTTTCCAAAATAAATCTTGAAAAATATGGGACTGGAGATGAGTCAACTTTAGTTAAAAGGCGTCCCAATGATTCGGAGTTTTTAGATCATGATGCAAAAATTGATAAAAGTGGGATTGGAGAGGTCAAAACTTTAAGTAGCAATGAACCCACTCTTTTGGATTTCAAGGAATTTAATTATGATAATTGTTCTTTAATAGATTGTATTTCCTTGTTGCAATCCATGTTGAATTCTCCTCATGCTTATAATCAAAACAAAGCTTTTACTAAACTTATCGTTGATGCTATGATGCAATCTTTTGAAGAAAAGCTTGAATTGGAAGTTTCTATCCCTAGAAAACTTTATGATGAGTGGGAAACTACTATTAAGATTAAGATTAAATATTATGAGTGCTATGCTTTGTGGGATTTGGGTGCTAGCGTTTCCACGATTCCAAAAACTTTATGTGATGTGTTAGGTTTCCGTGAATTTGATGATTGTTCTTTAAATTTGCATCTTGCGGATTCCACTATTAAGAAACCTATGGGAAGGATTAATGATGTTATTATTGTTGCAAATAGGAATTATGTGCCCGTAGATTTCATTGTTCTTGATATAGATTGCAATCCTAAATGTCCTATTATTCTTGGTAGACCTTTCCTTAGAACGATTGGTGCAATTATTGATATGAAAGAAGGAAAAATTAGATTTCAATATCCGTTAAGGAAGGGCATGGAACACTTTCCAAGAAATAAAATTAAATTGCCATATGAATCTATTATGAGAGCTACTTATGGATTGCATACCAAAGATGACAATACCTAGATCTATTCGTGTTTTTATGCCTAGCTAAGGGCGTTAAACAATAGCGCTTGTTGGGAGGCAACCCAATTTTGTTTTTGTTTTTTAATTTTTGGTTTTGTTTTGCAATAAATAATTCATCTAGCCTCTGGTTAGATGTGTTTTTGTGTTTTAATTAGTGTTTGTGCCAAGTAAGACCTTTAGGATGGCTTACGGTGATAGTTGATTTGATCTTGCTGAAAAACAGAAACTTTTGCATCCAGTATCAGAATTTTAGTAATTCACTGGAGCATTGAAAAACCCTGAATTTTTTACACAAGATTGATATAAATTTTTCTCTGTTTTCCAAATTGTTCAGAATTTTTGGAGTTACAAAAGTATTGGAACAATTCAGATCTTCGCAGACTGTTCTGTTTTTGACAGATTCTGTTTTCTTTGTGTTGTTTGCTTATTTTGATGAATCTATGGGTAGTAGCGGGGGGTATGAACCATGGAAAAGTTAGAATACAGTAGATATTACACCAATATAAATAAATAATGAGTTCACAACAGTAACAAAAGTGGTGATTTATTTTCTTATACTAACGGAGCTTATGAGATTTTCTGTTGAGTTTTGTGTTGTGAAGTTTTCAAGTTTTGAGTAAGGATTTGATGGACTATGGAATAAGGAGTGGCAAGAGCCTAAGATTGGGGATTCCCAAGGCACCCCAAGGTAATATTCAAGGACAACCAAGAGCCTAAGCTTGGGGATGCCCCGGAAGGCATCCCCTCTTTCGTCTTCGTCTATCGGTAACTTTACTTGAGGCTATATTTTTATTCACCACATGATATGTGTTTTGCTTGGAGCGTATTTTATGATTTGATTCTTTGCTTTTTAGTTTTCCACAATCATCCTTGCTGTACACACCTTTTGATAGGGACACGCATGAATCGTGATTTATTAGAATACTCTTTGTGCTTCACTTATATCTTTTGAGCTAGGCAATTTTGCTCTAGTGCTTCACTTATATCTTTTTAGAGCACGGCGGTGGTTTTATTTTATAGAAATTAATGAACTCTCATGCTTCACTTATATTATTTTGAGAGTCTCTAAACATCATGGTAATTTTCTTTGGTTATAAATTTAGTCCTAATATGATAGGCATCCAAGAGGGATACAATAAAAACTTTCATATAAAGTGCATTGAATACTATGAGAAGTTTGATTCCTTATGATTGTTTTGAGATATGAAGATGGTGATATTAGAGTCATGCTAATGAGTAGTTGTGAATTTGAGAAATACTTGTGTTAAGGTTTGTGAGTCCCGTAGCATGCACGTATGATGAACCGTTATGTGATGAAGTCGGAGCATGAGTTATTTATTGATTGTCTTCCTTATGAGTGGCGGTCGGGGACGAGCGATGGTCTTTTCCTACCAATCTATCCCCCTAGGAGCATGCGCGTAGTACTTTGTTTCGATGACTAATAGATTTTTGCAATAAGTATGTGAGTTCTTTATGTCTAATGTTGAGTCCATGGATTATACGCACTCTCACCCTTCCACCATTGCTAGCCTCTCTAGTACTGCGCAACTTTCGCCGGTACCATACACCCACTATATACCTTCCTCAAAACAACCACCATACCTACCTATTATGGCATTTCCATAGCCATTCCGAGATATATTGCCATGCAACTTTCCACCGTTCCTTTTATTATGACACGCATCATCATTGTCATATTGCTTTGCATGATCATGTAGTTGACATCGTATTTGTGGCAAAGCCACCATTCATAATTCTTTCATACATGTCACTCTTGATTCATTGCACATCCCGGTACACCGCCGGAGGCATTCATATAGAGTCATATTTTGTTCTAGTATCGAGTTGTAATTCTTGAGTTGTAAGTAAATAAAAGTGTGATGATCTTCATTATTAGAGCATTGTCCCATGTGAGAAAAGGATGATGGAGACTATGATTCCCCCACAAGTCGGGATGAGACTCCGGACGAAAAAAAGAGAGAAAGAAAAGGCCAAAAAAAAGAGAAGGCCCAAAAAATGAGAGAAAAGGAGAGAAGGGGCAATGTTACTATCCTTTTACCACACTTGTGCTTCAAAGTAGCACCATGATCTTCATGATAGAGAGTCTCCTATGTTATCACTTTCATATACTAGTGGGAATTTTTCATTATAGAACTCGGCTTGTATATTCCAATGAGGGGCTTCCTCAAATTGCCCTAGGTCTTCATGAGCAAGCAAGCTGGATGCACACCCACTTAGTTTTCCTTTTGAGCTTTCATAAACTTATAGCTCTAGTGCATCTGTTGCATGGCAATCCCTACTCACTCACATTGATATCTATTGATGGGCATCTCCATAGCCCGTTGATACACCTAGTTGATGTGAGACTATCTCCCTCTTTTTGTCTTCTCCACAACCACCATATTCTATTCCACCTATAGTGCTATGTCCATGGCTCACGCTCATGTATTGCGTGAAAGTTGAAAAAGTTTGAGAACGTCAAAAGTATGAAACAATTGCTTGGCTTGTCATCGGGGTTGTGCATGATTTGAATATTTTGTGTGATGAAGATGGAGCATAACCAGACTATATGATTTTGTAGGGATAAGCTTTCTTTGGCCATGTTATTTTGAGAAGACATAATTGCCTTGTTAGTATGCTTGAAATATTACTGTTTTTATGTCAATATTAAACTTTTGTTTTCAATCTTATGGATCTGAAAATTCATGCCACAATAAAGAAAATTACATTGATAAACATGTTAGGTAGCATTCCACATCAAAAATTCTGTTTTTATCATTTACCTACTCGAGGACGAGCAGGAATTAAGCTTGGGGATGCTTGATACGTCTCCAACGTATCTATAATGTTTGATTGTTTCATGCTATTATATTATCTGTTTTGGATGTTTTATATGCATTAATATGCTATTTTATATTATTTTTGGGACTAACCTATTAACCTAGAGCCCAGTGCCAGTTCCTGTTTTTTCCTTGTTTTTGAGTTTCGCAGAAAAGGAATACCAAACGAGGTCCAAACGGAATAAAACCTTCGCGATGATTTTTCTTGGACCAGAAGACAACCAGGAGACTTGGAGATGAAGTCAGAGGAGCCACGAGGCGGCCACAAGGACGGAGGGCACGCCCCCCACCCTTGTGGGCCCCTCGTGCATCTCCTGACCTAATTATTTCGCCTATATATTCCCAAATATCCCCAAACCATCAGAGGTATCCACGAAAATACTTTTCCACCGCCGCAACCTTCTGTACCCGTGAGATCCCATCTAGGGACCTTTTCTGGCACCCTGCCAAAGGGGGATTAGATCATGGAGGGCTTCTACATCAACCCTATTGCCCTTCCGATGAAGCGTGAGTAGTTTACCACAGACCTACGGGTCCATAGCTAGTAGCTCGATGGCTTCTTCTCTCTCTTTGATTCTCAATACCATGTTCTCCTCGATGTTCTGGGAGATCTATTCGATGTAATACTTTTTTGCGGTGTGTTTGCCGAGATCCGATGAATTGTGGATTTATGATCAGCTTATCTATGAATATTATTTGAATCTTCTCTGAATTCATGTATGCATGATTTGATATCTTTGTAATTCTCTTCGAACTATCGGTTTGGTTTGGCCAACTAGATTGGTTTTTCTTGCAATGGGAGAAGTGCTTAGCTTTGGGTTCAATCTTGCGGTGTCCTTTCCCAGTGATAGTAGGGGCAGCAAGGCACGTATTGTATTGTTGCCATCGAGGATAAAAAGATGGGGTTTTCATCATATTGCTTGAGCTAATTCCTATACATCGTGTCATCTTACTTAATGCATTACTCCATTCTTTATGAACTTAATACTCTAGATGCATGCTGGATAGCGGTCGATGTGTGGAGTAATAGTAGTAGATGCAGAATCGTTTCGGTCTACTTGACATGGACGTGATGCCTATATTCATGATCATTGCCTTAGATATCGTCATAACTTTGCGCTTTTCTATCAATTGCTCGGCAGTAATTTGTTCACCCACCGTATTATTTTCTATCTTGAGAGAAGCCTCTAGTGAAACCTATGGCCCCCGGGTCTATTTTCCATCATATAAGTTCCCGATCTTCTATTTTCCATCATATAAGTTTCCGATCTTCTATTTTCCTTTATATTAGTTTCCGATCTACTATTTTGCAATCTTTTACTTTCTGATCTATAAACCAAAAATACCAAAAATATTTACTTTATCGTTTATCTATCTCTATCAGATCTCACTTTTGCAAATAACTGTGAAGGGATTGACAACTCCTTTATCGCGTTGGGTTCAAGTTGTTTGATTGTTTGTGCAGGTATTCGGTGATTTGTGCGTTGTCTCCTACTGGATTGATACCTTGGTTCTCAAACTGAGGGAAATACTTATCTCTACTTTGCTGCATTACCCTTTCCTCTTCAAGGGAAAAACCAACGCAAGCTCAAGAAGTAGCAACAAGGCAACAGAGAATCGGTCAAGTCATCTCGGTGGGACCGATTGCAACATCTCAGTTAGACCGAAGTGATTGCGACAAGTCACAGAGAGCTGATAAGGCCATCTCGGTGGGACCGAGATCCATATCTGTGGAACCAAATTGTTAGGGTTTTGGCAGTGGCTAAGTAAAGATGAACTCGGTCGCTCTGGATAGGAAAAATTGGTGTGACCGAGTTGGGAATTAGGGTTTGGACATATTTGGATAGAGAAACTGGCTGAGGGTTTTGGTGCAATATCACTAAGCACTTGAGCAACAAGATCATTAAGCAACACCTCATCCCCTTTTAATAGTATTGGCTTTCCTATGGACTCAATGTGATCTTCAATCACTTAAACAAAAAATGTAGAGTCTTGAGATTTTGCCAATCCTTGTCCTTAGCATTTTGAGGGGTTTACATCTCTAGTCCATGCCATGCCAATGATTGAACATCCTGAAATATTTATCTTGAATGGACATTAGTTCAATGAGATATATGTTGTTATGAATTACCAAAACCACCTGGGGATTAGTTGCACTTTCAATCTCCCCCTTTTTGGTAATTGGTGACAACATATAAATCAAAGCTTCGACAAATTATTAAATGAATGAAATGCATCATCGCTTTGAGAAGTATGTGATAAGCAAGAGCTCCCCCTAAATTATTGCATTATTAAGAATTTGCGTTTGAACGCAAATGCAAAATCGATTAGGATCATGGGTCACTCTTCCATGTCACATACAACTTGGTGGAGTGCACAAGATGATATGAGTGAAATAGTATGCACGCATCACCAAACACAAGTGAATGATCATACACAAATAATGATAGAGATAAGCATTAAGCATCACATGAAGCATAGTATGTTCAATCACGCATAACCAACATAGTATGTCACACACGTAACAAACAAAGTACCACAAATCAAGAGGAAATAGTAGCAAGAACTCAAGAAAAATAACCAGCAAAAGCGAGACACTCTCTCTCGAAGCCTAATGATCTATACAAATTCTCCCCCTTTGGAAAAGTTTGAAAAGGTATAGAGCTATGCGTCTCTCTAGGCACGGTCCTCTGCAGCTCCTGAAGGTGACTTCTAGTTGGTGGCTCTGGTGTGCATAGATGGTGTGGAGAGAAGTGCATCCGCGAAGGCTTCATCCGATGTCCACTGAGCTGGTGGCGTAGAGACTGGAGGTGGCACAGTAGCAGTAGCAGCAGGTGCAGAGTGAGTGGTCCTTGTGTCTGCAACTGGCACGGCTGAAGATCTGGGTGCCCTGGGTACTGTCTGAAACCTGTCAGTCGTCGCTCGCTCATTTCCACTGTCATAGGCTCTGACGGTGTCAACATCATCTCTGAGCTTCTCCACAATGGTCTGTACCTCAATGATCTTCACATCAAGATCATGAACCTTAGTCTCGACTATCCGCTCTAGGCTCTCCTGGTTCTTGGCTAGGTTAGCCAGACTTTGCTCAATCCTCAGGGTAGCTTCCAGTAGATAAGTCATCTGGTCATTCTTTGACTTGAGGTTGGCAGTGGGTGCATTGGGAGCAGAGGCCTTCTATGCTTCTTTTGCTGCTGCAACTGCCTGAATCTCCTCTTGAGCCTCACGAGATGTAGGGTGTGAAGAATCCATCACCACCACATTATCCTCAAACTAAGGTTGCAAAGGGAGATGATCATGATCAAGTAGATAAGTGCTCGTTCCAACCTTGGAGTTGATGAGCAACTGGATATGAGGAGCAAATCCACAAGATCTCTTCTGGTCAGCTATGGTTCTCTTGATTATCTCTACTATCAGGCTCATAACTTTGAATTTCTGTGGTGTATCAAACAGATGCAACAAGTTGATGGAGTGGCCACAGATCATCTTGTCATCTCTAGACTTGGGCAGAAGAGTGTGCCTCAAGATAGTGTTGATGGTGGCCAAACCAGCAAGCAAATGCTTCACTGAACCAAGCTTATGCGTGTCAAGATCTTTCTGGGGAATAGGCTTGTACATGTTTGCCATGAAGTTATGATCCATCCTGGGCTTCCCATAGACATCAATGTCATTTTCTTCTTCCTTAGGAGCATCAAGAAGTTCAGCCCACTCAGAGATTGTTGATTGGTATTTGGATTCCTCAGTCATCCATACAATCCTGCCATCTAGATAGAAATGAGCTGTGGAATAGAATTGCATAATCATCTCATCATTCCATTTGGTGAGCTTCCTCCCAACGAATGCATAGACTCCGGCAAGCCTGAAACTCTCATGAACATGGGGGAAATAGTCTTCATTAGCATCAATGTATTTCCAGTCCACCCACTTCATGTCACTGACTATGGGCTTCTTGTCGAGTAGTACAATCTCATAGAAATCATGTTGCTCTCTGGTATGGAAACGATAGTCACATGTAGTCCTTCCCCTGATAGAATATGGATCAGACATCCTCCACTGACGCAGACCTTTGTCCTTCCTGAGCATCATGTTTTCTGCTACTGGATGAGAGCTGTCATGGTCTGGAATCTTGGGCTTCAGCTTCCCGAGCACTAGTGGCTCATCATCAATGTCAGCCTCAGGCACTGGGGCCTTGTTTTTCTCACCAGCAGTGATGTTCCTGGTTGACCTCTTAGGTGCTGGAGCTTTGGGCTTGGAGGGATCAGGAGACTTCATAGCATCTGACATAAGCTTTTGAGTCTTTGCTGGAGGTGCTTCTGCAATTGGTTCCTCCTCCTCATCATCATGATTATCAGCAACCATCGAGGGTTTGCAAATGACACGAGCAGTTGTCTTCCTAGCCCTCCTTTTCTTTTTGCCTGCATCAACCTCTGTATCACTTGGCTCCTCAAGTGTAAAAGTCATGGTTTCTCCTGGAGCCGAGGCTTTTTCAGACTTTGATAGAGGAACTTTCCTCACAGCCATTCTGTCCTTGGCACTTGGCCTGGTGCTGGTTGTTGAACCATACTCTTTCCTCAACACTGCCTTCTTCTTGGATGTGGCCTCACTAGCCACAAAATCCTCATCCTCATCATCTGAGGTTCTCTTCTTTCTGGTTTTGGTGGTAGCTTTTGGAAGATCTGGAGAGCTTCTGATTCCTTCATAGTAGCTGCCCTTAGGACTGGATCCTTCACTGAGATCCAGATGTTGCTCTGACTCATTCTGGCTATCACTTGCACTGGACATCTTGCAAATAGACCCTGTGAATAGATAGGTATGGGCGGAGTAGATGAGTCATCACAAAAAGCAGAAGATTTTTCAAAAATTTGAGTTTAGACTTTAGTGTTAGGTTTTCACAGAATGCATTTCGGATCCACCAGGTTGATAATCTCGGTGATACCGAAGCACTCAACAGAACTAAAACACTCCAATTCGGTCAGACCGAGATGTGTTTCGGTGTCTCCGAGTTGCTAAGGTTTCACAGAAACGTTACTTTTGGTCTCACCGATTAGCACTTCTCTGTGGCACTAAGACGTACTAGTGCAATGGCTAGAGCCTAATCGATGGCACCAAAAATTTCACTTCGATCGGTCGAAGATGCTTTCGCGGAAACCTAAACCTAAAATCTTAACTCGCATCTAATCTACATAATTTGATCATGGAATACACATTGCAATATGTGGCAAGAATAATGGCAGACCATCCATGCAATGAATCGGAAAATGGAACACGGAGGGGGTCGAATCTCACCCTAATTTGGCGAAGATTCTCTACGGAGGCAATGGCAGGACAGATTGCCGTTGAGGGCGATAGAGTCCTGCGGCTAGAGCACGCTGGAGACGAGGACAACGATCCAGAGACAAGGGGAACGACAGCAACGGGGTGCGGAGTCATGACGTTTGAAGAATTTTTCAACGTACAGTCGCGCTAGATATATATACCCATATGCTTTCTATGGCACTGAATGGAACAAATCGATGGCACCGAGACGTGTAACTGCTTGCATTTATAGCAAATCGGTGACGCCGAGTTGGTCTAATCGGTAGCACCGAGATGAAAACCTAGATCATTCTAAATGATTTCGTTTTGATCGAGTTTGAGTGAGTTGGCCCAACTGAAATGCATAAAGAAGGTTTTGGAGGTCAGTCTTTCTCAGATCGATGACTCCGAGTGCTCCTCACCCGGAGGGTCCGAAATGGCTTGTTCAATTTTTGTGATGTAGCATGAAGATAATTTCAGACAAGAAAGCATAGATAGCTAGAGAAGATTCTTAGGCATTCTCGTACATCCACTTGGCTAGAAAAACCAAGACAATCAAAACAACAAATGGATGTCCTCGAATGAAGAAAATATGCAAACCAACATGCTCACACAATAAAAAAGCAAATGAAATATGTGTCAAACATGCACAACCAATTCTAGCATCTATCAAACAATTAGCGATGACTAGCTCATCTATATATGAGTATATTGACTTAGGAGTCAAATGAGAACATTTGATCATAGGTCATACTCATCGTTTAAGCACAAGTGGGGTTTCCACTTTTACATAAAGCATTAATGTGTTCACACCATTAGAGTTGCTTTAGCTCAATTTTTAGAGCAAAGCTCCCCCTAGATGTGATATCCCCCCAAAGAGCGATGAACTAACCTTGGTTTTTGTCGATGATGACTTCATGTAGATAGTGAATATGTGGATGCTCAATGTTAATGTAGATCATCAAGGGTTCGGAGCAATCCTTTGGAGTTTTGCACTTTCAATAGCTACATGGGTTAGTCCCACAAGGAACATACAAGGATATCCATAGACATAGAGTGAATTACACATATGATGATGTCCATGAAAACATTAGGTTACCTTGTCCCCTGTCTTACCAACAAGAGGGTTTGTGACTCCATGAACTTAGTGCAAGATGCGAAAGTTGATTGCACAAGTCCTTGCCAAAATGAATATGAGTGAAGTATGTTGGCGGAGTCACCCTTAAGAACACTCTAGTTCTTCTTCTTTGGGAGCCACATCAATTTGATGGGAATCGTTGGTGTTGTAGTTGAACTTGATGAAGTAGAGCTTGACGTAGTCTTTGGAACCCACTTGACCATAGCTTTAGGAGCTTCTTCAAATGAGTCAATCTGCTCTCGAAGCTTGTCCTTGCCTTTTAGCTTGTGGTGGAAGATCATCTTGAGCTTGTGTTCCCTCAAAAGAAGTGGGGTCATACTTCTCTCGTTGTGGAACAAACTTCGTCTTGGGGTATTGATCTTCTTCCCATTCAACTCCATTGGCATTGAACTCTTATTCAAAATCAACACCTTGATTCTTTCGATGTCTTCCTTGCTTGCGTACAATTTCCTCAAATTTCTTACTCCCGGCAAGACTCTTGTAAACACCTTTCTCTATAATTCCCTTCAATAAGCTATTTTCTTGCTCAAGTGTAACTTGGCTAAGAGAATCATTAGTGGAATCAAGAGAATTACTAGAAGCAACAATATTGGATTTAGCATGGTTATTGTTACTACTAGAAGAAGAATCTTTCTTGCTCTTGTTACTAGGTTTAACTTGTGGCATGTAAGTAGACAAGAGGAGACATTTAGCAATGTAAGAAGAACTCTTCTTTCGAAGATCATCATTGATTGCTTTTAGGAACTCATGCTCTTGCTCTAAATTTAGCTTCTCGAAGCGTAGCTTCTCATGAGTTCTTAGGAGCTCTCTATGATCCTTTTGAGTTGTTTCATGAGCTAACTTAAGAGTGTTTAGTTCCTTAGTTAGACCCTCAACCTCCTTCTTATCATTCTCATTCGTTTCATCTTGATTAGCATGATAACTAGCAAGTTCATTATAGTTTTCATCACTAGTTTTGTCAACAAGTAAATCATCATCACCTAGCAAATCATCCTCATCACTATTGAAATCAAGATACTCGGGGTGTGATACCTTGGGGACTTTAGCCATGAAGCATCTTCCAATTCCTTCATTTGGTGAATCAAATATGCCATGGGAGTTGGATGACACTAGTGCAAGACCGGCAACACCTTCATGTTGAGTATATTCGGAGTCGAAGTGATAGCTTCTTTCGGAGTAGTTGTCGGAGTCGGAGCCGGAAACCCATGCACCAACATGAGCTTGATGTCTTCATCTTGTGTAGCTCTTTGATGACTTGTCTTTCCTTTCCGAATCATTGCTTCTTTAAGAGGGTCTTCGTTCATAACGATCATCTCTACTCCTTCTCTCTCTATGAGGTGATTCATCTCTTATACTCCTCCTTTTTGGTGAGTCTTCTCTTTTCTTGTAGGGAGCCGTACACTCATTGGAATAGTGTCCAAGTCTTCCACAATTGTAGCAATTACAATCACGACTTGAAGATCTTTTCTTATTGTAGGACCTTGACTTGGAGCTTCTCTCTTTGCTTATACTCTTGTAGAACTTGTTGAAGTTTTTCACCATTAAGCTCAATTCTTCATTTGATACTAGCTTGTCACTTGATGTTGTAGGAGCATCACTTGACGCTTTGTATGCACCACTTGACTTGTTGTGGAGATC
The DNA here is from genome assembly GCA_011799875.1 of Thinopyrum elongatum. Taxonomy (NCBI): domain Eukaryota; kingdom Viridiplantae; phylum Streptophyta; class Magnoliopsida; order Poales; family Poaceae; genus Thinopyrum; species Thinopyrum elongatum. The sequence goes on from CM022298.1 coordinate 274,890,345, forward strand.
TTCCTTATCCTTGAGTGACATCTCATGAGCAACAATCCTACCAATGACTTCCGTGGGCTTGAGATCTTTGTAATTGGGCATCATCTAGATCAATGTGCACACGGTATCATATTTGCCATCCAAAGCTCTAAGGATCTTCTTGGTGATGAGTTTGTTGATCATCTCTTCACTTCCTAAGCGGACAATCTCATTTGTGATGAGAGCGAGCCTAGAGTACATTTCGGCGACTCCTTCACCATCCTTCATCTTGAACTTGTCAAGTTGACTTTGAAGCACATCCAAATTGGATTCCTTGACGGACGTGGTACCTTCATGCATATCAACCAAAGTATCCTAAATTTCCTTTGCATTCTCAAGGTGGCCGATTTTGTTGAATTCCTTGGGGCACAATCTATTGAAGAGAATATCACAAGCTTGAGCATTGTATTGCAACATCTTCAATTCTTCCGCGGCCGCTTCACGATCCGGTTCTATACTATCTACCAAGAATTCACCTTGCAAGACAATATGAACAACAACCCAAACAATGGGGTTATGAGCAAGAATATGCATTTTCATCTTATGCTTCGAACTAGCAAAATTTGTACCATCAAAGTAAGGACCTCTATGGTAATAGTTACCCTCACTAAACGCCATACTCTCCTAGGTTGTGAAACCAAGGCTATGATCACCAAAGCAATGGAAATCAAGGCTTACGGAGACCAAGTCTCTGATACCCCTTGTAGGATCAAAAGTATGTCTAGAGGGGGGTGATTAGACTACTTGACCAAATAAAAATCTTTCCTTTTTGCAATTTTAGTTGTGGACAACTTTTAGCAATTATGACAAGTCAAGCAATCAACCTACACATGCAATTCTAAGAGTATAGCAGCGGAATGTAAAACATTGCATATGAAGGTAAAGGAAAGGGCTTGGAGAAGGCAAACGCAATGGGGACACGAAGATTTTTGGCGTGGTTCCGATAGGTGGTGCTATCGTACATCCACATTGATGGAAACTTCAACCCACGAAGGGTAACGGCTGCGCGAGTGCACGGAGGGCTCCACCCACAAAGGGTCCACTGATACGTCTCCAACGTATCTATAATTTATGAAGTATTCATGCCATGTTTACAACAATTTTATATGATTTTGGTATGATTTGATTAGAACTAACCTGGACTGACACTGTTTTCAGCAGAACTACCGTGGTGTCATTTTTTGTGCAGAAATAAAAGTTCTCGGAATGGGCTGAAATTTACGGTGATTTTTTATGGACCAAAAGAGACCCACGAAGCACAAGAGCTGGGCCAGGAAGTGGACGAGGAGGCCACAAGCCCTCTAGGTGCGCCCACCCCCTAGGGCGCGCCCCCTGGCTTGTGGACTCCTCGGGCACCCCCTTGACATGAGACTTACGCCAAAAATTCCTATAAATACCAAAACCCCCGAAAAGAACCCTAGATCAGAAGTTTCGTCGCCGTAAGCCTCTGTAGCCACGAAAAACCAATCGGGAGCCCGTTCTGGCACCCTGCCGGAGGGGGAAATCATCACCGGAGGCCATCTTCATCATCCCGGCGGTCTCCATGACGAGGAGGGAGTAGTTCACCCTCGGGGCTGAGGGTATGTACCAGTAGCTATGTGTTTGATCTCTCTCCCTCGTGTTCTTGATTTGGCACGATCTTGATGTACCGTGAGCTTTGTTATTATAGTTGGATCATATGGTGTTTCTTCCCTCTCTATCTCTTGTTGTGATGAATTGAGTCTTGCTCTTTGAGGTTTCGTTATGTTGGATTGAGTATTGGATTTGAGAACACTTGATGTATGTCTTGCGATGGGATATCTGTGGTGACAATGGGATGTTCTCTTGATTCACTTGATGTATGTTTTGGCACTCAACTCGCGGTTTCCCGAGGTGACATTGGGGTAATCTATGCATAGGGGTTGATGCATGTTTTCGTCCTACATTCTCTGATAGAAATTTTGGAGTGATTCTTTGTCGCACGTTGAGGGATTGCCATATGATTTAATTATGCTAGCACTGTTGAGAGACTTTGCACTAGTAAAAGTATGAACCCTAGGCCTTGTTTTCAAGCATTGCAATACCGTTTTTGCTCACTTTTGTTACTAGTTACCTTGCTTTTTTTTTTTCAGATTACAAAAACGTATATCTACTATCCATATTACACTCATATCACCATCTCTTCGCTGAACTAGTGCACCTATACAATTTACCATTGTATTGGGTGTGTTGGGGACACAAGAGACTCTTTGTTATTTGGTTGCAGGGTTGTTTGAGAGAGACCATCTTCATCCTACGCCTCTCATGGATTGATAAACCTTAGGTCATCCACTTGAGGGAAATTTGCTACTATCCTACAAAACTCTGCGCTTGGAGGCCCAACACGAGTCTACAAGAAGAAGTTGCGTAGTAGACATCAAGCTCTTTTCTGGCGCCGTTGCCGGGGAGGTGAGTGCTTAAAGGTATATCTTTAGATCTTGCAATCGAATCTTTTAGTTTCTTGTTTTATCACTAGTTTGGTTTATAAAAGAAAACTACAAAAATGGAATTGAGGTTGCCACATATAATTCATTTTTATAATGTCTTTCGTGAAAACGATGGATCGGAAAATTGTGCCAACTTGTTAGAAGAAGAAGTCAATAAAATGTTTGGCATAAAATCTTTGAATGATGAGCATGATTGCAATGTTATTAATTTGAATTCTTTGAATATCCATGATGCTAATGATATGCAAAGCCATAAGCTTGGGGATGCTATGTTTGATGAAGATAATATTTTTAGTCCCCCAAGTTTTGATGAGAAAATTTATTATGATGAAAGCATGACTCCTATTTATGATGTTTATATTGATGAAAGTGGGTTTGGAAGAGTGTCAACTTTAGGTAGTAATGATCCCACTCTGTTGGAGGGTGTTGAATCTTATTATAATGATAAAAGTGGATTTGGAGAGGTTATGACTTTATTTAGTGATGAATCCACTATCTTGGAAGAGGTTTTAATTGATTTTGACAATGAAGTTGCTATCTATGACGATTATTGTGATGATACTTATGTTATAAAAAGTAGTGATAATTATTGTCATAATTTTGAATATTGTTTTACTGAACATTACTCTTTTTATGTGGAAGCAATTTATAGTATTCGAGTTTCATATAATACTCCCACTCCTATTCGTGAGAATAAATTTTCTTATGTGGAGAGTAATAAAAATTCTATGCTTGTGGATCATGAAAATAATGCTTTATGTGATAATTATATTGTTGAATTCATTCATGATGCTACTGAAAATTATTTTGAGAGAGGAATATATGCTTGTAGGTATTGCAATAATATCAAGTTTCCTCTCTATGTGTTGAAAGTTTTGAAGTCATGCTTGTTTTGCCTTCCTATGCTAGTTGATTCTTGTTCCCATAAATTGTTTGCTCACAAAATCCCTATGCATAGGAAGAGGGTTAGACTTAAATGTGCTAGTCGTATGCTTCATGATGCTCTCATTGTGTTTCAATTCTTATCTTTTATGTGAGCATCATTGAAATCATCATGCCTAGCTTAAAAAGGCATTAAAGAAAAGCGCTTGTTGGGAGACAACCCAACATTTACCCCTACTATTTTTGTGTGTTCACAAGATTAATATACTGTAGTAATCAGGTTTTGTATCTTTTATTTCAATAAAAATGTCAAGTATAGTCTTTACCATGCTTATTTTGCAAGTCTATATGTTGCTGTTTTGAAAACAGAAAGTTTTCTATCATTGCCTGAATTCTTATGGAAAGTCAGAATGTGATAAAATCTTGAAATTTTTACACAGTAAGGTACAACAAATTTTCTACAGTGTGGTAATTTTTAAGAATTTTTGGAGTTAAATAAGTATGAATCTTCTCGCATTATTTATAGACTGTCATGTTTAGACAGATTGCTGTTATGTTTGCATATGTTTGCTCGTTTAATGATTCTATTTGAGGATAGGAGTATTAAATATGCAGAGGCAATTAGTATGCAATGCCAAATTATAATTTTAGTGATTTGCTACAGTAGACAATTATAAGGTTTTGCATTGATTTATACTAACTTATCTCACGAGTTCTTGTTGAGTTTTGTGTGGATGAAGTTTTAAGAATTAGTGAAACCGTGATATGAAGGGAATTAAGGAGACACAAGAGCTCAAGCTTGGGGATGCCCAAGGCATCGCTAGTTAATTTTTCAAGAAGCCTCAAGCATCTAACCTTGGGGATGCCCCTGTTGGCATCCCGCCTTTCTTCTTCAACAATGATCGGTCAGTTTTCGTTGAGCCTAAGTTTTTGCTTATTCACATGATATGTGCTATCCTTGGAATGTCATTTTATTTTGTTTTGCTTGCTATTTTAATAAAATACTTAAGATCTAAATTTTCTTTATGAGAGAGAGTCTTCACATAGCTACTTAATTATTTGACTACTCATTGATCTTCACTTATATCTTTTTGGAGTAGTTTGTCATTTACTCTCGTACTTCTCTTATATCCTATGAGTAAATGGTTGAATGAACTGAATATCATAAATCTGAAATTATATATGTTTCATATGCTTATCCCACAGGGAGTAATGACTTCACATATAAGAAGTATAGGTGGTAAATTTATTGAAAGTTAGCAAACATAGTATTGGTCACTTGAACAATTCATGAAAGAATATTGAAGGAAGAGAGATTTCACATATAAATATACTGTCTTGGACATCTTCTATGATTGTCAGCCCCATTAATTATTTTAAAACTTGAGCAAATTATTTGAAGTTGGACAAGGAAGACAACATAATGAGTTATGCTTGGGTATATTTGTATAGAAGTTATATTGTTATGGATCCTCCAACATGGGGTGCTTGCTATTTAGAATCTTTTTCTAGCCAAAATTTTTGTACTAAGCGGGAATACTGCTTGTGCATCCAAAATCCTTGAACCAAGTTTCTTCCATGTGTAGGGGTGAAATCCGTAGATGTCCACCATATCTACCTATATGCGGTATTTACCTGCCGTTCCAAGTAAATTTGCATGTGCCATCTCTAATCATTCAAATAAGCATCTGTTTTGTGTGCCCGTACCGCTCATGAAGCGGTAGGGGGTGGTCAGTGTCTTCCATGCTAAGTGGGTTACTCTCACGATGGGTGTTTATTCACTTGTCATTGCACGAGAGAGGCTGGTAATAGGGATGCCCAGTCCCATGATCAAAATGAAAAATAACGAAACAAACTCCACCGGAAAGTTGATTGTATGGAGGGCACCCGAGGATTCGGCTAGCCATGGCTTGTGTTTGAATGGTTGAGGGGGAGTAAACTTTACCTTTCCGCTTGGGAACTGCCTATAATGTGTTTAGCATGGAAGATATTGAGAATTCTCGGTCGTTACGTTGACAGGAAAGGCATGCCACTCAAAATGTGTTCATCTCTGTTTTAAGCTTCGAGCTCTGGCACCTCTGCAAATCCCTGCTTCCCTCTGTGAAGGGCCTATCTTTTACTTTTATGCAAGAGTCAGTAATATTCCTTCTCATTCCAACCTACTCTTTAGTTGGCAAGCATCATGTGATGGGGAAAGATCTAAGCATATATGGCCATTCAAATATATTTGATCATGAATTATTATTGTTGACAATTCTCTATATGATAAATAAGTTGGGAGGCGGAACACTAAGCCCCTATCTTTCTCTGTGTTCGATGGATGCTATTTGTTCTAAAAATATGCTTTGAGTGGTAGCAATCATGGAAGACTATATGATAGTTGAGTATGTGGAATTTGCTAAATCAAAGCTCTTACATAGACCCTTCCTGAAAATAAGATGAATTGCAATTGTTTGATGACTGAGAACATAGTTTGTTAGTTTTCAAGAAAGTTTATGGTCTATGCTTTAACATGTGAATAGCTTGCTACTTGATCACGAGAAGTTTTATGAGATGAGCTACTATTTATGATATATAATGATGCTAGAAGAAGTGATTGAAATTATCATTGATCAAACTTGTGCACTTGCTAGCATTCACACTTCATAAATTATTTCTTTTATCATTTACCTACTCCAGGACGAGTAGGAATTAAGCCTGGGGATGCTGATATGCCTCCAATGTATCTATAATTTATGAAGTATTCATCCATGTTTACAACAATTTTATATGATTTTGGTATGATTTGATTAGAACTAACCTGGACTGACGCTGTTTTTAGCAGAACTATCGTGGTGTCGTTTTTTGTGCAGAAATAAAAGTTCTCGGAATGGGCTAAAAATTTACGGTGATTTTTTATCGACCAAAAGAGACCCCCGAAGCACAAGATCTGCGCCAGGAAGTGGATGAGGAGGCCACAAGCCCTCTAGGCGCGCCCACCCCCCTAGGGCGCGCCCCCCTGGCTTGTGGACTCGTCGGGCACCCCCTTGACATGAGACCGACGCCAAAAATTCCTATAAATACAAAAAACCCAGAAAAGAACCCTAGATTGGAAGTTCCGCCGCCGTAAGCCTTTGTAGCTCCGAAAAACCAATCGGGAGCCCATTCCGGCACCCTGCCAGAGGGGGAAATCATCACCGAAGGCCATCTTCATCATCCCGACGGTCTCCAGGACGAGGAGGGAGTAGTTGACCCTCGGAGTTGAGGGTATGTACCAGTAGCTATGTGTTTGATCTATCTCCCTCGTGTTCTTGATTTGGCACGATCTTGATGTACCGCGAGCTTTGTTATTATAGTTGGATCATATGGTGTTTCTTCCCTCTCTATCTCTTGTTGTGATGAATTGAGTCTTGCTCTTTGAGGTTTGGTTATATTGGATTGAGTATTGGATTTGAGAACACTTGATGTATGTCTTGCGATGGGATATCTATGGTGACAATGGGATGTTCTCTTGATTCACTTGATGTATGTTTTGGCACTCAACTCGCGGATTCCCGAGGTGACATTGGGGTAATCTATGCATAGGGGTTGATGCACGTTTTCATCCTATGTTCTCCGATAGAAATTTTGGAGTGATTCTTTGTCGCACGTTGAGGGATTGCCATATGATTTAATTATGCTAGCACTGTTGAGAGACTTTGCACTAGTGAAAGTATGAACCCTAGGCCTTGTTTTCAAGCATTGCAATACCGTTTTTGCTCACTTTTGTTACTAGTTACCTTGCTGTTTTTATATTTTCAGATTACAAAAACCTATATCTACTATCCATATTACACTCGTATCACCATCTCTTCGCCGAACTAGTGCACCTATACAATTTACCATTGTATTGGGTGTGTTGGGGACACAAGAGACTCTTTGTTATTTGGTTGCAGGGTTGTTTGAGAGAGACCATCTTCATCCTACGCCTCCCACGGATTGATAAACCTTAGGTCATCCACTTGAGGGAAATTTGCTACTATCCTACAAAACTCTGCGCTTGGAGGCCCAACACGAGTCTACAAGAAGAAGTTGCGTAGTAGACATCAAGCTCTTTTCTGGCGCCGTTGCCGGGGAGGTGAGTGCTTGAAGGTATATCTTTAGATCTTGCAATCGAATCTTTTAGTTTCTTGTTTTATCACTAGTTTGGTTTATAAAAGAAAACTAAAATAATGGAATTGAGGTTGCCACATATAATTCATCTTTATAATGCCTTTCGTGAAAATGATGGATCGGAAAATTGTGCCAAATTGTTAGAAGAAGAAGTCAATAAAATGTTTGGCATAAAATCTTTGAATGATGAGCATGATTGCAATGTTGTTAGTTTGAATTCTTTGAATATCCATGATGCTAATGATATGCAAAGCCATAAGCTTGAATATCCATATTCGGGCCTAAGGGTATGCATTGTGGAGTAGTTATTAGATGATGGGTTTCTAGAGTGATAGAAGCTTAAACCCTAGTTTATGCGCTACTTCGTAAGGTACCGATTTGGATCCAAAAGTTTGATGCTATGGTTAGATTTTATCTTAATACTTTCCTCGTAGTTGCGGATGCTTGCGAGGGGGTTAATCATAAGTAGGAGGTTTGTTCATATAAGAACAACACCTAAGCACCGGTACAACCACATATCAAATTATCAAAGTAGCGAACATGAATCAAACCAACATGATGAAAGTGATATGGTGAAATTCCCGTGTACCCTCAAGAACGCTTTGCTTATCATAAGAGACCATTTTGGCATGTCCTTTGCCACAAAAGGATTGGGCTACCTTGCTGCAGTTTATTTACCTTGACCGTTACTTGCTCGTTACAAATTATCTTGCTATCAAACTACTTGTTACCGACTATTTCAGTGCTTGCAGAAAATACCTTGCTGAAAACCACTTGTCATTTCCTTCTGCTCCTCGTTGTGTTCGACACTCTTACTTATCGAAAGGACTACGATTGATCCCTTATACTTGTGGGTCATCAAGACTCTATTCTGGCACCATTGCTGGGGAGTGAAGCGCTCTTGGTAAGTGGAAATTGGTACAGAAAAATTTATACTACGTGCTAAATTTATTGTCACTAGTTACTATGGAGAACCATCCTTTGAGGGGTTTGTTCGGGGTATCTTCACCTCGACCGGAACCACAATTAGTTACCCCTCAACCTACTACACCTACTGAAAATATTGGTTATGAAATTCCTTCGGGTATGATAGAACAAATGCTAGCTAATCCTTATGCAGGAGATGGAACTGAACATCCTGATATGCACTTGATATATGTGGATGAAATTTGTGGATTATTTAAGCTTGCAGGTTTATACGGAGATGAAGCTAAGAAGAAGGTTTTCCCTTTATCTTTGAAGGGAAAAGCATTGACATGGTATAGGCTATGCGATGATATTGGATCTTGGAATTGGAATCGATTGAAATTGGAATTTCACTAAAAAAATGGAATCGTGATCGGAATTATATATATAATTTTTGGCCTCGTGAAGGAGAAAGTATCACTCTAGCTTGGGGGAGGCTTAAGACAATGTTATATTCATGCCCCAATCATGAGCTCTCTAGAGAAATTATTATTCAGAATTTTTATGCTCGGCTTTCCCATGATGATCGATCCATGCTCAATACTTCTTGTACTGGTTCTTATGAAGAAGACTATTGAATTCAGGTGAGATCTTTTAGAAAGAATTAAACGCAACTCTGAAGATTGGCAACTCGAAGAAGGTAAAGAGTCAGGTATTAAGCTTGAATTTGATTGTGTTAAATCTTTATGAATACCGATGCTTTTCACAAGTTTAGCACTAAATATGGACTTGACTATGAGATAGTAGCCTCCTTTTGTGAATCTTTTGCTACTCATGTTGATCTCCCTAAGGATAAGTGGTTTAAATATCATCCCCCTATTAAAGAAGAAATTAAAGAACCAGTCATAGTTAAAGATGAAACTAATATTTACAATGTTGATCCAGTTGTGCCTACTGCTTATATTTAAAAACCACCTTTCCCTGTTAGGATAAAGGAACATGCTAAGGTTTCAACTGTGGTTCGCAAAAGTAATATTAGAGCACCTAAACCTGCTGAACAAATTAAAGTAGAACCTAGTGTTGCTATGGTTAAAGTAGAAAATATTGATGGGCATGTTATTTACTTCTGCGATGATGCTACTAGAATTGCCAAACACAATGAAAAAGATAAACATAGACCTGTTGTTGGCATGCCTGTTGTCTCAGTTAAAATAGGAGATCATTGTTATCATGGTTTATGTGATTTAGGTGCTAGCGTGAGTGCTATTCCTTTTTCCTTATACCAAGAAATTATGAATGATATAGCACCCGCTGAAATAGAAGATATAGATGTTACTATTAAACTTGCTAATAGAGACACCATCACACCACTTGGGATTGTTAGAGATGTTGAAGTCTTGTGTGGAAAAATAAAATACCCTACTAATTTTCTACTTCTTGGTTCCCCACAAGATGATTTTTGTCCCATTATTTTTGGTATACCTTTCTTGAACACCGTGAATGCTAAAATAGATTGTGAAAAACAAACTGTCGGTGTTAGCTTTGGTAATGAGTCTCATGAGTTTAATTTCTCCAAGTTTAGTAGACAACCTCATAAGACAAAATTACCTAGTAAGGATGAAATAATTGGTCTTGCTTCTATTGTCATGCCTCCTACAGATCCACTATAACAATATCTGCTAGACCATGAAAATGATATGCATATGCATGAAAGAAATGAAATAGATAAAAATTTCTTTGAACAACGACCTCTGCTCAAACACAATTTGCCTATTGAAACTCTAGGAGGTCCTCGTCCACCTAAAGGTGATCCTGTGTTTGAATTAAAGCAATTGCCTGACACTTTGAAACATGCTTATCTTGACGAGAAAAAGATATATCCTGTTATTATTAGTGCTAACCTTTCAGAGCATGAAGAAGAAAGATTATTGAAAATTCTGAAGAAGCACTGTGCTGCCATTGGATATACTCTTGATGATCTTAAGGGCACTTGTCCCACTCTCTGTCAGCACAAGATTAATATGGAACCTGATGCTAAACCCATTGTTGATCATTAACGACGTTTGAATCCTAAGATGAAAGAAGTGGTAAGAACTGAAATATTAAAGCTTCTGGAAGCAAGTATAATCTATCCCATAGCTGATAGTATATGGGTAAGTCTCGTTCATTGTGTCCCTAAGAAGGGAGGTATTACTGTTGTTCCTAATGATAAAAATGAACTTATTCCACAAAGAATTGTTACTGGCTATAGAATGGTAATTGATTTTAGAAAATTAAATAAAGCAACTAGAAAAGATCATTACCCTTTGAATTTTATTGATCAAATGTTGGAAAGATTATCTACACACACAAACTTTTGTTTTCTTGATGGATATTCTGGTTTTTCTGAAATACCTGTTTCACAACCTAAGCAAGATAAAACCACCTTTACTTGCCTTTTTGGAACTTATGCTTATAGACGTATGCCTTTTGGTTTATGCAATGCACCTGCTACCTTTCAAACATGTATGACTACTATATTCTCTGATTTTTGTGAAAAGATTATTAAGATTTTCATGGATGATTTTTCTGTTTATGGAACTTCTTTTGATGATTGCTTGAGCAACCTTGATCGAGTTTTGCAGAGATGTGAGCAAACTAATCTTGTCTTGAATTGGGAGAAGTGCCACTTTATGGTTAATGAAGGTATTGTCTTGGGGCATAAATTTTTTGAATGAGCTATTGAGGTGGATAAAGCTAAAGTTGATGCAATTGATAAAATCCCATGTCCTAAAGATATTAAAGGTATTCATAGTTTCCTTGGTCATGCTGGTTTCTATAGGAGGTTTATTAAAGACTTCTCTAAAATTTCTAGGCCTCTTACAAATCTTTTACAAAAGGATGTTCCATTTGTTTTTTATGATGATTGTGTAGAAGCCTTTGAAACACTTAAGAAAGCCTTAACTTCTGCACCTATTGTTCAACCACCTGATTGGAACTTGCCTTTTGAAATTATGTGGGATGCTAGTGATTATGCTGTTGGTGCTGTTCTAGGACAAAGAGTTGATAAGAAATTAAATGTTATTCATTATGCTAGCAAAACTCTAGACAGTGCCCAGAGAAATTATGCTACTACTGAAAAAGAATTTTTAGCAGTTGTGTTTGCTTGTGACAAACTCAGATCTTACATTGTTGATTCCAAAGTAACTGTTCACACTGATCATGCTGCTATTAAATATCTTATGGAAAAGAAAGATGCTAAACCTAGACTCATTAGGTGGGTTCTTTTGCTACAAGAATTTGATTTACATATTACTGATAGGAAAGGAGCTGAGAACACTGTAGCTGATAACTTGTCTAGGTTAGAGAATATTCTTGATGACCCACTACCTATTGATGATAGCTTTCCTGATGAACAACTAGATGCAATAAATGTTTCTCATAACACTCCTTGGAATGCTGACTATGCTAATTATATTGTTGCTAAATACATACCACCTAGTTTCACTTACCAACAAAAGAAAAAAAATCTTCTATGATTTAAGACATTACTTTTGGGATGACCCACATCTTTATAAAGAAGGAGTAGATGGTATTATTAGACATTGTGTACCTGAGCATGAACAGGAACAAATCCTACGGAAATGTCACTCCGAAGCCTATGGAGGGCATCATGCGGGAGATAGAACTGCTCATAAGGTATTGCAATCTGGTTTTTATTGGCCTACTCTCTTCAAGGATGCCCGTAAGTTTGTTTTATCTTGTGATGAATGTCAAAGAATTGGTAATATCGGTAAGCGTCAAGAAATGCCTATGAATTATTCACTTGCTGTTGAACCATTTGATGTTTGGGGTTTTGATTTTATGGGACCTTTTCCTTCCTCCAATGGGTATACACATATTTTGGTTACTGTTGATTATGTTACTAAGTGGGTAGAAGCTATTCCAACTAGTGGTGTTGATCATAACACTTCCATTAAAATGCTTAAAGAAGTTATTTTCCCGAGGTTTGGAGTCCCTAGATATTTAATGACTGATGGTGGTTCACACTTTATTCATGGTGCTTTCCGTAAAATGCTTGCTAAATATGATGTTAACCATAGAATTGCATCACCCTATCATCCTCAATCTAGTGGTCAAGTTGAATTAGCAATAGAGAAATAAAATTAATATTTCAAAAAACTATTAATAGGTCCCGAAAGAATTGGTCTAAGAAATTGGATGATGCACTTTGGGCCTACAGAACAACATATAAAAATCCTATGGGTATGTCTCCCTATAAAATGGTTTATTGAAAAGCTTGTCATTTGCCTCTAGAGTTAGAACATAAAGCATATTGGGCAATTAAAGAACTCAACTATGATTTCAAACTTGCCGTTGAAAAGAGGTTGTTTGATATTAGCTCATTATATGAATGGAGAACCCAAGCCTATAAAAATGCCAAATTATTTAAAGAAAAAGTTAAAAGATGGCATGACAAAAGAATCCAAAAGTGGGAATTCAAAGTTGGAGAATATGTTCTTTTGTACAACTCTCGTTTTAGATTCTTTGCAGGAAAACTTCTCTCTAAATGGGAAGGACCATATATTATCGCGGAGGTTTATTTTTCTGGAGCCATCAAAATGAATAATGCTGAAGGTACTAACCCGAAGGTGGTCAATGGGCAAAGAATTAAAAACTATATCTTAGGTACGCCTATTAATGTTGAAAGCAATATTATTCAAACCATGACACCGGAGGAACACATAAAAGAGATCTTCCGGAACACTCCAGGATACTAAAAAAGGAGGAGGAATCCGAAAAAATCCGCAAAAATATTTTCTGTTAGTTTTGGAATATTACAAAAATTAGGAAAATAAGAAACAACCAGGAAGGCAACCGAGGAGGGCACAAGACACCAGGGCGCGCCTGGCATGCCTGGCGTGCCCAGGTGGGTTTTGCCCACCTCGGGAACCTTCCCGACTCCGTTTTCCTCTTGTTTGCTTGTTTCCCAAGATAAAAACCCTTATATACCCCCCCCCCCCGAATGTATTGACCACTGTATCGCGGAGAAATCTTCTGTTTTTCTTTCGTGCTGTTTTTCTGGCAGATCTGAAAATATGTCATCTCAAGACTCGGTGGGTGAGAACTATGTTGCTGATTATATTGTAAACCCTAAGGTTAACGGAGATGTGGAACATTATGGTTGGACCACGGAGGAAGAGGAAGACTATGATCTGAAAGGGAAAGAAGAGACAAGCTCAGATGAAGTTCCACTACCCCAACCTGGGGACATGCACGTGGAATTCAAGAAGTCAAGTCTTCCTAATAAAGTAAAGAAACCTAAGATCCAGTTTATCCCTTTTTGTCTCTTGCAGGAAAACAAGCAGGAATTATGCAAAAAGATATTAAAGCTTAAGCAGGAGATTGATGACTTGAGGGAGGAAAATTCCATCCCCAAGCGTAAGCTGAGGAAGAAGAATACTCATACCTCATCACCACCACCATCATCATCTTCCCAACCAAAGGAGAATTGAGTTCATGGTATGGGCACTCCCCTTGGCTTGTGCCAAGCTTGGGGGAGGTGCCCCGGTATCGTATCACCACCACTATCTTTGCCTTTATCTATTTTAGTTCGATTTTTAGTTATCCTATGATTTAGTTGAATAAAAGTTTAGTTTGATCCTTTCTTTTCGAGTGCTTGCTTAGTGATCTACCTATCTATGTAATCATGTGCGAGATATATAATAAAGAGTAGTTTTGAGATTTGTTTCTTTACTCTTTTGTTTCACTAAAAAGAAAGGAAAATAAATGAAAAAAATCATATGCTAATCTTATGGTAAGTAATGACATCACATAAGGAAAAGTATAAGTGGTAAAATTTGTTGGAGATTGACAAACATAGCATTGGTCAATGATGCAATTCAAGAAAGAATTAATAAGGGAAGAGAAGATTCACATGCAAATACACTATCTTGGACATCTTTTATGATTGTGAGCCCCCATTAAATATTTTGTGTCAAAATTGTTGACATTGGATAAGGAAGACAACATAATGATTTATGTTTGTTCATATTCATATAGAAGTTATATTGCCATAGATCCTTTAACATGTGGTGCTTGCTCAATATCTTTGCTAGCCAAAAACTCCGCACCAAGTAGAGATACTACTTGTGCATCCAAAAAAACCTTAAACCCAAATCTTATTTTGAGAGTCCACCATACCTACCTATGGATTGAGTAAGATCCTTCAAGTAAGTTGTCATCGATGCAATAAGGCAATAAAAATTGCTTCTAAAAGTGTTGGATCATTTAGTGGAAGAGAAAATTAAGCGTTGTATGAACTTATGATGGCAAAGTAATAGCGACGGACTACATAATAAAGGTTGCTGTCATAAGGGGCAATATTACGTGACGTTCTTTTGCATTAAGGGATTTGGCATACAAACAAAAAGCGCATGGCAACCTCTGCTTTCCTCTGCGAAGGGCCTATCTTTTACTTTTATGTAAGAGTCAAAGTATTCTTCCCTATTCCTTTTTATTTTTCTCTTTTTGCAAGCATCATGTGGTGAGGAAAGATCTAGGCACATATATCCAGTTGGATATGAGTGGGCATGAGTTATTATTGTTGACATCAACCTTGAGGTGAATACGTTGGGAGGCGAAACTATAAGCCCCTATCTTTCAATGTGTCCAGTTGAAACTTTTTGTTCATGGGTATGCTGTGAGTGTTAGCAATCATAGAAGGTTAGATGATGGTTGATTATGTGGGCTTGCCTAAAGGCTCCGATACGTGACCCTTCCTGAAAATATGATGAATTGTAGTTGCAAAGTTGACTGAGAACACATTTTGTTGGTTTTCAATAAGGTTTATGCTTTATACTTCGATGTTGTGATGAATTGTTACTTGCTCATGAGAAGTTATATGATAAAAGTTGTGTGATAAAATTTTATGTTAAAGTTCTTTCCTGTTATAATAATAAGCATGATGCTTCTATGTCCGTATTTTATTTTTATCGACACCTCTCTCTCTAAGCATGTGGACATGTTTTTTGATTTCGGTTTTTCGCTTGAGGACAAGCGAGGTCTAAGCTTGGGGGAGTTGATACGTCCATTTTGCATCATGTTTTCCTACTGTTATTTATAACGTTATTGTGCATAATAATGCTTTTTGGAGTAATTCTAATGCCTTTTCTCACATAATATGCAAGGTTTACACAAAGAGGGAGAATACCGGCAGCTGGAATTCTGTACCTGAAAAAGCTACGTCACAGTTACCTATTCTGCACATCTCCAAATGATCTAAAAACTTACGAAGAATTATTTTGCAATATATAAAAAATACTGGAGCAAATAACTACCGAAGGGGCCCCACCAGGTGGGCACAACCCACCTGGGCGTGCCAGGCAGCCCAGGCGCGCGCTAGTGGGTTGTGCTCAGCCCAGCCCACCTCCGGTGCCCATGTTCTGGTATATAGGTCGTTTTGACCTAGAAAAAATTAGAGGGGGACTTTCGGGATGAAGCTCCGTCGTCTCGAGGCAGAACTTGGGCAGGAGCACTTTTGCCCTCCGGTGGAGCGATTCTGATGGGGGAACTTCCCTCCCAGAGGGGGAAATCATCATCATCGTAATCACCAACAACCCTCTCATCTTTGGGAGGGCTATCTCCATCAACATCTTCAACAACACCATCTCCTCTCAAACCCTAGTTCATCTATCGTGTTCAATCTTTGTACCAGAACCTCAGATTGGTACCTATGAGTGACTAGTAGTGCTGATTACATCTTGTAGTTGATTACTATATGGTTTATTTGGTGGAAGATTTTATGTTCAGATCCATTATGCTATTTAATACCCCTCTGATCTTGAGCATGATTATCATTTGTGAGTAGTTACTTTTGTTCTTGAGGTCACGGGAGAAGTCATGTTGCAAGTAATCATGTGAACTTGATATGTGTTCGATATTTTGATGATATGTATGTTGTGATTCCCTTAGTGGTGTCATGTGAACGTCGACTACATGGCACTTCACCATATTTGGGCCTAAGGGAATGCATTGTGGAGTAGTTATTAGATGATGGGTTGCTAGAGTGACAGATTAAAACCTAGTTTATGCGCTACTTCGTAAGGGACCGATTTGGATCCAAAAGTTTAATGTTATGGTTAGATTTTATCTTAATACTTTTCTCGTAGTTGTGGCTGCTTGCGAGGGGGTTAATCATAAGTAGGAGGTTTATTCAAGTAAGAACAGCACCTAAGCACCGGTCCACCCACATATCAAATTATCAAAGTAGCGAACATGAACCAAACCAACATGATGAAAATGATATGGTGAAATTCCCGTGTACGCTCAAGAGCGCTTTGCTTATCATAAGAGACCGTTTTGGCATGTCCTTTGGCACAAAAGGATTGGGCTACCTTGCTACACTTTATTTACTATTACCGTTACTTGCTTGTTACAAATTATCTTGCTATCAAATTACTTGTTATCGACTATTTCAGTGCTTGCAGAAAATACCTTGCTGAAAACCACTTGCCATTTCTTTCTGCTCCTCGTTGGGTTCAACACTCTTACTTATCGAAAGGACTACAATTGATCCCCTATACTTGTGGGTCATCAGTCTCCCCAACACTCAACTCTCTCTCATAGATTTGGCTATGGTGGAAGAAGGATTTGAGTGGAAAGCAACTTGGGGAAGGCTCGAAATCAAGGTTCAAATGGTTGGATTGGAATCTCTTGATCTCAACACATGAGTAGGTGGTTCTCTCTCAGAAAATGAATGGGGGAAGTGTAGGCACGTTCTGATGGCTCTCCTCAATGAGGAAGAAGGGGTGGAGGGGTATATATAGCTTCCACACAAAATCTAACCGTTACACACTTTTGACCCATCTCGATGGCACCGATCAGAAAACTCGATGGCACCGATCTGTGTAAAAATATGAACGTTGGGAATCTCGGTGGGACCGATGTGCAAGGGTTTAGGGCAAACCTCATCCCGGTGGGACCAAAGTGAAGCAACAAGGCAATAGAGAATCGGTCAAGTCATCGCGGTGGGACCAAAGTGAAGCAACAAGGCAACAGAGAATCGGTCAAGTCATCTGGGTGGGACCGATTGCAACATCTCGGTGAGACCAAAGTGATTGCAACAAGTCACAAAGAGTTGACAAGGCCATCTCGGTGGGACCTAGGTCCATATCGGTGGAACCGAATTGTTAGGGTTTTTGCAGTGGCTAAGTCCAGATGAGCCGATGGCTCTGGATAGGAAAAATCGGTGTGGCCGAGTTGGGAATTAGGGTTTGGACATATTTGGATAGAGAAAGTGGCTAAGGGTTTTGGAGCAATACCACTAAGCACTTGAGCAACAAGATCATTAAGCAACACCTCATCCCCTTTTAATAGTATTGGCTTTCCTATGGACTAAATGTGATCTTGTATCACTTAAACAAAAAATGTAGAGTCTTGAGCTTTTGCCAATCCTTGTCCTTAGAATTTTGAGGGGTCCACATCTCTAGTCCATGCCATGCCAATCATTGAACATCCTGAAATATTTATCTTGAATGGACATTAGTTCAATGAGATATATGTTGTTATGAATTACCAAAACTACCCGGGGATTAGTTGCACGTTCAATAGCTAGCTATATGCTTATATGGTGTAACTGAGTGCTGAAGCTATATGATGTTGTACTCTGACGTATTTCAATTATGAAATCCTGGTTCCGTAATACAAAAATGAAATATATTGTGTGCTTAATATGAAATGTAAATTTGATTAATAAATGGATTAATAATAATAGGAAAATTAGCCTGCTTATTGGGTTTTTCTATTGCAACAACACCGTGGGCGATGACCTCGGATAAACTACACAGTTTCTAGGAAGTAAACGTGTTGGATCAATGAACAATCACACACGACTTCCTCTGGAAAACTGTTTGTGTTAGACCACCTTGCGCAAATGTTTTCCACATAAAAAGTGTGTGTGATGGACAACCTATGCCACACAGTTTCTTCTAGGCACCGTGTGTGATGCATTCAATAATGCAAATGATAAAATTGTTAATATCGTCTGCAATGGCAATGCTATCACAGATGATTTGATGGGGAAAATTGTGTGTGATGTACATGCGAACGGAAACGTTTGCCTGGGATTCACCTTGTGGGATGTACATACGAACGGAAATGTATTTCTTGGATTGACTGTGTGGGATGTACATACAAATGGAAACATATTTCTTGGATTGACTGTGTGGGATGTACATACGAATGAAAACGTATGTTTTGGATTCACTGTGTGGGATGTACTTACAAACGGGAACAATTGAGCCTGTATAATTGTCTGTGATGGCTCACCCGATCGCACACGAGCTCTTTTTGCCCCGCGTGTGTGACCGGAGGGCCTATCCCCGATGGTTTCTGGGTCGTGTGGGATGGACCCCCCCTATCGCACACACAGGCAAGGCGACGATTTACAACTCCGTCGTGGAAAGGGGGGTAAAAACCATTTGTATAGCAGGTCGCTGCACTAGTGAGAGTAAGATGGTGATGCTCTCCGACCAGAACAATAATGCCGAGAGGAACAAGCGCTTGAAGCTCAACGCGCTCTACGTGAAGCCACATGTGTTGTACAAGATCACAACCGCCAAGTGTGTGAACAAGAACAAGCCATCCGACGAGAGCGACAAGAGGATGCCACACGTCTTGAGGAGCACCAAGAAATGAGGAACCAGGGATGAATCCCATGTCCTCAACACCAAGTGAATCAAGAGGACCACGAGGAGCAAGCAGTTGAAAACTAACCTCCACGACAAGAGTGACATCGCCATCGGCCCCAACACAATGAGGAGCAACGCTATGGCAATCTAAAGTTCAACATGCCTAAGTTCTCCAGAAGCACTGAACCCAAAGACTACCTCTCATGGGCATTAAAGGTCGACAAGATATTCCGTATTCACAATTAAGAAGAGGAAAAGAAGATCGCCATGGCATCCCTTGAGTTCCAATACTATGTTCTCATTTGGTAGGAGCAAATAATCGAGCGACGCCATGAGAAAGGCGATCCACCCATCACAACTTGGAATCAAATGAAGAGGTCCTGGGAGCTCATTTTGTACCCACACAATATAGCCGTGATCTCTTCAAGAAGTTGCAACTCCTCAAGCAAGGCACAATGTCCGTTGAAGACTACTACCAAGAGATGGAAATTGCAATGATACGAGCCAACGTCAAGGAAGACGAGGAGCAAACTATGGCATGCTTCTTGAATGGACTCAACCATCCTATCAAGAAAATCATCAATTTCCAACCTTACACCAACCTCCTCGAGCTAGTGCACCAAGCTACCAAGGCGGAGCGAGAAGTGCAAGATGACTACAAGTAGTCCAAGTACTCTTCCAAGACCTACAGTTCATACACTCAAGCTTGAATGACTACACCACTGTCTACCATGACTAAAGCTTCACCAACCAACGGTGACAAGTCAAGCTACAAGAAACCTTCGACATCTTTGAGTCGTCCTACTACAAGCAACTATAAGCAAAGAGCTTCACGATCAACTACTCCAATGGATGAGACCGTCAAGACAAGTTCCATCCAATGTTTCACTTGCAAGGGCCGAGACAATAAGACATTTGATTGCCCCACACAGCACACCATGATCGCCAATGATGATGGAACACACGACTCCATGAGCAAAGAAGAAATGGAAGCACTTGAGCATCTGGCCATGCACCATCAAGTGAATGAAGATGAAGATGCTCAAGTCTTTTGTGACAATGATTTGAGCCCCGCTCTCGTTGTCTCCAAGGTCTTGAAACTTCAACACCAACAAGATGAAGACCAACAATGACACATCTTCCATACCAAACCGAGCCTCAATGGATGTTTCGTCAAGGTCATAATCGACAGCGGAAGTTGCCACAGTTTGGCAAGCGACGAGATATGTTCCAAGCTATAATTGGTCAAGAAGAAGCACCCTCGCCCCTACAAAGTCCAATGGATTGGTGACTCCAGCACCATTCAAGTGGAGCACACCGTTAAAGTGTCTTTCAAGATTAGCACGTACGAAGACACATTGGAGTGTGATGTGGTTCCTATGTCTGTGTGGCATCTCCTCTTAGGAAGACCTTGGCAATTCGACCACGGCATCATCCACAATGGATGGTCCAATCACAATAGCTTCAAGATGAAGGGCATGTAATACGTGCTTCGACCCATGTCACCAAGTCAAGTCATCACCGACAAGCAAGCTTGAACCCATCATGGAGAGACTAGTGAGTGAGTGAACCACCAAAAAGAGAGTGAGCACCACAAGCCAAAATTGAGCGACTCCACGATGAGCAACAAGAAAAACTTAGTGCTTTTAGCCACCAAAAGGGACATGAGGTATGTGAGTGAGAGCCCATCGAGAGTTCTTCACTTTGTACTTGTGTGCAAAGATGAAGTGGTGAGGACTAATACTTATCAACATCTACCTTTGGTGTTTTATCATTTATTGCAAGACTTCACGGACGTGTTCCCCGATGAGCTACCTCCAGGACTTCCTCCACTTCGTAGAATCGAACACCGCATTGACGTCATCCCCGACGCACCTCTACCAAAAAGGCACCATACTGCGTCAACCCGATGAGACCAAAGAGATCCAAAGGCAAGTACAACATCTCATGGAGAACGGGTATGTACGCGAGAGCTTAAGTCCATGTGTCGTTCTGGTCATAATTGTGCCTAAGAGATATGGTAGTTTTCACATGTATTCCGATTGCCGTCCCATCAATGCCATCATCGTTCGTTATAGACACCCAATTCCACACCTTGATGACATGCTTAATGAACTTAGTGGAGCCACCATTTTCTCAAAGATTGACATTAAAAGTGGCTACTATCAAATTCGCAGGCAAGAGGGTGATGAATGGAAAACGGCTTTTAAAACCAAACTTGGCTTATATGAATGGTTAGTCGTGCCTATGGGTTTATCTCAAGCACCTAGCACTTTTATGCGTGTGATGCACTATGTTCTTTGCAAAAATATTGGCATTTGTGTTGTGGTATACTTTGATGATATACTTGTGTTTAGCCAATCTCTTGAAGATCATGTGATACATCTTAGGTTCATCTTGCAAGTTCTTAGAAACGAGCGACTTTATGCTAACTTAGAATGCACTTTTGGTGTTGAAAAGCTTGTTTTCTTGGGATTTGTTGTATTCTCTAAGGGTGTTCAAGTAGATGAAGCTAAAATTGATGCTATTAAAACTTGGCCACAACCAACCAATTTGCTTCAAGTGTGTAGTTTCCTTGGCCTAGCCGGTTTCTATCGACGCTTTGTTAAGGATTTTAGCACTATTACATCACCATTGCCCACATTGAATAAGAAGAATGCACCATTTGTTTGGGGATCTTCCCAAGATACCGCATTCATGAGCTTAAGAACTTCCTTACACATGCTCCATTACTTGACTTACCAAATTTTGGTAAAACTTTTGAAGTGCATTATGACGCTAGTGGTAATGGCATATACGACATGTTAATACAAGAGAAGCGCCCCATCACATACTTTAGCGAAAAATTTCCGGAGCACAACTTAATTACCCCATTTATGACAAGGAGTTATATGCTTTAGTTAGAGTTTTGCATGTGTGGGAATATTATCTTATCCCTCGTGAATTTGTCATCAATATGGACCATGAGACGCTGAAATACCTTAAGAGTCAAACAAAATTGAATAAGCGTCATGACAAATTGAGTGAGTTCATTGAGTATTTTCCTTATGTGATCAAGTACATCAAAGGTAAGGAAAATGTTGTGGCGGACACTCTTTCTCACAAATGCTTGCTAGTAACTCAACTTGAATCAAATGTAATAGGATTTTAGCACATTAAAGACATGTATGAGCATGATATTTGATTTGCGATTCCTTATGCCAAATGCTTAACTCACACTTCTTGGGAGCGATATTATATCAAAGATGGTTATCTTATGCGAGCTAACAACTTTGTATCCCCGAGTCTTCTCTTTGTTTGTTGCTTTCGCAAGAGGCTCACGGTGGAGGACTTATGGGACACTTTGGACACGACAAGACGTTTGCCACGCTCTCCAAGAACTACTTTTGGCCAAAGTTGTTTCGTGACGTCTCCCGCTACACTAGCCGGTTCTCTACATGTTGCAAAGCTAAGTCTACCAATCAATCCAAACATTTGTGTTTGCCGCCCGGACTTGTGCACAGGCGTGCTGACAATCATGCACCAATTAGCAAGACATGGCATAAGATAAGCTAGAGAAACCGCTCTTCGTGAGATCAAGGAGTGCATTAAGAAGATCAAGTCAACTGGAGAACACCTCAGGAAGGCCTCCCTTGCCGGGCAGGAGAACCCGACAGGGTCGAGACCGCCCCTGAGGGCCAAGACTAGATCACCTCAGCAAGGCTCCCGAAGCCATCAAGATCAGAGCCCGTCAGGCTCCGTACTGACAGGACTCCGCCAAGACGGCACCGCTCCACCTCATCGTACACAAGTCATTAATTGGTGCGGTGTTGAGCTATCAAGTGGCTAGGTGGATCCTATCGAGCACGTGGCAACCTGCTGGAGAGGAGATTAACTTTATTGACACCCGTACAGATGGCGTGTCACGCTAATAAGGAGAAGATGGATAAGCGGCGCGACAGGCTTGCCGGACTTCAACCTCAACATGACACATAGCAGTGCATTTAATGCACTTTGTCCTAACTGCCAGAGTTAGGTATGATGACACTGTTAGCTATCTAATGGCACTAAAATGACTGTTTTGCCACTATGGTCGCCCCTTCAGCTATAAAAGGAGGCCTGAGGCAACCGAGCAAGGGGTTCGAACATTTTGGACCCATCAACACTTGTACATGCGCGCTTCTCTCCCCGAGGCACACTTGCCGGGCTTGAGCTCATCGCGTCTTTGTGTTCCTCCAGATCAATCCACCATAGCAGGAGTAGGGTTTTACGCTGCAAAGCGGCCCGAACCTGGGTAAAAGAGAGTTGTCCATCACCATGCTGCCCTGTTGTTTCTTCTCTTTGTGCAATGTGACCATCCCCTTGTTGAACCACACAGGGGCAGCCGTGCCCCATAGGTGATCGTGCTTCCACGCCGACATCTTTGGCACGCCAGGTAGGGGACCGTCGCTTGTGCAAATCTGAGGCAGTAACTAGCGAGTCGATCTTTGCCACCTTGTACGTCCTCAATGGCTCCCAAGAAGAAAAGCGGTACGGCGGTACATCCTTCCGCCTCGAAGGCTTCGTCGCCTGCAGCTGCGGGTGATGTGGACATCGCAGCTACGGCGGGCGAGGTAGGCACCGCGGGCAACGCAGCTAATGCTCCCACCGCGTCTGGAGCGAGAATCGGGGCCACGGGAGCAGCCCAGCTTCCTCAACCTACTGGCGATCATACTCAAGCCGTGTGGGCCAAGGTGATGCCCAGCTTCCACCTCCTCGCCGCACCAGCGAGCGTGACCAGCGCAATGTCGACGCCCGCTCCGGTGCAAGCCAAGATCCACTGGCCGCACCATCCTGAGGGGCGACGACAGGATGCACGCTTCGTCCCACGCAGGGCAAGCGTGACAAGACCCCGAGCGGCGCTGTCGATTCACAATGACCGCGTCCGCATGGGAAAGGCTCAACTGATCAAGAGCCTGGCCATCAAGAACATATTCGGCCGCACCATACCACCCTTGTGATTGGTCCAAGGTGGCAGGAGCACAACGACGCTCCTTCTGGTTCGTCCAAGAGTCGAGCGGTGTCGCGCTCTGCCTCCCACGCCATGCCAGGGATGGTGGCCGAAGCAATGGCGAGGGCTCAGCTATTGCTAAACTTTCCCCCAGCAGCAGACAAGATGGATGAATGGAGAGCTACCATCCAGAGCCTCATCGGGTTTGCTGTGACAAACAAGTCGCAGCGTGCGGAGCCTTCGCGACGCCTGCAGACGACACCAGCGGCCCCCGCTGGTAGCCAAGTTGAGAGGACTACACCCACAGTGCAGTCCCCTCCGCAGCAGCCCACCCAAGGGCAACCATGGCGGGCTCAGCAACCCTAGGACATCGACGAGCCTGACAAAGCGTCAATGGCCTCATCCGACCCACAACTCCGGCGGTATCAACGCCAAGTGTTGAAAGACAGGAGGAAGGAAGACACCCGCGTCACCATTGAGCGGCGCCGCGAGGCACGCCATCAATCAGACAGGCGTAATGGATCCGATGTTGATGAACCCGTGCCCAGTGTTGGCGGATACCTACCTTACGAGGTAGGGTGCCCTGCCTTCACTCGCGAGCTGCAGCAAGTCCGTTGGCCGTCCTCTCGCACCTTCAAACCTAACCTTCCGGAGAAGTATGATGGAAAATTGAACCTGGCAGAGTTTTTGGGCATCTATACGATTGCCGTTCAAGCTGCCGGGGGAAGAGATGAGAAAGTGCTCACCAATTACTTCCTGTTGGCCCTCAAGCCTAATGTGAGGTCTTGGCTGATGCACTTGCCGGAAGACTCCATTTCTTCATGGGCAGGCCTGTGCAATGAGTTCGTTGGCGCTTTTACGGGCGACCATCAAGAACCTGGGCAGCCCAGTGACCTGCAAGCCCTTCTGCAAAAAGAAGGGTAAAGCTTGAGCAAGTACCTACAGAGATTCAATCGAGTGCACCACAACATCCCCAAGATACATCCAGCAGCTGTGATTGCCACACTCCATATGAATGTACGCAATCAAAGGATGCGTTCCAAGATGAATGTTTGGCTGCCCAAGACTGTCAACGAACTCTACACGTTGGCGGAAAAGCGTGCTCATGCTGAAGAGGGGAGAAAACTTCCAGGGGAGGAGGTTGGTGTCGAAGTCGATTCGGAAGACGACGATGATGCTGCCACCCCCAGGAAGAGGAACAGAAAGCGCAACAAGAAATGCAAGGGGAAAGCAATGATGGCCGTTGAGAGCTCCGGTGATCTTAGCACCGGCAGAAAGCGAAGACCGAGCCACCCGAAAAGGAAGCTGCTACATGCGCTGACTGCCGGGCGGCAGCGGCAGCTGAGAAAACTAGCAGATCTGACGGGCCGTACTGCAAGATCCACAGGACCAAGGGCCATGATCTCCAAGATTGCAAACAAGTCGAACAGCTGGTTGAAAAGCGAAGGCTAAGTATGAAAGGCGTGATAAAGAGAGAGGTCAAGATGGCGCTGGCGGGAAAGGCCGTGGTGGTCATCGCGGCAAATTCGATCAGCAGAAGGAGAAGCCCGCTAGGGGTCATGAGAAAAAGGAATGTGAAGATGACAGTGAAGAGGAGGATGATGAATCCAGTGAATAGGAGTTTCAGAAGGCTACCGAGGCAATGTGCATTGATGGGGGTGCATCCTTGCACTCCTCTCACTGCCAACTCAAGCAGTGGGCGCGTGAAGTTAATGCGGCAGAGCCAGTAGCAAGCGCTCGAGAACCACTCAAGTGGTCCCGCATGCCCATCATCTTTGACGTTAAGGATCACCCAGATCACACTACTACGGTTGGATGCTTACTGTTGTTGGTTTCACCAACAATCCGCAACCTCAAGGTCACTAAGATGTTGGTTGACGGCGGGGCAGGGTTGAATTTAATTTCCCCTGATGTGCTTAAGAAGCTCCAAATTCCTGATGAGGATCTAAAGAAGACTGGCACTTTCTAAGGAATTAACTGAGGCAGGAGCCAGCTCAAGGGAAAGATTACACTGCCGGTAACATTTGGCGGGGAGCTAAACTTTAGGACTGAGAAGGTTGTGTTCGATGTCATTGAGCTTCCCCTGCCATTTAACGGGATCCTTGGCCGTCCAGCTCTGGCGAAGTTCATGGCAGCGTCCCATTACGCATATAACACCTTGAAGATGACGGGCCCTATGGGAGTCATCTCCATCCCGTCAGATAAGAGGGATGCACTTATATGCGTCGACAAGATGTACACAGAGGTGGTAGCAGCAGAGGCCGCCAAGGGCCCATCTCCCACCAGGGAAGAAAAGAAGGTTAAGAAAGATGACAAGGACACCGACAAAGACCCCAAGAAGTGCGCCTCTTCGGAGTGCGCTGCGCCCAGCAATGACTTGTCAGATAATTCGGCTAGCAAAATATCCAAGGCTGCCCCTCCTGCAACAAAGAAGGTTCCGGCGAGGCAGGATGGCATTGATGGTACCTTCACCATTAGTGCCACCCTTGATGATAAATAGGAAAGCGCACTCGTTGCCTTCCTGCGGGCGAATGTCGACGTGTTTGCATGGCAACCACCTGACATCCCTGGTGTTCCCAGGGAGGTAATCGAGCACCACCTTGTTGTCTGTCCTCATTCCCGCCCGTCAAGCAAAAGGTCAGAAAGCAAGCCTTGGAGCGGCAATAGTTAATTGCCAAGGAGATTAAGAAACTTGAAGCAGCAGGCTTGGTTAGAGGAGTGTTGCACCCAACATGGTTAGCAAACCCAGTGGTGGTACGCAAGGCAAATGGGAAGTGGAGACTTTGTATTGACTTCACCGACTTGAACAAAGCATGTCCAAAAGATCCCTTCCCCTTGCTGCGCATCGATCAGATTGTTGACTACACTTCATGATGTGATTTGCTCTCCTTCCTTGATGCATACTCCGGCTACCATCAGATCTTCATGGCTAAGGAAGACAAAGAGAAAACCCCATTTATTACCCCATGTGGCACGCACTGCTTTGTACGAATGCCTTTCGGGTTAAAAAGTGCTAGTTCGACGTTTGCGTGGGCTGTGCAGATTGGTTTTGGGCCTCAGCTACAAAGAAATATAGAAGCCTATACGGATGATATAGTGGTCAAAAGCAAGGACAAATCTACACTTGTTGAAGATTTGGAAGAAACCTTTGTAAACCTGCGAAAGATCAACTTGAAGCTCAACCCAGAGAAATGTCTGTTTGGCGTTCCGTCCGGCAAGCTCCTTGGGTTCTTTGTGTATCAGCGAGGGATAGAAGCCAACCCCAACAGGATCAAAGCAATAGAGGAGATCCAAGCACTGAAAACCGTCAAAGATGTGAGGCGTCTAGCTGGATGTGTTGCTGCGCTAAGTAGGTTCATTTCAAAATCTGCTGAACGTGCCCTGCCATTCTTCAAAATCTTGAAGAAGGATGGTCCAATGAAATGGACTCCGGAGGCAGAGGCTGCACTGCGGGATTTGAAAACCTACCTTTCCTCCACACCAACCTTGGTCGCGCCTAAGCCACAAGAGCCGCTGCTGCTATATCTGGCAGCAACGAACCAAGTGGTTAGTGCTGCCATGGTGGCACAGAGAGAAGTGGATAGCGAAGGAACCAATGCCGCAGAGCCACCCAGTGATGAATCAAACCTGTCCCCGGCAAGCCTAGATATAGATGGTGGAGAGGGGCCGTAAGCATATGCTGGCAATCAGAGGGCATTAGCAAGGAAGTAGATGGTGGAGCGACCAGTTTACTTTGTCAGCTCCCTCCTGCAGAGGCTAAGTCAAGGTACTCTGGGGGTGCAAACATTGATCTTCGGCCTTCTCATGGCCTCAAGGAAGCTACACCATTATTTCCAAGCTCACGAGATCACAGTTGTGACTCGCCTTCCATTGCAACGTATTTTGAGGAACCCCAAGGCTACCAGCAGGATAGTAGAGTGGGAACTAGAATTGTCAAGCTTTGCTTTGAAGTTTGAAAGCACAATAAATATCCAAAGCAGGGCACTGGCAGAATTTATTGCAGAATGGACTCCAACACCTGATGAAGAAGTGCAGGAAACAACTCTCCCCG
Organism: Thinopyrum elongatum; assembly: GCA_011799875.1. NCBI lineage: Eukaryota > Viridiplantae > Streptophyta > Magnoliopsida > Poales > Poaceae > Thinopyrum > Thinopyrum elongatum. The sequence goes on from CM022298.1 coordinate 274,918,437, forward strand.
GCAAGGAGACCCTTAAGGAGTGGGTAATGTACTTTGATGGAACCTTCTCGCTGCAAGGCGCTGGGGCTGGAGTGCTTCTTGTCGCACCCACCGGAGAGCACCTTAAGTACATTATCCAGATGCACTTTCCCAGGGAAGATGCTACCAACAACACAATAGAGTATGAAGGGCTGCTTGCCGGCCTCAAGATTGCAATAGAACTGGGGATAAAGAAGCTAGTCATTCATGGTGATTCTCAGCTCGTTGTGAAGCAAGTAAATAAGGGTTATCAGAGCCCACTGATGGAAGCATATGTCGAAGAAGTGAGAAAGTTGGAGGAGCACTTTGATAGATTGCAAACAGAGCATGTTCCCCGTGCGGAAAACAGCATCGCTAACCACCTGTCAAAGTGCGCTGCCCAGAAGCTCCCTGTGGAACCAGGAACTTTTGTTCTCCATCTAACTCAACCATTAGTTTCCCCATCAGTGCTGGCCAGAAAAAGAAGAAAACTCAACACCGGCAAACATTTCCCAGCAGGACTCCCTGGAGTCGCTGGTGAGAAGGTTGCCGGCGGAGGCCCAATGTCGGTTGGTGAGCTGCAATCTCCAGCGAAGCCTCAAGTTCTCGCTATTGAGACTAGCGCTCCCACGGCAGAGGAAATGCCTTTAGTCCTCATCGTCGAGCCTCAGGCTCCGGCATGGGCACAGCATATAGTCCAATTCTTGCAAACTGGAGAACTTCCCGATGATCCAGAGGGATCTGAAAAGGTGGCTCGCCAATCGAGTATGTACCAGTTTGTGGACAACACTCTGTACAGAATGAGGACGAATGGTGTTAAATTGAAGTGTATCAGTCAAGAAGATGGACTAATGTTGTTGGCAGAGATACATGGTGGGGTGTGTGGCTCGCATTTAGGATCAAGAGCACTTGTCGGAAAAGCTTTCCGGCAAGGATTCTACTGGCACACTGCCCTCCGGGATGCAATTGAGCTCGTCACCAAGTGTAAAGCCTGTCAGTTCCATTCCAAGAACATTCACCAACCTTCTCAAGCCCTGCAAACAATCCCTTTATCCTGGCCTTTCGCGGTCTGGGGGCTCGACATCCTGGGCCCCTTTCCCCGTGCTACCGGGAGCTTTGAATTCTTGTTCGTGGCAATCGACAAGTTTACAAAGTGGCCCGAAGTGGAACCAGTGAGGAAGGTGACTATGCAAGCAGCTATCAAGTTCGTTAAAGGATTGGTGTGCTATTTTGGTGTACCCAACAGGGTGATCACCGACAAAGGCACTCAATTCACAAGTCGCGCCTTCATGTTGTACATCCAAAGCCTTGGAAACAAGATCTCTTTCGCCTCTGTTGCCCATCCTAGGAGCAACGGTCAGGCTGAAAGGATGAACGCTGAAGTGCTGCGTGGGCTCAAGACAATAACTTTCGATAAGTTGCGAAAATGCGGCAAGCGCTGGGTTGATGAGTTCTGGTGGTTCTTTGGTCAATCAAGACGACACCAAATCGAGCTACTAGCCAGACTACCTTCTCCCTAGTATATGGTGCAGAAGCAGTGCTCCCCACGGAACTCACGTACGGGTCACCTCGAGTACTTTCCTACGATGAAGTAGCGCAAGAGCAGCTATGGCATGACGATGCCGCACTCCTCGAGGAAGATCGTCTCCGGGCAGCTGTATGTGCTGCACGATACCAGCAAGCCCTGCGCTGCTATCATAGCCGCAGGGTTCACGCCCGGAGCCTTTAGGAAGGTGACCTTGTCCTGAGGCGTGTTCAGTCCGCCAAGGGTGCAAACAAGTTGACACCAAAGTGGGAAGGCCCTTACCGGGTGGTACGTGTCACCAGACCTGGCGCAGTCCGTCTGGAGACCGAAGATGGCATCCCTATGCAAAACTCATGGAATATTGAGCATCTTCGTAAGTTCTACCCATAAGGCGCGGTTGTCGGGCCCTGCCGCGGCAACCTGTTTTGTACAAGCATAGTCCCCGGGACTTGTAACCCTTTGTACAAAGCCAGACGCAGACCCTGTGCATAGTTGAATAAAACAAAGTGGTTTTCACAAAACTTGCATACATGTTTTCATATTTGTTGAAGTATGATCTTATCATGATTGCAATAGTTCTTAAATGAGGTGATTCACATGCAGTGAAGGGCCATGTGCTATCCTCTTTTCTCCCTTTCCTTTGATGACAACAGGAGGATTTCCTCGTGGATAGCCTTCCCGGCGAGGGGGAAAAAGGCGAACCCGGGCACTTAATCCCTGACAACCTCCCTTTACCCAAGATGATAAGAAGGACAACAAAGAGAGATAAGTACACTACATTGCATCCTATCTTTCCATGTTATGCTTGCCTATGGAGATCTTACACGTACGGAAACCTAGCTGCCTCTGCCATTTGCGCTCCTATCCTTGACTCGAGTCCACTCGACAAGTTTGGTTGTAGCTGCATTTGGAGAGATTGGCAAGGAGCCGGCCTTCGTTCGCGCTCCTAACCCATTTTTTTGAAGCCCACTAAACGAGGTTTAGTAGCAGCTGCGCTGAAGGCCGGCAAGATATCTTGCCGAAAATTTTGTTTACTAAGGAGTATTAAAGGCTCGTCCTTCGGTATGTTTAAACTCATGCACAAAAATCCGGCAGGCTCTTTTTCCAAATATACGTGAATAGACGAGTACAGATCATACAAGTACTAACATGGGTGGAGGATTACATAATTTTGATTAAAATTTGGCAAATGGCTACATCTTTCAATTTGAAAAAAGATAAGTGCCCCGTAATGCCTTGCTTGTCCCTTTCCTCCTAGGAGTTACATTGAGAAGGAAAGAGGGCAAAAGGAGCGCCTGGGTAGAAGCCCAGCCTGACCCCATCAGGACCAGCGGGATGCAGCCTGACAAGATCGGGAGGGTGCCTCCCCGGCAAGGAAGAAGAGGTGATACATCTCCAATGTATCTATAATTTTTTATTGTTCCATGCTGTTATATTATCATTTTATAGCAACTTTATATCATTTTTTGGGAATAACCTATTGACATAGTGCCTAGTGCCAGTTGCTGTTTTTTGCTTGTTTTTTACTTCGCCTAAAATCAATACCAAACGGAGTCCAAACGCAGAGAAACTTTTTGGTGATTTTTTCTGGACCAGAAGACACAAGTTGGGCCAAGAAAGTACCTGAGGGGGGCTCCGAGGGGAGCACAACCCCAGGCACGCCCAGGTTGGTTGTGCCCATCTCGGCCACCTCCCTCACTGCCTCTTTGCTCTATAAATACCCCAATATTCCATAAACCCTAGGGGAGTCGACGAAAATCAATTCCAGCCGCCGCAAGTTCCAGAAACCACAGATCCAATCTAGACACCATCATGGAGGGGTTCATCATCCTCATTGGTGCCTCTCCGATGATGCGTGAGTAGTTCATTGTAGATCTACGGGTCTGTAGGCAGTAGCTAGATGGCTTCCTCTCTCTCTTTTGATTCTCAATACAATGGTCTCTTGGAGATCTATTTGATGTAACTGTTTTTGCGGTGTGTTTGTTGGGATCCGATGAACTTTGACTTTATGATCAGATCTATGTTTTTATCCATGAAAGTTATTTGAGTCTTTTGATCTCTTATATGCATGATTACTTATAGCCTCGTATTTCTTCTTCGAATCTTTGGTTTAGTTAGGCCAACTAGATCGATTTTTCTTGCCATGGGAAGAGGTGCTTTGTGATGGGTTCGATCTTACGATGCTTGATCCCAGTGACAGAAGGGGAACCGATACGTATGTACAGTTGCTATTAAGGATAACAAGATGGGGTCTATTTCTACATAAATAGATCTTGTCTACATCATGTCATCGTTCTTATTGCATTACTCCGTTTCTCCATGAACTTAATACACTAGATGCATGCTGGATAGCGGTCGATGTGTGGAGTAATAGTAGTAGATGCAGGCAGGAGTCGGTCTACTAATCTTGGACGTGATGCCTATATAATGATCATTGCCTGGATATCGCCATAATTATTTGAAGTTCTATCAATTGCCCAACAGTAATTTGTTTACCCACCGTATGCTATTTTTCTCGAGAGAAGCCACTAGTGAAATCTACGGGCCCCGGGTCTATTTTCTCATCATGTATTTTCAGATCTATTTTGCTATTTACCTTTTTTTATTTATTTTCCACTTTTATTTTCAGATCTATATTATCAAAAACCCAAAAATACCTCGCTGAATTTTATTTGCTTTTATTTGCATCTATCAATCTATTACAACTTTCTCACGTCCGTTTGCCAATTTCTGGCGCCATCACCCGAAAGGGATTGACAACCCCTTTAACACGTCGGGTTGCAAGTATTTGTTCTTTGTGTGCATGTGCTATTTACGTAGTGTTGCTTGGTTCTCCTACTGGTTCGATAACCTTGGTCTCATCACTGAGGGAAATACCTACCATTGCTGTGCTGCATCATCCCTTCCTCTTTGGGGAAATACCGACGTAGTTCAAGCCAACATCAAAAGGAATTTCTGGCGTCGTTGCCGGGGAGAATCAAGTCAAGATAGTCTCCCGGCCACGTGCCAATTTCTGGCGCCGTTGCCGGGGAGACATCATCAACATCTACCAGGTTCCTAATCACAAATCTCATCTCCTTGCAATTTACATTATTTTCCATTTGCCTCTCATTTTCCTCTCCCCCACTTCACAAAAATTTGCCGTTTTATTCGCCCTCTTTCTCGTTCGCCGTTTTCTCGTCAGATTTGGTTTTGAGTGCAATCTTGTTGCCTAGTCACGATGACTCAAGAGCTCACCAAGTTGTGTGATTTATCCAATACCAACAACAATGATTTTATTAGCACTCCGATTGCTCCTCCCGCCACTAGTGCGGAGTCTTGTGATATTAATGCCGCTTTGTTGAATCTTTTTATGAAAGATCAATTTTTCGGTACTCCTATTGAGGATGCCGTGTCCCATCTTAACACATTCGTGGAATTATGCGATATGCAAAATAAAAAAGATGTGGACAATGATATTGTGAAGTTGGAATTATTCCCGTTTTCTTTGCGAGATCGTGCAAAAATTTGGTTTTCTTCTTTGCCTCGCAATAGTATCAATTCTTGGGATAAGTGCAACGATGCTTTTATTACTAAGTATTTTCTGCCCGCGAAAATTATTTCCCTTAGGACGCAAATCATGAATTTTAAGCAACTTGAGCATGAACATGTTGCGCAATCTTGGGAAAGAATGAAATTGATGCTAAGAAATTGTCCTACTCATGGTTTAAATCTTTGGATGATCATACAAATTTTTTATGCGGGATTGAATTTTGTTTCTAGAAATCTTTTAGATTCCGCCGCGGGTGGTACTTTTATGGAAATTACTTTGGGTGGAGCTACTAAATTGCTAGACAATATTATGGCAAATTATTCACAATGGCATACCGAAAGAGCTCTTACTAGTAAAAAGGTTAATTTGGTTGAAGAAACTTCTTCTTTGAGTGAAAAACTTGATGCTCTTATGAAATTGGTTGCTAATAAAAGTGCTCCTATTGATTTTAATGATGTGCCTTTGTCTACCTTGATTGAGCAAAATAGTGATGCCGTAGATGTGAATTTTATCTCTCGAAACAATTTCAATAACAATGCTTATAGAGGTAATTTTAATCCTAGGCCTTTTCCTAGTAATTTCTCTAATAATTATGGTAATTCCTATGGTAATCCTTCTTATAATAATAATAGGAACACCTCTGATTTTGAGAATAATATTAAAGAATTTATCAATGCTCAAAAGAATTTTAACACTACGATGGAAGAAAAATTGAGTAAGATTGATGATTTGTCTAGAAGCGTTGATAGAATTTCTCACGATGTAGAAAATCTCAAGATGAAATTTTTTGTGCCTAAGGTTGAAGAATCAATTAAAGCTTTATATGTTTCTATGGATGAAAGTAAGAAAAGAACCGCTATGCTTAGAACTAGAAGAGAATTTTTAGAAAAAGCGTTTTCTAGTGATTGCTTTCACAAAAATGATGAAGATCTTAATGTGATTGGTGTTTCTTCTATTGATTCCTTGTTTAGTAAAATTAAAATTGATGAAAAAGGGACTGAAGAAGAGTCAACTTTAGCTAGAAGGCGTCCCGATAATTTGGAGGGTGAAAATCTTGTTGAGAAAATTGATAAAGGTGGGTTTGGAGAGGTCAAAACTTTAACTAGTGATGTGCCCACTCTTTTGGATTACAAAGACTTTAATTATGATAATTGCTCTTTGATTGATTGTATTTATTTGTTGCAATCCATGATAAATTCACCCCATGCCTATAAACAAAATAAAGCTTTTACTAAACATATTGTTGATGCTATGATGAAAGCTTTGGAAGAAAAGTTGGAATTAGAGATTTCAATTCCTAGAAAATTACATGATGAATGGGAACCTACTATCAAAGTCAAGATTAAAAATTATGAGTGTTTTACTTTATGTGATTTGGATGCTAGTGTTTCTACAATTCCGAAATCTTTATGTGATGTGCTTGGTCTTACCGATATTGAAGAATGTTCTTTAAATTTGCACTTGACGGATTCTACTATTAAAAAGCCTATGGGAAGAATTAATAATGTTCTTATTCTTGCAAATAGGAATTATGTGCCCATATATTTTATTGTTCTTGATATTGATTGCAATCCGTCTTGTCCAATTATTCTTGGTAGACCGTTTTTGCGCACTATAGGTGCCGTGATTGATATGAAAGAAGGGAACATCAAATTCCAATTTCCTTTGAGAAAGGGTATGGAACACTTACCTAGAACAATAATTAAGCCACCATATGAATCAATCATGAGGGCATCTTATGGATCTAGAAATAAAGATGACAACACTTAGATCTTTGCATTATGCCTAGCTAAGGGCGTAAAACAATAGCGCTTGTTGGGAGGCAACCCAATGAATAAAATTTATTTTTGTATTTTTTTTCTGTTCTTGGGTGTTTGCACAATTACGGTACTGTCATGATTGTGTTTTTTGTGTTTTAATTAGTGTTTGTGCCAAGCAAAGCCTTTGGGATAGCTTTGGTGATAGTTGATTTGATCTTGTTGGAAAACAGAAACTTTTGCGTCCAGTAATTCTTTTTTGAAAATTTACAGAAGCGACAAAAAATTCTGAATTTTTTACACAAGATTTATATACAAATTTCCTCTGTTTTACAAAATTTTCAGAATTGTTGGAGTTACAGAAGTATGAGAACAATTCGTATCTTTGTAGACTATTTTGTTTTTGACAGATTCTGTTTTCTTTGCATTGTGTGCTTATTTTGATGAATCTATGGTTTGTATTGGAGGTTATAAGCCATGGTAAAGTTAAAATATAGTAGATATAATGCAATAACAAAATTTGAATGGGTTTTCTACAGTACTTAAAGTAAAGATTGGTTTTCTTATACTAACGGATCTCACGAAGGTTTTTTTGAGTTTTGTGTGATTGAAGTTTTCAAGTTTTGGGTGAGATTACGATGGATGAAGGAATAAGGAGTAAGAAGAGCCTAAGCTTGGGGATGCCCCATGGCACCCCAAGCCATTATCCAAAGAGAAGCAAGCAACTAAGCTTGGGGATGCCCGAGTGGCATCCCCTCTTTCTTCTAACGACCATCGGTATTTTACTTGGAGCTATATTTTTATTCGTCACATATCATGAGTTTTGCTTGGAGCGTCTTGTATGATATGAGTCTTTGCTTGTTTTGCTTTTTATTTTAAGTCATGAATCCTTGCTGGACACACCTATTGGAGAGAGCCAAAATTATGCTATGACTTGTTAGAATTGCTCTCTATGCTTCACTTATATCTTTTTGAGCATGGTGTGATTTAGTATTTTTGAAGAAATGTTCTCATGCTTCACTTAGACTTATTTGAGAGTTAGTAATTTTTTTTAGAAATTCTCTCTTGCTTCACTTAAATCATTTTGAGAGAAGAAAATTTTATGCTCATGTTCTTCACTTAGGTTTGTTTAAGCTATCAAAAGCAACACATTAAACTAGTCCCAAAGTGATAGATATTTAAGAGGGATATAATAAAAACTTTCATGAAGATCATTGGACAATCTAAACTTGATTCCTTGTAATAGTTTTGCGATATGTTGATATAATACGTGAGTCATGTTGATGAGTAATTATGCTTTAGTAAGAATATTGGTGTTAAGGTTTGTGATTCCCTATGCAAGCACGAAAGTCAATGGTTATGCAATGAAATTACATCCTACTTGTGGTGCATTATTCGGTGTTAGTTATGCTTAATGCTCACTTATGAGATTTTTTGTTTCTTGGTTGGATGCTTCTCAATCTTTTGCTAGCCTTCATTTGCACTAAGTATGATCACTACTTGTGTATCCAAAATCCTTAAACCAGTTTTGCCAAATGAGTCCACTATACCTACCTATATGCGGTATTTCCGTGCCGTTCTAAGCGAATTTGTATGTGTCATCTCTAATTTTAAAATAAATTTCTCTTTTGTGTGCTCGTACCGCTCATGAAACGGTAGGGGGTGGCTGATATATTTCCATGCTAGATGTGTTATTCTCAAGATGAGTGTTTATTCACTTGTCATTGCACGAGAGTACGGCAAAGGTATTAGGGATGCCCAGTCCCGAAATGAAAAATGAATTTACTTTATGTTGTCAAATAATAGATTCCTTGGAAAGTGTTGGTATGGAGGGCACCCGTGGATACGGCGAGCCATGGAAATTGAAAGTATGGTGGAAAAAGGAATAAACTTTATTTTCTGTTTGGGAACCGCCTATGATATATCTAGCATGGAAAGTATTGGGAACTACTCGATCGTTTTCATTGACAGGAAAAGCATGCCACCCAAAATGTTTTATCTCTACTTTTTTCGCTTTGAGCTCTGGCACCTCTACAAATCCCTACTTCCCTCTGCGAAGGGCCTTTCTTTTACTTTATGCAATTTTTATTTTGAGTCTCCATCTTCTCTTATAAAGCACCAACTAAGGGGCATTATGATCGTACTTGAGCATTGGGTGTAGCTAATATGCGAGTGTGTTTCATGAATGGATCAATGATTGAGTATAATGGGATAAGGATAACTTGCTTTAGTGTTGATATTTTGAAAGACATGGTTGCTTGTTGATATGCTTGAGTATTGAAATCTTCATGTCAAAACTAGACTATTGCTTTGAATCATACAAAAGTCCAAATGTCCATGCTACAAGAAAAGAATATGTGATGAACATGTTAGGCAGCATTCCACATAAAAAATTCTATTTTTATCATTTACCTACTCGAGGACGAGCAGGAATTAAGCTTGGGGATGCTGATACGTCTCCAACGTATCTATAATTTTTTATTGTTCCATGTTGTTATATTATCATTTTTGGATGTTTTACAATCATTTTATAGCAACTTTATATCATTTTTTGGGACTAACCTATTGACATAGTGCCCAGTGCCAGTTGTTGTTTTTTGCTTGTTTTTTATTTCACAGGAAATCAATACCAAACGGAGTCCAAACGCAGCGAAACTTTTTGGTGATTTTTCCTGGACCAAAAGACACAAGTTGGGCCAAGAAAGTACCTGAGGGGGGCTCCGAGGGGAGCACAACCCACTAGGACGCGCCTAGGGGCTCAGGCGCGCCCAGGTGGGTTTTGCCCACCTCGGCCACCTCCCGCACTGCCTCTTTGCTCTATAAATACCCCAATATTCCATAATCCCTAGGGGAGTCGACGAAAATCAATTCCAGCCGCCGCAAGTTCCAGAAACCACAGATCCAATCTAGACACCATCACGGAGGGGTTCATCATCCTCATTGGTGCCTCTCCGATGATGCGTGAGTAGTTCATTGTAGACCTACGGGTCCGTAGGCAGTAGCTAGATGGCTTCCTCTCTCTCTTTTGATTCTCAATACAATGGTCTCTTGGAGACCTATTTGATGTAACTCTTTTTGCGGTGTGTTTGTTGGGATCCAATGAACTTTGAGTTTATGATCAGATCTATGTTTTTATCCATGAAAGTTATTTGAGTCTTTTGATCTCTTATATGCATGATTACTTATAACCTCGTATTTCTTCTTCGAATCTTTGGTTTAGTTAGGCCAACTAGATCGATTTTTCTTGCCATGGGAAGAGGTGCTTTGTGATGGGTTCGATCTTACGGTGCTTGATCCCAGTGACAGAAGGGGAACCAACACGTATGTATCGTTACTATTAAGGATAACAAGATGGGGTCTATTTCTACATAAATAGATCTTGTCTACATCATGTCATCGTTCTTATTGCATTACTCCGTTTCTCCATGAACTTAATACACTAGATGCATGCTGGATAGCGGTCGATGTGTGGAGTAATAGTAGTAGATGCAGGCAGGAGTCGGTCTACTAATCTTGGATGTGATGCCTATATAATGATCATTGCCTAGATATCATCATAATTATTTGAAGTTCTATCAATTGCCCAATAGTAATTTGTTTACCCACCGTATGCTATTTTTCTCGAGAGAAGCCACTAGTGAAATCTACGGGCCCCGGGTCTATTTTCTCATCATATATTTTTAGATCTATTTTGCTATTTGCCTTCTTATTTATTTGCCACTTTTATTTTCAGATCTATATTATCAAAAACCCAAAAATACCTCGCTGAATTTTATTTGCATCTATCAATCTATTACAACTTTCTCACGTCCGTTTGCCAATTTCTGGCGCCGTTACCCGAAAGGGATTGACAACCCCTTTAACACGTCGGGTTGCAAGTATTTGTTCTTTGTGTGCAGGTGTTGTTTACGTAGTGTTGCTTGGTTCTACTGGTTCGATAACCTTGGTCTCATCACTGAGGGAAATACCTACCGTTGCTGTGCTGCCTCATCCCTTCCTCTTTGGGGAAATACCGACGTAGTTCAAGCCAACATCAAGAGGCCAGGGACGGAGAGAGCGGCTAGGCGATGCCCTGGTCACCCCCGCGAGGATGAGAGGAATGCGACAAGGCGGGAACACCGGCAGGGAAGATGAAGCCGGAGTCCATGAGGAAGCCTGCCGGGGTCCGGCTGGAGGTGGCGGTGATGACCAGGCCAAGCACCCCCGGCAAATCGCTTTGCCGGGGTCCAGCTGCAGATGATGGTGTTGCCTGTGCCTAACTGACGGTGACGGTGCGTCTGGTGCTCAGCCGGAGTCCGAGTCGCCGTCTTCGTGCTTGACGACCGGGAGCTCGCCATCGCCGTCTTCACTGTCGGTGTCTTCTTCGTCGCTATCGCTCGAGGAGGAGCTTTCGTCATCACTCGAGCTTTCCGCGCAGCACCCTAAGCGAGCACCTGAACGCTCAAAGACCTTGATGGAGAGCAGATCAGCCTCCACCAACTTGAAGCGGAGAACGTGCTCTTCCGCGAGATAATGAGCACGTGCAAAAGTTTTCTAGCCATGCCTGAGGAGCATGACGCGTGGTGCGGGGAACTCAACGTTCGCGCATACAACGCCGTTGCAGTAGCCGCTCATGCGCAACCCCAGCCTGGGCGGCTGGTCGACCTCCATCACCCTAGCAAAGGGACCGGGGAGCCACAGGAAACTACGTGGAGGACCCCGCAACTTGACGATGAACTCCAACGCTGTATCCCCCACATGGCCTTTTGCTGGTATGGGAGTGGCTGGAGGAGGGACAGCGGGTGCGCCGCCCCGTCCGCCCCGACCACGGGCGCCGCGTCTACCTCGACCATGCCCCGCAGCTTCACCTTGTGCATTGGATCCTACCCCTGTAGCTACAATGGAGGCAGGAGCAGGGTGCCGAGAAGAAGCTCTCGTCGCCACCATCAGAGCCCGAGCTCGGCCCCTTCCCCTTGTCATGGTGGAAGCAAAGTTAGGGAAGGAGGAGGAGGAGGAGATGGTGGATGAGCATTGCCAGCCCCGCTCATCTTCTTTTATAGTAGGATAAGAGGGGGAGGCTGGCTCTCCACTGTTATGGAGCAACCGCCCCATTCCTCCAATCCGACCCTCTACATCTCTGATGGCGCCCTGATTCATCGGCCGCCCCGCTATGCCAATCTAGGGCGCTGCATATTCTGCCAAAGGCACACGTTCCCGCTCCTTGCGCGTCCACCACCACCCCTGCGCAATGCATGCGGCGCGTGTGGCGGAAACGGCAGGCGTAGTGGGTGAGGTAAAGATAAAATGGCAGTTAACCCCGGTTCACGCGCGGACGCCCTAATGGGCTCCTGTGGACGTATGCGCCCCTGGTTTACGACGCGAACGGAGCGCACCATTTGAATGTTGAAGATGCCATGGGAGACTTGGGAGCAAGATCAAGCCCAGGTTAATGAAGAAGCAAAGAAGATCTCAAAAGATACAAGTGTCAGCCCCAGCAAGGTCAGTATGTGCGCCTGTGCAATTGTTTGGGCCTACCCCAACGATGCCCGGTGGCACGGATGGACTAGGCCCGGTACTCTTGTATGTGCGGCAAACATTTGTGTTTGCCGCCCGGACTTGTGGACAGGCGTGCTGACGATCATGCACCAATTACCAAGACATGGCACAAGATAAGCCAGAGAAACCGCTCTTCATGAGATCAAGGAGTGCATTAAGAAGATCAAGTCAACAGGAGAACACCTCAGGAAGGCCTCCCTTGCCAGGCAGGAGAACCCGACCGGGACGAGACAGCCCATGAGGGCCAAGATTAGATCGCCTCGGCAAGGCTTTCGAAGCCATCAAGATCAGAGCCCGGCAGGCTCCGTACCGACAGGACTCCGCCAAGACGCCACCACTCCACCTCATCGTACACAAGTCATTAATTGGTGCAGTGTCGAGCTCTCAAGTGGCTAAGTGGATCCTGTCAAGCACGTGGCAACCTGCTGGAGAGGAGATTAACTTTATTGACACCCGTCTAGATGGCGTGTCACGCTAATAAGGAGAAGATGCATAAGCGGCGCGACAGGCTTGCCGGACTTCAACCTCAACATGACACCTAGCAGTGCATTTAATGCACTTTGTCCTAACTGCCAGAGTTAGGTATGATGACACTGTTAGCTATCTAATTGCACTAAAATGACTGTTTTGCCACTGTGGTCGCCCTTAAGCTATAAAAGGAGGCCCGAGGCAACCGAGCAAGGGGTTCGAACATTTTGGACCCATAACACTTGTACGTGCGTGCTGCTCTCCCCGAGGCACACTTGCCGGGCTTGAGCTCGTCGCGTCTTCGTGTTCCTCCTAATCAATCCACCATAGCAGGAGTAGGGTTTTATGCTGCAAAGCGGCCCGAACCTGGGTAAAACAGAGTTGTCCATCGCCATGCTGCCCTGCTGTTTCTACTCTTTGTGCAATGTGATCGTCCCCTTGCTGAACCACAAAGGGGCAGCCTTGCCCCATAGGTGATCGTGCTTCCACGCCGACACTCTATATGCCACTTCGTATTCCGTGTCACCCATGGGAATACATTAGTATGGATTTTGTGCTTGGTTTGCCTCAAACTCAAAATGGAAAAGATTCGGTATTTGTTGTTGTGGATCGTTTCTATAATATGGCACATTTTATTCCATGCAACAAGATAGATGATGCTTCACATGTTGCAAATCTCTTTTGTAGGGAAATCTTGCGTCTACATGAAGTGCCCAAGACTATTTTGTCGGACCGCGATGTCAAGTTCCTTAGCTACTTTTGGAAGAAACTTTGCGCCAAGCTCGGAATCAAGCTACTATTCTCTTTGGCATATCATCGACAAACCGACGGCCAAACAGAGGTGACCAACCGGACGCTATCTACTCTCCTCCATGTGTTGATCAAGAAGAACATCAAGGAGTGGGAGGAATGTTGCCCATCACTGAGTACACCTACAATTGGGAAAGACATTCTACAACTGGCAAGTCCCCCTTCAAGGTCGCCTACAGCTTTAACCCGTTGTCCCCATTGGACATACTACCGCTAGCACTACAAGAGCGCATCAACATGGACGCAAGTGCATGAACCACTTACCTCAAGAAGGTGCATGAAGTTACAAGGCACATGATCGAGAGCCATGTACAACGCCTTGCAACCAAGCTAAACATCAAAGAGCACTCTATGGTGTTCAACCCGGGAGATCTTGTGTGGCTACACCTATGCAAAGACCGTTTCCCGTGCAAGGTGCTAGCATGCTACAAAAACAATGCCTACAAGATCGACATTCCACGCGACAAGTACAACATGAGCGATATCTTCGACATCAAGGACCTATCTCCTTTCCATGGTGATGTGGATTTCAATCCGAGGGTGGATCTTTTCCAGGGGGGGGGGGAGATTATTCGGAGCATCCTACGACCATCCCCATGGGTGTACCTTCGTCTCAGAAGACACCACGTGGATCCATGACTAGATCTCGTGCAAGGGTTATCCAAACCAAGGTGAACTCACTCCTCTCTGAACTTAGATGGCGAGGACACCAAGTGCAAGACGCAAGAGGAAGATCTGCCAGCGAGCTACAACCACCGGCCGACCGATCCTTACCGGACGCCCGACGCCCTGAAGGTCAGCCAGCCAGAAGGCCCAGCCGACGAACGCTACAGTGGCCGGATGACCGACAAGTACCAGACATCCGACACACTCAGCGACCGGACGTCTGACGGCCATCGAAAATCCGGCGCCACCAGTCCAGTACCAAAACATCGGAATACCGATGCCTTTCGGACGACCGAACCACCAGATGCCCAACGCTCTTCGGAAATCCAACGACACCTGTCTAGTGATGAAACGTCGGAAGTCTGACCCTTACTGGATGATTGATCCCTCGTGAGAGACCGGATGACCGACAACTATCGAACGTCTGACACTACCTCTGCACAGCCACTCGGGTTCAGACGAATGTATCCCCCTCTCTCCCTAGACTATATATACCCCTTCACTTGGACAAACTAGGGTTAGCAAAGGATTAGGTCAAATTTGAGATAGAGCTTTGCTCATTCACTATCTACTCCCATGGAGTCCAAGGCATCCATGTGAGATAATCCCATAGTGTATTCAAGACCCATTCTTAGGGAAGATCCTCCAAGGATTCAAGACCTTTCTCCTTCAAGGATTAGGATGAACTAGTTCCTTTGTTACCTTCTTGTGTTGGATTTGGACCCTTGTATCCTTTATCTGTATGTGGATTTAGCATATGTGTGATTGGATCTTGTCTATTTGAGAGTTCTTCTTGTGTTCCTCTTTTATTTGCTCCGTTTCCCCCCTCCAAGTGTGAAAATATCTCCAATTAGGGTTCCACCCTACATCATTGTGCCCTCCTCCATGCCGAATGCATGCACGACTCTAGCTAACCCCTTGTGATGGCCGACCGCTCATCCTTCACTGTCTTCATGAGGACTTCTAGATAGTCATTGTAGTCTAGTAGAAATACTTTAACCTTTGCATTTGCACCAATCATGTTGTTTGAGAGGTAATCTAGAGTAAACTGCTTTGGGAACCACTACAAACGAAAAAGATTCAGTCATTGTCATCTAACAACTCATTATGGGCAGTAAAAAGAAGGCTACAACACTCTTAGTTACCATCCTCCAGTTCACTGTTGTCTTGGATAAGTGTAAAATAAAAGTTTAATTGCCATCCTTTGACCCATTTTACTAACAATCTTTATTAGTTTCCTCACTTGATGCTGGTTCATGAATATCTCATTGCCCTATAAGCAAAATGGGTCGAAGCGCGGATCTTTACCAATGACATATGTACCTACAAGCAACAAGTTAATATTTGAAG
Organism: Thinopyrum elongatum; assembly: GCA_011799875.1. Lineage (NCBI taxonomy): Eukaryota > Viridiplantae > Streptophyta > Magnoliopsida > Poales > Poaceae > Thinopyrum > Thinopyrum elongatum. The sequence continues at coordinate 274,934,077 of CM022298.1, forward strand.
CTAAACTGCAATTGCACAATGATGTAGTACAATATTCTCTCTGCCCCATTATATAAGATCTGATTACATCCAATATACTCACATATTGGATGTATTAACATCTTATATTATGGGGCGGATGCAGTATATAGAAGCCATGGGATGAAACTAATCTTGATGGGAAACAACTGTAACGACCCGAACCTGATAAGATTCGATGTCTCTATATGCTCACTGTGCTAGTTCCTGGATCAATAGCTAGCACACACAGTACAAGATGTAATATCAAGAATAAACCACATGTCATAATATTACATCGTAGATCCAGATTTAAAATATTACATACCTGCATAGCTCAAGCTAGCATACAAACAAAATACAGCAGAAAAGCAAATAAAACCTCCATGAAGTCCATCAACACCATAGGGAAATGTCGAGTATAGACATCGTATCACTCATTCGTCGTATAAAATCTGCAACATGAAATGTTGCAGCTACGAAAGGTCAATACTTTGAATGTATTGGCAAGTCACACAAGGAATGATATAACAGACCTATATCTATATGCAAGGTATATCAAGAGGATAATGTAGTGGTTGTTTTGCAGAAAGGCTAATTTTTTCCTGATAACTACATAATAGTCAAATTTTAATTTTTTCTTGCTACATATAATACATATGGTTGAATTGGGCAGTCCAATACCAACCTATCCCCATTATTAAATTTCCCACACAATTTTTATTAAGGTATCATCTGTCAAGATCATCCAACAACTGTAATGGTCTAGCTGCTCAAATTTGTCCATAACCGGGGACACGGCTAATCATGATTAGTTTTAAATACTCTGCAGAGTTTAGTATGCTTTACCCACTGGACCCAACCCGAAGATTGAGACGAAGTCTTTCAGAAGCAGTCCCCTAGTCCCACAGGAGGCCCATCCCAACTATCATAACTACATCTGCTGGCACATCCGGGTAAGGTTTCCACAACTGATCAACTAAGCCAGAGCCCATTTAGCCAGTGGCCGTACATGAAAGCTACTAGTCACTAAGTCTGTCTGATCTTTTTGAGCCTGGACGGCACCCACTTACATTCAGAGGGTATAAACCATGATGTTCTTGAAAAAACCCAGCAATACCATTCGGGCGCACTTAGCCATGGTCCATGTCCTTAGAAAAGGAACAAGAAATTCCATGATGCAACCCTGTCCGTCTAGATGTGAATTATATATTATGTTTCTGCTCAAGTTATATTATATATAGTCTTCACTTTATCTCGATGAATACACGAACCAATCCCCGTCTACATAGCATAGCAAGAATACACTACCATGATCTACAATAAGGCCATACTAGCTGCATCTCAATAGCAATAACATGCTACCATAATATTCCTACACATGCATAATATGGTATTGTGATATATGGCTACATGCATAGAAAAATAATAGGATAAAGGATGATCAAGGTGTAACTTGCCTGGTATATTTGATGAAGTTCGTCGCACTCACAATTCTTGATAATTCTACTCGTCACGCTCCGAGCAATCTATCGTAAACAAAAGAATCCAAATAAATAGCCATGCCATACAGAAGAATCAAAAGAACAAAACAAATATAGCAAGGTTGAACAGCATCAACATACATAGGTTTAATATTATAATATGGGTCTCGGTGTGCTATAAGGTGACGGGTGAAGGAACGAACTCAAAAGAATTACTAAACAACAAAATGATGCTTTATAAGCATATATTTGATTTAATATGAATTGGACTCAAAGTGATGGGAAAACAACATAAAAGTGGGGTAATAGATTGCATATGACATAAGGGTTCATTTGCAAAAAGAATTATTTGAAAAGGAGTACTACAACTCAAATTATAGTGAGAAGAAGTTTGAATTGAATTTAAAAACAAGTCAAAAGTATTTGAAATTTGAGTTTACGAGATATGACCAGCAAGTATTTGGTACAAAGTTTCAAACGAAAAATGAATCAATTGAATAGGTGTCACGGTTTACCGGATATGATCAAAAGAAGTTCTGAATGTAAATTTGAATAAATTCAAATTTAAACAGTGAAAAAGTGTGAACTTAGTTCTACGGAATTCTCCTGATCAATATGAGTTCATAGGAAAAAGAATCACCTAAATTGGGCATATGGTTTAAGAAATCACTTTAGCTATATGCAAGTTGCGTGAAAATTGAATTAGGGTCAATCGATTTTTCTAACCGTTGATTGCTGCTTCAAGATCTGCGCTTCCTTTTTTTTCTATTGTGTGTTGTGTCTGATTTTGGGCTGGAATTCAACTGACCAGTGTTTTGGGAGAGTCAAACCTTAGCTGGCTGAAGCCCATCAGCCCATATGACGACCCAACCTTCCTCTATCTTCTTTTGTTTTTGTCTATCTTTTTCTCTGTTTTTATTTGTTTTTTGCTTTTCTTTTTTCTTTTTCTTTATTAGTCGGTTTTAAAATTTTCTTTTGTGGGCATTTTTAGGATGTTGGGTGGGTGTAAATGTATGTACATAAATACTATATAATATGTGCAAAAACTGCACTATTATATAATTATTCTTTGCATATTATAAAAAGTGCAAGTTAGTGTAAAGTTGTGTGTAAGTTTTTCTTAATTTTCTTTCCTCTCAAAGGGTAATAACAATGCCACTAACTAGTTCTTTCTTATAAAACTTTATTGTTTTGATTTGATTTGATTTGATTTTTTATTTTATTTTCTTCCTTCTTAAGGGTAACACCAATGCCACTAATTCATTGCTTCTTAGAAAACTTCTTTTTTGCCATAATTGCACTATTGTATGCTTATTCTTGCATATTTTCAATGTGCGCAATTTTAGTGTATTTTTTTGTTCAGATTTTTCATTGTTTGTTTTATTTTTTTTACCTTTCTTTCTACTTAAAGGGTAAATACCATCCACTAGTGCATTCATCCTTAAATACAGGTTTAGTTTTTTTTTGATTTTCTTGTTTTAAGGTAATACTAAAGCCATTAATTCACTCTTTCTTGAAAACTTCATATTTTATTTGTTTTAGTTTTTGTTTCATTTCCTTTCTGCTTTAAGGGTACTACCAAAGCCAGTAATCCATTCTTTCTTACAAAACTTCAGTATCTTGATTTTATTTTAGTTTTTGTTCAGTTTCCTTTCTTCTTTGAGGGTAATACCAATGTCATAAATTCGTTCTTTCCTTTTTTATGAAAATTCCACATTATATGCCTATTCTTTCATATTTTTTTAAGCGCAATTTTGTGTATACTGGGTGCAAATTTTGTCGTTATTTCTTTTAGATTGTATTATTTGTGTTTTAGATTTTATTTCATTTTCTTTCTTCTTAAAGGGTAATGCCAAAGCCAGTAATTCGTATTTCTTAGAATATTTAATTATTTTGATTTTTTAGCTTCTGTTTCATTTTGTTTTATTTTTTAGTTTGTTATGAATATTGTTTCTACAAAAAAAATCCAATATTATGTGCTTATTCTTGCTTATTTTTAAAAGCCCATTTTCTCAGAACAATCCTATTATATGCTTATTCTCGCATATATTTGAAAAGCGCAATTTTTTTGTATATTGTGTGCAATTTTTTATATTCTTTGTTTGACACTCTTCTTTCTTTTGAAGGGTAACACCATGCCACAAATTCATTCCTTCTTAGAAAACTTTTTTTGAAACTTTCATTATTATATGCTTATTCTTGCATATTATTAATAAGCGCAATTTCTGTGTAAACTATGTGCAATTTTTGTCTTTATTTTATTTTTGCTTTCCTTTTTTTAAGGGTAATACCAATGCCACTAGCTCATTATTCTTGGAAACTTCTTCTTTTTTGTTGGACTGTGGTTATTTTCATGCTCTATTGCATTCGATCGCAGGATGTGCCAAAAAGTTGAGAGATTATACAATTTATATATGATTTTTAGCACATGCGTGTATCTGTATAGTAGATTGTGCTTTATTCATTTCTTTGATTGCTTACACACGTACACTTCGAGCTGTTGTACGCATGCATTATCATTCATTTTTGTGTAGAGTAGATAGCCGCAGTGGTGGATAATGAAAAATTAAAACTGGGCGGGCCAGCCTAGAGGAGAACACAGAAAAAAATAGTCTTGCCTGTGCTTGTGGAGTGTTGCTTGCTAGTGTAGTTTAGAGCATCTTTAGGAGACCCCGTAAAAAGCCGCGACCCGCAAAATAACCGGCAAAATGCGGGTCGGCGCGGAAAAAGCTGCCCGACCAGACCCCGCAAATGCGTCCGACCCGTAAATTTTTTGAGGGGCGCCGCAAAATCTCGGCCCCAACCCGCGAATACGCAAGTTTCCCCCACGCCCCTACGGTGCCCCGTATCCCAAGAAAGCGGTTGGCGGGAGAGACATTTCAGCCCGCGCCCTTTCTGTACCTCCTTCCGCCGCCGCCCGCCATTGGTTCCGCCCGTCCACCGCCGGCGATTCCGGCCAAATCAGCGGGCGGAATCGTGCCGCGGGGGCGCTCCCACCCTCTACCACTGATACGTTGCACCGGGACCCCCGGATCCGGCGACACGAGCCTCCCCTGGTCGCCGTCGCCGCCGGGGATCGACCGCCCTCGAGCCGCCCCAAGTCGCCGTCGCCGCCCGGGATCGCCCGCCCTCCGAACCACCTGAGAGCCACCGCGCCACGAGCAGCCGGTGAGTGTTTACTTGTGCTTTGTGCCGAACGCTATGCATAGTTGGTTGACGCGGCGTGCGATTTTTGTTCATGTAGATGGAATTGAGCCCATGCGAGAAGTTTTTGCTCGACGATTCGTCCGATTCGGACGACTCGGATGTTGAGACGCAGCTTGCCAACTATCGGCAGCAGACGTTGGTGATGGCCCTTGCCATGAAGGAGCACGAAGATGAGAACCGAAAGAGGCGGCGAGGATCGACCGTCGGCCATCTTTGCATTCCTCGAAATCGCCATCTCGGAAACGAGATGTTGATGCAAGACTACTTCGTGGAGAATCCAACATATCCGCCGCACCTCTTCCGGAGAAGGTACCAAATGCGCCGATCTCACTTTGTGAAAATTGTTCAAGCTTGCAAGGCAAATTGTCGGTACTTTACTCAAAGAAGAAATGCCGCGGGCTTGAAGGGATTTAGTGCATATCAAAAAATCTCGGCAGCTATGCGTGTGATTGCATATGGTGTTCCGGCTGACTATGACGATGAGTACCTTCGCATTGGTGAAGATACCACAATTGAGTCAGTGCGTAGGTTTGCCAAAATGATCATCCGTGTCTTTGGTCCTGAATATCTTCGGGCACCCAACGAGGATGATACAAAAAAATTGATGGCATCTAATGAGAGGAGAGGTTGGCCTGGCATGCTAGGTAGCATTGACTGTATGCATTGGAATTGGAAAAATTGCCCCGAAAGCATGGCAGAGAATGTATTGTGGCAAGTCTCGTGATGCAACAATTGTGCTAGAGGCCGTAGCATCTGAGGATTTATGGATTTGGCATTGCTTTTTTGGTATGCCGGGCACTCTCGATGATATCAATGTGTTGCAATGGTCTCATTTGTTTGATAGGCTTGCTAGTGGTGATGCTCCTGCTTGCAACTACACTATCAATGGGCATGATACACAAAGGGGTACTATCTTGCAGATGGTATATACCCTCCTTGGTACACATTTGTCAAGAGCATCAAAGAACCCAAAACTAAAAAACAATGTGAATTTGCAAGGGTGCAAGAGGCAGCCCGAAAATACATTGAAAGAGCATTCGGAGTTTTGCAATCTAGGTTTGCCATTGCCCTGCTTGTTTTTTGGACAAGCGGACCTTCAAAAACATCATGACATGTTGTGTTATTCTTCACAATATGATTCTCGAAGATGAGAGAGGCATGAACTTGGAGTTCTTCTACGACAATGTGGGTAGCCGTGTCAAACCAGCTAGAGACCCTAACCGCATTAGAACTTTCTTCAGATATACAAGGAGATTGAAAATGCAAACACTCATTTTCAGCTTCAGGAGGATCTCATTTTGGCAAAGGGCTGGACAGTAACAAAACTCATTTTTCTATTCATTTTCATTTAATTCATGTGTGAATTGTATTCGGGACAAGTTTTCTATTGCATTTATTTAGTTTGCTTCGGTGATTTAAATAATTATTTGTAATGTGGATGATTATTGTATTGTGCTGTGGTATTGATATTTTTTCTGAATAATTATTTGTAGTGTGGATGATTTGTGTATTTGTGGTGTGGTATTGATATTTGCGGACTGGCGGCAGCGGCGCAAGAGCAGACATCGCAAAGCCGACGCGTAAAAGAGCATATTCCGCAAATATTTTTTTATACGAGTCCATTTTGCGGGGTCTGTCTCTGCGGCCGACCGCGCCGGCCCGCAAAGCCGTTTTTCCGCGAACTGCAAACGCGTTTTGCGGATCGGCGTTTTACAGGGTCTGCTAGAGATGCTCTTAGCTGATAATACGGTCTTGCAGTTGCATGTCGGACTGATCAGCTGGTTCGAGCTAGCTAGCTAATACTAGCCGACCTGACAGATCGTTGGTGTAAGCGAAGGATATTCAACACTGAAAATTGTTAAAGAAGAAAAAAGTGACTGACCTAAATTTTAGATTCAGTCACCTGATGTTTAGCCGCTCCCTTAAGAAATATAGCTAATTGAAATTAGGTGACAATTATGTAAAAAGACATGTTTTCTTTAGCTGATGCGGCTACTGTAGCACCCTGCCACGTGTCCCGCTTGGATTGGCTGAAGAGGTTTGTGCACGCGTGCTCACCATGAGCTGAGGAAAACGGCGGCGGTCTCGGACGTGGGCGGCGGGGCTTCTCCGGTGATCGTTTGGTGATCCTCCGGTGATGCTGAGATGGAGTGCGGGTGCGGCATTCGGCGGGGGTGGTAAGAGCATCCGGCGCGACGGGGCGATGCGGTTGGAGACGAAGCAGTCGCCGGTGATTTGCTTCGGGCGAGCTCGGCTTCCGCGTGTGGTACTCCGCTGTGCGAAAAGCATAAGCGAGGCGGATATAGGATACAGAGGTGAACGACATAGAGGATGGGAGGGCTCAGAACCGCTCGTGGCGACGGAACCGACGGCAGATGGATCTTCGGCGGCGGCGCACTCCGACGAGTCGAGGACCTCATCATGGTGCTCAAGTTGGTGCGTCCTGGAGCCATGGCGGCGAATCTTCTCGAGGTCCGCGAGCACAAAATCGGGGCGGTCCTCGAGCGGCGATGGAAAATTGACGGGAGAGCGTGCCCCAAAACTGTGGTGAAGTAGGTGCCGTCGGGGCAACGTTTTCTTCCTCGGGCGACGGCGTCGATGCGCCCATACTCCAGCGACTCTCTGGAGCTTCGGCGGTGGTTGGCTCCGCTCGATCTGGGACGTTCGGGCCGGGCGGAATCGTTCGTCGGAGCGACTGGAGATGGCGGAGCTTCCGAGCTTTGTGCGCTCGATTCCAAGGTGGAAATCGAGGGGCGAGAGCAGGAATCGGACGAGGGGAGTTGAGGGATTCGTTCGGTGAACTCGGATTGGAGAGGGAGTTAGGGATCGATCGAATCGATCAATCCGGTCTTGCCTCGGTTCGGCAGGCAGTAGCTCGTGACGAACACATTTGAGGATAAAGATGACATGCGGGCCAGCCTCGTCAGCGGCAGAGGAGAAAAAAGAAAAAAGAAGGACTGGGGGCGCCGCTGCTGCTGGGCTTCGGCCTGCTGGGCCCTCTGCTGCTGCCCGCTATGCTACGCGCGCTGTGCGGTAGATAGCCGCTGGGTAGCTGCGTAGGTTTAGTGTAGAATAGGTTTAGGATTTCCTATATTTATTTTATTTACAGAAATGACTGCGGCTCAAACAAAATGAACCAAATAATTTTATAAATAATACCAGAACACTCACAAAAGTATATACACTAAAACAGAAAATAGTGAACATTTATTTCAGTCAACACATTTATAAAAATACATATAAATATTTTATAACTTTATTTGGGATTTATAAATAATTCCCAAAATGTTTTTGAACATGCAAACAAATACTCAAACAACATTTAAAACATTTCCAACTATTTTTATATTGAAGGAGTCATATTACCTTCTCTCAATTGATTTTTGTTTTGATTTGGATTGTTTTAAATATAAACAAAATTCCAAATAAGAGAATATTCAATTATTCACCAATATTATCATTTGAGGAAGTCGTGTCATCCTCTCTCATATTTTGAATTGGAAACACTATGAATATTCTCAAACCCAAAATAAGAACCAAATGAATAATTGGGAAAGTCCTTTTATTCCCTCTTGTTTATTATTCATTTAAATATTCCAAAAGTTTCAAATCCTAACCAAATTTAACTAACGACAAGCAACACAAGCAAATTTTAATAAATCCTATTTAATTAATTAACATTTCAAAATTCAAAATTTTGGGATGTTACAAATCTACCACCCTTAAAATGAATCTCGTCCTCGAGATTCGAAGAGCCTAGAAAGAAAAGGTTAGGTTTGGGATTCTCCTTGTATATCCACTGATCATTCGAGAGTCTGGGGCACTACCACCCTTAAAACCAAAGTCATTGGGTCTTCAAGAATGTTGCTCCTTCGATAACGTCCTCGAAATATAAGTCATACACTCCTTTGTGATCTTGATTGGATCCTTTGCAAAGAAGTGGTCTTCTAAATCCTGGGCCTTCATGGTTGATAGGTCATACGCAAATACTAAACACATCGATTCTCTCATGGTGGTCATCAAGAATACTTCCTTCGGGGGTTCCTGTAGAAAATGGTATTGGCTTATTCTCACCGTATAACCTACTATTGGCAACGGTTGCCTTCTACAAGGGTCGAACGTGCTACCATTCTAAGGTTTAGGCTTAACATCGTCGTCTCTCAATTATAGGCAAGTCACTCTAGATTTACCATGCCACATAGCAAGAGCGAATAATAAGAGTAAGTCGGCATGGTGATCAATCCATTCCGCACCCAAATCATTACCTTATATATGGTTTAGAAAATCTTGCATTCTAACACTCGGACATCCTCACAAGCATTGCAGAAACTTCTCTTGTTCACGAACTGGGTTCGGATAATTCCATTGGTTTTGCATGCCAAACAAAACAATCTATCGTTCCTTTGAACTCTCAGGGTTGCGTCAACTACCATAAAACGTCTACTGATGAACTGTAGCTTTCTCCAGGTTTCTTCCTTCGGCAAGACTGTGCTTTCTTCTTGGTGGATCCTGGCGTCTGTGGGTTTAGCTTGAACTCATCCCTAGGTTGCATCCATCTTCACTCCATTCTTGGGATTTGCAAGCAATGTAATAACTCCTTTGGTGCAGGTCTTGGGTTTAGGGGAGATAGACTGGAGAAAGAGATAGATACCCATATAAGCATCACACTAGTTTGGAAAAAAAGTTTTGATGTGCGCTGTCAGTAAAAAAAGGCATAATGACAGTTCACAAAATGCATCTAACGATGTACGCATAAAGAAATCTGGTATCTTCATGGTCTTCAATGTTTGTAGCTTTTGTCTTGCATCAACGAAGAAATCTTCATAACACCGTCTTGTCATAGCTTGCTCTTCTTGAATCTTGATGCATAATAAATAGATAGGGTCTAAACATCGCAATCTTATTCTATGAATAAAAGAAATACCAATCACATCACACATCATCAATCAATAACAATCACAAAATTCACACCACAGAAGAAAAACCTACAGGTAAGGTCATATCCACAAGAGATATGATCTCATTATACTACGCGTGAATCGTTTATCGAACTCAACTCGGTAGTGGTGGTCAAAATCTAAGCTTTGTCCTACTTATCTAAATTAACCATGAAGATCATCTAGCAATCTAAAAGTTAGTCCTTCTTGAGTCACAAAAAAAAAGTTCTTTCTTGAATTCCTTCACTCCTCATTGTAGCATTGCTTCCCAAATATTACATCTTCAGTGGCAGGGCGAATGGGGTTACTATAGGATGGCCATTTACATTAAAAGTAGATAAGAAGCTTTGGAAGATGAATAATAGACGAGAACTACGAGTAGAGATAGTAAGCAATCAGGGAGTGATAAAATAATTTTGTTCATATGGCTTTTCCAAGTCCATTCTAAGGGTTACGACCTACAGTCAACATGGGCTCTGATACCATCTGTAATGACCCAAACCTGATAAGATTCGATGTCTCTGTGCTCACTGTGCTAGTCCCTGGATCAATAGCTAGCACACACAGTACAAGATGTAATATCAAGAATAAACCACATGTCATAATATTACATCGTAGATCCAGATTTAAAATATTACATACCTGCATAACTCAAGCTAGCATACAAACAAAATATAGTAGAAAAGCAAATAAAACCTCCATGAAGTCCATCAACACCACAGGCAAATTTTGAGTATAGACATCGTAACCCTACATCGTATCACTCACTCGTCGTATAAAATCTGCAACATGAAACGTTACAGCCACGAAAGGTCAATACTTTGAATGTATTGGCAAGTCACACAAGGAATGATATAACAGACCTATATCTATATGCAAGGTATATCAAGAGGATAATGTAGTGGTTGTTTTGCAGAAAGGCTATTTTTTTCCTGATAACAACATAATAGTCAAATTTTAATTTTTTCTTGCTACATATAATACATATGGTTGAATTGGGCAGTCCAATACCAACATATCCCCATTATTAAATTTCCCACACAATTTTTATTAGGGTATCATCTGTGAATATGATCCAACAACTATAATGGTCTAGTTGCTCAAATTTTTCCATAACCGGGGACATAGCTAATCATGATTAGTTTTAAATACTCTGCAGAGTTTAGTACGCTTTACGCACTAGACCCAACCCGAAGATTGAGACGAAGTCTTTCAGAAGCAGTCCCCTAGTCCCACTGGACCCATACTTAATATTCGCAAGATAAGTGTGAGTGCTATGGATGGCCTTCTTGTAGGGAGACGGGAGAGAATCCATAGTGCTGGACTCGTGTGCGCTCCCTCACCCCAAAGAAAATACTGGTAGTCATAGTACAGGATAGCCACCGAGTCAAAGCTGGCTTGCAACAGTTAAACCCCACAACACCCTTTATTGATACCTGATGCATAAGTAGATAGTTTTGATGTAAGTCTTGCTGAGTACCTTTGTACTCACAGTTGCTTACACTACAAAAAAATACACTTCCGTGATGATACGTGTTTGTCACAGTAGGTCACGTTTTCTGTTATGCATGTACATCCATGACGATTTTATGACACAATCAAGATAGTCATACATGTGCTGTCGTAGAAGTGTTCCATGACAATACCAAAATTATCATCACGGAAGTGTCCACTTCCATGACGATAAATAACACGTCATGGAAGTGTTTTCGTCAAGGGTAACTGACACGTGGCATCCACCATAACGGGTCACCGTTAAGCTATCGGGTTCCGGTTTGGATCCGATAACCCGTTAACAGCCCGGATGATGCGGAGCATCCTAAGGTCATCACCATGTCAAGAGTCCGTTTGGCAAGTGACACGTGCCACTTCTACTTCACATACACAAAGGTGAATCATCTCCTTTACACGTGCTCACTTGACCCCTTCGAGGATGGTATACTACTTGACACTCCTCCCGTGTGCATGCATAGGTATTGTCGGAGCTTCACGGATGTCGAGGAGGAGTGCAAGCGCTAAGGAACAACTACACCATCCGCGAGGGAAGCATGGAAGCGACGATGGAAGAAACCGGAGAAGTCCCCAGGACCCGGACATCCGGCCCCTGGAGCCCCAGCCCCTGCAACAGCCCAGACGTGGACAAGCTACAGGGCCTGCACATCCGGCCCGACCCCTGGATATCCGGCGTCCATCACAGAACACCACCGAAGCTGGACCACGCCAGCCTGGACATCCGGCCGAGGGCCCGGACATCCGGCAGTTCCCGAGCCACCGGACATCCGGCTTCCAGCCCGGACATCCAGACAAGTCTACCCAGGACCCGGACATCCGGCCTGCCAGCCCGGACATCCGACTCCACGTGAAGCCCCGAACATCCGGCCCGACGCCCGGACATCCGGCCCCCTGCCTGCGTGCAGTGCATCTGGGCCGAGGCCCATGTACCCCTTCGCCCCTTAGACTATATATACTTCCCCTCCACCTACGTTTTAGGGTTAGCAAATGTGATAGCTCATTTAGAGATAGAGCTTTGCTCATCCATCCGGATCTACTCCACCGAGAGAGACCGCTGCCTCTACGAAGAAGATCCATCTTGGATTCAAGACCCCTAATGGGAAGATCCGTCTAGGATATCCTCAAGACCTCCTCATGGAGATGAACTTTACCTTGTATCTTTCCTTTTGTTGTTCATGTACCTTGTGGATCTTGTGTGTTTGATTGTCTAGTGTATGTGTGATTGGACTTGTTCTTGAGTGTTTCCCCTTGTGATTTCTCCCCGTTCTTCCCCGTGCTCATCGTGTTCTTCGTGTTCTTCGAGGGAATCCACTCCAATCATGAAAGATCGGCCTACACCGGTTTAGCCCCGTATCATATGGTATCATGAGCCACGTTGATCACGAATTTGGAGCCTCCCCCATCGTTTTCTAGCCTTCTTTTGCTTGATTTTGTCCTAAATTCAAAAATCTCCCCAAAAAATAGCCCCCAATTTTTTTTTTGTGATTTGTTGGTTTGATGATGTTTTGTTGATTTTGATCCATGGATTTGCTTGGTTTCGAGTGGATCTAGCATCTCCCCAAGTTTCCCCACTTTCCATCCACGAAATCTCTCCAATTTTGCCCCCAAAATCATCTATTTCCGCCCCTAATCGAGTTTCGAAGTCCAAATCCCGATCTGGAATCGTCGGGCCGGACATCCGGGCCACAGGCCGGACATCCGGGCCCCAAGCCAGACATCCGGCTCCTGGAGCGCCAAATCCGCACGGTTCTGGACACTGACCCCCGAAAATCCGGCCTACCCCCCCGGATATCCGGCCCCTGAGAATTTTGCCTCCTGTGTTTTACCGTTTTGACCATAACTAATTCATCCGGAGTCCGATTTTGACGTTCTTTAGCTCGTTTTGAAGCTATTGACATCCCTCATCCCACAAAAATACTACCATCACCATTTGACTCCATCAAATTTTTGGAACTCTGACATCTTTGCCTAGGGCTTCCACCATATCATCCGCATAACCACCACCGACTTCCGCAACCTAACCCATTTAGTCCCCCATCACATTTGAGGTTGTTTGAGTTGTGATTTGAGTCTCCTAAGGTGTTTAGGCTACTTAGGGACGATTGCTTCTTCATCAACCACCACCATAACTTCCACATAGGATTGCCCACCATACACTTCCGCCACCCCAACTTAACCCATATTTGTTCGTGTTGTGAGTTGTGTCTCCTAAGGTGTTTCGGCTACTTAGGGACGTCGACTTCAACTCCGACACCGTGTATAGTCCACCACCTTAACCTCCACTTATGCATTGCTTACTCCAACACCCATCATTGCATTTCCGCAATCCCATTGAGCTTCCACAAAACCACCACCGCTTTCTGCTACCACCATTTGACATTTGACATTTGAGATTTTGAGTTCGCGGTTTTTTTGTTTCCTAAGGTGTTTCGGCTAATTAGGAACGGTTCGACGTCGAGAACACCGCCACTCATCATCGCCATGAGGTCGTCATCGTACATACGGACAGTAACCTCGACGACATCATTGTATATTCCCATTGCAATTGCATTGATAACCCCTAGCCCATTTTGCGTCACTTGCCTATCGAGACTAGCCTTTGAGTATTGCCGGCAACGTTACTTGTGCACATTAGTGATCTACACCATCCATTGCATACATACCATATCATATTGGTATCATATCATCCCTTGTGTCACAAGATTGTTCCCGTATATACACAATTGCTATCTTGGTTTGTGCATTTCGCATTGTGGCCATATAAAAAAAAGACGAATAAGCTTTTAAGCAAAGAAAAAGAGTGAACAAAGAGCTTGTAAGCAACTGCCATAGCATCATACCACATTGCACATAAGATTGTCATATCCGATCATCTTGGATCATCTTGAGAGAAACACTAGGAACCATACATACATAGCATACTTGGGATAGAAAGTTTATCCATTTTGCATCTTATAGGTTGTGCACAAGTGTCGTATCCGCCTATTGAGCAATCGTGCTAGCGTCTCTCTTGAGTTGTGCAACACGAGCGTTTTCCGTGGACTCCACATTTTGTGGTCATCCCTTGGTTGCACGATCCCATTTATCTATCCGTGTGTGTGTTTCCGTGTGCCACATATTGCTATTGGTCTACTTGTTTCACTTGCGAATTTGTTAATCTCTTTCAACATTATTGACTCTTGCTAACATTTTGCATCAAATTTTTTGTGCCACTATCCTCACCGAGCCACTCCATAAGCTTTACTTTGTAGGTGTGAGTGAACAAGTCCGGTACCAATTCCACTATTCTTTCATTTCACATTGAGTGAAACAAGATACATCCTCAACTTTGGGAAAAGGTAACTTGGTATTGTTTATCTCATTTCCTACTCACCTCTACTCGAGTCTTGTGATGGATAGGCAAAGCACACCACCTACGGTCTACAACAACAACGATGAGTTTGGTGCCATGAAAAACAACTTGGACGCCAAGATGGATGCTCAAATGGAGGAGATCAAAGCCCTCATCAAGTCCTACAAGCGGTCTTCCTCATCTTCGAGAAGACGCTCAAGAGCACATGCCTCCGAGCTACCATCTCCGACAAGATCACATCGGCATCGACACCACCACCGAGAAGAACGTGAAGGTCAAGAGCTCAACACCAACAACTGCTCAACGACTTCACCATCTCCCTTGGCATCTTCGCCATGCGACTTCAAGGCATCTTCGACTACGGACATGCTGCATCTTCGCCCACAAGCACCTCAAGAGAAGCTCCCCAAGCTCAAGTCCGCGACTTCCACGAGCTACTATGACCTCGACACCAACCACAAGATTCATTTCTATGGGACTCAAGAACCCGAGGAGTATCTCGAGTGGGAACGCTTAATGGACGACTACCTCAAGCTACATCAAGTTCCTCCCGAAGATCTAGTGAAGTGCGACACAACGAACTTCCACGACTACGCATCAGCATGGTGGCTTCACACACCTTCGGAGAGCTATGACATGAGTTGGCCCAAGACGAAGAGAGCTTTGCGGCGAGAGTTCGTGCCTCCAACCTACATGGAACAACTTCAACGCCAATTGGAGAACACCATCCAAGGATCCAAGTCCCTCGACAAGTACTTCCACGAGATGAAGAAAGCCTTGCGACGAGCCGGCGTGGACGACCCCATTTCAATGAAGTTCCACTTCATGATGGGATTACACAACGACATCTCCAAGACTATCTTCCTCGAGAACTACAAGTCCCTCGACGACAACTACATTGGTGCTCTCAAGGTGGAACAAGAACTCATGAAGGCTAAGGCTTCTCCACCCCAAGCACTCTTATCCAAGACCAAGCTACAAGACGGCGAGCATGAGGCTAGTACCACCAAGATGTCCAAGCCCGACGAGCTCCAAGACGATGCTCCCAAGTTCGACTTCACCGCCATTCCTCTATGTGGCATTGCTGATGCCGAGTCCTCCACGACTCTTTTTCAAGATGGTGCGGCGACGACTACGACTACGGAGACCATCAAGGACCAAGGTTTGGAGGCGAGTGACATGGTGACGAGCAAGGATGATGCTTCCATCTTAGGAGGCGAGAGTGATGATGTGCCATCTTCGGCCTTCATCCATGGCGACGGTGACGAGATGATCGAGCATGGGATTTTCCCTTCGGTCATGGAGGAGAGTGATGATGTGCCATCTTCGGCCTTCATCAACGGCGACGACGATGAGATGGTTGAGTATTTCACCTCGACCACGACGACGTATGATGACTTGCGTGACTTTTGCCACCATATTGAGAGTGAAAGTGACTTCACCACTAGCCCCATATATGATGTGTTGCCCCACTTACCATGTGAGGAGAGCCACAACCCTCACCGCTTGAGTGAGATGAGTGACTCCACCATACATGAGATTGAGTGCACCTATTTTGAGGGAGTGAGTGAACCACCACATAGAGAGAGTGAGGTAGTTGATAAGGCATGTGAGGCCACTTCGATTTCTAATGACTTAACCTCTACCTCTATTGTGTCTTCTCATTTGGTGCTAGGTCCCATATATGATGATGCACCGATTCATGATGACTACGTCCTTCCTTTGGACAAGACGATGGCCATGGTGGAATATGATGCACCCCCACATGGTTCCATCAAGATGATGATATTGACCACCATTTGGTCTTACCCACCTCACCTACACCACTTGAGTGGAATGACAAAGGTAACATAAGTGACGGTGATGCTATTGTCCCACTAGTGGACTATCATGACATTGATTGCTTGCATGATGTTGATCCCCCTATTGCCATGATTCATGCTAGTATGACTTCCCCATGCGATGATTTACCCATTTATGATGAGTTTGATGATTGCCATGTGGAGTCTATTAGTTGTGATGCCATGTTACATAGGATTTCTTGTGACAATTCTTTAGGTCACATCATGTTTGACAATCCACTTGACTTGTCATATGCTATGCATGAGATCAACCATATGTCATATTTGCAATCTCTTCGTAGTGACTATGCATATGCCATTAAAATAAACCCAATTTGCACATATGGCATAGATGACAAGCCCATGGTTATTGGCATTTGTTTTTCTTGTGATGATATTGATATGCTCCCTTTGCATCATTTATCTCATATGCCATGCCATGGCCACCTAGCTTCGGATATGCATTGTTTTGGGTGTTGCCCATATTCTTCATATGATGTTTCCAATATTGCTCATGAGGAGACCCCCATAGTTTCCTCATACATGTTAGGAGATTTTGATCAATCCCATGCATTGCATGATTCTCATAATTATGTGCACAATATGCTACCCATGAATCATAATGCTATTGTTGTGCCATATACTTGCCCGCTCAATTTGTGTCCTCATCGTGTTATACATAACAACTATTCTTTCATGATGGATGACATGTTCTTATACCATGCATCAAATTTCTTTGACCGATGCTTATCTTGTGCTAATTCACACGTGCACATACACATCATGATGGATGATGTGTACATTTACCACGCACACACTTTCTTTGGTTTGTGTCTTTGTTGTGTAGGTACCCATGAATACTTGTCAACCTCGCAATCCCACGAGTTGACAAAACGAGCTCTAGAGAGCAATGATGACTTGGGATCCCATGGATTGTCTTTCCCACCGCTCTCTTCGCGCAAAGACTTCGTGCATTTCTTCTACATGGCCCTCACATGGTTATGGGTTATTGTCCATTATATATCATTTGCCCATATTACCATGTTCACTTTGCATGATATGCTCATTTCGATGCCTTTGCCATGCATTTGTGACACATGCTTTGCATTACACATGATGATTGATTCTAGTACTTGTATGTGTATTTGCAAGCTTGGTGGATATATTGCTTGTTATTGCCATGTTCCATTTATGACCCATTCCTATGATGATACTATGATCTTGCTTTGCGTTCATGCTTGCGATATGTCATGTGCATTTCCTATATCCACCATTTGCTCACATGACATGATTGCCATGATTTCCTCTAGTGTGTTGCATCTTCGCTCCACTAGTTTGCACGACTTGAGCACTATGCTTGCTTGCCTTGTTGCATCACCAATGATTCATACTTGCTCACTTCATGCGGTTGATGACAACCATTACCATGATTTGCACATGATTCATATTGCTTCTTGTCATATATCTCCATATGTTGCATCTCTCATGCTATATGATTTACCATGTATTGATAGCAACAATGATTATAGACTTGCTCATGAGATTGCCCCCATAGCATTCTCGCATATATTTGGAGATTTTGACATATATCTTGTGAAGCATGCTTGTCTTACCTCTTTGCACCATATACCTAGTGCCATGAATATAGCCATTGTTGCATCATATTATTCATGCACTTGTGCTACTAATGGTTATGTGCAAGAGAAGAGAACCATCATGATGGATGATGTGTTTATCTACCATGCGCATACGTTCTTTGCTTTGTTTTGTGCATGTGTAGAATACTTGGACTTTGTGTCGACTTCCACTTCACGCGAGTTGACCATTCGAGCTCTTGAGAGCGAACCACCTTCTACCACGACGATTCTACATCGCACTTGCTTGTGCTTCGGCATTGTGAAGGGCGCACAAGGACATGCTGTCAAGGTGATATCCTTCTCTTTTGAGAACCCCCAAACCATGAGCATGGATATTGTGGATTGTACTACTTGTGTTGCTTGCACCATGAGACTTATTGGTCATCTTGGTCCATTTGATTGCGCATATGTTAGAGATCTTGCTTCGACTTGTCATTCTCACCTTTCCATGCCTCATGACATATATACCTTGTGTGTTGCATCCGACTTGTAGATTACTTGCTCCTATCATATGTTTGGTTGCAACAATGTCATTTCTTCACATATGCCATGTCCCATTGCTTGTCACATGATTGGCTTGATTGCCTCACACATGATGAACAATTGCTCTTTCTATTGTGTTGAGTGCCATACTATCTTCACTACACCCTATGCACGTTATGCTTGGATTGTCTTGCATTTGACCCATGTGTTTAGACACTTCATTTTCTTTGGTGTTGTGAATGATTCATATGCCTACCATAGACCATTTGTTGAGCAATTTGTGCATGCTTTCTATGACATTGAGGTAGATGCTTATTCTCTTGCCACACATATTTGCATCTCTACCTCCCATTTACATGCTTGTCCCCATGATATCTTTGCTTGTGCTTGATTGATATGCTTACATGCCATGTCACAATCCTTTGTCACACCATATGCTATGCTTGATGATGACACTTGTTGGGTGCATCACCTCTCGAATGCTTGGTTTTGCACTAACCCTAACCACATTTGTTTTTCCAAGTGTTTGTTGTCCTTACTCCTTTTGAAGGAATCACAAGATGGTGCGACATTGGAGAGTGCCCATTTCGAGCTACTAGATGACGAGTACTTGGTGAACGTCCGCTTCTACACGGTGAAGCCATCTCTTTCCCATCGTGATTTGGTTTTCGATCCGAGGTCAGATCTTTCCCAAGGGGGAGGAGATGATGCGGAGCATCCTAAGGTCATCACCATGTCAAGAGTCCGTTTGGCAAGTGACACATGCCACTTCTACTTCACATACACAAAGGTGAATCATCTCCTTTACACATGCTCACTTGACCCCTTTGAGGATGGTATACTACTTGACACTCCTCCCGTGTGCATGCACAGGTATTGTCGAAGCTTCACGGATGTCGAGGAGGAGTGCAAGTGCCAAGGAACAACTACACCATCCGCGAGGGAAGCATGGAAGCGACGACGGAAGAAACCGGAGAAGTCCCCAGGACCCGGACATCCGGCCCCCAAGACCCGGACATCCGGCCCCTGGAGCCCCAGCCCCTGCAACAGCCCAGACGTGGACAAGCTACAGGGCCCGGACATCCGGCCCCAGCCCGGACATCCGGCCCGAGCCCTGGAAATCCGGCGTCCATCACAGAACACCACCGAAGCTGGACCACGCCAGCCCGGACATCCGGCCGAGGGCCCGGACATCCGGCTCTTCCCGAGCCGCCGGACATCCGGCTTCCAGCCCGGACATCCGTACAAGTCTATCCTGAGAGCACCGAGGCCAGCCCCGTCAGCCCGGACATCCGGCCTGCCAACCCGGACATCCGGCTCCATGTGAAGCCCCGGACATCCGGCCCGACGCTCGGACATTCGGCCCCCCTGCCTGCGTGTAGTGCATCTGGGCCGAGGCCCATGTACCCCTTCGCCCCTTAGACTATATATACTTCCCCTCCACCTACGTTTTAGGGTTAGCAAATGTGATAGCTCATTTAGAGATAGAGCTTTTCTCATCCATCCAGATCTACTCCACCGAGAGAGACCGCGGCCTCTACGGAGAAGATCCATCTTGGATTCAAGACCCCTAACGGGAAGATCCGTCTAGGATATCCTCAAGACCTCCTTATGGAGATGAACTTTACCTTGTATCTTTCCTTTTGTTGTTCATGTACCTTGTGGATCTTGTGTGTTTGATTGTCTAGTGGATGTGTGATTGGACTTGCTCTTGAGTGTTTCCCCTTGTGATTTCTCCCCGTTCTTCCCCGTGTTCATCGTGTTCTTCGTCTTCTTCGAGGGAATCCACTCCAATCGTGAAAGATCGGCCTACACCGGGTTAGCCCCGTATCACTGGACCAATGGGGATTTTCCATGTGTAAAATTCTCATTCGCCGGAGGATCGATGTGTCAACTCAGAGTTGGCAGAGATGTCATCACTACAATGGACGGAACACGCCTATGATACATGAACACGTGGCACGGCCCAACAGGGACCCATTTAGGTTTAAAAGCCGGCCCAGGAAAAGGCCCACAAGATTTCATCACATCTAATGGGCCGACCCATTAATAGCCTAATATTTTTTAGACCAAATTATGGCCCACATCAGATGTGGCCCGTTAAAAGACTGCAATATTCTGGGCCAGTTTACGACCCATATCAGATCCGGCCCGTTAACAGCCTGCAACAGTTTGGGAAAAATTACGGCCCATATCTGATCCGGTCCGTTAACTGACTTTCATATCTTGGGCCAAATTACGACCCATAACAAATACGACCCTTTAACAGCTACTGTGACTTTGGGCCCATTGGGGGCCTGATTTGCTCTTAGGCCTCTTAATGGCCCATTTAACAGTTCAGCCCGATATTAGTTTCGTCCTGTCAGCGGCCCTGTGTACATATGGGCCTCTTTCGGCCATTTAAAGGCCCGAGCTGCATCTGGGCCTAATTCTGGTCCGTAGTGACTTTCGTCCTCTTAACGGCCCGTAGTCTTCGTGGATACATTTTAGCCCAAACTACCTATCGGCCCAGTAAAGGCCCTTGAAAGTGTTGGGCCTAATTTTGGCCCGTTATCCATCCGGCCTCCTTCCAACCCGTCATGTAATTGGGTCCACCAAGGCCCAAAAACATTTCGGCCTGTTAATGGCCCGTCAAATCATTAGGCCAATAATGGGTCGATGTATATTCCAGCCTGCTGTCGGCCCGTGATTTGTTCGCCACAATTCAGGCTCAATCGACATTTCAGCTTGTTACAAGCCCATTTTATTTTCTGGCTCAATTAAGGCAAGCGGTTTACTCGGCCTTTTAAAGGCCCGAAACTAATAGTGGGTCAGCTTAATTCTAGGCCTACTAACAAACCTAACATATTGGCTCATTGCGCTCTGATCAAAGATTACGACCTTTTCCCAGAGCGACGACAACATATACAACAAATAAATTACAACATCGTGACGAAGAATAAACCTAGACTATACAACAAAGAAATTACAGCATATTACATCCCCTGGGCATCAAAGTTCGCCGCCAGTGATAATAGGGCAACTAGACAGTAGATTCCATAACTGGGCAGGTCTCCACCAGTGGAAGTAAACACACCGACAAAATAATAGACAGAACCGACAGCACTTCAACACGGTTCAAGAAAGGTTAGCCCAGCCCAGGAGCTGCAGCGCAAGCAGTTTAGCAACCTCATGAGACTGCGCTTGTTTGACGCTTATATCCACCAACTTAAGCTGCATAGTATCAATATACGTCCTATACTTATGGTTAATCTTGCATAGAGATTGGAGTTCCAGTCGGATTTGAGTGGAAGCATGTCTTTCTGCTTGAATTTCGGACTAAAGAAGTCGAATAGATTCAGGCGGCGACTTCATCGATCTTGTCTCACTGCTATTAGCGAGTAAGTTCGACACTACATCAAGACATGACTTTGGGGTTGTATTGCTATCCTCAAGATGTGCTGCCTTCTTCTTTGGAATATATGTTAGAAGGACAAGCAACAGGTTCGTCTCACTATCATTGTGGCAGTTCTTCCTAGCATAAGTGATGTCACCCTGAAAAAGAAACAAGTAGGTAGATAACAGGTTTTGCATGTATAAGTCTCAGTGCTATCAATTCATCTCATTTCTTAGTCAAAAATAAAGAGACACAGTTTAAAATAGCATTAACATAATAGGCATTGTTCATAGCTAAGACGGCAGGAAATGGCATTGTGTAGGAGCGGCCAGCTTCACCACACCACTGGATTACAGATCAAGAACACACGCATACATGTAGTGCTAAACAACGTATGAGCATGAATGGTGAGTGTACTGTCAATTTATACCATTTCAGATTGGTAAATAAAGAGACATGATTTAAATAACATTAACATAATATGGCATTGTTCATAGTTAAGACATAGCATGATATGTCATTGTGCTGGAGTTGGTAGTTTCACCACACCACTGGATTATAGATCAAGAACACAAGCATACATGCAGTGCTAAAGAAGATAACTTGCTATGTTTAGTTTAATTTACATGGTATGAATAAGGAACTAGGTTGTACAACTAAAAACTGAAATTGAGAAGTACAAACTTATGTTTATGTACTTCTTCGTAATAAACTTTGAACATGCAATTTGATGCAGATGACAAAAATAAATAGCATTTGCAGTCATAGCTATCCAAATATACACAACAAAGTTTGAAGGCTCGAGGAGGACAAACTTACGTTAGTAGTGAAGACCAGCTCTATAAACCCCTTGTCCATATTGATGGGGGGGGGGAATTCAAGAAGTTTACCACAGACTCTTCTTCAAGAGCATTGCCTTTATTCTACATTTTGTTAATAGTAAATATAGATGTGATAATATAGGAACAAATGGCGATTATTTAAGCTAAGATGCAGACTACAAATGTAAGTACAACATACAGGCAAAAGACACTGACAAGAGCAATGCCGAGCTAAACTTCTTCAGTAGCATTGGTTTTATTCAATATTTTGGCAAGAGTAAATACAGATCTGATGTGTAGAAAATGGAGGGCAAGGGAAAATAAGCTGCAAAATGTACATGAGCAACTAGCTGACAATATAAGTACAGTGATGAAGGACAACAGATACATACAAGAACAATACAGAGCTAAACTTCTTCACAAGCATTGGGTTTATTTTACATTAATGTAAGCATTAATATAGATCTGATAATTTGGAGTGAACAGTGGATAAGCAAGCTATAATGCACAATGATGTCACATAATCCACCAGGTATGAATGTATGTACAGTGATAGGACAACAGGTACTAACAAGAGCAAAGCAACGAGCACCATAGTTGCGATATCCTAGGTATTGCGGCGCTGGTTCTATCGCCAATATAAGTGGGGTGCTATCTGATTTCTCCGGTACCACCACCTTTTTCAAGGACTTTGCTTGTACTCCTTCAGGTTCTGCAATCACCCTCTTCCTTTTGGATGTCTGAAACACAAGAACAACATTTGAATGGAAAAACATGGTATGACGACAAATGGAATAGGTATTGATAATGGATGGGCATGGCATCTTCACATATATCATGAGTAAACTAAGCAGATGGTGGT
This sequence comes from Thinopyrum elongatum, assembly GCA_011799875.1. Lineage (NCBI taxonomy): Eukaryota > Viridiplantae > Streptophyta > Magnoliopsida > Poales > Poaceae > Thinopyrum > Thinopyrum elongatum. Next base: position 274,957,586 of record CM022298.1, read on the forward strand.
GCAACGAAGTAGAAGAAATGCAAGACACCTTATGCAAGATACGTGCAACCAATAAAACCTTGCCAAATTAGAACAGGCACATTATTAGGTGAATAGGATAGGCCATCTGCCTTTGACTCCTTGAGCTCAGAATAGTCATTAGGATCATATTCTGAATACGAATCTGTAGGTCAGGAGCATGTGGGTTTCATTGCATCCACAATGGACCTCAATCCCTTGATGCCAATTTTGTTACCCATTGAACTGTTCCGCAATATTATTCTGATGTGCGCATTCTTATATTCATTGTGATTACGTACAATATTTGAGAAGCATTAAAACATAAATAGTAATGAGATTATCTTTGTAATACAGAGGATATTCTAATATAATAGGGGCTCCCTGTAACCCCTTGTGTGCTATCACTGGATTCAGATGAGAGAGCCCATGTGTGTTGTAATATGGTGCGTAGATTAATATAATCTGGCACAACTACAAAAAAAGATAGGCTCCCTGTTGGGAGCTCCAGATGTAAGGATAGTTGGCAGATGATAGGTTCATAATATACCATATAGAAAGTTTATTGCCAAACCATGATAACGAGAGTGCACAGCCAATAGGCAGATTGTAGTGTCGATAAAAGGGGGACACCATAAGCATCATAAATAAATCGGGGAAGTGGAACTGGTTGGAAAATATGGGGTTGTATTATCGCTACTAATTGAAAGCCTATCGATCACCTACAGGCCAGCTCTATTCATCTGAAGGCGCACTACTATTACTATCAGTCTAGTCTCTCAAAGGCCGCACAGCTCCCAGCATTTCCTGGATATTATGGCAGACCAACTTGAATTGCTGAAAGCAACTTGTAGAAGCGGCCAAATAGACCTGTCGACTGCAGATGTCCCTGCTTGCCTTCCTGACAAGGAACATACTAAACTTATTAAAGAAGAACAGAAGAGAAACATATTAAAGAATGAAAGAGGAAGCATATTATGGAGATTCCGTTTCTTTCTATATAATGTTGGTTGCCCACCCATAATGAATCAGAGTATCCAAAGAAATGCGATTTGATGCTGTCTCTCTCTATGTGGCCACAGGCATTTGGAAACTCAAGTGGGAGCATTAGCTGACCAATTGAATGCATGTCTGTTAACTAATATGAATATCATGTCACATTCGTATTGGAACAACTATGCTTTGGAATTATGATTGGTGTGTTGTTTAGCTTTAAAGGGTGGACTGCTGCTAGTAGGACACAAAGCACCTACGCAGATCATAGTGTAGATATAATGGGAAAACCCTAAGCATCACGAGTAAAATCAGGAAAGTGGAACTTGCTGGAAAATATGTGCTAGTATTGCCGGTACGGCTAGAAACACTTTGGATACCAGCTCCCTACAACTGAAGGCGCAATACTGTTACTATCAATCTAACTCTCAAAGGCGACACAGCTCCCAACATTTCCTGGATATTAGGCCGGACCAACACGAAGAGTTGAAAGCGTCCATGACAAGCGACCGAATAGACCTGTACACTGCAAATGTCCCTGCTCCTCTTCACTATAAGGAACATATTCTACTACTATTATACTCCCTCTGTTCCTAAATATAAGTCTTTGTAGAGATTCCACTATGGATCACATACGGGTGTACATAGATACATTTTAGTGTATATTCACTCATTTTGCTCCGTATGTAGTCCATGGAGGAATCTCTACAAAGACTTATATTTAGGAACAGAGAGAGTACTTATTAAAGAAGAATAGAAGAGGAACATGCTAAAGAAGAGCAAGCAGATTTTGGATAATAAAATGTTCGTTGCCCACACATGATGAACCAGAGAGCATAAAGAATGCAGCTCTCTGCTGTCTCTCTATATGTGGCGCACGTGTTTTTCGAAAGTAAAGTAGGAACATTAGCTGACCAATTAAACGTTCTCTGTTTTAGTAATATCAGCATCATATCAGATTCATATTTGAGCAACAAAGTTTGGAATTATGAGTGGCCTGTTGTTTAGCTTGATGGGTTGAGGAGCAGTGCTAGCACGTCTCGAAGCACCTAGGATGAAGGTACACTGAATATAAAGGGAATGTATACATGCAAGTCGCCTGACTTTCATCATTTGGGTCAGTCGACCATTTCCGGTGGTTGGATGAAGACCCTACGTCTCCTAACCCTTCTTCTTCCTCGCATCTTTTTCTTCCCCTACAGACCACCGCACGGGCTGCCGACCGAACCACCAGCCCCCGCCCTCCATTGAACCGCCCACCACCTCCGGTCTTCCGCCGCCCCCGGCCATCCCTCTAGCCAACCCCACCCCACCCCCCCAACTGCGTCAAGTTTTGCCTTCGGCGAGGCCCCACCATAGCCCGACGACAGCCGCCCACAACCACTGTCCCCACCCGAAACCCTAAGATAGATAATGGGGCAGCCCTCCGGCGAACCCCTTCCTTCCCTCCGGCGAACTCCAGCGAACTCTCAAAAATGGACTGACCCCAAATTGAAATTCAGTCGACTGTCATTTAAGCTAATGTGGAATATAAAAGGGGAAAACCATAAGCATTGTGAGTATAGTGGTGAGCGTGCCATAGCAGATATGAAGGTGCAAACCAGACAAAGGCAACTTCGCAACCAATGTTTGCTTTCAACTAACAAGTAAGATTCTAACTGATGGACAAGAAATCACAGTAAAGCAGTGGCGATCTATTTTCTTGCTGAGATAAATAACTTGAGTAGATATGAAAGAGTACCGCCTCTGGTGTTGCGCCGTGTAAGCATCTGCTGAGGCATTGAGGGTGCTACGATAGCGATGGCTGTCGGCGGCGTGGAAGCAGATCTATGATCGCAGACAGTGGCGGTGAGGGAAATATCCCGGCGCGGTGGACGAGACGGTCGTACAAGCAGCCTCGGTAAGGTGGACGACGACGCGAATGAAGCGAGAGGACGCGATGCAAGGATCCTCATCCGAAGCCGTGGATGAGAGAGGTCGATCTTTTGTAATGGACGACGGCGTCGGGGTATCAGCTCCGGCATGGTGGAGGAGGACGGCGGTGGATGGGGTGATGGATGGAGGAGACTGGGGTGGAGAGGGTGATTTGGCGCCCACGGCGTATGAATGGGGAAATGGAGGGAGAGAGGTAGGGGGAACCATGTCTTCAGGATGCCCTTGTCTCAAATGCGAGGAAATTTACAAACTTAGCCCCTGTTTACAGTTTCCTACATCACAACAATATTGGTCGGTTGGGGATAGGACGGTACTCTCGCATACACCGAATATTTGCCGACGGAGATTTCGGCCGAGGAGAAACTGTGTTTTGGCGCCCACCGTGTATCAATCGGGGTGAGAGGCGATTTGGACCGAGGAGAAATTGTGTTTTGGCGCCCACCGTGTATGAATCTGGGGTGGTGAGAGGCGGAGGCGGTTATGTCATGTTTGAGTGAAATTACAAGCCTACCCCTATCGAAACCTATAGAAATCCAGCCAATAGGCTTTGAGTGTCAGGGATAGGCAGTAATTTCCATCTCACAGATTTTGGTTTCGGGCGGTTAGTGCGAGTTTCCCCGCTTCGTTCAATTTTTTGCTGAAAAATATTGCATGTTTACCATGCCAACTCAATTCGAATCCATTTTGTATTCTTTTTTTCCGGGCAGGATCCATTTTGTATTCGAATACAAATCTATATACATTATTTTTTTATATATACTTTCAAAAGCACAACACCCTTTATACATAAATATGGTTTAGAAATGGCATGATCTCAAATTCATAAGGCTGAATCCATCTTAATTCAAATTTTCAAATATTTGAAACCACTTTATGTTGAAATCCAATGTATGCATTCCTCGCTAACTGTCTCTAATTAATGTGTGTTTCATGCGGGTTTTATTACTTCTCAAACACATATAATGTGTTTGACACACGCAACATATAGTGTAATCCTGTTTAGACATTAATTGCATGTAAACCATGCATTGTCTCTAATTAAAAAAATCTATGGATCACTAATATTGCTAAACTAAATAACATTACACATGTCCCCAAATTCAAATGAATATGTGTCGGGGATATACCCCGCGGTGTAACCCGACCTGATGTATGACCCGGCTGGAGCTTGGTGACTCACCGGTGACCCGCCCGGACTTGGCGACTCACGGGTAACCCGCCCGAAGCTTTGTGACTCATTAGTGACCCAGCGGGCGGGTCAGACGGACGACAAGACCTAACGGCCCATAAGGTGGCTCATGTGAAGGCCGACTCACATTATGGTGGGCCGGTTTGAGAAGGAAGGCATAAGGAATATTTTCCTACAAGGGAAGCAAGACTAGGATTCTACTTGTAATAGAATAGTCCTAATCCTGCTAGGACTCCACATGTAACCCGCCCCTCCAACTTATATAAGGAGGGGCAGGGCACCCCAAGGGGGAGAAGTTGAGATAGACAAGTCAATAGCTCTCGAGATAGAGGTAGCGAAAGAGCACCCTTGTAATCGTGAGCATCATGATAAATATCAATGAAGCAGGATGTAGGATTTTACCTCCACCGTGAGGGGCCGAACCTGGGTAAAACTTCGCGTCTCTCGTCCTACTCAACCCCTCTCAAGCTACCACGTAGATGCGCTGTCCTCACGACTAAGTCCTTTCACTAGGACATCTGTCGTGACAAAACCACGACAGTTGGCGCCCACTGTGGGGCCTGCGCATGATGGTGTTGAGTTCTTGAAGGAATTTATCCCAGGGATTGAGGAGCTCGTGGTCATCAAGTGAAGAAGAGCCTATACAAGGTTAAGATCAAGAGAGAAATTGGGATTGCGTTGATGTCACGCACGGTCACACGTAATTCATCCGATTATTTTCTGTCGCGAGACGACGGGAGTTTTCGGCGCAGTCTGCGCATGATGGTGTTGAGTTCTTGAAGGAATTTATCCCAGGGATTGAGGAGCTCGTGGTCATCAAGTGAAGAAGAGCCTATACAAGGTTAAGATCAAGAGAGAAATTAGGATTGCGTTGATGTCACGCACGGTCACACGTAATTCATCCGATTATTTTCTGTCGCGAGACGACGGGAGTTTTCGGCGCAGATTCAACGCGTACCCTCTGTTCAAAAAAAAAAAAAACGCGTACCCGGTGGCTCATATTCCGATCGGAACACTGAAACATTACCCGTCGATACCATCTGCCAGCTGGCTCGCTGCTTCCCCCATGAAGACCAAGTCAACATAAAGTGGACATCACATAGTCCAATATAGTAACCTGTCAAGTATTAGTACGAGTTGGATCAGAGTTGGGGGACCGGCTCCCGAAAGCAGATCAAGATATCTCCACGGACTCATATGCTACTGCCGACTCACCCTCGAGGGGCGGCCGGATCGTTTCTGCCTGCTCGTTTTTGGTTCCGGGTTGATGGCATCCCGACGCTGAGCCGCTCTTTCTTGAGCCGCTGCTCCGCCTTGACCCACCCTCGCTGGCCAACATCGCTTCCGCTGAACCGCCTCCGAGCCACGGTTCCTTGGTCTGCCAGCCGCCTCCGACTGTATCACCTCTCCTCGGGCCGGTTTTACAGCCGTTGCATGATCACCACCCTCGCGGCTGTTTCCAAGTCGCCGGGCCAGTACATCGCCACGCACAGGCACAAGCTCCCAGAAAACCTGTTCGGATTAAGCACTATTTTACGAAGAATTACTGGGCAAATCTGAGGTGCTCCATCAGTCAAAATTTGTAGTCAAAGCCAATTGCCGTTGCTCACATCACAGCAAGCCGGCCGTGCCTGACCTGAAAGACAAACTGTTGAGCCAACTATTATTGTGCTGAGCTGAAGCGTGGAGGACTCACGTATGAACAATAGGATACGGGATTTCCCGAGGAGAGCAAGTCACAGCTGATGCTGAGGCCTGGTGGGTGGTGGTTTGACAAAAGGGACTTCGAGGCGGAGCTGGTGGTGACCCGGCCGAGTTCATCGCTAACCGGGCCTTCGGTGAGCTAGCCGCCGTCACGGTGGAGAGTTCGACTGATGTAGCGAGTTCTTCATCAAGGGACTCCTGTCCGGCCAAGTCTTTGCCGCCTTCGCGTCGCGATGAGCCGCCCTCGCTCCTGCTTCCGAGCCGCCCCGCGGCCTCGCCTTCGTGACGCTACAGCCCCGCACTGCCTTGAGTTAAGCCGCTGGCGCCGGTGCTCCTCCGCTCGCCTCCAAGTCGCCAAGAGGACCTCCGCAGCTGCAGCACCTGCCGTTTGCAAACCGCCACCGCGGTCGTACCTTCACTGTGTTTCAAGCCGCCACATTTCTGAGCCGCCCTCTCCGGTGTACCTATGCAGCTGCTGCAGCCCGCCTTGAGGCATTCTCTGCTGCCTTACCACCTGCGGCCCACGCCCCATGCGCCGGCTCCACTGCTCGCCGGCCGGTTTGCCACACCTCGCCTCCGACGCGAGTCGCCCTCGCGGCCTTGCACCAAACCGCCCCTGCCGGCTATCGACTTCGACCCCGCGCGCCTTCATCCTGAGACGTCGGCCACGGCAGCGAGCCGCCCCGACGGCCGGCCGTTTCTACGGCCTCGCCTCCGCGAGCCGCCTCCACCTTACCAGTGCTTTCATGAGCTGCGGCCCCTCCTCACCGGTGCCTTCGCAAGCCACCTCCGTGCCTCCGAGCCTCCACCAGAGAGCCACCCCAACCGCCGTTGGAGAGCCGCCGCCTTCACTGTGTGAGCAGCCCCGCCTCTGCTGGCTAGGGCCTCACCCTCAAGTCGCCGTCTCCGTCGTTCCTGCGACCCCGGCCTTTGTTGCCGCGTGCCTCGCTTTTCCACTGTGCTTTCTGTTAAGCCACTGTCTTTCAAGCTGCCGCGGCCTCATTCCGGCTCAGCCTCGAGCCTCCTCTATTGCTGCGAGTCGTTGCGACCGCAAGTTGACCCGCCTCGCCATCATGGCTGCGCCTCGCGCTACCTCCTTGCGCGGTGAAGCCGCCCCGTTCCATCATGCCACAGGATGGTTGGCTGGTTGCTGGAATGCAAAATTATCTCTCGCATGGGAATAGCAGTACTGAAAGATAACATTCCCATGTGACACCGCTGATCGCCAGAGTACTATGATTACATGGGATGGCCCGTACCATTACCACGTTATATACGGACGCTACGGATGGATCATCCAGACAAATCAGGTGAAATCTGTCCAGTCAATTTTTATTGATACATTTTTATTCGTAACAATTACTCTAGTCGGTGATATTTTTATGCAAGACAATTGTTCATTATAAAAGTGGTGCCATGCCGCGGATATGGAGCGGGCGCTAACATCATCATGCACTAGCATCCGCGCCCGCTCGCTGCTCCACGGGTGTGCGCAAGTCGCCGCCCCTGCGGTCTGGTCTACATCAACACACCGGAGCTGCACCTGTCTGTATGAGCTGTTTAGTGTGCGCATGCAAGTTGCTGCTCCTGCAACCCGGTCTATTCCAACAAGTCTTGAGCCAATGATATATTATCAGCTTCTGTCTGCATCAGATGGCTCAATGGACAGGCACATAAGTCGCCACCACTGCGTTATGTTTAAACTTCAACAACCAGCTGTGTCGTGGAATAGTCACGGCAGATGTCCTAGTGTGAGGACTTAGTCGTGGAGCCATCACAATGAGGTTAGTTTTAAAGGGGTTAATCAGGACAAAGGACACGGGGAGTTTATACTGGTTCGGCCCCTTGCGGTGAAGGTGAAGGCCTAATCCAGTTTAAGGTGGTATTGTTAGGGTTTCGATGACCAGGGAGTGAATACGCTTAACCTGGCTCTCGATCTGTTGTCTCTTGTCCCTAAACTGCCGCCGGGTCGTCCCTTTATATACACAGGTTGACGCCCGGCGGTTCACAGAATCCCGGCCGGCTCATAAACGTGTCCGGCTCGATATCCACTCTTTCCTATCTTACAATACAAGTCATATACTTATGGCAGTTTACATCTATGGGCCCTAACTCGCCCTTGGGCTTTGGGCCTTCTTATTAAGTCTCCTTCGTAAGTCGCCATCTTCTATGTCTTCATGGGCTTCAATACAGGTAAATCACTATGAGCATAACCCGGCCCCTCTTGGGCGGTTTATACTTCAATAGTTATATCCCCAACATTAGGCCCCAGGTTGATTTGAACTTGTTCATGTCAATCTTCAACACTTAGGAAAATTCTCTCTTCATTACCTTTGCAAAAATTTGTAACTCGCCGTGACGTCATCTTCCGAGATCATGATAACCCGCCATGACGTCACCTGTCATTAATTTTATAAACATCCAGAAATCATATATGCATCTCCTTTTTAATGAACCTCCGAAAATCGAGGCGTCAGCCCTGTCACATATCCAATTTGGAGCTCCTCGATTCCCGCGCATGCCACTTATCCATTCACCTTATAAATAGGGCCAGGGGTCCTTTTCACTTTCCCCCCTCGGCCTCTTCGTATTCCTCGTCTTCCTCGCGACGCACTGCTCTCGAGTCCAGCCACCGCCATCGACCCTCTCCTCTGCATCACCCTTGGCCGCTGCATCAACCTGACTTGGTCCAGAGTTTGCTCACGCGCCTCCGCCGTTCAACAGCCTTGGTAAGTTCTTCCTCCTTCCCCCTCCGTAGATCTCATTAGGGTTCGAACAAACTCATGGAGGTTCGGCACTGTTCTTCACCTGTTCTTCGCTGTAGCGTGAGGTTTGATTCAAGCTTGATATTTATCCTGTGCGGTAATAATCCTTGTCCCTTTTTCGTCATTAGAGCATCTCTTTTAGGTAGAAAAATCCGGTCTGGACCTTCATAAACTTCTCAAGTACCATTATTTTAGGTCTGAATATATTTTCATTTTCTGATACGCGGTAGATCCAAAATTGCAATACCAATCTGTGAAACCTGTTTTTCATCACTTAGCCATTTTCCAACTTCAGATCTATACTTTCAATATCCATTTAGGCAGTTTAACTTCAGAAAATAATAACCTGCCAGGTACCATTAGTCCCCTCTTAAACCGCCAAGTGCTCGTCTTTGTAATTTGATAACGTCACTGTCCGGTTTAACAATTATGCATGCTTCAACACTTTCTGCCTGTTAACCATGAACCTTAAACCGGCACAAATCTTTTCCAGGTTATCGTATAAATGGCCAAATCCTTTTATTCCTGTAACTGGGTTCAATCCCGGGTTACAGAAGAAGAACTGAACGGGTATGTTGCAACCGGCGCTTTAGCGAAAAAGGAAGACATCCACTGGAGAGCCCCCGGTCCAGAAAATCTTCCTGAGCCCAAGGATGAGGAAGTGATCGTTTTTGTTGATCATCTGAGTCGAGGGTTCAGCCCTCCCGGATCAAAAATTTTCCGTGACGTGCTTCACTTCTTCCAACTTCACCCTCAAGATATTGGGCCTAACTCCGTGTCCAATATTTGCAATTTTCAAGTGTTTTGTGAAGCCTACCTGCAAGAAGAGCCCACAGTCGACCTGTTCAGAGATTTCTTCTATTTAAACCGCCGTACTGAATTTACGGATGGGCCCGATACTGAACTTGGCGGGGTTTCAATTCAGAAGAGAAAAGACGTCAGCTTCCCTCACGCTAAGCATCATAGCCATCCCAAAGATTGGAATCAAACTTTGTTCTATTGCCAAGATACATCTCCAGCTGGCGAGAATCCTCTGCCAGGTTACCGTGCTCACCGGCTTACCGATGCACATCCATTCCCCCAAAGACTCAATGCAAAGGAACGGTCCAAATATGCACCACAACTTTCAAAGCTCAGAGCCTTTGTGGCAAACGGTTTGACAGGCATTGATTTTGTCCGTTGCTGGGTATCCTGGAGCATTTTGCCTTTAAGTCGTCCCTCCAGTTTAATGTGTGAGTACACAGGGGATGTGAAAGACCCTCAATGCCACACTGATATTCAGCTGACTAATGCTGAAATTACTGAATCTGTCAAGAAGATGTTGGATGAACCGGTGACCGACTGCAGCAAAACAAGACTTAGTCCTTTTTGCGCTTCAAATAAACCGCCAGCTGTAAGAATTGCCCCACTCCTGCTTTAATCCATATTCTTAATACTCCCTTATGATTTTTTCAATCTTTAAACAGGGTGATGATCCGTTCTGGAAGAAGAAACCGCAGGATAAACCGGCCAAAATACCTCGTGTCAAGACCAAGGTGAACAAGAAGCCCGCTAAGAAGAAAAACACCGAGCCTACCGAGTTAAACATTGACGATGATAATCCGGAGTCAGAGGTAGAACTTGATTCACTTGGCTCTTTTTTCATACATCTCATTGACGATGATATTTATCAGGACGACGCAGAAGCTAGCCGCGCAAACGACGTAGAGGTAACTATTCTCTCATCCGGTTCAGAACCTCTGCCCACACAGAAAACCCGACAAGCAAGCCGGAAAATAAGATTTTCTCACCCCCTAGCTTACTTGGATCCAAACTTTCTTTTGAAGAAGCAGCAACACGAAGCTCGCCGCACAACCCGGCATAGCGGCCATGTGGTCACTTCTTCCGGTTTACCGAACTCGCCAGTTCGTAAACGCCGCCCAGAGGTCTCTTCTATTTCTGACACATCTTATCCCAAGGCGGGCTATTTCCGACAACCTCTTAATCCGTCTGATTCAAACTATCAGGGAACTTCCCATTCATCCTCTGGCGAGTCCACAGGGACACAAATTCCAACCCTCAAAACTGTTCCTGGGTGAGCATTTTTAACTAACCCCTTATACCTTATGCTTGATCATTATACTAACCTGTTATTTGCGTCTCTGTCAGAGCCAAGGCCAGACCCAGTAAAAAGGCCAAATTGAACAAATCGGCTGATGACAGTGCGCCAACTGATCCGGAAAAGAACCCGGAACAGTTTGAACCAAATACTGAAGCTATTCTTGATGATCCGCCACCGCAAGATCATGAAACTTTTGTTGAACAGATGGAAATTGATCCGATAGGTCATGCTGATAAACCGCCAAGCCCAACTAAGGCTGCTGATGATAAAGCCGACGATGTTGTAATTACCGATGTCGGGTGTACAGCCCCAGGCAACCCCACTGCTCTGTCAAAACATAGTGCCAAAGAAGAATTTTCTGCTGTTGACAAGGGCAAGTGGAAGGTGGACTTGGAAAGCTATGCCCACCTCAGCGCCCAAGATATTCATTCTGGGTTTTTAAACCATTTGCACACAAGCCGTGATTATGAAGCCGGTTTACTGAACATGATGAAGGAGCGATATGAGGTAAATGTTGTTAACTCTGCATAAATATTCTTCCCTTAGCCGCCAAGTTTACTAGACATAAAAGAATAGAATGTTCTGCAAACTTTTAAGAACCATATAGATCAACTCCACTAGCCCGCAAGGGCCGGTTCATAATGTCAATATGAACCGGGACATTAGAATAATAACTCTTCAATTTCGCCTGTGTAGCCCCCAAGGGTCGACTTAACAAATATGTTAAGTTGAGACTAATTATGCTGTAAGGCTCAAAATTCTTACTTAGGACCTTTATAATCCGGTTGACCATCAAGCTGATAGTTGTTATGTGCTTGGGACTTGTATTTTTTTTTGATAAGAAGCAATAGACATTAGCCCCCAAGTGCCAAGTATATTACTTGTTATGTGCTTGGGACTTTGAATATGCACTGCTATCTAATTAATTACATGTCTCTTGCAGGCTGATCTTAACAAGAAGGAATCTCAAATCGCCGACCTTCAAGAAAATATCAAGTCGCAACAAGCCGAGACCTCCAAAGCCAAGGAAGAACTGACTAGTGCCTTAACAGCAATGGAAACTGAAGGAGAGCTTTAAGAACGAGCGGGCAGGTTGGGATACAGAAAAGTCAACTCTGCGGAAGAGGGCTGAGGATGCTGAGGCTGCCCTTAATCCGGTAGCTGAGGAGCTGACTGGCTTGAAACAACAAATAAATGCCATGACCGCTGCCGTATTTGGTAAATAACTTCTTCATAAGCTTTGAACATGTATTATGTAAGAGACTGCCGGTTTACCGATGTTTTTGATGATGCAGGAACTCGCATTGCTCATCTTGGCTCAGATATGCGGCAAAAACTGAAAGCCGCCTATACACTTATAGAGCAATTATATACCGGCATACAACGGGTTATCTGCATAGCTTCCCATAATAAACCGCCCTAACCTTGATCAAGGAGACGTTGGAAAGGTTGGCGATGATGCCTGCACGGTTTGAAGAGCTAAAGAAGTCAGCTGCCAGGGCGGGTGCTCTTACTGCACTGACTCGGGCCAAAGCTTGGATATCTGATCTTGATCCGGCCGATGTGGGAAATGGCTACCCGAGCATAAAGGAGGACGGGTCAGAGTTTAATAACAATGACCTCAGAGCCTTGACGAGGGAAATGCGCCCATTGGCTAGCAAATTGGCTGAAGAAACCGATCTTTCACATTATCAGTCGATTTATGATGCCAACAATAAGCGAGTTAACGCGCCAACTTATGATGCTCCAAATCTTATTCCTCCAATCCGTAAGCATACCTATGCCCCTGATGTTGACCCCTCCATACTTATAAGTGATGAAGCTGTATTCAAGGCCTTAACTGGGATCGATTGGACCACCATTGACTTCCAGCCACTGGGTAGAGAGGAGGAAGATGAACCGGCGTTGGACGATCCGCAACCTTCAAGTCAGCCAGGCCAGGACTCGTAAACCGGAGGCCGGTTTAGCAGCTGCTTTCTTCAAGACTTTAAAACAATTATTCTTTTGGGCACCAAACGCCTTGTAATAGGCTAGCTTAAACTCTTGTTCTGCTATGCCATCGTGCATATTTACTTTGCATGACACTGCTAATCCACCATGTTAAGATATGCCACTTATGCTTATAATATTAACAATGTGGAATCTGCTCCTGCATGCAACGGATTAAAAGTGTCCTGGCGGTTTACCGCTGGACGGGTCATAACGCCCAATATAAAACCATGGAAACTAACATAGCTTATACCCAAGGCTGGACTTTCAGAATAACCAAATTTGAAATATATCATACCTGTGATATTTGATCACACTGTTGGTTTACCAAACCGGTGTAGTAAGGGGGAGAACCCAAACCTTGAGCACTGGTAATTACCATAGATTGCTTGGCATATGAACAAAACCAGGCCGGGTTAATAAACACCGGATATTATCTTATCTCATACTGGCGACTTATAGTCAAAAGCCAGGCCGGGTTAATAAACACCAGATGAATTATGATCATAAAGCATTATAAGCCTCATCAAATAAACCTCAAAAACTATGGAATAAAACAAACGAAAAAATGAGGCTTTTCATGGGCTGCCAGGCCGAAAATCGAGTGCTTTCACGGGCCGCACATCCACTGAGTTAAACCTATATACAAACCTTATAAGATGGACCTCACATAACCAATCGTCGTTTTAACTTTGACAAGTTCAGGGTCTGTATAAGATTGACTTGTCAAACGTTCGGCGGGTCATTCCAGGAATACCTGGGCGGAGTGGCTTACTTAAAAAGGCAGGATAACCCGGGGTTTTAGGTGAATACACCTGGCTTCCAAGCCTGGCTTTTAAGCCTATTACAAGGGTTATACAAACTCTTTGTTCTTTAGAATCAAGGAGCCCCCAAGTAATATTTTTGAGCTGTGCTCAAGGGGCACCTATGTTTGAGCTGTGATTTTGCAACAGACTCTCTTTGGTACCTTTAACCTGGGTAGCAAGCCCCCAAGTTTTTTTTTCAGTTGGCTTATAAGCCGGTTCAAAGGGTAATCATAACTTCGCTCATAAGCCGGAAGCCCCCAAGTAACCAAAGACTCATTAAGAAAAAACGACAGAGGCCCTGCTTTAGCAGGGGTGCCGGTTTAATATATACATTGTCAAAAATATGTACATCAGAAGAGCCAATGGCTCAGGTGTAGTAAGGCCGAAGATGAGCAATATTCCACGGCCGGCGAGTCTCCTCCTCCGACGTGCGTGAGTCCTTGTGGTCTCGAACATCAATAAGGTAGTATGACCCGTTGTTCAGATTCTTGCTGACCACAAAGGGTCCATCCCAAGGTGGGGATAACTTGTGCATATCAGTCTGATCCTGGATAAGCCGGAGCACTAAGTCGCCTTCTTGAAAGGTTCTGGTCTTGACCTGGCGGCTGTGATAACGACGTAGATCTTGCTGGTAAATCACCGAAGGAGCCGCTGCGAGATCACGCGCCTCATCTAACAGGTCAAGTGCATCCTGACGTGCCTTTTCATTATCAGCTTCAACGTAAGCCGCCACCCGGGGTGAATCGTGACAGATGTCACTGGGGAGAACCGCCTCTGCTCCATAAACCATGAAAAAAGGCGTGTAACCAGTAGATCTGTTGGGCGTTGTGTTGATGCTCCATAGCACCGAGGGTAACTCCTCTACCCAACAACCCGGCGTCCTCTGTAAGGGAACCATAAGCCGGGGCTTGATGCCTCTCAGGATCTCTTGATTGGCTCTCTCAGCTTGACCATTAGATTGGGGGTGAGCCACTGATGATACATCAAGCCAGATATGCTCACGTTGACAAAATTCTTTCATAGCACCCTTGGAGAGATTAGTGCCATTGTCTGTTACAATGTTGTGTGGAAAGCCAAAATGGAAGATCACCTTCTTCATGAATTGAACCGCCGTTGCTGCATCACACTTACTGACTGGCTCTGCCTCTACCCACTTAGTGAATTTATCAACCGCCACCAAGAGGTGGGTCTTCTTATCCTTGGACCTCTTAAAAGGTCCAACCATATCAAGCCCCCAAACTGCAAACGGCCAAGTGATTGGAATCATTCTCAACTCCTGAGCCGGAACATGTGCTCGACGTGAAAACTTCTGACAACCGTCACATTTTTTGACCAAGTCCTTAGCATCAGCATGAGCCGTCAGCCAATAAAAACCGTGACGAAAAGCCTTGGCTACAAGAGATTTAGAGGCGGCGTGATGACCACAATCTCCTTCATGGATCTCACGCAGAATCTCACAGCCTTCTTCAGGAGAAACACAACGCTGAAACGCCCTGGTAACACTGCAATGGTGCAGCTCTCCATTGACAATTGTCATTGACTTGGACCGCCAGGTTATTTGCCTGGCCAAGGTTTCATCCTCAGGTAACTCGCCCCGGGTCATATATGCCAAATATGGAACTATCCAATCAGGAATAACATGAAGAGCCGCCACCAACTGAGCTTCCGGGTCAGGAATAGCCAAATCCTCCTCTGTAGGTAACTTGACCGACGGGTTATGCAAAACGTCAAGAAAGACATTAGGTGGCACCGGTTTTCGTTGAGAACCCAACCGGCTTAAGGCATCAGCCGCTTCATTTTTCCTCCGATCAACATGCTCAACTTGATAACCCTTGAAGTGACCAGCAATGACATCCACCTCTCATCGATAAGCCGCCATGAGGGGATCCTTAGAATCCCAAGTACCAGAGACTTGTTGAGCCACCAAATCTGAGTCACCAAAACACCTTACCCGGCTTAAGTTCATCTCCTTAGCCATCCGAAGACCGTGGAGCAAGGCCTCAAATTCAGCTGCATTGTTAGTGCAAGGGAACATCAAACGGAGA
Source organism: Thinopyrum elongatum (assembly GCA_011799875.1). NCBI lineage: Eukaryota > Viridiplantae > Streptophyta > Magnoliopsida > Poales > Poaceae > Thinopyrum > Thinopyrum elongatum. The sequence goes on from CM022298.1 coordinate 274,973,110, forward strand.
ACATAACAAAATTTATCACCTTGAGGGGAAGCAAGCACAACTCCAGCCTCCGAGCCCTCCAATTGCCTGGACCCATCAAAGTGAATAGTCCAATACGTGTTATCTGGTTTTTCCTCAGGCATCTGCAGCTCTGTCCAGTCATTGATGAAATCCACCAGTGCTTGAGACTTGATGGCCGTGCGAGGCATATACTTCAAACCATGAGGCCCAAGTTCAATGGCCCATTTGGCAACCTGGCCTGTTGCTTCCCTGTTTTGTATGATATCTCCTAAAAGAGCAGAGCTAACCACAGTAATGGGGTGACCCTGAAAATATTTCTTAAGCTTCCGGCTTGCCATGAAAACCCCATATACAAGCTTCTGCCAATGTGGGTATCTCTGCTTGGACTCAATAAGCTCTTCGCTTATATAATAAACCGGCCGTTGAACCGGATATTCCTTGCCTGCCTCTTCCCTTTCAACCACAATAGCCACTGACAGCCCGGCTATTAGCAGCCACATATAACAACAGCGGCTCCTTATCAACGGCCGCAGCTAGGACCGGCGGCTCAGCCAGCTGCTTCTTAAGCGCCTCAAATGCCTCATTAGCAGCGTCACTCCAGACGAAGTCATCTGTCTTTTTCATCATCTGATACAAAGGGATGGCCTTCTCACCGAGGCGGCTTATGAACCGGCTTAGCGCCGCAATACAACCCGCCAGACGTTGAACATCATTGATACACGCCGGTTTAGCCAGAGAAGTAACGTCTTTGATCTTCTCCGGATTAGCTTCAATGCCCCTGTTAGACACTAGAAAGCCCAAAAGCTTGCCCGCCGGCACACCAAAAACACACTTGGCCGGATTAAGCATCATCTTATAAACTCGGAGATTATCAAAGGTTTCCTTCAAGTTGTCTATCAACGTCTCCTTCTTTTTGGATTTCACCACAATATCATCCACATAAGCATGAACATTGCGTCCAATCTGATTATGAAGACAATTCTGCACACATCGCTGGTAAGTCGCCTGGGCACTCTTGAGCCCAAAAGGCATAGACACATAGCAGAAGGCTCCAAAGGGAGTTATGAAAGCTGTCTTCTCCTGGTCCTTAACTGCCATCTTGATCTGATGATAACCAGAATAAGCATCCAAAAAACTCAAACGCTCACAACCCGCCGTAGCATCAATAATCTGATCAATACGAGGGAGAGCAAAAGGATCAGCTGGACAAGCCTTGTTTAAATCCGTGTAGTCCACACACATGCGCCAAGTACCGTTCTTCTTAAGTACCAGCACCGGGTTAGCCAACCACTCAGGATGAAAAACTTCAACAATAAACCCAGCCGCCAAGAGCCGGGCTACCTCCTCACCAATGGCCTTACGCCTTTCTTCATTGAAACGACGAAGAAACTGCTTGACCGGTTTAAACTTGGGATTAATATTGAGATTGTGCTCAGCGAGTTTCCTCGGTACACCTGGCATGTTAGAAGGTTTCCATGCAAAGATGTCCGGTTCTCACGGATGAACTCAATGAGCGCGCTTTCCTATTTCGGATCCATGTTAGCACTGATGCTGAACTACTTGGATGAATCGCCAGGAACAAAATCAACCATCTTAGTGTCATCTACCGATTTAAACTTCAAAACCGGATCATGCTCTGTAGTTGGCTTTTTCAAAGACGTCATATCCGCCGGATCAACATTGTCCTTGTAAAATTTTAACTCCTCCGTTGCACAAACCGACTCAGCATAAGCCGCATCACCCTCTTCACATTCCAAGGCTATCCTTCGGCTCCCATGTACTGTGATGGTCCCCTTGTAACCCGGCATCTTGAGCTGCAGATAAACATAACAAGGCCATGGCATGAACTTGGCATAAGCCGGCCGTCCAAACAGAGCGTGATACGGGCTGTGAATTTTGACTACTTCAAAGGTCAATGTCTCTGATCTAGAGTCATGATCATCTCCAAAGGCAACTTCCAGAGCTATCTTACCAACAGGGTACGCCGACTTACCAGGCACCACACCATGGAAAACTGTATTCGACGGTTTAAGATTTTTATCTGTCAACCCCATGCGACGGAAAGTTTCGTAATAAAGGATATTGATGCTGCTCCCTCCGTCCATGAGTACCTTGGTAAACTTATACCCTCCAACCTGGGGTGCAACCACCAATGCTAGGTGACCCGGATTATCAACCCGGGGCGGGTGATCTTCCCGACTCCACACGATGGGCTGCTCAGACCAGCGCAAGTAACGGGAAACCGCCGGTTCAACGGCGTTCTCTGCCCTTTTATGAAGCTTCTGATCCGGTTTGCATAGATTTGTGGTGAAGACGTGGTACTGCCCACTATTCAACTGCTTTGGGTTACTCTGATACCCAGATTGCTGCTGCTGATTCCCTTGACCTGACTGTTGATGGCAGCCACCCTGATTGCCTTGATTGCCCTGATTACCTTGGAATCCAGAACTAGAACCACCACCGCCGTAACCCGGCCCATGAGAACCGGACCCTGAACCACCACCCGGTCCATGATTGTCTTGAAAAAGATTGGAATTTTTATACTCCTTCATGATGTAGCAATCCTTCCAGAGGTGGCCAGACGGCCTTTCTCGCGTCCCATGCCTTGGGCAGGGCTGATTTAGCATCTGCTCAAGATTAAAGCCTGACCCTCCGGCCCGTGGGGGCGGTTTACCTTTACGACACTGGCCATTATTCTGTGCGTTGGTGTTAGCCACAAAGTCCAAACTATTATCAACTTTGCGCTTACCATTGCCTCCCTGATTCGCCGGATTATGCTGCTGTCCTCTCGTGCTGCTGCTCTTCTTTCCCTTTCCCAGCTTGTCATCATCAGACTCGGGGTCCTTGGTACCATCAGAGTCAGCGTACTTAACCAGAGTCGTCATCAGCTCTCCCATGTCATTGCAGTGGCGCTTGAGCTGACCCAACTTCTGCTTAAGAGGCGTAAACCGGCAATTCTTCTCCAACATTATGACCGCTGAACCGGCATTGATGCGATCCGATGAATGTAAGATGGTCAAAACCCGGCGCACCCAATGGGTTGTGGACTCACCCTCTTCTTGGACACAGGCATCCAGATCCACAATTGACATAGGCTGCTTGCACGTATCTTTGAAATTCTGGATAAACCGGGGCTTTAACTTGGCCCATGACCCAATGGAGTTGGCAGGGAGTCCCTTCAACCAAGTGCGAGCCGTTCCATCCAACATCAGGGGGAAATATTTAGCACATGCCGCATCGCTAACATCTAGCAATTCCATGGCCATCTCATAACTCTCGATCCATGCTTCAGGAGGTAAATCGGCTGTATAGTTAGGCACCTTGCGAGGGCCCTTAAAATCCTTGGGCAGGCGCTCATTACGTATGGCCGGCACTAAACATGGCACGCCCAAATTCCTAAAGGTTACACTTGGCTCCACCGAAGTTGTCGGACGAACCGGAGAAGGTTGACGGGCCGCATATTGCGCCGCCAGCTCAGCCTCTCGACGTGCTCTACCTTGATCCACCATGTTCTGAGCATCAGCACCACCGCCCGCCGGGTTATGTCCACGAGGCTGGTTATGGTTCCGCCCACTGCTTGACACAGCTGGTTCGTCAATATGCCTACTGTAACTCCGGCTTGGGCGAGGGGTGGAATGAATCCGGCTTCGACTGTAAGAATAAGCCTGCTGCTGAACCAATGCTGTCTGAAGGAGCTCTCTAGCCCTCCACATCTCAACCGCCGTTGGAGACTCGCCTTCAACCGGGATAGCCGCCAATCATGACGCCGCAGTGATCATGTTATCCAAAGGGTTAGAGTAATGACCCAGTGGCGTTGGCATGTGTTGCGGTGGGATATTGTTCTGACGAGGCGGATCCGTGGTGCGCGGCTGAACCGGCGCTCCTGTCCCAGGCGCTTCAACCCGGTCCGCCACTAGCGGGTTACTGGTTCCTGCTCCTGGCGTGTTAAAGAGGTTCCTCGCCTCGTAAACCGGTGGCCGGCGAGACTGATGCCTCCTCCTCACGACTTTGTTTGAAGCGTTCTGATCTAGCATGAGCCGGCAAGACTCCGAATGAATCCGCTGCGCCTGAGCATCCAACGTAACCCGCTCCGCAGTCATCCTGGCATCTTCAGCTGCCAGGTCTTCCTTAGCTTGAGCTATCTGATCTCACAATTTCACGACTTCCGTGTTATGCTGATCTTGATTATCTGGGTTAACCTCCGTTGTCAGCAGTATTGCCAAGGCGTCTAGTAAACCGGACAAGACTTGAGCCGGTGGGCGCGCAGGGCCTCCTGCCCCGGCTGCCGTCGCCGCTGCTGATCCGGAAATCAATGCCGCTGCAGTTGAAGAGTGCTGCACTGGCTGTGTACCGGCCATGAAGATTGCAACCCGGTTCGGCGGCTCGTAGGGGTCCGGAATACTATCACCATCGGAACAGCCCCCAAGCCGACCGTCTTGCAGTCGGTACAATGACTCGGTTTCAACGGTGGATGACTCGCCATCAGAATAGACAACTGTCTCACCGTCAGATACTGATTTATCCTCAGATCCCGCACCATTGATGAATCCCACGAAGGCACGACTCATGGCGGGCTGAACTCGGGCAGGTTTTGCACGCTGAGCCTTCTCGATGATGTCGGTGCAGGTGTCCGGCTCAGGGCCCGGTTCGCTGATCTTGCCAATGAAGACATGAATTCCATCGAAGGGGACCCGGTACCCGTACTCAATTGAGCCGGCCTCGGGGCCCCAGCCTTCGTCGTCGATGTAGAGCTTGCCGCGACGACTCTTGGTCATCCGGCCCACAGCGTATCCCTTGATCCCTTCAAAGTTGCCCTTCAAGAACTCGAAACCACCGTGCGCTGGCCCCACGGTGGGCGCCAACTGTCGTGGAATAGTCACGGCAGATGTCCTAGTGTGAGGACTTAGTCGTGGAGCCATCGCAATGAGGTTAGTTTTAAAGGGGTTAATCAGGACAAAGGACACGGGGAGTTTATACTGGTTCGGCCCCTTGCGGTGAAGGTGAAGGCCTAATCCAGTTTAAGGTGGTATTGCTAGGGTTTCGATGACCAGGGAGCGAATACGCTTAACCTGGCTCTCGATCTGTTGTCTCTTGTCCCTAAACCGCCGCCGGGTCGTCCCTTTATATAAACAGGTTGACGCCCGGTGGTTCACAGAATCCCGGCCGGCTCATAAACATGTCCGGCTCGGTATCCACTCTTTCCTATCTTACAATACAAGTCATATACTTATGGCGGTTTACATCTATGGGCCCTAACTCGCCTTTGGGCTTTGGGCCTTCTTATTAAGTCTCCTTTGTAAGTCGCCATCTTCTATGTCTTCATGGGCTTCAATACAGGTAAGCCACTATGAGCATTACCCGGCCCCTCCTGGGCGGTTTATACTTCAATAGTTATATCTCCAACAAGCTGGGATGAACCACTGGCCGAATTATTGACACAAATCATACGGGGTCATGTGTAACCCGCCACGGTCAACCTAAACTTTCCATGGATTCACATCGCGTTACCAACGCCAAGGATATACAATGAGTGTTGTGAAGATCATCAACTCGCCACCTTGCCTCCAGCTTCAGCATATTCCAGCGTTTCGTTTTTCAACTATATGCCGGTTTATATCACGGTCAAGTATGGAGAATCTCAAGACAACTCCTCGAGTCGTCTTAAGACTCGGGGGCTACAATGACATGACTTAGCAAATCTTGCCAGGTTCAAGAACCCCGGGTCATTGGAGGGAAAATAACCCGGTCCCGGAGGCTACTACCACATTGGTGAAAATTTAAAGGCTGTCAGAAAATTTCTGGCTTAAAAAGTGCCTGGCAATCAAAAAATTCTGGATCAATAGAAGAGTTCCGGGTTATCAGAAAAGATTCCAGTTTAAAATCCGGCTCAATGGAAATATGTCTCCCACAAAGTTTTGAGCTCTCAATGTCTGGCTCAACATCTGGTTCAGGAAGAATGCACCTCTCGCAAGTTTGAGTTCTCAGAAAAAAATTAAAGGTTACCAAAGAGAACTTGCTGCCATGATGCGCGGTTCAAACATGGGTATCCTGCCTTATGGGCTTATTATATTATGATCAACTTAATAAAGCCGGCATCCCTGAAATTTGGGGCCTCTGTCATTTCATTTTTGTGCATCTGAGTCTTTATTAATTGATCATAAGGTCACTTGGGGGCTTCCAACCCACCGGTTTAGCTTTCATACCCTCTTGACCAGGCGTGGACGCCAAATTATGGTTTCATCCTGCCTGTTTGCAACTTGCTACTCCGCCAAGTGACCCGCCGAACTCTTGGCAAGTCAATCTTCTTAAAGACCATGAATTTGCCAAGGTTAAAATGACGGTTTTGTGTCACGTGAGAGCTGGCTTACAGTGAGCTAGGATGAACCATGGCTGTGCGGCCATTGAAAGCACATGGCCCTGTGAGCCAACTTGTTTGGTCATGCTTTGGTAAGCCGACCAGGCAATTATTTGAGATTTTTTGAATTTCTTCTTTTGAGTCCTTTGGATTTGTTTCTCCTAAAGATTTTACTGTTAAGTGAACTTTGAACATACGGGTCGTAAGGCTCTGATCATATGGCTCATATTTGAGTACTTTGGGTTGTAACCCGCCCTGGCTTTGGACTTTAAGTCGCCAGTATATTTTGGTTTGAACGGCCATGGTTATGAGACTACAAGTTTTTGGGGTTGTCACCCGCCCTGGTTTTTGACTTTAAATCGCTAGGATGTTTTGGCTCATCAGCCATGTTCATGATTTTCTCAATAGCTGGATAAGACTACAAAGTCTTTGGGTTATCACCCATCCTGGCTTTTGACTTTAAGTAGCCAGTATACTTTTGGCTATAAGCCGCCATCATAATCTTTTCAATGATTGTTTATGACCATCAGTTTCTAGGTTATAACCCACCCTGGTTTCGAGCCTTAAAAGCCAACTCATGAATTATATTGTTGTGCATATTTGCAATTTTTATAACATCTCTGTTTGCAGGGGTTATCAGTTCTTGATTTTTACAAAGGCTATAAGCCGCCGGGTTACATCCCGGAGTACAATGGATGCGCATTAAGTCGCCATCGGCCAAGAGCCACTGAGTATCTAACTCTGGATTTACTTGTCAACAGACAAGATCTTGTGATTGTTTTCATACCGGATTATATTACTCAAATCTTAATAGCTAACATGGCTGGATTTTCATTATGGTTGTTATAACCAGTATTGAATGATTGAGGTTTTCCAACCGGATTATATTACTCAAATCTTAATAGCCAACATGGCTGGATTTTTATTATGGTTATCAATAACCAGTATTATGATTGAGGTTTTCAAAGCCGCTTCAGAGCAATGGCTATTATATCTTCATCCAAGAATACCAGTTCACAACAGAGAGCATGGTTCAATATTGATATGCAAAGCATTCAGCAATATCGTCCAGACAGAGGATATGATTTATTCTACAATGGAAGGAATAGTCCCGAGTCACTGCAGGCATACGACCCGGCATTTGGGGGCTATATTATTCAAATCAGGATTATATTAAAGTATGCAAGTCCCATGTCACTGCAAGCATGCGCCATGGAACTTGGGGGCTAATGCAAGGTCATTTTTAACTCGCCTTATTGAAGACCCGACCCATCACATAGTGATGAGCCGGCCCTTGGGGGCTACATCATATGATGTTATTTTCAATGAAGTGCATGTAAAGTCCCAGCCCTGTATTATCTTACTAAGCCGGCCCTTGGGGGCTACACATTGCTATTCAAATCTACATAATCAGATCTACAAAGTCCCTGCTCATTATTGCATAATGACCCGGCCCTTGGGGGCTACACTAGTTGAAATTTTATGAGCATAAGACAGTTACAAGTCCCAGGTTGCTGCAGGCAAGACAACTCGGTGCTTGGGGGCTACACATGTGAAGTACAAAATGTTCAGCTTATGACTGGTGGCTTACATAAACAACCCGGATTTCTCCGAAGTTGCAGCATTTATATTAAAGCAAGTCTTAAGCTATCACTACGTTTTCATTCTTAAGACTTGGGGGCTATAGTTGATATATATATATTGGAATTGAAGGGAAAATTCAGATTGGCCGGGGCTGAGAAGACCCTGCTTGGAAGGATACATCCTGTCAGGACTTGGCCTTGAAAACTCAAGAAAATCAATTATATAACCCGGTGTCAGCAACAATTATGACCCGGCATCATCAGTCATAACCCGTCAATTTTGGCAATCATAACTCGGCAAGCTCTACATCTTGAAGTCAGTTGAACATCAGATGATTGTCTTGAGTCTAATATTTTTGTCAAGCCAGAGCATTGGAAGCTGATTCAAATGGATTATTTTTCACAATATTTTTGCTACAAGAAACCAATGTCAGCAAATTGAGTCTGAAGCTGGCTTATTGACCCAGCAAAGATTGCCTCGGTCGGGTGTTTTTTACAGAAGGAAATGACAGGGACTTAAGGATGAACAGAAGCCGGCTCAGAAGAATGTTTGACCCGGTGTACAACCTGTCAAATTTGTTCTTGTGTTTATTTTGTAGGATCAGTTTAACATAGATAAATCCAAATTAAACTGGGGGCTAATGTCGGGGATATACCCTGTGGTGTAACCCGGCCTGATGTATGACCCGGCTGGAGCTTGGTGACTCACTGGTGACCCGCTAGGACTTGGCGACTCACGGCTAACCCGCCCAAAGCTTTGCGACTCATTAGTGACCCGGCGGGCGGGTTAGACGGTCGACAAGACCTAACGGCCCATAAGGTGGCTCATGGGAAGGCCGACTCACATTATGGTGGGCCGGTTTGAGAAGGAAGGCATAAGGAATATTTCCCTACAAGGGAAGCAAGACTAGGATTCCACTTGTAATAGAATAGTCCTAATCCTGCTAGGACTCCACATGTAACCCGCCCCTCCAACTTATATAAGGAGGGGCAGGGCACCCCAAGGGGAATAAGTTGAGACAGACAAGTCAATAGCTCTCGAGATAGAGGTAGCGAAAGAGCACCCTTGTAATCGTGAGCATCATGATGAATATCAATGAAGCAGGATGTAGGCTTTTACCTCCATCATGAGGGGCCGAACTTGGGTAAAACCTCGCGTCTCTCATCCCACTCAACCCCTCTCAAGCTACCACGTAGATGCGCTGGCCTCACGACTAAGTCCTTTCACTAGGACATCTGTCGTGACAAAACCACGACATATGCAAGTTTGATAGACCAATTTTCGTTATGATATTATCGATGTCCTGATCTCTAGTTTAAATATTTGAATCCCCTTTAATCCAGATATTCGTCTCATATGGCTATCACTCGTGCTTATATATCTCTCTAGGCCTATACGCCTTCATCGTCTCTCGGGTATATCTCGTGCTACTTGTATGTCAACAACAGTCTTTTATCTTCGTAACACACTGACGGTACTCTCTCCCTCGACCTTCACTCTATCTCTCTCTAAGTATATCTCGCTTCCTGCTATGTGTCTCTAACAATGATTCTCCCTGTGAAATCTCTTTCTCTCACACAAACACAAATTTCGTATCCCCGCGGTCTCATTTCTCTCTACTATTCCCGTGTATGCCGCTCACACACACCCTCTCACACAAGGATGTGTCGTGCTCCCTATGTCTCGGTAGCTATGACTCTTCCTCTTAAATATCTCTCTCTCTCACACACAAACACAAACTCCGTCTCGCAGGGTCTCATATCTCTCCACCATTCCCTTTGTATGCCGCTCACACACCCTCTCTCCCTAGGGATATCACACATTCCCTGATATGTCTCTCTAGCTATGACTCTCCTTGCAAAATATCTTTCTCCCTCGTAAACACAAAACTCTGTCTCTCGGGATCTCATTTCTCTCTAATATTTGTTTGTATGTCACTCACATGCACCTTCTATCTATCTCTCTCACACCCACACACAAAACTCAACCTTCTTATCCGCTCGACTCTTATCTCTAACACACACACACTAGCCGATCTCCCTCTAGCTATCATCTCTATCTTTCTATTTCTCCACCAACCTTCTTTCTCGCCCGCACTCTTGCTTCCTATCACGCACACTATATCCGTTTCTCTCTACATGCAGTCATGCACCCTCTTTTTATCTTTCTCTCACACACACATAACTCACCCCTCTGAACCACTCGACTATTATCTCTAACACACAAACTAGCTGATGTCCCTCTAGCTAGCATCTCTATCTCTCTATCTATCTATTTCTCCGTGAACCTTTCTTTCTCGCACGCACTTTTGCTTCCTATCACGCACACTATATCTGTTTATCTATACATGCATCTATAGGTCGATCTCTTTTGCACACATGTTGTGTCTTGCTCTCTCTGCTCGCCATAGATGCATGCTCCAGCCCACGCCACTCTCTCTTAAAGACAAAAACACATGCTCAATCATCGGGCCTTCTTCCCTCCACTCTCACATGCATGCATATTGTCATACCGATCCATCTCTCCCATCTCGTTGATCTTATGACTTATGTCTCCTTTCTTTTATCTTGGCCATGCACGCACACACACACACACCCCACGTATGTATACCTCTCGCACATGCACGTCCAAAGGTCTCATATGTCTCCATACGTAGTTAATTACCCTCAACCCTCACCCCACATCGAATCTTTCTCTTCTTGTGTGCACATGACATCCGTCTAGATGGGTCTCTTTTCTAAAACACACACTCACACTTAACTATCTCCTTCTAGCTACCCCCCTCTCTCACTCCTTCCCTCTATCCCAGAAACCAATAAGACTATCCCTTCGTTTAATTCCCGCCTACATGCACCATCTATCGTAGTCTTCCTCGGTGTCTCTCGAACAAACACGTTATCTCGATGTCCACTCCTCTCACGCGCACACTCCTTCTCTTCCCTCTTTGCGGGCCTCTTCTCTCTCGTACCCCCCCCTTATTGGAGGCATCTGCCATACACATCACCTCTCTACGATGAAGCCACACACACTTAATTACTTTCCCACCGAAGACTCAATTTCACACACACACACACACACACACACACACACACTAAGACTCCATTTCACACACACATGCTCTAGGTGGAGCATTTGTTCCTACCACCATTCGTCCAACCTTACCCGTATGATAATCAATCACCTTAATTTACTTATATAACATGGACAAATTCCACTTTATTTTAGTAGTTAGCAAAATTCTAATAATTATATAACGCAAATCACGAGTAGGAAGTGACATTTTTTTCACACAACCACATTAATATGGCCACATAAATCACAAGCTAAAGTGTAGTACCATTATACTTAAATCCTGATGCAAAAGGTGGAGTACATGTCCGAAGAGTAGAGGCGCACACACACACTCTGTCTCTCAGAATCTCACACACATACCAATTACGTGACGCCCCCTAAACAGACCCGTATGTGTACAATTTGTGCACATGCGGGTACACGTGATGGAGCGCATTTATTTAAGCCGGACGGCGAACCCAAACAGTAGCCGCATTCATTCCTCTCCCGCCGCCTCTTCTCCGGTCGCCGTCGCCGGATAGCCATGGCCCGGCCGAAGGTAACGACATACGCCATGCCCCCGCCGGAGCGGTGCTTTGATATGCTTCCGGAGATCTGGAGGCGGTGTGAAGCCTAGATCGTAGCCGCCCTGCCTCTGGAATCCGGACTAGCCAGAGTCGGAGGAGGAGGTGGTGGAGGAGGAGCAGCACGCAAAGCCGAAGGAGGAGAACAACCACGAGGGCGATGCGAAGCCGGAATAGGAGGACGATGATGCGTGCGAAGCGGAGCCAGAGAAGGACAACGACGACGCGGGCGAGGTGGAGCCGGCGCCACCGGCTGCATGCCTTGCCATGGCGGAGTTGAACCAAGCATAGGGGGCAGCGGAACAACAGGCCATCCTCGAGTCCATCTAGTTGGACGCCGAGGTGGAGGCCAACCGCCGCTTCCACCGCCAACGGGAGTGGGGGATCAACGAGATGTTCGCCAAACTGGAGGAGGAACGGGAGGAGCTGGAGTTGTAGCATGCGGCCGCCTACCCATCTCCGACGACGAGTAGTGTGGTCTAGCTTAGGTTATGTACTTAGTACTAGTTACTACTATTGCATGGAATGTATGGATTTGAGATATCTAGTACTACTCCTCAATGTAAACTACTTTTAAGATGAATGAATGAAAGCTTGGCGAGCGCCTTTTGTTTGTTAAAAAAACATAATTCTAATACTCCCTCCTTTCTTGTTTAAAGGGCTCATCTAAAAAAACATTTTCATTATACTCAGACTTAAAGGACTTTGAGTCTCACGCCACATTTATTTCATAGAGATAAGAGAAAGGAAATTTTAGTGGTCATGCATGGATCTTTTTGTGCTAGTAGTACTATATTAGGGTTGACCGGTCGCTTCCCGCGGACTTGGCCGGGCGGTGGAAGAGGAAGGAGAAGGGAAGTGGGTTGTGGAGTACGCTAGTTGCAGCAGGAGCTCCAAGGAACGTTCGTGCCAAACAATGCATAGTACAGTATAGGTAGCCAGTACACCAGCGGAGTATTAATTGACCTTTAGGTTGCGTGTGGATGACATGGCTAGAACATGCAGGCTATAGTTTGACAGCCTACCGCTCCGCCTCGCATGGTTTGGTCACGCAAGATTTGCATGCACGCATGTCACGCACGTAGTTGTTGAATTCGTGCTCGAAAAAGGGCGACGAGGTCCGCTAGTCCGCGTTGGTTCATGCGCCCACAAAACAAACTAATCCTAGTCGCTGTAAATGTCATGCGTGCTTTAATTCCGGGCTACTGGATGGACGCGAACATGCCGTACAACGAACCGCCCGCCAGCTCCCTAATCTCAAATATAAACTACATTAGTGCGCGCCTGCAGAACATCCTTTTCGAAGGGACGAAGCCCTACAGTTACCATCTCCTCTTGTGTAAACCAGCTCCCCAAGGGACAAGGCAGTTCGTCGCCATTGCCATGGATTCGCAAGGCGGTGGTGCTTCTTGTCCTCGTCGAGGTTGGGAGACCTTGGACGATGATCCTTTTGGAGAAATCGTAAGTCGCTCCGAATTCCTCACATCCCCAAGACTCAGCGGTACTTGCACCAAATAATTTAAGAGGGTGCGTAAATATGCGTGGGAGAAGGCCATGCTAGTTGGTCTGCCATGCGTCTTCGAGGACGAGGATGTTTCCTGGGGGGTCTCTCCAGCGCGGCATGGCTGTAGTTGCAAGTTGACGCCCCTCAAGATGCCGACGTTGAGGGGCACTCGGATTTTGTCCGATGAGCAGGTAAGTGATGAGTTTTATCACATAGTAAATGCATTTTAAAGACTACTTCTATGTCCATTTCATAATTCCTCCACTGCCCACTGTTTGACAGGTTAGGCTTGGTGCCAATGGAGATTGGCTTACATATGTACGGGAGGGTACCAACATCAATTTTCACAACATCTACAACGGTGACACCATTACCGTAGAACCTTTGGCCAACATTTGGATCGGCCATGCAATGGGCCATCACCTGAATTGCTACGATGGAACCACGGTGAGATTGAAGAAGATAGCAATCCCGAAAGCCCCGATAAGGTCATGCGCCAACAAAAATTACACTCTCATCGCGGTGTTCGACATCGCGATTGCTTTCACGATCCATCCTGCATGTGGCGGTTAAAGGTGGACCATGCTATCTGTGGCCGATTTGTTGTCGTACGAGTATGAAGATGCTGTGATCCTTTTTAACCACATCTTCGTGGTGACAAACCAAGGGACTTGTTTCATATGGGACACGTCCTATGTGATGCTACCTGGGTGCGGATGAACACACTTGGAGAGTACTCGGTTTCCATTGGGGACAGCTACCCCATAGTGAAAACGATGCCACCTTCCGTGCATGACACCGACGACCTGCTGTTCATGAAGAACAGATGCGTTTTCATTGTGCACCGACGGATTTATATCTTGAACGCCCCTATCCCTGATCTATGCAGCTTCAGTTTGGATGAGTCTCCATCGTGGGGAGCCACACTAATAAGCTGCGATGATATGGACTCCCGCTGCCCACCGTTATGGATCGTGCCATCTATGAAGAACACGTGGGATTGGAACTACGAGACGGACATGTACCCAGGGATGTACGAACCTAAGTATTGTAGCTCAGTAAGTGAAGTAGCCAGGCACAAATAGTATGAACCTGTGTGGCATATAGGCATTTGTCTTACTACCACTAAATGTTCTACATGCAATCCACGGTGATATTATGATGTACTCCTACGTGCCTAAGTACTCTACTATATTAATTGCAGGAACATATTACGTTGGATATTTGTTTACGTGTATGGTCCGAGACCTTCCAACTAGACGCGTCTGTCTCTCCGGGTCGCACTTTGTATCGTTACATACTAGTACTACGTGTGGTCTCCGACCTAGAAGTGGAAGAAGTGGAGACGCTCTACCACGTTGTTCATGTCCCACTCCTTTCACTGACGTGTGAGACATCCAGCACGTGCCGTGTTTCGCACTCCTCCGTCGTAAGAGTTGAAACGCTAGCTTTCATCAAAAATAAAAAATAAATATAAATCAACAGTGATACTACTATACCATGCGGTTTCCTTGCTCCTCCTCGATATCATCGGAAAGAATACTTTCATTCGCCAACATGTGGGACATCGACCATCCTGGTCAACTACAGTAGTAACTAGTAGATGCTCGTAATTAATTAAACAAACATACAGGCGACACACGCACACACACTAAATACTAGTACTACTACTTCTCACATGCTGGCCAGACATAATTGTTCTTGTCGGCGGCACCCCACCGTGGTTGGATATCTGCACATCTCTCCTCAGCGTCGCGGTAGCGACCGCCGTGATCCTGGCAGGTGGAGGCATCAGGGTATGCTGGCTAGACACCGTCATTCTCCTTCCCGACCTTGCCGGCGACACCCCACCGTGCTTGGATCTCCGTCAAGCTCTCCTTCGCAGCGCGTGCATCCTCTTCTTTCTTGTAGCAGCGGGACTCTCTTTTCTTTAGTGCTTTCTGCCTTTTCCGCTCCCTCTGTGCGGCTTTGGCCGCCTCTTGCTCTACCGCCCATTCGGCCTTGGCAGCTTCAAAGTCCTCCCACATAGGTGTGAGATCGCGAGCGGCGATGAACTAGGCATGGCGGGATGCCATCACTTCCTTACCATTTTGTGTGTGGTCGTGGGTGGCAAGGAACTCGGCGCGGCAGGATGCCATCGCTTCCTTATCGGTTAGTGTGCGACACGGTGGCATGAATGACACTTGGAGAGAGCTCTCGGGCGGAGTGGCCGGACAACCGTATAGTGCATTGGTTTGTCAAGAGCTCAAGGACAGACGACGAAGGAAATTTGGATTCCCCTTCAATCCTTGTCATTTATTATCGCACATGGTTAATTTCCGTAGCCTCTGGAAACTGTGTGCGCTGACCCTATTGTGGTTTGCTTTTTGATTGGCCGCCACCCCAGCCACACGGATCGCGCGCGTGCACCGTGATCGAATGACATTCCACGTCCCTATCATCACACCCGTGTAGCTGTAGCTGGGATTTGATGTTTCTGCGCTACTACCTCCGTCCTGGTTTATTGGTCCCTTCACATTTGTGCTCAATTTTGACTTTAGATTTATCTAACAAAATGTTGATGCATGTAACTACAAATAATATCACTAGAAACTATGTTTAAATACGAATCCAACGATATAATTTTTGGTGACATGCATTATTATTATTTTAGTTTAATCTATGGTCAAAGTTTGGCACAAAATACTAAGGGGGCCAATAAATAAGGATGATGGTAGTAAATTTCTACAGAATGCACATAATGTCCTAAATATGCTAAATGAACATGGAAAAGTGCCACATTTGAACATGGTGCTTTCTAGGGTGTATGTTGATTGTTGAAAAAAATTAAACTGCCACATTTGCAGGGAACAGTTATCCCTCGATCAAAATCAGATCCGCCATGTTTCGCACTCCTCCCTCGTAAGAGTGTAAACGCTTGCTTACATAAAAATGGAACAAGTGGAGATGCTCTACCACGCTGTTCATGTCCTTGCCAATCTGCAGGAGGCGTGGTGAGCAATCTTCAAGTCATCACCTTGTTTCAAAAAATCTTCAAGTCATCAAGTCAAGAAACAAAAATCTTCAAGTCATCAAGTCAAGTTAACAAAATCTTCAAGTCATCGGACTAAGGAACCATCATGACTTAGTTGAATCTGCTTCTTCAAGAAAACTTACTGTACCAGCAATACTGCTACCGCACGTGAAGACTGGACGGCACTGTAGCACGTTATATCACTCAAACCCACTAGGCCAACTAGCCCGCCTAACACGCGGTAAAGCCCCACCCTCGTCATTTTGTTCTGGATTTCTATCGATCGATCGCACGAATAAGCGAAAGAAAAGAGTAGAAAATGTTACACTTTGCAAGTTGAAAAGGAAAAGGCGGCACACTTAAAGCACGCCTGTCATGTTCGCGTCGCACCCCCGATAGTCGGTCTGGCATGCCGCTCACCAAAGGGGACACGCGTTGTCTTGCATTTTCATTGACATGTGGGACTGCAATTGAATAAACCGACGATAGCCGAAATCTAATCGCCCGCCGAGCGTCGGCTGAGAAGAGAGAGATGGGGAGGGAGAAGATATCGGCCACCTGCCGCGCATGGACTCCAAGAAATATGGACGGATGCGGGAGGTTTGTTGCGGGTTGCCGTTGGAGATGCCCTAATGTGAATGTTCCGTGAACCAGCTCTTTAAGTTTGATGTGAATGTTGAACTTGGAATGCATCGTGTCTATACATTATTGTATAATTGTGGTCTATTGTCTGATTGATCGCTAAGCCAAGTAGTACCACTCCCTCCATTTACTTATACAAGGCCACTATGAAATATACATTTTGCATCTATACAAGGCCACCAACAGTAATCGAGGCAAAATTAATGATGTTTCCTCGTAATAGCAACTTATTCAATACTCCTACTTGCATGCATGTGTTGGAAATATGCCCTAGAGGCAATAATAAAACTGTTATTATCATATTTCCCGTTCATGATAAATGTTTATCATTCATCCTAGAATTGTATTGACTGAAAACTTAAATACATGTGTGAATACATAGACAACACCGTGTCCCTAGTAAGCCTCTACTAGACTAGCATGTTGATCAAAGATGGTTAAGGTTTCCTAACCATGGACATGAGTTGTCATTTGATAATGGGATCACATCATTAGGTGAATGATGTGATGGACAGACCCAACCGTAAGCTTAGCATCAGATCGTTTAGTTATCTGCTATAGCTTTCTTCATGTCAAGTATCTGTTCCTTTGACCATGAGATAATGCTACTCCCGGATACCGGAGGAATGCCTTGTGTGGTATCAAATGTCACTTCATAACTGGGTGATCATAAAGGTGCTCTACAGGTATTTCTGAAGGTGTCTGTTGGGTTGTGTGGATCGAGACTGGGATTTGTCACTTTGTGTGATGGAGAGATATCTCTGGGCCCTCTCGGTAATACAACATCATAAGAAGCTTGATGCGCCTAATGATTTTAGTCATGGGATCTCGTACTACAGAACGAGTAAAGAGACTTGCCGGTAATGAGATTGAACTAGGTATAGAGATACCGACGATCTAATCTCGGACAAGTAACATATCGCTGGACAAAGGGAATTGCATACGGGATCGAATGAATCCTTGACATCGTGGTTCAATCGATAAAGATCTTCGTTGAATGTGTAGGAATCAATATGGGCATCCAGGCCCCGCTATAAGTTATTGACCGGAGAGAAGTCTCGGTCATGTCTGCATGATTCTCGAACCCGTAGGGTCGCACGCTTAACATTTGGTAGCGCTAGGGTAGTGTTAAGATATTAATAGTGGAAAGTCCAAAGGTTGTTTGGAGTCCCGGATGGGATACGGGACATCACGAGGAGCTCTGCAATGGTCCGGAGGTAAAGATTCACATATGGAAAGTTGTTATCGGGGTTCTGGAAAAAGTTTGAGTTTTTTCGGTATTGTACCGGGAAGGTTCTATAAGGTTCCGGAGTGGGGCCCACCTGCTTTGGGGGACCCACATGAACGTGGGTAGTGGGGAAAGTCCCTGCAACCCTAGTCTAGGCGCACCAAGATCCTCCTGATGACCCACAAGTACAGCGGATCAATCGTAGTCCTTTCGATAAGTAAGAGTGTCGAACCCAACGAGGAGCAGAAGGAAATGACAAGTGGTTTTCAGCAAGGTATTTTCTGCAAGCACTGAAATAGTCGGTAACAAGTAGTTTGATAGCAAGATAATTTGTAATGAGCAAGTAATGGTAACATTAAATAAAGTGCAGCAAGGTTGCCCAATCCTTTTGTGGCAAAGGACAGACCAAAATGGTCTCTTATGATAAGCAAAGCGTTCTTGAGGGTACACGGGAATTTCACCATATCACTTCCATCATGTTGGTTTGATTTGTGTTCGCTACTTTGATAATTTGATATGTGGGTGGACCGGTGCTTATGTGCTCTTCTTACTTGAACAAACCTCCTACTTATGATTAACCCCCTCGCAAGCATCCACAACTACGAGAAAAGTATTAAGATAAAATCTAACCATAGCATTAAACTTTTGGATCCAAATCAGTCCCTTACGAAGTAGCGCATAAACTAGGGTTTAAGCTTCTATCACTCTAGCAACCCATCATCTAATAACTACTCCATAATGCATTCCCTTAGGCCCAAATATGGTGAAGTGCCATGTAGTCGACGTTCACATGACACCACTACGGGAATCACAACATACATATCATCAAAATATCGAACACATATCAAGTGTACATGATTACTTGCAACATGACTTCTCCCGTGACCTCAAGAACAAAAGTAACTACTCACAAATGATAATCATGCTCAAGATCAGAGGGGTATGAAATAGCATAATGGATCTGAACATATAATCTTCCACCAAATAAACCATATAGTAATCAACTACAAGATGTTATCAACACTACTAGTCACCCACAGGTACCAATCTGAGGTTCCGGTACAAAGATTGAACACGATAGATGAACTAGGGTTTGAGAGGAGATGGTGCTATTGAAGATGTTGATGGAGATAGCCCTCCCAAAGATGAGAGGGTTGTTGGTGATGATGATGACGATGATTTCCCCCTCCGGGAGGGAAGTTCCCCCGTGATGTCTACTACGCAACTTTATTCTTGTAGACTTGTGTTGGGCCTCCAAGCACAGAGTTTTGTATGACAGTAGCAATTTTCCCTCAAGTGGATGACCTAAGGTTTATCAATCCGTGGGAGGCATAGGATGAAGATGGTCTCTCTCAAACAACCCTGCAACCAAATAACAAAGAGTCTCTTGTGTCCCCAACACACCATATACAATGGTAAATTGTATAGGTGCACTAGTTCGGCGAAGAGATGGTGATACAAATGTAATATGGATAGTAGATATTGATTTTTGTAATAGGAACAATAAAAAACAGCAAGGTAGCAAGTAACAAAAGTGAGCACACACGGTATTGAAATGCTTGAAAATGAGGCCTAGGGTCCGTACTTTCGCTAGTGCAATCTCTCAACAATGCTAATATAATTGGATCATATAACTGTAACACCCCCAGTGGTTAGCCACAGTAATCCCATTTTGATTATGCCATGTCATCATGATTATCAGTGCCTAAACATCATTTGCATCATATTGCATTTCAACTCCTAAGTAAAAATCCAATTTTAAATTAAAGTGAAATATAAAAGTTGTCCAACATAGAAACTAAATTGTTCATTAAATAGCAAATAAATCAGAGACAATTCTAAAATTGAAACCAACATCATTGGAGTTGGGTAAGTGACTCAAACATCCCCAAACAGTGATTAAAGACAATATTTAATTACCTTTTATTTAGTCTAAAATAAATATGAAAAGATATTTACCCCAAACTAGTTTTTGGTGGTAGGATATATTGTGCTGTGATTTGTGGGCCAGCTCTCATATTTTACAAAACTCTAATGGGGGCCACACATTTCAAAACAGAAAAGAAAAGAAAAACAAAAGAAAAACAAAACAGAAAAAGAGAAAAGGAGCCCCCCCCCTTTGGGCCTCGGCCCAACTGGCTATCCAGCCGGCCGGCCCACCTTCTCCCCCACTCGCTGGCCTATTACCCCCCTGGCCCACCTCCACCGACACACACACACACACACTCCACACACACTCCCCCCCGATCCCCTTCTCCCCCCCTCTCTCTCGTTCTGGATCGAGCGAGCGCCCCGATCCCGTCGCCCCACCGGACCCCGCCACCCCGACGCCGCGCGCGCCCGGCGCTGCCCGCACCGTCACCGCCTCCTCCTCGCCTCACCTGTCGCCTCCGCGCCCCTCCTTCGCCCTCGCGCGTCGCCGCCCGAGGCCTCTGCCTCGCCAACGCCGTCACCTCGCCGCGTCGTCGCCGTCCCGTCATCGACCACCGCCGCCCCGAGCTCCGGCGCCTCCCCAAGCTCGCTATTGCACCACTACAGGGCCCCGTGAGCCCTCTCCTCCTTTTCTCCTTCTCTCCGCCCCGCTCCCGCGCTGGTCGCCGTCGCCGCTGCTCGCTCGCTGCGCGTTCCGCAGCCGTCGCCCGCTCGCCTGCGGCCGCGCCTGGTGGCTCCATCCGCGTGCTGGCCACGCCCAGCGCCTCGCCCCGCTGCGGCCTCTCCGCCTCGCCCGCGCGCGCCTCGCCGCCACGCCCGCCAGCCACCGCCCCCGCCCTGCTCGCCGCTCGCCGCCGCCACCACCACCTCCAGCCACGCCCCCTGCGCCCGCTCTGCCCAGCCGGTCCGCGGCCGCCCCTCCGCCGCCTCCCCTGGCCGGCGCTGGGGCTGCCGGCGCCCGCGCCCGCGCGCACCTGGGCGAGCGCCCGAGCGGGCCGCGCCCATCGCCCGCGCCCGACCCGCTGGGGCCTTTGGGTCACTGCCCAGTGGGGCCCGAGGCCCCTGTGCCGCTGACAGACGGGGCCCAGCCCCTAAAAACGTTTAATGAAAATAAAAATAAAAATAATATTAATAATAATAATAACTAATTAATTAATTAATCCTGATTAGGTTAATCTAATTTAGTTAATTAGTTTAATTAAGTATTAGTTAATCAGTTAACCACTAATTAGCCTAATCAGACGCTGACAGGTGGGACCCACTGGTCCTGACGTCATGCTGACGTCAGCAAACACTGTTTCGGATAATGTTGATTTAATAAATTAAATAAATTCCAGAAATTAATAAAAACTTTAGAAAATCATATCTTTTAATCCGTAACTCCGATCGAAAACTTTGTACATGAAAATTGCTCAGAACGACGAGACGAATCCGAATACGCGGTCCGTTAGTCCGCCACACGTCCCTAACTATCCAAACATGCAACCGTTCCCCTCTTTTCGTCTGTCCGAAATGCCGGACACTGGGAATACTTTCCCGGATGAATCCCACGTTCGCCAGTATCACCCGGCACTGCGTTAGATCACCTCCGTCACCGCGTATTGCCATGTTATGCTTTGTGCTGCACTTGATCGCTGTGTATTTATACTGTTTCCTCCCCCTCTTCTTTCTCGGTAGCCCCCGACACCGACGTCGTCCCCGAGACCGACGCAGCTCCGGAGCCCGAAGACACTATTAACAACCTTGCCCTTGCCGCCGAGCAACCAGGCAAGCCCCCCCCTTTGATCATCCCGATATCGCCCATTCTAATTTCTCATGCTTGCATTAGAATTGCTGCTGCTACTGCTTTACCTATTCTGATGCATAGCCTGTTTACTGTAGCCTGCTGTTGATAATTACCTGCATATCCTAAACTGTTTAGTCTAGGCTGGGTAGAGACCTATCAGTGACCCCACTTATCCCGACTGCCGCGCTGGATCGTCAGAAAACCCGATCAACGGGATTGAAGACCAGGCCCCGACACCGCACATCACCCCCCCTTAGTTGTAACGACACTGCAGCGTTACTATCGAGTGCCGAGGGTGAAACCTCTTGTAGCACTTCTGATGTTAACTCTGTAGAGTAGCTATTCGGTCGTGGTCATCGAGGGTGATTCCTCCTTCACCGCTTCCGATAATGACGCTGTCGTACAACTCCTCAAGTGTGGACCCAGTGAGGGTGATTCCTCCGAGTTCACCTTGACGGAGACATCGAGTAGGAATCCAACGAGGGTGATACCTCGGATTCCCCTGGTGTTATGGACACACGGATACTTGGACTTTACACTGTTACTTAGAAAGGCGGGTCGGCCCTGAGGGGTACCCGCGTGCGCCTGAGAGGCGTGTGTTGTGAAGACGGGTGCCTGTATGGTGCCCGAGTGATGAATACGAGGCGCGGCCGGGCATTCTTAACCCTTGCAGCAAGTCCTCGAGACGGGGCGATGGGGTCACATCTTTCGTGAGTCTCTGCTCGTTACCGCAAGCCCTAGTCCATTAACGATATGGATATTTGATCCGAGCAGGCCTCTGGTCTGATAGCACTAACCATCACATGGGCATAGTATGGGCGTTCTGCATCGTAGCATCAGCCGAAAGCTCTGTCAGACGTCTAGTTCAGCCTTGCGGCCGGGACGGACCGGCGCCCCCCTGGTGCCTGGCTTCCCCCTGCACACAATGACTCGGAGTGCACAGGGCGATGGCCTAAGACCTCTGAGCGCTTAGGATGTAGACCGACGGGGACCTCTCTGCTGAGCTCTAGGTAGGGTTGCGATGTGTCGTTTGGCCGAGGCCAGGCATGACCCAGGAAAGTGTGTCCGGCCGGAGTTAATCGAGCGTGTTGGGTAAGTTGGTGCCCCCTGCAGGGAAGAATACTTCTATCGATAGCCGGTCCTATAGTAAAGGACACTCGGAGTTGTATCCTGATTGATACAATTTTTAGAACTGGATACTTGGATACTATGGCTCTGGGATTGCTTCTCGCAGGGAGTCGAGAAGGGATCTCCGGACGAGGTTGATGACCGTATGGCTCTGGGATTGCTTTCTCGCAGGGAGTCGAGAAAGGATCTCTGGGTGAGGTTGAGACTTAATGATACTGCTACATTATATTGTACTGTTCTACCCTCTTCTATTTCTGCAAGACCGCTGAAGATGCTAGTCTTCGATAGGACTAGGCCTTCTCTCTATTCTGGCATTTCTGCAGCCCAGTCCACATATACAGCCTCCCCTTGAAAATGTTGCATATGTAGTGTAGATCCTCGCTTGCTGAGTACTTCTGAGTACTCACGGTTGCTTTGTTTTCCTTTTCTCCCCTTATCAGTTTGTCGTGACCAGAGGACGGAGCCCCTGAGACAGATGCCCCGTCGATTGACTACTACTACTACTACCCAAAGGATGGATACTACTACGAGCTTGCCGTCGACCAGAAGTAGGATCGGAGGGTCCCAGGCAGGAGGCCTACGCCTTTCGATCGTAGTGTTTTATTTTGCCCCGCCTTTCTAAAGGCCTTTCTGTTTCTGTTTCATATCTGTACTCAGATATCTGATGCTTCCGCTGACGCTTGTACGCAAGCTTATGTATTCGAGCCCTCGAGGCCCCTGGCTTGTAATATAAAGCTTGTATGACTTTATTTATGTTTTAGAGTTGTGTTGTGATATCTTCCCGTGAGTCCTTAGGCTTGATCGTGTGCATTTGCGTGTATGATTAGTGCATGATTGGGCCGGGGGCGTCACAATAACCATCCCTCAATGTGCGATGAAGAATCACTCCAAAGTTCTTATCTAGCAGAGAACATAAGAAGAAATTGTTTGTAGGGTACGAAACCACCTTAAAGTTATTCTTTCCGTTCGATCTATTCAAGATTTCGTACTAAAATAACACAAAGTTATTCTTTCCATTCGATCTATCCAAGCGTTCGTACTAAAATAACACCATCAACCAACTCTAATGTCACCTAGATACTCCAATGTCACCACAAGTATCCATGAGTTAATTATACGATACTGATAACCCATAAGTATAGGGGATCATTTGTAGCCTTCTTCGATAAATAAGAGTGTCGAACCCAACGAGGAGCTAAAGACAGAACAAATATTCCCTCAAGTTCTATCGACCACCGATACAACTCTACGCACACTTGACGTTTGCTTTACCTAAAACAAGTATGAAACTATTTTGCAAGAATAAAACTACAAGTACTTTGCGAGAATAAAACTATGAATAAATTGCAAGGTAATAAAAGTGGATAGCTTTTGTCAACAAGAAAGTCATTCGTCCCTAGGCAATCGATAACAAGTACCGGTAATCATTCTTGCAATTTTATATGAGGGAGAGGCATGAGCTAACATACTTTCTCTACTTGGATCATATGCACTTATGATTGGACCCCTAGCAAGCATCCGCAACTACTAAAGATCATTAAGGTCGTGAAACCCAACCATAGCATTAAGTATCAAGTCCTCTTTACTCCCATACGCCATAACCCACTTATCCGCGTTTAGGCTGCTGTCACCCCCGCAACACCGACAATAAGCAAACCATGAACTATTGCAACACCCAACAGCGAGGATCCCTCACGTTTGCATGAGAGGGAGGGCACTGTAGGACAGCACCATAAATAAAATATACAATCATACCAACCAAGATCACGATTAACCCACAGGACAAAACGGATCTACTCAAACATCATAGGATAACCATAGATCATTGGGAAATAATATATGGGGTTGAGCACCATGTTTAAGTAGAGATTACAGCGGGCAGAAGGGGTGTTACACTGATGCATAGAGGGGGAACGAGTTGGTGTTGACGGTAGCAAGATTGTTGATGTAGATCGCCGTCACGATCCTTGCCCCGACGGCACTCTGGCGCCACCGGGAGAGAGGGGGAGAGAGCCCCCTCCTTCTTCTTCTTCCTTGGCCTCCCCCCTAGATGGGAGGAGAATCCCCCCTCTGGTCCATGGTTTCCATGGCGGCAGAGGGGCGGGAGCCCCTCCAAGATTGGATCTCCCTCTCTGTTCTCTTCTGTTTCGCGTTCCCCAGATCTGGCCGAAAACCGTTTCGTATATTCCGGGAGATCCGTAACTCCGATTGCGCTGAGATTTTAACACGATTTTTTTCCGGATATAAGCTTTCGTGCGCCTGAAGTAGAGCTCCAACCGACATCCGAGGAGAGCACAACCCACCAGGGCGCGCCCTGGTGTCTTGTGGGGGTGGGCCCCCATTTGCGTTGATTCCAAGTCCCAAAAATCACATCTATTCCAAAATAATTCTCCGTAAATTTTTATCGCATTTGGACTTTGTTTGATATGGATTTTCTGTGAAACAAAGAACATGCAAAAAACAAGAACTGGCACTGGGCACTGGATCAATAGGTTAGTCCAATAAATCATATAAAAAGTTGCCAAAAATATGTGAAAGTTGTATAATATTGGCATGAAACAATAAAAAATTATAGATACGACGGAGACGTATCAGATACGCATCAAACAATTTCAGATTCATAATACTCGATCCAACACAAAGAACCTCAAAGAGTGCCCCAAGATTTCTACCGGAGAAACAAGGACGAAAACGTGCATCAACCCCTATGCATAGGTTACCCCAATGTCACCTCGGGAATTCGCGAGTTGAGTACCAAAACATATATCAAGTGAATCAATATGATACCCCATTGTCACCACAGGTATTCATAGCAAGACATACATAAAGTGTTCTCAAATCCATAAAAGTATTCAATCCGATAAGAACAAAATCTTAAAGGGAAAACTCAATTCACAACAAGATAGAGAGGGGAAAACACCATATGATCTGACTATATTAACAAAGCCCGCGATACATCAAGATTGTGACATCTCAAGAACACGAGAGAGAGATTAAACACATAGCTACTAGTACAAACCCTCAGCCCCGAGGGTGGACTACTCCCTCCTCATCGTGGTCGCCGCCAGGATGATGAAGATGGCCACCGGTGATGATTTCCCCCTCCGGCAGGGTACCGGAATAGGATCTAGATTGGTTTTTCGTGGCTACAGAGGCTTGCGGCGGTGGAACTTCTGATCCAGGGTTACCCCGAGGGTTTTTGGAATATTTGACAATTTATAGGGTGAAGAGGCGGTGCAGGAGGCCACTGAGGTGAGCACAACCCACCAGGGCGCGCCTGGGCCCCCTGGCGCGCCTTGGTGTCTTGTGCCCTACTCCTTTACCTTCTGGTCCTTCCATGAAGCTTCGGGGGTCTCTTTTGTTCCAAAAAAAATCATCAAAAAGTTTCAGCTCATTTGGAGAACTTTCATTTCTGCACAAAAAACAACACCACGGTAGTTCTGCTGAAAACAGCATCAGTCCGGGTTAGTTCCATGCAAATTATACCAAAACCATATAAAATTATTGTAAACATGGCATGAATACTTCATAAATTATAGATACGTTGGAGACGTATCACCCCGGCGGAATCGCTCCGCCGGAGGGCAAAAGTGCTCCTGCCCAAGTTCCGCCTCGAGACGGCGGCACTTCGTCCCGAAAGTCCCCCTCTAATTTTTTCTAGGTCAAAATGACCTATATACAAGAAGATGGGCACCGAAGGTGGGCTGGGCTGAGCACAACCCACCAGGGCGCGCCTGGGGTGTCTGGCATGCCCAGGTGGGTTGTGCCCACCTGGTGGGGCCCCTCCGGTAGTTATTTTCTGCATTATTTTTTATATATTGCAAAATAATTCTCCGTAAATTTTCAGCTCATTTGGAGATGTGCAGAATAGGTAACTTTGACGTAGCTTTTTCAGGTCCAGAATTCCTGCTGCCAGTATTCTCCGTCTTTGTGTAAACCTTGCATATTATGAGAGAAAAGGCATTAGAATTAATCCAAAAAGCATTATTATGCATAAAAATGTTATAAATAACAGTTGGAAAACATGATGCAAAATGGACGTATCAGCTCCCCCAAGCTTAGACCTCGCTTATCCTCAAGCGAAAAACCGAAATCGAAAAACATGTCCACATGCTTAGAGAGCGAGGTGTCGATAAAAACAAAATACGGACATAGAAGCATCATGCTTATTATTATAACAACAAAGAACTTTAACATAAAAATTTATCACACAACTTTTATCATATAACTTCTCATGAGCAAGTAACAATTCATTACAACATCAAAGCATAAAGCATAAACCTTATTGAAAACCAAAAATTGTGTTCTTAGTCAACTTTGCAACTACAATTCATCATATTTTCAGGAAGGATCACATATCGGCGCCTTTAGGCAAGTCCACATACTAAACCATCATTTTAACCTTCTATGATTGCTAACACTCATAGCATACCCATGAACAAAAAGTTTCAACCAGACACATAGAAAGATAGGGGCTTATAGTTTCACCTCCCAACGTATTCACCTCAAGGGTGATGTCAACAATAATAACTCATGCCCACTCATATCCAACTGGATATATGTGCCTAGATCTTTCCTCACCACATGATGCTTGCCAAAAGAGAAAATTAAAAAGGAATAGGGAAGAATACTTTGACTCTTACATAAAAGTAAATGCATAAAAGTAAAAGATAGGCCCTTCGCAGAGGGAAGCAGAGGTTGCCATGCGCTTTTTGTTTGTATGCTAAATCACTTAATGCAAAATAACGTCATGTTATATTGCCCCTTATGATAGCAACCTTTATTATGTAGTCCGTCGCTTTTATTACTTTGCCATCATAAGTTCGTACAACGCTCAATTTTCTCTTCCACTAAATGATCCAACACTTTTAGAAGCAATTTTTATTTCCTTATTCCACTGATGACAACTTACTTGAAGGATCTTACTCAATCCATAGGTAGGTATGGTGGACTCTCAAAATAAGATTTGGGTTTAAGGGTTTTTTGGATGCACAAGTAGTATCTCTACTTGGTGCAGAGTTTTTGGCTAGCAAAGATATTGAGCAAGCACCACATGTTGAAGGATCTATGACAATATAACTTCTATGTGAATATGAACAAACATAAATCATTATGTTGTCTTCCTTGTCCAACTTCAACAATTTTGACACAAAATATTTAATGAGGGTTCACAATCATAGAAGATGTCGAAGATAGTGTATTTGCATGTGAATCTTCTCTTTCCTTATTAATTCTTTCATGAATTGCATCATTGACCAATGCTATGTTTGTCAATCTCCAACAAATTTTACCACCTATACTTTTCCTTATGTGATGTCATTACTTACCATAAGATTATCATATGATCTTTTTCATTTATTTTCCTTTCTTTTTATTGAAACAAAATAGTAAAGAAACAAAACTCAAAACTACTCTTTATTAGATATCTCGCACACGATTGCATAGATAGGTAGATCACTAAGCAAGCACTCGAAAAGAAAGGATCGAACTAAACTTTTATTCAACTAAATCATAGGATAACTAAAGATCGAACTAAAATAGATAAAGGCAAAGATAGTGGTGGTGATACAATACCGGGGCACCACCCCCAAGTTTGGCACAAGCCAAGGGGAGTGCCGATACCATGAGCTCAATTCTCCTTTGTTTGGGAAGATGATGATGGTGGTGGTGATGAGGTATGAGTATTCTTCTTCCTCAGCTTACGCTTGAGGATGGAATTTTTCTCCCTCAAGTCATCGATCTCCTGCTCAAGCTTTAATATCTTTTTGCATAATTCCTACTTGTTTTCCTGCAAGAGACGAAAAGGGATAAACTGGATCTAGGTTTCTTTGCTTTATTAGGAAGACTTGACTTCTTGAATTCCACATGCATGTCCCCAGGTTGGGGTAGTGGAACTTCATCTTCATCTGAGCTTGTCTCTTCTTTCCCTTTCAGATCATAGTCTTCCTCTTCCTCTGCAGTCCAACCATAATGTTCCACATCTCCGTAAACCTTGGGATTTACAATATAATCAGCAACATAGCTCTCACCCTCCGAGTCTTGAGATGACATATTTTCAGATCTGCTAGAAAAATAGCACGAAAGAAAAACAGAAGATTTCTCTGTGATACGGTGGTCAATACGTTCAGGGGGTATATAAGGATTTTTTATCTTGGGAAACAAGCAAATGAGAGGAAAACAGAGTCGGGAAGAATCCTGAGGAGGGCACAACCCACCTGGGTGCGCCAGGCATGCCAGGCACACCCTGGTTTCTTGTGCCCTCCTCGGTTGCCTTCCTGGTTGTTTCTTATTTGTCTAATTTTTGTAATATTCCAAAACTGACAGAAAATATTTTTACGGATTCTTTGGAGTCTGTTTACTTACCGTATCACGTACCTCCTCCTTTTTTAGTATTGTGGAGTGTTCCGGAAGATCTCTTTTATGTGTTCCTCCGGTGTCATGGTTTGAATAATATTGCGTTCAACATTAATAGGCGTACCTGAGATATAGTGTTTAATTCTTTGCCCATTGACCACCTTCGGGTTAGTACATTCGGCATTATTAATTTTGATGGCTACAGAACGATAAACCTCCTCGATAATATATGGTCCTTCCCATTTAGAGAGAAGTTTTCCTGCAAAGAATATAACACGAGAGTTGTACAAAAGAACATATTCTCCAACTTTGAATTCCCGCTTTTGGATTCTTTTGTCATGCCATCTTTTAACTTTTTCTTTAAATAATTTGGCATTTTCATAGGCTTGGGTTCTCCATTCATCTAATGAGCTAATATCAAATAACGTCTCTTCACCGACAAGTTTGAAATCATAGTTGAGTTCTTTAATTGCCCAATATGCTTTATGTTCTAACTCTAGAGGCAAATGACAAGCTTTTCCATAAACCATTTTATAGGGAGACATACCCATAGGATTTTTATATGCTGTTTTGTAGGCCCAAAGTGCATCTTCCAATTTCTTAGACCAATTCTTTCGGGACCTATTAACAGTTTTTTGTAATATTAATTTTATTTCTCTATTGGTAAGTTCAACTTGATCACTAGATTGAGGATGATAGGGTGTTGCAATTCTATGGTTAACATCATATTTAGCAAGCATTTTACGGAAAGCACCTTGAATAAAGTGTGAACCACCATCAATCATTAAATATCTAGGGACTCCAAACCTCGGGATAATAACTTCTTTAAGCATTTTAATGGAAGTGTTATGATCAGCACTACTAGTTGGAATAGCTTCTACCCACTTAGTACCATAATCAACAGCAACCAAAATATGTGTATACCCATTGGAAGAAGGAAAAGGTCCCATAAAACCAAAACCCCAAACATCAAATGGTTCAGCAGCAAGTGAATAATTCATAGGCATTTCTTGATGCTTACCGATATTACCAATTCTTTGACATTCATCACAAGATAAAACAAACTTATGGGCATCCTTGAAGGGAGTAGGCCAATAAAAACCAGATTGCAATACCTTATGAGCAGTTCTATCTCCCGCATGATGCCCTCCATAGGCTTCGGAGTGATATTTCCGTAGGATTTGTTCCTGTTCATGCTCAGTTACACAATGTCTAATAATACCATCTACTCCTTCTTTATAAAGATGTGGGTCATCCAAAAAGTAATGTCTTAAATCATAGAAGTTTTTTTTTCTTTTGTTGGTAAGTGAAACTAGGTGGTATGTATTTAGCAACAATATAATTAGCATAGTCAGCATATGAAGGAGTGTTATGAGAAACATTTATTGCAGCTAGTTGTTCATCAGGAAAACTATCATCAATAAGTAGTGGGTCATTAAGAATATTCTCTAACCTAGACAAGTTATCAGCTACGGGGTTCTCAGCTCCTTTTCTATCAGTAATATGTAAATCAATTTCTTGTAGCAAAAGAACCCACCTAATGAGTCTAGGTTTAGCATCTTTCTTTTCCATAAGATATTTAATAGCAGCATGATTAGTGTGAACAGTTACTTTGGAATCAACAATGTAAGATCTGAATTTGTCACAAGCAAACACAACTACTAAAAATTCTTTTCAGTAGTAGCATAATTTCTCTGGGAATTGTCTAGAGTTTTGCTAGCATAATGAATAACATTTAATTTCTTATCAACTCTTTGTCCTAGAACAGCACCAACAGCATAATCACTAGCATCACACATAATTTCAAAAGGCAAGTTCCAATCAGGTGGTTGAACAATAGGTGCAGAAGTTAAGGCTTTCTTAAGTGTTTCAAAGGCTTCTACACAATCATCATAAAAAACAAATGGAACATCCTTTTGTAAAACATTTGTAAGAGACCTAGAAATTTTAGAGAAGTCTTTAATAAACCTCCTATAGAAACCAACATGACCAAGGAAACTACGAATACCTTTAATATCTTTAGGACATGGCATTTTCTCAATTGCATCAACTTTAGCTTTATCCACCTCAATACCTCATTCAGAAATTTTATACCCCAAGACAATACCTTCATTAACCATAAAGTGGCACTTCTCCCAATTCAAGACAAGATTAGTTTGCTCACATCTCTACAAAACTCGATCAAGGTTGCTGAAGAAATCATCAAAAGAAGTTCCATAAACAGAAAAATCATCCATGAAAACTTCAACAATCTTTTCACAAAAATCAAAGAATATAGCAGTCATACATCTTTGAAAGGTAGCAGGTGCATTGCATAAACCAAAAGGCATATGTCTATAAGCATAAGTTCCAAATGGGCAAGTGAAAGTGGTTTTCTCTTGATCAGGTTGTGAAACAGGTATTTGAGAAAAACCAGAATATCCATCCAGAAGAAAAGTGTGTGTGCTTAGATAATCTTTCCAACATTTGATCGATAAAAGGTAAAGGGTAATGATATTTTCTAGTGGCTTTATTTAATTTTCTAAAATCAATTACCATTCTATAGCCAGTAACAATTCTATGTGGAATGAGTTCATTTTTATCATTAGGAACAACAGTGATACCTCCCTTCTTAGGGACACAATGAACAGGACTTACCCATCTACTATCAGCTATGGGATAGATTATACCTGCTTCCAGAAGCTTTAATATTTCAGTTCTTACCACTTCTTTCATCTTAGGATTCAAACGCCATTGATGATCAACAACAGGTTTAGCATCAGGTTCCATATTAATCTTGTGCTGACAGAGAGTGGGACTAATGCCCTTAAGATCATCAAGAGTATGTCCAATGGCAGCACGATGCTTCTTCAGAATATTCAATAATCTTTCTTCTTCATGTTCTGAAAGGTTAGCACTAATAATAACATGATATATCTTTTTCTCATCAAGATAAGCATATTTCAAAGTGTCAGGCAATTGCTTTAATTCAAACACAGGATCACCTTTAGGTGGAGGGGGACCGCCTAGAGTTTCAATAGGCAAATTGTGTTTGAGCAGAGGTCGTTGTTCAAAGAAATTTTTATCTATTTCATTTCTTTCATGCATATGCATATCATTTTCATGGTCTAGCAAATATTGTTCTAGTGGATCAGTAGGAGGCACGACAATAGAAGCAAGAACAATTATTTCATCCTTACTAGGTAATTCTTTCTTATTTGGTTGTCTACTAAACTTGGAGAAATTAAACTCACGAGACTCATTACCAAAGCTAACACCGACAGTTTGTTTTTCACAATCTATTTTAGCATTCACGGTGTTCAAGAAAGGACTACCAAAAATAATGGGACACAAATCATCTTGTGGGGAACCAAGAACTAGAAAATCAGTAGGGTATTTTATTTTCCCACACAAGACTTCAACATCTCTAACAATCCCAAGTGGTGTGATGGTGTCTCTATTAGCAAGTTTAATAGTAACATCTATATCTTCTATTTCAGCGGGTGCTATGTCATTCATAATTTCTTGGTATAAGGTAAAAGGAATAGCACTCATGCTAGCACCTAAATCACATAAATCATGATAGCAATGATCTCCTATTTTAACTGAGACAATAGGCATGCCAACAACAGGTCTATGTTTATCTTTTTCATCGGGTTTGGCAATTCTAGCAGCATCATCGTAGAAGTAAATAACATGCCCATAAATATTTTCTACCAGGAGATCTTTAACCATAGCAACACTAGTTTCTACTTTAATTTGTTTAGTAGGTTTAGGTGCTCTAATATTACTTTTGCGAACCATAGTTGAAACCTTAGCATGTTCCTTTGTCCTAACAGGGAAAGGTGGTTTTTCAATATAAGCAGTAGGCACAAGTGGATCAACATTGTAAATAATAGTTTCATCTTTAACTATGACCGGTTCTTTAATTTCTTCTTTAATAGGGGGATGATATTTAAACCACTTCTCCTTAGGGAGATCAACATGAGTAGCAAAAGATTCACAAAAGGAGGCTACTATCTCAGAGTCAAGTCCATATTTAGTGCTAAACTTGTGAAAAGCATCGGTATTCATAAAAGATTTAACACAATCAAATTCAAGCTTAATACCTGACTCTTTACCTTTGTCGAGTTCCCAATCTTCAGAGTTGCATTTAATTCTTTCTAAAAGATCCCACCTAAATTCAATAGTCTTCTTCATGAAAGAACCAGTACAATAACTATCGAGCATGGATCGATCATCATGAGAAAGCCGAGCATAAAAATTATAAATAATAATTTCTCTAGAGAGCTCATGATTGGGGCATAAATATAACATTGACTTAAGCCTCCCCAAGCTAGAGCGATACTTTCTCCTTCACGAGGCCAAAAATTATATATATAATTCCGATCACAATGAACTAGATGCATAGGATAAATATTTTGGTGAAATTCCAATTTCAATCGATTCCAATTCCAAGATCCAATATCATCGCATAGCCTATACCATGTCAATGATTTTCCCTTCAAAGATAAAGGGAAAAACTTCTTCTTAGCTTCATCTATGGATAAACTTGGAAGCTTAAACAATCCACAAATTTCATCCACATATATCAAGTGCATATTAGGATGTTCAGTTCATCCCCTGCATAAGGATTAGCTAGCAGTTGTTCTATCATACATGAAGGAATTTCATAACCAATATTTTTAGTAGGTGCAGTAGGTTTAGGGGTAACTAATTGTGGTTCCGGTCGAGGTGAAGATACCCCAAACAAACCCCTCAAAGGATGGTTCTCCATAGTAACAAGTGGCAATAAATTTTAGCACGTAGTATTAATTTTTCCTTACCAAGAGTGCTTCACTCCCCGGCAACGGCGCCAGAAAAGAGTCTTGATGACCCACAAGTATAGGGGATCAATCATAGTCCTTTTGATAAGTAAGAGTGTCGAACCCAACGATGAGCAGAAGGAAATGACAAGTGGTTTTCAACAAGGTATTTTCTGCAAGCACTGAAATAGTCGGTAACAAGTAGTTTGATAGCAAGATAATTTGTAACGAGTAAGTAAAAGTAATGGTAAATAAAGTGCCGCAAGGTAGCCTAATACTTTTGTGGCAAAGGACAGGCCAAAACGGTCTCTTATGATAAGCAAAGCGTTCTTGAGGGTACACGGGAATTTCATCATATCACTTTCATCATGTTGGTTTGATTCATGTTCGCTACTTTGATAATTTGATATGTGGGTGTACCGGTGCTTAGGTGCTGTTTTTACATGAACAAACCTCCTACTTATGATTAACCCCCTCGCAAGCATCTGCAACTACGAGAAAAGTATTAAGATA
This sequence comes from Thinopyrum elongatum, assembly GCA_011799875.1. Taxonomy (NCBI): domain Eukaryota; kingdom Viridiplantae; phylum Streptophyta; class Magnoliopsida; order Poales; family Poaceae; genus Thinopyrum; species Thinopyrum elongatum. The sequence continues at coordinate 275,007,568 of CM022298.1, forward strand.
AAATCTAACCCTAGCCTCAAACTTTTGGATCCAAATCGGTCCCTTACGAAGTAGCGCATAAACTAGGGTTTAAACTTCTATCACTCTAGCAACCCATCATCTAGTAACTACTCCACAATGCATTCCCTTAGGCCCGAATATGGTGAAGTGCCATGTAGTCGATGTTTACATGACACCACTAAGGAAATCACAACATACATATCATCAAAATATCGAACACATATCAAGTTCACATGATTACTTGCAACATGACTTCTCCCGTGACCTCAAGAACAAAAGTAACTACTCACAAATGATAATCATGCTCAAGATCAGAGGGGTATTAAATAGCATAATGGATCTTAACATATAATATTCCACCAAATAAACGATATAGTAATCAACTACAAGATGTAGTCAACACTACTAGTCACCCACAGGTACCAATCTGAGGTTCCGGTACAAAGATTGAACACGATAGATGAACCAGGGTTTGAGAGGAGATGGTGCTGTTGAAGATGTTGATGGAGATAGCCCTCCCAAAGATGAGAGGGTTGTTGGTGATGACGATGATGATGATTTCCCCCTCCGGGAGGGAAGTTCCCCCGACGGAATCTGTCCACCGGAGGGCAAAAGTGCTCCTGCCCAAGTTCCACATTGAGACGGCGGCACTTCATCGCGAAAGTCCCCCTCTAATTTTTTCTAGGTCAAAATGACCTATATATACCAAAAGAGGGGCACTGGAGGTGGGCTGGGCTGAGCACAACCCACCAAGGCGCGCCTGGGGTGCCTGGCGCGCCCAGGTGGGTTGTGCCCACCTGGTGGGCCCCCTCTGGTAGTTATTTGCTCCAGTATTTTTTATATATTGCAAAATAATTCTCCGTTAATTTTTAGCTCATTTGGAGATGTGTATAATAGGTAACTCTGACGTAGCTTTTTCAGGTCCAGAATTCCAGCTGCCGGTATTCTCCCTCTTTGTGTAAACCTTGCATATTATGAGAGAAAAGGCATTAGAATTACTCCAAAAAGCATTATTATGCATAAAAAAGTTATAAATAACAGTAGGAAAACATGATGCAAAATGGACGTATCACCTCCCTTAAAAGGAATAGTATCATATCCCAAAGGGATAAGATCAAGACCCCTAAAAAAGGGGATAGCGATCTGTGGGGAAGGAAAGGAGGGATTTCCTTCCTCCCCCTTTGACCAATGGCCCTAGGGCCACGGAGGGAAAGCTACCAGCCCCCTCCACGCCTATATAAAGGTGGGGAGGCATTGGGGGCAGACCCCTTTCGACCCTTGCCCGTTACCTCTCCCAACTCCTCCCACATTTCACCGGTATGCGCTTGGCGAAGCCCTGCCGGAGTTCCGCTGCCACCACCACCACCACGCCGTCATGTTGGTTCAGATCTCATCTACCTCCTCTCCCTCACTTGCTGGAACAAGAATGAGAGGACGCCTCCGAGCTGTACATGTGCTAAACTCGGAGGTGCTGCACGTGCGGTACTTGGATCGGATTGGATCGCGATGCGAGTACGACGACGCCAACCACGATCTCTAGATCGTTAATGCTTTCGGTCTACAAGGGTATGTAGACACCACTCCCCTCTCGTTGCTATACATGTCCTAGATTAGATCTTGGGTGTTTTGTAGGAATTTTTTTGATTTTCATGTAACGTTCCCCAACAACATGCAGTACTATGAACTACTCCCTCGGTCCATGAAAAACTGTACATTTAGCATTAGAAATTTTTCCAACAAAGAGTGTACATCTACACTTCCAATGGACTTAGCCTTTAATCTAATCAGTATTGATTGACTAATGCAGCAACTTGTGCTCTAGCTATAGGCTGCATGTCTATCCTTAACCTTCATTTAATCTTCTTCTCTCAATGATCGCATGCACACATAAGTCTGCTACTTTTGGGTGTTAATTATGCCATGGTGTTCTGGTTCCTCTTGATCAATGTGTAAATCTGCATATGTACAGTCTTTCACGGACGAAGGGAGTAGGTTGAGCACTTGAGCGTGAGCGTGTGTGTTGCGTCTTGTGCTGTGTGCCGCATGGATGCATGAGTGTTGCGTGCCTGCATGTGTACGTGTGAGTGTTGCATGCATGCATGAGGTTTCTACTCCCTCCCAATGACATGTTCATATTTCAAGCTTCATTAAAACATTGCATGCAAGAATCAAGAGAAAACTCACCAATGCATGTAAAAGGTCTGGTCTTTTGTTCTTCATGCATGCACGCATGCATTACAATTAATACATTCGTAAACACAATTTTCTTGAGGAAAACGGGCCCATTATGGAGGATGCGTATAGCTAGGCCCTTCAAGACTTGAACCCACTAGCTCCCACCATTTTTGTTTTTCCATGTCTTACTATCTCATCCATGTAGCCAAGAGTGGCTATATATAATAAGCCGGTTATTTTACTTCCTCTATACTGGAGTAGTACTACTTGCTGCACAATATTACTGACCGCCATATTTGAGCACAACATTATCATGCATGGACCCTGACCATGTACGTCACCACGTGTCCAGATCTAAGATGCCGCATATACCAGATGAACGGCGCCGAGTTCGACCCCCGTGATGCTATGTGTGTGCCGAGGAACACTCTTGGAGAGTACTCGCTTTTCATTAGGGACAACTACCCCATTGTGAAGCAGATGCCACCTTCCGTGCATGACACCGAAGGCCTGCCGTTCATGAAGCATGGTTGTGTCTTTAGTGCGCACCGCCGGATGAACGATGCTGGGACATGCTATCCCTAATTTATGCCGCTTTATCTAGGACGAGTCTCCATCGTGTGGAACCGGACTAGAAAGCTGCAACAAAGTGTCGGTGTACTAAGTATTGGGCCACTAGTACCCTGTACTTGTGCACGGGCAGTTGTAGCCATCCTCGCGGCAAGGCTTGCCGGGAACAGTTCGAGGCCGACTCAAGCCACCAAAGAAATCATCAAGTCAGAGATCTGAGGATCAGCAGATAAGAAGAGCTGGAATCCGAAGGCCAGCTTCCCCGGCAAGATCTTGCCGGGGTGGCCTGTGGAGCCCGGCAAGGATTGGCGCCCGGCAAGGCTTGGCGTCCGGCAAGGCTTGGCGCCCGGCAAGGCCTGGTGCCCGGCAAGTTTCGGCGCCCGGCGAGATTCTGCCACTGTACCACCGCTTCGGCACAGTAACAAGCCTGACATTCTGGGTCCTTCTCTGGATGCGTGGCAACGCGCCAGTGGAGGAGAGCTTAAGCGGTGCTGATGGGATGGCCCCTTTTTCCATCCCCAAGAAAGTGAGGACACCTAAACGGACACCTCACGGTGCATTAAATGCGCTTGTCCTAATCCGTCAGGGGTTAGGTATGGTACCCTGTAGCTACTTTACACCTCAATGTATGTACATTTTGCCACTGTGGTGACCCCTTTGAGCATATAAAAGGAGGCCCAAGGCAACTGCTACAGAGGAGGAGAACTTCTGGCCCATTCTGCATGCGTAGCTGCTCTTTGAACGTACTGTTCATAGTGAGCGCTCCTGAAGGCTGGGCTCAAGAACATTAATAAGAACACAAAGCAGGAGTAGGGTTTTACGCTGATCAGCGGCCCGAACCTGGGTAAAAACTTCCCGTGTCGATCGTTAGTTCTGCTCTTTGCGTATACCTCTCCCCCCCGCCGAATCGTAAAGGGGTCCCTCGGGATCCCATAGGTGTCGCACCCCGACATCTTTGGCGTGCCAGGTAGGGGAGTTGAAGGTTGCGTGAACTTGATCTAGTGATCGGCGCCTCAGTTTCTTCATCATCATGCCACCCAAGAAGAAGTGTAACGGCGCAACCGTCCACGTCCGTTTTGCCTACGCCTTCGCGTACGGGCGACGGCGTGGGTGCAGAAGGAAGAGGGCTAGAACCCCCACGGCATTCTGGTGATCCAAGCCAGGTGAGCGGTATCGTTTGTAGTGGCAGTGGTAACCTGCACGCCGCTGGATCTAGAGACGGCGCTGTGTTGCCTACGGGTGGCACAACGAACTCCAGAGATCGGAGGGCGCCCGCTGGAGCTCCCGTGCCGGCGCAAGCCTCACGACCTACCCAGGTCGTGCATGATGAGCGGCGTCATGGCGCTGGTGGTTCAGGGCGTCCCCATGAAAAGATTTCTGCGCATCGATCCCAAGATGCGCGGGACCAGCATGCACACCGAGCTGCTGGTGGGGGTGGCGCGTGGTCGCCGGACCGTGGTGGTGCTCCTTCTAATATGGTTAGGAGTCAGAGCACCTCACGTACCTCGCACCTGTCGCCGCCGCCTACGCCAGCGGAAGCCTTGGCACGTGCGCAGCTGCTCCTCGATTTCCCTCCTGCCCCAGAGAAGATGGAGGAGTGGCGAGCTACTATCCAGAGCCTTATCGGCTTCGCCAACAAAGATGGGCCGCAAGAGGCAGGGCCCTCGCAGCGGAGGCCCATCGATCCGGCGCGAGCCGATGTGGAGAAAACCGGAGGTGGTGCAACCATGGTGCACTCCCCTCCGCGGCACCAGCGGCAGCCGACAACTCAGCAGGTCGACCGCCGTGAAGAAGTTTCCACGTCATTATCCGATCCACGGATGCACCACGATCAGCGTCAAGTTCTCCAGGAACGAGGCAAGGAGGACGCTCGAACTACCATCGACCAGCGACGGGAAGCGCGCTATCAGTCTGATAAGCGCGCGGGGCCGGCTGTCGACGAGCCTGCGCCAGGGGATGTAGGAGACTTGCCTTATGAGGTAGGGACTCCAGCGTTTACCCGTGAGCTGCGGCAAGTCCGGTGGCCCAATTCCCGAACCTTCAAGCCGGAGGTCCCGGAGAAATATGACGGTAAGACCCATCCCTCGGAGTTCCTGAGCATCTACACCATTGCGGTGTAGGCTGCCGGGGGCCGAGATGACAAGATACTTGCCAACTACTTCCCGTTGGTGCTCAAACCCAACGTCAGGTCGTGGTTGATGCATCTACCAGAGAATTCTATTTCTTCCTGGTCAGATCTGTGCCATCAGTTTGTTGGCGCCTTTGTTGGAGGCCACCAAGCTCCTGGCCAAGAGAGTGATTTGCATATTATCCCTCAGAAGGAGGGCGAGTCCCTGCGCAAGTTTATCCAGAGATTTAGCCGGGTGCAGTACAATATTCCTGACGTTCACCCTGCCGCTGTCGTTAGCGCGTTCCACCAGAACGTGCGTAACCGCAAAATGCGGGAAGAGCTGGCAATGAACAAAGTTAGGAGTATTGCCGAACTTTACGCTCTAGCCGGTAAATGCGCTCGAGCTGAAGAGGGGAGGAAACTCCCTGGCGAGGCTGTTGGCGCGGGGGGCGAATCAGAAGATGAACACGCCATGGCCCCATCAAGGAAAGGCCGGCGGCGGAATAGGAAACGCGGAGGCAAGGCCGTGCTTGCTGTCGAGGAATCCGACAACCCCGGCGCCGCCAAGAAGGCCAAGGTTGGTGACCCCGGCAAAGATCTTGCCAGGTGCCCTTCCTGTCAGGCCTTGGCGGCAGCCGACAAGTCGGAAAACTCCGGCAAGCAGTATTGCAAGATCCATCGCACCAAGGGCCATGATCTCCAGAACTGCCGGCAAGTTGAACAGCTTGCCGAGAAACAGAGGGCCGAATACGAGAGGCGAGATAAGGAGAAGGCCCAAGATGGTGCTAACGGATCCGGCAAGAAGCACGGTGGCCGAGGGGGTCGCCGCGGCAAAGCCAAGCAACAAAAAGACAGGCCCGCTCGGGGCCGAGACAAGGAAGAGGATGATGATGAAGAAGATGATGAATCCAGTGAGCAAGAATTCCAGAAGGCTACGGAGGCCATGTGTATCGACGGAGGTGCCTCGCTGCATTCTTCCCACCGTCAACTTAAAAAGTGGGTGCGGGAAGTCAATGCAGCAGAGCCATCTCCAGATGCATGTAGGCCCCTGAAGTGGTCCAGCACGCCTATCATTTTCGACGCCGAGGATCACCCTGATCGCACAACTGCGGTCGGGTGCTTGCCATTGTTGGTCTCGCCAACGATTCGCAACCTCAAGGTGACGAAAATGTTAGTTGACGGTGGGGCCGGCCTAAACCTAATCTCACCGGATGTGCTCAAAAAGCTCCAGATTCCCGACGAGGACCATGAAGAAACGGGTACGTTTCAAGGGGTCAATCCGGGAAGAACCAAGCCTAAGGGCAAAATCACGCTACCGGTAACATTTGGTAGCGAGCTCAACTTTAGGACTGAGAAGGTGGTGTTTGATGTCGCCAAGATCCCCATGTCATATAATGGAACCTTGGTCGGCCAGCGCTGGCTAAGTTCATGGCGGCATCACACTACGCGTACGACGTTCTGAAGATGCCTGGGCCGTTGGGCGTCATCACTATCCATTCTGATAAGAAGGATGCGCTCATCTGTGCCGACCAACTTTACCGGGAAGCAGTTGCAGCACCTGCCATCAAGGCACCTGCTCCTGCCGCTGGAACTCCCGGGGGGAAGAAGAAGACCGGCAAGAACCTTGGCACGAACTCCGGCAAGCGCACCTCCTCGGAGTGCTGCGCTTCCGTCGAGGATGCACCAGAAAGTTCCACCGGCAAGAATAAGAAATCCAAGGCTGCTCCGCCGGAGACCAAGAAGGTGCCCGTCAGAGAGGACGGAACGGGGGGAACTTTCACCATAAGTTCCACCCTAGATGACAAATAGGAAAGCGCGCTCATTGCTTTCCTGCGGGCGAATGTCGACGTGTTTGCATGGCAACCGTCTGACATCCCCGGTGTTCCCAGGAAGGTAATTGAGCACCACCTTGCTGTCTGTCCTCATGCGCGGCCCGTCAAGCAAAGGGTCAAGAAGCAAGCCTTGGAGTGGCAAGAATTCATTGCCGAAGAAATCAGAAAGCTGGAGGCGGCAGGATTGGTCAAGGGAGTGCTTCATCCAACCTGGTTGGCCAATCCGATTGTAGTGCGAAAAGCGAATGGGAAATGGAGGCTTTGTATCGATTATACAGATATCAATAAAGCCTGTCCAAAAGATCCCTTTCCCTTGCCGCGCCTCGACCAGATTGTAGATGCCACTGCTGGTTGTGATCTCCTGTCCTTCCTTGATGCCTATTCAGGGTATCATCAGATTTTTATGGCAAAACAAGATGAAGAGAAGACCGCATTTATCACCCCATGTGGTACGTATTGTTTTATATGAATGCCTTTCGGGTTGAAAAGTGCCGGTTCGACATTTGTGAGAGCAATCCAAATTGGTTTTGAGCCTCAACTCCATAGAAATATGGAGGCGTATGTGGATGATATAGTGGTCAAAACCAAAGACAAAGCGACGCTCATTCAAGATTTAGAAGAAACATTTGCAAATCTGCGCAAGATCAACTTGAAGCTCAATCCTAAGAAATGCGTGTTCGGTGTTCCTTTCGGCAAGCTCCTCGAATTCTTTGTATCTTGCCGGGGAATCGAAGCGAACCCCGACAAGATCAAAGCTATTGAGCAAATTGAAGCGCCGAGACGCGTCAAGGATGTGCGTCGTCTTGCCGGCTGTGTTGCTGCTCTAAGCAGGTTTATTTCCAAATCTGCTGAGCGCGCCCTGCCCTTCTTCAAAATTTTGAAGAAGGCAGGTCCAATGAAATGGACTCCGGAGGCGGAGGCTGCGCTGCAATATTTGAAGAAATACCTTTCCTCTCCGCCAACGCTAGTCGCGCCTAAACCACAAGAGCCGTTGCTGCTGTATCTGGCAGCAACAAATCAAGTGGTTAGTGCTGCGCTAGTGGCACAGAGAGAGGCTGATGAGGAAGCGACACCAGCGGCAGGACCGCCATGTGACGCGGCAAGACCTTCCCCGGCAAGGGTTGATCCCGGCAAGACTGGATCTGCGCAAACAGAAGAACCAGTGCAGAAGAAGAAGGTGGTGCAGCGCCCGGTCTATTTTTTTAGCTCTCTTTTACAAGGAGCTAGGTCAAGATATTCTGGTGTGCAGAAATTGCTTTTCGGCCTTCTTATGGCCTCGAGGAAGCTGCGCCATTATTTTCAAGCACATGAAATCACCGTCGTCACTCGCTTTCCGTTGCAACGGATTTTGCAAAATCCAGAAGCAACCGGCAGGATCGTCGAGTGGGCGTTGGAGTTGTCGAGCTTTGGCCTTAAGTTTGAAAGCACTTCGATGATTCAGAGTAGGGCCTTAGCGGAGTTCATTGCCGAATGGACCCCAACGTCAGACGAAGAGGTTCAGGAAACAATGCTCCCCGACAAGGGAATCGATCAGCAATGGGTTATGTACTTTGATGGGGCTTTCTCGCTGCAAGGCGCCGGTGCTGGCGTGCTGCTTGTCACACCCACCGGAGAGCACCTCAAGTACGTAGTCCAAATGCATTTTCCCTGGGAGAGTTCGACCAACAACACTACAGAATACGAGGGTTTGCTCGCCGGTCTCAGGATCGCGGCGGACCTTGGTATCAAAAAGCTCGTCATCAAAGGCGATTCACAGCTTGTCGTCAGGCAAGTTAACAAGAGTTATCAAAGTCCATTGATGCAAGCCTACGTGGATGAAGTGAGGAAAATGGAAGAGCGCTTTGACGGTCTGCAAATGGAGCACATTCCTCGTGCCGAGAACAGTGTTGCTGACGACCTGTCAAAGCGTGCTGCCCTCAAGTTGCCTGTGGAACCAGGAACTTTTGTGCTCCAATTGACTCAACCATCCGTGGCGCCATCAATGCGGCAGGAAAAGAGAAGAAAGTTGAACTCTAGCCAGTACTTCCCAGCAGAGCTCCTCGGAGCCGCCGGCAAGGAAGTTGCCGGGATCGACATGCCTGTCGGGGAACAACAGGCTCCGGCAGGGCCTCAGGCCCTTGCTGTCGAGACAAACGTTCCCTCGGCAGAGGAGATGCCTTTAGTCCTAGCTGTCGAGCCTCAGGCTCCAGCATGGGCGTAGCACATTGTCCATTTCCTTCAGACAGGAGAACTCCCGGAGGAACAGGAAGAAGCAGAAAGAGTAGCCCGTCGGTCTGTTATGTACAAGTTCGTCGATGACGTCCTGTACAGAAAGAGACCAAACGGTGTGAAATTGAAGTGTATTCCTCGGGAGGATGGACTAGAGCTGTTGGCAGAGATACATGGAGGCATATGTGGCTCTCACATAGGGTCAAGAGTGCTTGCCGGGAAAGCATTCCGGCAAGGTTTCTTTTGGCCCACCGCTCTCCAGGATGCAACTGCACTAGTCACCAAGTGTGAAGCGTGCCAGTTTCATTCGAAGAAATCACATCAGCCAGCTCAAGCTCTTCAGACGATCCCTCTCTCCTGGCCATTTTTAGTCTGGGGGCTCGACATACTGGGCCCTTTCCCCCGTGCTACCGGGGGCTTTGAGTACTTGTACGTTGCTATCGACAAGTTCACAAAGTGGCCGGAGGTGGAAGCAGTGAGGAAGGTGACAGCACAATCAGCCGTCAAGTTCTTTAAGGGAATTGTTTGCCGTTTCGGTGTGCCCAGCAGGATCATCACCGACAACGGCACGTAGTTCACAAGTCGCACCTTCATGCAGTACGTCCAAGACCTTGGCGGCAAGATTTGTTTTGCCTCTGTTGCTCACCCGAGAAGCAACGGCCAAGCAGAGAGGGCCAATGCTGAAGTGCTGCGCGGTCTCAGGACCAGAACCTTTGACAGGCTGAAAAAGTGCGGAAGACGCTGGATTGATGAGTTGCCGGCGGTTCTTTGGTCAATCAGAACGACACCAAATCGAGCCACCGGCCAGACACCATTCGCTCTGGTTTACGGAGCAGAAGCAGTTCTCCCCACGGAACTCATATACGGATCACCTCGAGTGCTCGCTTATGATGAGCTTGAGCAAGAGCAACTGCGGCAAGATGATGCTGTGCTCCTTGAGGAGAATCGTCTTCAGGCTGCTGTGCGAGCTGCATGCTACCAGCAAGCTTTGCGCCGCTATCATAGCCGCAAAGTTCATGCCCGAAGTCTTGAGGAAGGCGACCTTGTTCTTCGGCGGATTTAGTCCGCCAAGAATTCAAACAAGTTGACGCCAAAGTGGGAAGGCCCTTATCGGGTAGTACGAGTCACCAGGCCCGGCGCTGTCCGCTTGGAGACCGAAGATGGTGTTCCAGTGAGCAATTCCTGGAATATCGAACATCTTCGCAAGTTCTACCCATAAGGCGCAGTTGCTGGGGGCCCCTGGCAACCACCCTTTTGTACAAGTCTTGCCGGCAAGGCATGTGATCCTTTGTACAAAGGCAGGCGCAGACCCTGAGCGCAGATGAATAAATTTAAGTGTTGTACATTCCCTTATTGATTCCCATGTTCAAATTTATATATGCATGTTTGTCTAAGATGTTGTATGACACCTACTCCCGGTAAGTTCCAATGAACCACCAAGGTTTCATGTCTTTATTTTCTCTTCTTTCTTTTTAAAAGACAGAAGGATTCCTCGCGTGCACATTTGCCGGGGGGGGGGGGGAGGGGGGGGGAAGGGAGACATGAGTTCCAGTTGGCGACGTTCGGAATCGACGCTTGCCGGAGGAAGAACAAAGACAGAAAGCTAAGTCCTAAAAACTCAGAGCAAGTTTTTCTTTTATTACAAAGTTATTTCCTTGGACGATTCCGACTCTTGTATGGAAAATCTGCACGCGAAGGAACCCTTGTTGTAATCGGTCGTGCCCTTATTTTGTTTCGAGCCCGCTCAACAATTTAAGTGGCTGCACTGAGAACACCAAGGAGTCTTGCCGGCCGCTGCACCTCCAGCAGACTGCTGAAGTCTCGCACCCAGCGCTCGCTGCAGGTTGCGCGCCGGCAAGTTTTTCAGTAAGCATAGGGTGAACTCCATACATAAGGGAATCAGACAAGGAAAATAGCAAGCATGAACCTAAACATAGGCGAGTTATATTTCATCCGTGAGTTGCCGCAATTCTAACTTGAGACTTAATTGTCTTTTACATGGAATGACGACGGCAAGAAAAGGGGGAGCACTCAATCCCTGCACTGGCCTTCGATCCTTTTGATGGAGTCCACCTTCTCAAGGATAGGCGCAATGCATTCTTCAAGCGCTTCAACATTTGCGTCCCTTGGCAGATGGCCGAGCGCGTTGGAGAGGTCGATGCCGGGATTGCTGTGCACCACTTTGATAAGCACCTTGCGAAGGACGGTCCGGCAAAGCCGGCGAGTCTCGTTGGCCAATTGGGTCGCCCGGCTAGACTGGAGCACCCTCAAGGCGTTGACGATGCTTTCAAAGAACATCGTCAACCTGGCACTTGGAGATATTCTTTCCTTGGAAGAATACTTGAAGTTCGACAGGCCCATGGTTGACAGTTCTGCCATAAGCTTCTCCGCGGTGGTGATGAGACGTCCTGTCCAGATCTCCACTCCCTTTTCATAATCAGCTTGGGCTTTGGCAGCGCTCTTGAGCAGGTTCCTCTCTCCTTGGAGATCCTTGAGTAGAGCCTTTTCACGGGCCCTGCCAGCCTCGAGAGACTTTTGCAGTGTTGTCAGCTTCAGCTCCAGAACCGCAATGTTATCAGCCGCAGAGGAGAGCTGCCTGGTTTTGTTGGACAGGGCAACTTGCATCTCCGTCAAGGAATGGAGGGTTTTTTCCCTGTCACCCTTGAGCGTCGAGAGCTCCTTGCCGTGCTCTTCGAGATCTACTTCCAGCTTCTTTACCTTGTCGCTCAGCTCGTTCTTGGCAGCCTCTTCAGCTTCGGCAGCGTCGACGGCTTCCTTGAGCTTGCCGGCGTGACTTGCAGTCAGAGCTTCGAGCGCCTCTTTATGTTTTTGCTCCAGCTCCTGGGTCTGCCGCGTGACAAGCTTCTCGATATCTTCATCTTTGCTGTGAAGCTTGGCGGCGAGCGCCTGCTCACGTGCGGTGAGATCCTCCTCATGAGCATCAAGAGCAATGCGGCGCCCCGTCAGGAGGGCATCTTCGGCAGCAATCCTTTGAGTAGCTTCATCATGCGCCTTCTCCATATCGGATTGCTTCAGGAGGATCTCTGTCCACTGCTGGCTCACTTGTTCTCGGCCGGCAACCAACTCTTGGAGGGCCTCGGCGTGCCAGACTTGCATTTGTTCGATGCGCCTTTAAAAATCTGCTTCGGCCGCCTCGACAACTGCCATTCTGGAGTCCGCCTTATCTTTCCGGGCGCGGTGGAGAGCCTGAAGCTTGCGGAAATTCTCGCACATGGCCTGAAGGAGCTGATCCTCTTCAGATTTGCCGCTGCTAGCGCTGGGATCGTCAACAACCTCGAGCCCGGCAGCAGCGATGATTTCTTCGTCAAAAACTTCTCCTTCAGCTGGTGCCCCAGTGCTTGCCGTCCCCGGCAAGTTGACGAACAGGTTCTCGCCAACCTTGAGGTATTTGCTGGATGAGGGGCCTTCAGATGTTGACGGTTGGTCTTCAGCGACCGCCTCACCAGTGGCAGGGGGCTCCGTGGCCGGTGCAGCGCCTGGCGCTCCTGCGGCAGGAATGCCGTCAGTGCGGTCATCTGCCTCCCTGTCACCCCCTTCAGCAGGTTCCTTGGCGGGTTCCTCTTGTGCAGTCTTGGCGGCCTCCCCGTCAAGAGCACCACCAGCCTCGATCGTGTCATCCTTGGTGGCCTCGCTAGCAGCGATCCTGTCTGCTTCGGCAGCGGCGTCCCTGGCGGTCTCCTCAATGACAATGTCGACGTCCATGTGTTCCATCACAGGGAACTCTAAAGGACGAAGGAGGAGAACAGAATAAGATCAAGATTGAAGTTTGAAGCAACTAAAGACAGAGAGATAAGGGAAAGAGTAACAAGCACTCTGAGGCAATCGATTACCTGCGTCGGGCTGCTGAGAGGTGGCCTCGCCCTTCCCGGCAACTTCGGTTGCCGGGGGAGGGTTGCCGGTGTCCATGCTTGCAGGCTCCCCCTCAGTTAGGATGGGCTCGTCGGTGGGATCTCTTGCCGGGGACGTGCTTGTGGGCGGCGTGGTCGATGAAGGTGGCACGACGGGGATGTCTTCCGACAACTCTCCTTGTTGCCGTTCTTCTCCTGCGAGCCCAAGAATATCAGCGGCAAGAATGGAGGCCTCAGCACCCGCCAGTGGAAAAAGGACAGTGAACTTACGCTGGGGGCTGCGCTGGGGGCTGCGTTGAGGACTGGGCTCCGGGCTGACGACGATGGTTTCTGGCACGCTCATGGAGCCTGCCGGGGGCTCGTCGCCCGTGGAAGTCTTTGACCTCTTCGCCATCCTCTCCAGCAATGTTTCTGTGTCACTACAGAGACAATACAAGCAAGTTAGTAAGATCGATCCAAGATTGAAATATAAAAGCTGTGGCAAAGTACTCACTCTTCTTCTTCTCGCTCCGGACTAAAGCCGGATATGTCGAAATCGACCTCCGCTGCAATGTCTGAGTGGGGAGGTGGAGGAGGGGTCCTAGGCCGCTTGGCTATGGCAGGCGCCGGGGCAGCCTCCGGTGCGGTAGTACAAGACACCCCTGCCGCCCCAGCAGTGGCCGCTGGTGTGGGTCTCGCGCGCCGCGCAGGTTGTTGACGAGCCCCTTGCCGTGGTCCAGTCTTGCCGGCCACTTTCTTGCCGGGAGCCTCGCCGCTCGAAGAAGGCTGGCTTGCCGGGATGCCAGACGCAGTCTTCCGAAGAACACGCTTTGTCTTCTTCGGGGCTGGGAGCTCTTCTTGGGTTTCTTCTTCAGCGGTGTCCTCGCCGGATGAGCTCTCAGCGGCTGTGTTGCTCTGTTCCCCGGCAGCTCTCTCCTTCCTGGCAGGTTTTATTTCCACTACTACCTCTGCGTCGCTGGCTTCCCATTCTGTGAAGCCAACGCTACCGGCCTCCGCGGCAAGATTTGCCTCCTCCACCCTAGTAGCAATGTAAGCTACTTCTTGGTCGGTGGTGGCTCGGATGAAATCTGCCTCTTGCCGGACGGGTCTCTCCGTCAAGTTATCAAAAAACTTCTGTGCTTCCTCCTCGGTTGGCTCAGCCCAGGTCGGGTCAAGACCGTGGGCGTTGAACATCGGCATGAAGGCGATGATTGACCCCAGGGCGGAGTTGTTGCACAAAGGGACGATCCTTGCCGGCAGCCGATGCTTGTCTTCGCGCTGGAATAGTTTCTGATGGAGAGCGCCAAGCTGCATAGTGGTCAGATTATTATTCAGCCCGGGGCGCCATCTCATGATATCTGCCGCGTTTCTGTATTCCCAAGCTGGCCTTCCCCTTTTCTGCAATGGGGCGATGCGGCGGCGGAGAAAGTCGAAGCCGATCATCTCCATTGTCAACCCGGCAGCCTTCAGGCGAAGGATTCTGGTGGTGGCGATTGTGAGCCTCTCGTCCTCCACGGCGAGATCGCTCCAGTCCTTGCCGCGGACCACCTTCTGTTGCCGGGGAAGACAAAACGGATGGGGATCTGCTTCCTTGACCCAGCACCATTCAGCCCGCCACTCGTCCCACTTCTCGCGGTAAACTCCTTCTGGGTATATCTCCTTATTCCAAGCCCTCAGAATCCAGGCGATAGAACCAGAGAGGGCCTCTCCTTTTTGGATGCGGGGGAAGAAGTAATGGCGAAAAAGAGCAGAGTTGGAAATCACGCCGGTAAAATTTTCACAGAGATGGGCAAAGATGGACATGCACAGAACAACATTCGACGTGAAATCGATAAGGTGAAAGCTGTATGTGTACATGATATCATTGAAAAAGTCGGAAAAGGGGGGACAGAGCCCGCAATAGAAGTATGCAGCGAAGAAAGGGTATCTATCCGATCCACTTTTGGAACAAGCACCTAGGATTACGCGTGTGGCGGGGTGAGCTTGCGTCTCCTTCGCCCACATGCACTGGTACCGGCCCTTCAGAGCTTCAGCATCGAGCGATGGTGGGAAGACAACATACTTCTTCCGCATCTTCACGAGTTCGCTCTCCGGGACGTCGGCTTTCGCTTCCTTGCCCTTGCCTTTGCTGGCCTTGGGCGGCATGGCAGCTGTGAGGGCGGAAGCCAGGGGTGGAGCGAGCGTGGAAGCGGCGTGCGGAAGAGGAAAAAGCTTCGCTCTGATCTCGAGAAGAGGAAGGCGATGGCGATGGCCAGATTGAGAAGAAGAGGGGGGTAAATAGGCTTGTGCCTCTACGGCTTCTCCTTTTTATGGGGAAGGAGCGGGACCGCCTCTTTTATTCCCCAATGTGAATGCGCCTCTATAGGCGCAAGGCAGTTGCAGCCTTTGGGGCACGCTTCCCACGTCGCGCGCTCGATGCGTGTAGTGGGGGGCACAGTAAAACGAGATATTTACGAGCAGTTAATCCCCTGCCACGCGTGCCCGTGCACTGTTTGGGCCTAGCCTAACAACGCCTCGCACTCGTGTATGGCCTAGGCCCGGGGGCTCCTGTCGGTGTACTAAGTATTGGGCCACTAGTACCCCGTACTTGTGCACGGGCAGTTGTAGCCATCCTCGCGGCAAGGCTTGCCGGGAACAGTTCGAGGCCGACTCAAGCCACCAAAGAAATCATCAAGTCAGAGATCTGAGGATCAGCAGATAAGAAGAGCTGGAATCCGAAGGCCAGCTTCCCCAGCAAGATCTTGCTGGGGTGGCCTGCGGAGCCCGGCAAGGATTGGCGCCCGGCAAGGCTTGGCGCCCGGCAAGGCTTGGCGCCCGGCAAGGCTTGGCGTCCGGCAAGGCTTGGCGCCCGGCAAGGCCTGGTGCCCGGCAATTTTCGGCGCCCGGCGAGATTCTGCCACTGTACCACCACTTCGGCACAGTAACAAGCCTGACATTCTGGGTCCTTCTCTGGATGCGTGGCAATGCGCCAGTGGAGGAGAGCTTAAGCAGTGCTGATGGGATGGCCCCTTTTTCCATCCCCAAGAAAGTGAGGACACCTAAACGGACACCTCACGGTGCATTAAATGCGCTTGTCCTAATCCGTCAGGGGTTAGGTATGGTACCCTGTAGCTACTTTACACCTCAATGTATGTACATTTTGCCACTGTGGTGACCCCTTTGAGCATATAAAAGGAGGCCCAAGGCAACTGCTACAGAGGAGGAGAACTTCTGGCCCATTCTGCATGCGTAGCTGCTCTTTGAACGTACTGTTCATAGTGAGCGCTCCTGAAGGCTGGGCTCAAGAACATTAATAAGAACACAAAGCAGGAGTAGGGTTTTACACTGATCAGCGGCCCGAACCTGGGTAAAAACTTCCCGCGTCGACCGTTAGTTCTGCTCCTTAGGTATACTTCTCCCCCCCGCCGAATCATAAAGGGGTCCCTCGGGATCCCATAGGTGTCGCACCCCGACACAAAGATTCCCGTTGCCCACCGCTATGGATTGTGCCATCTATGAAGAACACGTGGGACTGGAACCTGGAGGAGGACATGGAGCCCATCTATAACGTGTATGTGGAGTATGGTAAATTGTGAATGGTAGCACTGTAAATATATGTAGAGTAGTCCTTGCACAAATTTATCACATGAAGTAGAGATGAACTTGTGTGGCATGCTGGCATTTGTCCTTTAGAATTTATTATTAGTAAATGTGTTATGTGTACGTGCTACTTGTGTGGCTGTTGGACGGGCTCCAACACGCTCTGTGAGAAAAAAAGGTGGCACAACTTTGGCTATAGGTGACATGGCGGCATCATACAGTAGCGATTGTTCGCTATAGTTGTAGTGCTAGGCCGACAACTCATACTCCTATAAACCTTGCGCTTGGCTCTTCGCCTCTTCGGGAGGTTCAACAATTCGTACTCCAATGAACCTTGCACTTAGTTCTTCGCCTCTTCGGGAGGTCCAACAATGATGATACTACAGTACAATATGCTTCTGGCAATCTGACACCGAATGAACTGCTGCACGTACACCGCGAGGGTGAGGGCGCTGTAGTCAAAACCCTCTCCTTGTCCTGCAAGCCACCGCGCGCATGGGCGAGGGGGAGGGCGTAGGCGTACATAGTAAGCAAGATTCTCCTCGTCCTGTGAGCCACCACGTGTGGGCGAGGGAGAGGGCGTAGTAAGCAAGCTTCTTCTCGTTCTGCGAGTTGACGGGTCAAAGTAGTAGTCCATACTGCGTCCTTTCCGGTTAATATGGCTTAATTTGAAACGAGAAAAATACACTGGCGGTTAACGTATGTAACAATACGATCACTGGACTTCGTACTACGCTCATTACGGTCACTATATAGTTTTGCGCTGATTATACGGTCACTAGCTCACCATAGAGCACCGTATTGCACCCTGCTGACTGGCCACATAGTCGACGTGGCACTTTGTTGACTGGTTAAATTGACACCTGGTTTCTGGGTCCCACCCGTTAGTTGGCAGAGCAAAGAAATCAGTTAAACAAAACTTTACGCAGGCACGACAGGAGTCCAACGCTTGCGCGTGAACCACCCTGGCTATGTATGTGAGTGCATGCACGTGTACTCCCTCGGTCCATGAAAAACTGTACATCTAGCGCTAGAATTTTTTTTCAACAAAGAGTGTACATCTACACTTTCAATGCACTTAGCCTTTAATCTAATCGGTATTGATTGACTAATGCAGCAACTTGTGCTATAGCTATAGGCTGCATGTCTATCCTTAATTACAGCATGCAACAACCTTCATTTAATCTTCTTCTCTCAATGCTCACATGCACACATAAGTCTACTACTTTTGGGCGTTAATTATGCCATGGAGTTCCGGTTCCTCTTGGTCAATGTGTAAATCTCTATATGTATAGTCTTTCACGGATGGAGGGAGTTATGCACATGCCAAGTTCACTGGGCTGCCGTGTTTCACACTCCTCCGTCGTACTCAATAGTGGAGACAATAGATTTCATAAAAAATAAACAATGAATAGTATAAAAGAGCACTGACATTATACCGCCCGGTTTCCTTGCTCGTCCTCGATATCGGAAAGAATGCTTTCATTCGTCGACATGTGGGACGTCGACCATCCTGGTCCACTTGCAATGCACCAAAATTAGAGTGCATCACACAGACTGCAGGGGACACTCAACCCAGTCGTAGCGCCTTAGTAATAAATGACTAATGAGCTGTCAAATCGCAGGCCCAACCTTTCCCACTGTAAGTTGCTTGGACAAAGGAACCATCATGACTTCGTTAAATCCGCTTCTTTAAGAAAACTTACTGTACCAGCAATACTGCTACCACACGCGAAGACTGGACGCCACTGTAGCACATCATATCACTCAAACCCACTAGGCCAAACTAGCCCGCCTAGCGCCAATGTTCTAGGATTTGTACGTCTCTGTACTACTATGATTTTGTTGACGACTAGAAATAAATGGAGGGCCTTTCTCTCTCTCTCTAGATCTCTCTCCATCCCATAACCCTTCTCTAGAACACGTACACACTATCTGTAGCCACTCTGAAAGTACGACGTCACTACACATTCACATGTCCAGCAAAAAAATTACACATTCACGCATGTTACAAATATGTGCCAATTTTGTTCCGAATGCTGGCTATTAATGTGAATGTATGCGTGAACCAACTCTTTGAGTTTCATGTGAAGTAATGTATAATTGTGGACTATTGTCTGATTGAATTTTAGGAGCTTGGGCTATTGGCCGATCGACGACCAGACCTATAAGCGTACCACGAGCTCATCAGCCCCAAAGTTTCTCTTTGGTGAGTGTTTGCAAGTACTATAGCTCGCAGAGTACCTAGCCTACTAACACAGTGCGAAATTAGTCGAGGTTGGACACCAAGAATCATCAAACCATTTTTTCATCAAACAAGTCCTGCTTATATGATAAACAGTTCAAACTTACGTCTAACCACTCATGCCATATATTATATCAAAAGCTGGTGAGGATACATCTGTTTCCATAACTCAGAGAGGGTTCGCATGATTCACTATCAAACAAAAGTAGCAAGTACCGCCAACACAAGACAGTGCACTAGCCCTAAGATGGTTTGATAACACGCATTGTTCTGGCAATTAAACACAATGCAAACTACATTGAAAGATTAGCACGACCAACTATTTCTTGTCATCGATCTCTGGGGCAATGTCCACAGGACGGAGAGCGGCATGGGAATCGATCTCTGGGGTGATGTCCACAGGACGAAGAGCCGAATGAGAATTGATCTCTAGGGCGATGTCCACAGGACGGACAATAGCATGGGAATCAATCTCTGGGGCGATGTCCACAAGACGGACATCGGCATGGGAATCGATCTCTCGGGCGATGTCCATAGGATGGACCGCGACATCGGAATCATCAAGGACGTCCACCGGCAGCTGCTCATCCCTAACATATTAGCAAGCACATTGCAAATAATCAAAAACCACAACTATGGTAAGCCATTTTTTTACCTTGTGCAGCTCACTGGGGATCCCATCCCTCCAGGGGCCATCTCCTCGAAGGGGGCCATTGCCTTGCCAGGGAAATACTGCTTCTGAACGGTGACTATCTCCTCAAACCCGGCCTTGAGCCTCTCATAGGTGGCCATTAGAGTTTCTGGGGTAGGCACGGTGGGGCCCTTGCTGTTCTTCCAGCTTTCTTTGTTCAGGAGTTCGTCCGCCAATGTCGTGAACTCTTTGGCCAGTGCTTGTTTCTTGGAGTTCTTCGTCTCCATGGGTTGGCCCACCAACATCGCCAACTCGTTGGCCGGTGCTCGCTTCCTGGAGATCTCTGTCTCGAGTGGGTTGTCCGCCGACAACTCTTTGACTAGTGCTCCAGGATCCATCGATAATCTGACAAACAAAAAGCAATCAAAAGGAAACCACAATCGCAATGAAAACGGGAAAAGAATAGGAAGTGAGAATCGGTCGGTGCTTCGCAAAAAGAAGCTTCTTGGAATGAAAATAGAGTACCATCACTGATTCACCCACCTTTCCTTCGTCGGTACAGAAGAAAAATGGCAGAAGTGAGTAGCCTGGAGTGAGATTTTCTTCAAGATAGGGGAGAAAGGGCTTCAACAAGTGTTCTAGTGAAATGATGGTTGCTTTGTCCCGTCCAACTTTGAGGCCACTTTACCACTGCTGTTAAAGGTGTGGGTTTTGTGACATGACGGGTCATGATGGCCACACCGGGGTGACTGGTGAGTCTCGACTGCAGCATTTCGCTGTGATTTGGTAGATGACACGCGGGCCTAGATGCTTGATGTCCTGCAGGTCCGTGAAACAATGTAAGTGAAAGTGCTAGTTATCGACTAGAGGGGGGGGGGGTGAATAGGCGATTTTTATGAAAGTCTTCAAAACATGAGGTCTTTGAACACAAACAATCAAATTGAACCTATATGATATGCAGCGGAAGATAGACTACTCTAGACAGACCATAGTCAAGTGAGCATTGTAATGAAAGCACGAAGACTAATAGTAGCTAGGTAGTTCAGATCGGAATGGAAGACAGAATGAAGCCAAACAGGTAATAGTCTTCACACAGTGAAGTCAAACAGATCAGGCAAGCAAGCAATGACTTCACGAAGACAAACTGAAATGTAAAAGAGTTGGAAGATAGAACTAGTAGCTTGGTGAAGACAAGGATTTGGTAGACCAGTTCCAGTTGCTGTGACAACTGTACGTCTGGTTAGGGAGGCTGAGATTGAACTCAGAAGACCACGTCTTCACCTTATTCGCCTTGAGCTAAGGACACCGAGTCCTCGCCCAATCACTCTGGTAAGTCTTCAAGGTAGACTTCCAAACCTTCACAGACTCCGTTCACCGGCGATCCACAATGACTCTTGGATCCTCAGAACGTGACGCCTAACCGGCTGGAGGATACACAGTCCTCAAGTGTAACAAGTCTTCAGGTCGCGCAGACAGAAAGACTTCAGTGATGCCTAACACTCTTTGGCTCTGGGTGTTTTGGGCTTTGTCCTCGCAAGGATTTCTCTCTCAAAGGCTTCGGAGGTGGGTTGCTCTCAAACGACAAAAGCCATGCACTAACTCTGAGCAGCCACCAATTTATGGTATAAGGGGTGTGCTATTTATAGCCAAGAGGCAACCCGACATGATATGTCCGAAATGACCCTGGGTCACTAAGGAACCGACACGTGTCCAATGGTCGGATTTCAAACACACACGACAGCTTGGCTTGGGCTACAAGCAAAGCTGACTCATCCAACTCAGGATAAGATTTGCTCTCATTGTCTTCGCTCGAAGACATAGAATTTTGGGTTGAGCATCATGTCAGTCTTCTGACTTTGTTCACTTGGACCCCACTTAACAGTTCGGTGATTCCTATGACTCAATAAAGAAGAAAAGGAAGCTACGAAAGAAACTATGTCTTCGCACTCCATAGTCTTCAAGTGAATGTCTTCACACGTCATTATCTTCAATGTGAATGTCTTCACGAACCACCAATGTCTTCAATGTCTTCATACATTTTTAGGGGTCATCTCTGGTAGGAAAACCGAATCAATGAGGGACTTCTACCTGTGTTATCCTGCAATTCTCACAAACACATTAGTCCCTCAACCACGTTTGTCGTCAATACTCCAAAACCAACTAGAGGTGGCACTAGATGCACTTACAGTCTCCCCCTTTTTGGTGATTGATGACAAACTGGTTGAAGTTTTCAACGGGGATGAACATATGTGTGAGTTAAAGAATGCGGTCATTGGCTTCGTGAAGATGAAGGGGCTCCCCCTGAAGATGTGCATATAAGTATTTTGCCTTTGATTGCAAATGCACATGGCAGGTTTTGCTTTGTGGAGATCTCCCTTACTTCATGAACACAATTCATCATGCATACAAAAATGTAATGAAGATAATGACATGCACAATGAAAAATGGACGTCTGCAGAATGACTTCATGCGGAATTTATCATCGCAATAAGAGGTAGCAGCAAAATATAGCAGACGACCATCAAGTTTTAAGTGTTACAACTCAAAAGTCAATAGTTCAAGAATGAGAGTTGTAAAACTTAGCAAAAATAAGCACCCGACCCATATAGACCCGCTTGAAGACTATCAGTTCATAAGCTTCTCCCCCTTTTGTCATGAATGACCAAAAAGGTTTGAAGACATAGAGCATCTATGTGTTCCCAGGCGGTGAAGATGTTGGGGCAGCAGGGTCGACGTTGGAGTTGTGCGGTGTAGAGGGACCTGATGAAGAATCTTGGTGCAGTGAAGCCAGCGCAGGTGAGGTGGCGTCGTCTTCTTCATCAATGACTCTCGCAACAACAATTGGAGCCGAAGATGAATACTCTGAATCTTTAATGGAAGGAGTTGGATGCACACTTGCTGATTGCGGAGGCCTGGAGTCAAACTTGAAGCGTTCAGTGAAGCCATCTGCTTGAAGATCATCTTCAGAACAAAGCATTGTGAGGCTCTTCCAGGCATGCCGACAGGCTTCATGGGCAACAAATGAGTTCTTGGTTGCAAGATTATGAATGCGATTGACATCAACGAGATGACTCTGCATCTGGCACTTCATCCAATCATGATGCCTATCCTGTTTCTGATGAAGCAAACAAAGAAGCTCTCGGTCATTTAGAACGCGAGAACGCTTCTTAGGCCTTTGGGCTACTGTGCTGGCTATTGCATCAGTGTTGGCATGATGTGACAGCCTGAGCTGACCGACAAGTGGACCAGCAGTAGTAGGGGTTGGATTTGGCACATGAATCCCTTCAAGTGGCTGAGTGAAGCTTTGAAAGGCGGCATTGTCTTCGCGAACAGGTCCTTGGCAGGCTCAGGGTATATGGCTTCATGAGACATATCCACTTCAGGCAGAAATACAACATGATTGCGCGCTGAAGCTTGATAGTTGATTGTGGAGTGAAGCTTAATGAGCCGCATTACCCATGGAGCATAAAACTTGAGGCCAAACAGATCAATTCCTGAGGCAGCCAACTGACGGGTGAAGAAGTCTTGAGTATTGAATCTGATGCCATTGATGACATAGAAGACCAATGTCTTCATGGTGCCCTCAATCTTGGCGTGAGGAGAATGTCCCTTGATTGGCCACAGAGTATGCCTCAGAATGTGATATATCATGCGGGACAGATACATGAGGTCATTGACATAGAATTCTTTGGGGTATTCAGCATCAACTGGCAATGGCTTCATCATATTGAGCATTTGACTCATGTTGGGCTCAGGCTTCTGGAAGATACTCTGCAATTCTTGCACATAGCTCTGACAACCTGGCTCATACAGATCACCAGGAGTGGGCAGGGAAGTGAGCTCGATGATATCCTGAGCTTTGGCTTCATGATGAACATCACCTGACATCCACTCAAGGACCCATGTCTTCGGATCCCTGTTGTAGCCTGATATATGACGGGTGGCAAAGAATTGTAGCAGAAGCTCTTCATTCCAGTGCTCCTTGTCGACGACAAATGGGAGCAGACCAACTTCTCAAAAGCAGTCAAGAGCCTCTTCAAGACATGGCAGCCCAGCAATGGCATCACAATCTAGACGCTTGTGGGGAAAGATCATGTCTTGGTTGTAGAGAATGCATGAGTAGTAGCTGCGTTGCTGGTGGCTCCAGAACCTATCAGAGGAGATCTTTGGCTTCTTGAATGGATTCTTGGCCGAGTCGAAGAATGTGTAGTGCTCTCTGAAGATGAGCACATTGAATGAGCCTTGTGTAGTGACAGCACTCGGAAGCCTTGGCAGCCTGGGCTTCGGCTTCTGCGTTTGAGGCCTTTGCTCCACATGATAGTCATATTGGGGACCAGGAGCAACTAGAGGCATCATAATGGGCCACCTGATGCTGATTAGCTCACCTTCATGATTGAAGGCCCTTGCCATTGTATGTGGAACAGGTGGAGCAGCAGCAACATCTGAGGAGGATGGCTGAAGATCTTCTGTGGCTTCAGGCTGCACATTATCTTCAGCCATGACAACGTCATTGGCTTTAGTAGTAGTAGCAGCATCATCATCAGGTGCAGGGGCTTCAGTGGTTTCAACAACTGGCAGGTCAGGCACAATCACATCTTCATGCTCTCTTGATTCTACGGTAGGGGGAATAACTTCACGTTCTTCTTCTTCTTTGTCATCGGCTGATGCAGCCGGAATATCTTCAGCCTCTTTGGCTTTAGACTCATGAGCAGTATCCGAAGGGATGGCTTCAGGAAACACTTGTCGTGCTGCTGAGCTTGTGGTGTGCACATCCTCTTCAGGAATGCTCGACATGGAGACCGTGGGCATAGGGCCTCTGCAAAGCCTTCGAAAAGATGGTGACGCCTGTGGTGAGGGAGTGGTCTTCTCCATGTCTTCTGGTGTGTCTTGTGGGGTCTCAATCACAGGAGTGGTGACTTGAGCTGGCGGAGTGCGAGGTATGACTTCATGGAGCGGAGTGTTGGGGTGATGTTCTTCCCAGAAATCATCTTGAGTGATTGGCGTCGTGGTACCGCCAATGCTAATCTGTTCACTGCTCGTGGGAGCAGGCGATGACACCGGCTAGGGCATGATCTGGGGGAGCTGAGGAAGGACTTCATCATCTTCAACATTGTCTTCAAGACCAATGTCTTCAGCTGCGATGGGGTCAGCAGCTAGAATATCTTTAGATTCATGAGCCTCTGTGGTAGCAGGCTAATGCACAACAAGACGACGCTCACGGTTGGTGGAAGCTGACAGTGCAACAGAAATGGGCTCAACGAGCAATGGTTCTTGGGGAGCAGCATGTTCTTTGCGAGAAGATTTTGAAGACTTTGTCTTCAGCTTCTTCTTGGATGGAGAAGTGTCAGAAGCATCATGATGCTTCTGCTTCTTGGCTTCAGCCTCAGCCAGCTTAGTCTTCTTCTGTTCAGAAGCCGCTGAAGGGACCTTTGGCTTCGAGCCAGTTATGCTGGCAGGGAAGACCATGCTTGGTCTTTCCTGCCTTGGAGCTTCAGTTTCAGCAGCAGCAGGCTTCTTCTTCTTAGCAGCCATCTTGGGGTCAATGCCTGGACGCCCAAGAGCCTTCCTTTTCAAGGCTTCATTATGAGCCTGAACGCATTTCTGAGCATAGTGCTTGAGGGGCTCTCTTGATCCTTTGGCTTCATCACGGCGCTTAGCAAATTCAGCCTTGAGACCAACCATCCTTTTCTTGAAGTTCTGAACATCCGTGATGCTCAGCTTGGCCATGTGCTTCTTGAAGACAGCCTTTTCATGGTTGATCTTGTTCTTCTGCTCAATGAATTTTTGAACAATGGCAAGCTCTTCGGCAATATAGCCCTGGAATGTCACACTGATGCCAATCGAAAGCTGCAGAGCATCGAGGGTAAGAGAAGTATTTTCAAACCACTCGTCTATGAAGTTGTTGAGAATATCAGCGTTAAACAGAGGCAGATCATTGAAGATTTTGGCCTCCTGCTTGCTCTTGATCAGCATCTCAAGGGCATCATCATCTACATCTTCATCGCTTGATAGATCAACATGAAGGAAATATGCCATAGAGGCAATAATAAAGTTGTTATTTTATATTTCCTTATTCATGATAAAGGTTTATTATTCATGCTATAATTATATTGATCGGAAACCTAAATACATGTGTGAATACATAAACAAACACCGTGTCCCTAGTGAGCCTCTACTTGACTAGCTCGTTAATCAAAGATGGTTATGGTTTCCTAACCATAGACATGAGTTGTCATTTGATAACGGGATCACATCATTAGGAGAATGATGTGATGGACAAGACCCATCCGTTAGCTTAGCATAATGATCGTTCAGTTTTATTGCTATTGCTTTCTTCATGTCAAATACATATTCCTTCGACTATGAGATTATGCAACTCCCGGATACCGGAGGAATGCCTTGTGTGCTATCAAATGTGACAACATAACTGGGTGATTATAAAGATGCTCTACAGGTATCTCCGAAGGTATTTGTTGAGTTGGCATAGATCGAGATTAGGATTTGTCACTCCGAGTATCAGAGAGGTAACTCTGGGCCCTCTCGGTAATACACATCATAAGCTTGCAAGCAAAAAACTAAGGAGTTAGTCATGAGGTGATGTATTACAGAACGAGTAAAGAGACTTGCCGGTAACGAGATTGAACTAGGTATGAAGATACCGACGATCGAATCTCGGGCAAGTAACATACCGATGGACAAAGGGAATTACGTATGTTGTCATAACGGTTCGACCGATAAAGATCTTCGTAGAATATGTAGGAGCCAATATGAGCATCCAGGTTCCGCTATTGGTTATTGACAGGAGAGGTGTCTCGGTCATGTCTACATAGTTCTTGAACCCGTAGGGTCCGCACGCTTAACGTTTGATGTCGATTTGGTATTATATGAGTTATGTGGTTTGGTGACCGAATGTTTTTCGGAGTCCTGGATGACATCACGGATATGACGAGGAGCTCCGGAATGGTCCGGAGGTAAATATTGATATATAGGACGATGCTATTTGGTCTCCGGAATGGTTTCGGAATGCACCGAAAAGTTATCGGAATACCGAAAGGGGTTCCAGAGGCACCGGGAGAGTATTGGGCCTTAGTGGCCAAGTAGAGGGGAACACACCAGCCCACATGGGCTAGTGCCCCCCCCCCTTATGGTAGCCGCACCTAATACATGGAAAAGGGGGGACGCCACCCCCTCTTGCTATATCCCGAAGAAGGGAGGAAGGAAAGAAGGGGGCGCCTCTCCCCTTTCCTTCCCCCTTGTGCCATTATTTGGCAGGGGGGCACCAAAGGGAGGTGCCCTAGGGCTGCCGCCACACCTCTTGGGGTGCCCTAGAGGCTGCCTCCTCCCCACCCACACCTATATATATGTGGGGAGGGGTGCCACACAATACACAGCTTATTCCATGCCGTGTGCCGGCACCCCTCCGCCTCTAGTTTACTCCTCCGCTCTAGATCGTCGTAGTGCTTAGGCGAAGCCCTGCGGGATTGCTTCACCACCACTGTCACCACGCCGTTATGCTGACGGAACTCATCTACTACCTCGCCCCACTTGCTGGATCAAGTTGGCGAGGATGACACCGAGCTGAATGTGTGTAGAACATGGAGGTGCCGTGCATTCGGTACTTGATCGGGCGGATCGAGACGGTGTTCGACTACATCAACCGCGTTGAATAAATGCTTCCTCTTACGGTCTATGAGGGTACGTAGACACACTCTCCCCTCTCGTTGCTATGCATCTCCTTGATAGATCTTGCGTGTGCGTAGAATTTTTTTGTTTTCCATGCAACGTTTCCCAACAGTGGTACCAGAGCCAGGTCTATGCGTAGATGATATGCACGAGTAGAACACAAAGAAGTTGTGGGCGGTGATGTTCATACTGCTTACCACCAACGTCTTATTTTGATTCGGCGGCATTGTGGGATGAAGCGGCCCAGACCAACCTTACATGTCCACGTACATGAGACCGGTTCCACCGACTGACATGCAACTAGTTTTGCATAAAGGTGTTTGGCGGGTGTCTGTTTCTCCTACTTTAGTTGAATCGAATTTGACTGCAGGCCGGTCCTTGAAGAAGGTTAAAACAACAAACTTGATAATTCACCGTTGTGGTTTTTGCCGTAGGTAAGAACGGTTCTTGCTAGAAACCCGTGGCAGCCACGTAAAACTTGCAACAACAAAGTAGAGGACGTCTAACTTGTTTTTGCAGGGCATGTTGTGATGTGATATGTTCAAGACATGATGTGATACATGTTACTGTATGAGATGATCATGTTTTGTAAGTTATCGGCAACCGGCAGGAGCCTTATGGTTGTCTCTTTATTGTATGAAATGCAATCGCCATGTAATTGCTTTACTTTATTGCTATGCGTTAGCAATAGTTGTAGAAGCAATAGTTGGCGAGACGACCACGACGGAACGATGGAGATCAAGGTGTCGAGCCGGTGACGATGGAGATCATGATGATGCTTTGGAGATGGAGATCAAAAGCATGAGATGATGATGGCCATATCATGTCACATATTTTGATTGCATGTGATGTTTATCTTTTATGCATCTTATTTTGCTTAGAACGACGGTAGCATTATAAGATGATCCCTTCACTAAATTTCAAGATATAAGTGTTCTCCCCGAGTGTGCACTGTTGCGAAAGTTCGTCGTTTCGAGACACCACGTGATGATCGGGTGTGATAGACTCTACGTTCACATACAACGGGTGTAAGACAGTTTTACACATGCAGAATACTTGGGTTAAACTTGACGAGCCTAGCATGTACAGACATGGCCTCGAAACACTGGAGATCGAAAGATCAAACGTGAATCATATAGTAGATATGTTCAACATAGATATGTTCACCATTGATGACTACCCCATCTCACGTGATGATCGGACATGGGTTAGTTGATTTGGATCACGTATCACTTAGATGACTTGAGGGATGTCTATTTAAGTGGGAGTTCTTAAGTAATTTGATTAATTGAACTTAATTTATCATGAACTTAGTCTTGATAGTTTTTGCATATATATGTTGTAGATCAATAGCTCGCGTATAGCTCCCCTATTTTATTTTGATATGTTCCTAGAGAAAACTAAGTTGAAAGATGATAGTAGCAATGATGCAGACTGGGTCCGTGATCTGAGGATTATCCTCATTGCTGCACAGAAGAATTATGTCCTTGATGCACCGCTAGGTGACAGACCTATTGCAGGAGCAGATGCAGATGTTATGAACATTTGGCAAGCTCGGTATGATGACTACTTGATAGTTTAGTGCGCCATGCTTTACGGCTTAGAACTGGCACTCCAAAGACGTTTTGAATGCCACCGAACATATGAGATGTTCCAAGAGCTAAAATTGGTATTTCAGACTCATGCCCATGTCGAGAGGTACGAGACCTCTGACAAGTACTTTGCCTACAAGATGGAGGAGAATAGCTCAGCTAGTGAGCATGTGTTCAGAATGTCTGAGTACTACAATCGCTTGAATCAAGTGGGACTTAATCTTCCAGATAAGATAGTGATTGACAGAGTTCTCTAGTCACTATCACTAAGCTACTAGAACTTCGTGATGAACTATAATATGCAAGGGATGACGAAAATGATTCCCAAGCTCTTCGCAATGCTAAAATCGGCGAAGGTAGAAATCAAGAAAGAGCATCAAGTGTTGATGGTTAACAAGACCACTAGTTTCAAGAAAAATGGCAAGGGAAAGAAAGGGGAACTTCAAGAAGAATGGAAAGCAAGTTGTCACTCCCGTGAAGAAGCCCAAAGCTGGACCTAAGCCTGAAACTGAGTGCTTCTAGTGCGAAGCAAATGGTCAATGGAAGTGGAACTGCCCCAAATACTTGGCAGATAAGAAGGATGTCAAAGTGAACAAAGGTATATTAGATATACATGTTATTCATGTGTATTTTACTAGTGTTCATAGTAGCCCCTGGGTATTTGATACCGGTTCAGTTGCTAAGATTAGTAACTCGAAATAGGAGTTGCAAAATGAATAGAGACTAGTTAATGACGAGGTGACGATGTGTGTTGGAAGTGATTCCAAGGTTGATAAGATCACCATCTCACACTCCCTCTACCTTCGGGATTAGTGTTGGACCAAAATAAATAAATATTATTTGGTGTTTGCGTTAAGCATGAATATGATTGGATCATTTTTATTGCGATACGGTTATTCATTTAAGTTAGAGAATAATTGTAGTTCTGTTTACATGAATAAAACCTTCTATGGCCATACACCCAATGTAAATGGTTTATTGGATCTCGATCATAGTGATACACATATTCATAATATTGATGCCAAAAGATGCAAAGTTGATAATGATAGTGCAACATATTTGTGGCACTGCCGTTTAGGTTATATTGGTGTAAAGCGCATGAAGAAACTCCATGCAGATGGGCTTTTGGAATCACTTGATTATGAATCATTTGATACTTGCGAACCATGCCTCATGGGCAAGATGACTAAAACTCCGTTCACTGGAACAATGGAGCGAGCTAATGACTTATTGGAAATAATACATACCGATGTATGCAGTCCGATGAGTATTGAAGCACGCGGCATGTATCGTTATTTTCTGACCTTCACAGATGATTTGAGTAGGTATGGATATATCTACTTGATGAAACACAAGCCTGAAACATTTGAAAAGTTCAAAGAATTTCAGAGTGAAGTGTAGAATCATCGTAACAAGAAAATAAAGTTTCTACGATCTGATCGCGGAGGTGAATATTTGAGTTACGAGTTTGGCCTTCATTTAAAACAATGTGGAATAGTTTCACAATTCACGCCACCTGGAACACCACAGCGTAATGGTGTGTCCGAACGTCCTAACCGTACTTTATTAGATATGGTGCATTCTATGATGTCTCTTACCGATTTACCACTATCATTTTTGGGGTTATGCATTAGAGACAGCCGCATTCACATTAAATAGGGCACTGTCTAAATCCGTTGAGATGACAGCGTATGAACTGTGGTTTGGCAAGAAACCTAAGCTGTCATTTCTTAAAAGTTTGGGAATGCGACGCTTATGTCAAAAGTCTTCAGCCTGATAAGCTCAAAACCAAAACGGAGAAGTGCGTCTTCATAGGATACCCGAAAGAAACTATTGGGTATACCTTCTACCACAGATCCGAAGGCAAAAATCTTTGTTGCTAAGAATGGGTCCTTTCTAGAGAAGGAGTTTCTCTCGAAAGAAGTGAGTGGGAGGAAAGTATAACTTGATGAGGTAGTTGTACCTTCTCTCAATTTCGAAAGTAGCACATCAGAGAAATTCATCCCCGTGATGCCTACACCAACTAGAGAGGAAGTTAATGATGATGATCATGAAACTCCAGATCAAGTTACTACTGGACCTCGTAGGTCGAACAGAGCAAGCTCTGCACCAGAGTGGTACGGTAATCCTGTCTTGGAAGTCATGTTACTAGACCATGGCGAACCTATGGACTATGAAGAAGCTGTGATGAGCCCAGATTCCGACAGATGGCTTGAGGCCATGAAATCTGAGATAGGATCCATGTATGAGAACAAAGTATGGACTTTGGTGGATTTGCCCGGTGATCGGCAAGCCATAAATGGATCTTCAAGAAGAAGACTAACGCTGATGGTAATGTTACTGTCTACAAAGCTCGACTTGTCGCAAAAGGTTTTCGACAAGTTCAAGGGGTTTACTACGATGAGACTTTCTCAACCGTAGCGATGCTTAAGTCGGTCCGAATCATGTTAGCAATTGCCACATTTTATGAAATCTGGCAAATGAACGTCAAAACTACATTCCTTAATGGATCTCTTAAAGAAGAGTTGTATATGATGCAACTAGAAGGTTTTGTCGATCCTAAAGGTGCTAACAAAGTGTGCAAGCTCTAGCGATCCATCTATGGACTAGTGCAAGCATCTCGGAGTTGGAATATGCGCTTTGATGAGGTGATCAAAGCATATGGTTTTATACAGACTTATGGTGAAGCCTGTATTTACAAGAAAGTGAGTGGGAGCTCTGTAGCATTTCTGATATTATATGTGGATGACATATTATTGATTGGAAATGATATAGAATTTCTGGATAGCATAAAAGGGTACTTGAATAAGAATTTTTCAATGAAAGACCTCGGTGAAGCTGCTTACGTATTGAGCATTAAGATCTATAGGGATAGATCGAGACGCTTGATAAGACTTTCAATGAGGACATACCTTGACAAGATTTTGAAGGAGTTCAAAATGGATCAGTTAAAGAAGGAGTTATTTCATGTATTGTAAGGTATGAAGTTGAGTAAGACTCAAATCTCGACCACGGCAGAAGATAGAGAGATAATGAAAGTCATTCCCTATGCCTCAGCCATAGGTTCTATAAAGTATGCCATGCTGTGTATCAAACCTGTTGTGCACCTTGCCATGAGTTTGGCAAAGGGGTACAATAGTGATCCAGGAGTAGATCACTGGATAGCGGTAAAAAATTATCCTTAGTTACCTTAGAGGACTAAGGAGATATTTCTCGATTATGGAGGTAATAAAGAGTTCGTCGTAAAGGGTTACGTCGATGCAAGCTTTGATGCCGATTCAGATGACTCTGAGTCTCAATCTGGATACATATTGAAAGTGGGAGCAATTAGCTAGAATAGCTCTATGCAGAGCATTGTAGACATAGAAATTTGCAAAATACATACGGATCTGAATGTGGCAGACCCGTTGACTAAACCTCTCTCACAAGCAAAACATGATCACACCTTAGTACTCTTTGGGTGTTAATCACATGGCGATGTGAACTAGATTATTGACTCTAGTAAACCCTTTGGGTGTTGGTCACATGGCGATGTGAACTATTGGTGTTAATCACATGGCGATGTGAACTAGATTATTGACTCTAGTAAACCCTTTGGGTGTTGGTCACATGGCGATGTGAACTAGATTATTGACTCTAGTGCAAGTGGGAGACTGAAGGAAATATGCCCTAGAGGCAATAATAAAGTTGTTATTTTATATTTCCTTATTCATGATAAAGGTTTATTATTCATGCTAGAATTGTATTGATCGAAAACCTAAATATATGTGTGAATACATAAACAAACACCATGTCCCTAGTGAGCCTCTACTTGACTAGCTCGTTGATCAAAGATGGTTATGGTTTCCAAACCATAGACATGAGGTGTCATTTGATAATGGGATCGCATCATTAGGAGAATGATGTGACGGACAAGACCCATCCATTAGCTTAGCATAATGATCGTTCAATTTTATTGCTATTGCTTTCTTCATGTCAAATACATATTCCTTCGACTATGAGATTATGCAACTCCTGGATACTGGAGGAACGCCTTGTGTGCTATCAAACATCACAACATAACTGGGTGATTATAAAGATGCTCTACAGGTATCTCCGAAGGTATTTGTTGAGTTGGCATAGATCGAGATTAGGATTTGTCACTCTGAGTATCGGAGAGGTATCTCTGGGCCCTATCGGTAATACACATCATAAGATTGCAAGCAAAATACTAAGGAGTTAGTCACAAGGTGATGTATTACGGAACGAGTAAAGAGACTTGTCGGTAATGAGATTGAACTAGGTATGAAGACACCGACGATCGAATCTCGGGCAAGTAACATACCGATGGACAAAGGGAATTACGTATGTTGTCATAACGGTTCGACCAATAAAGATCTTCGTAGAATATGTAGGAGCCAATATGATCATCTAGGTTCCACTATTGGTTATTGACCGGAGAGGTGTCTCGGTCATGTCTACATAGGTCTCGAACTCGTAGGGTCCGCACGCCTAACGTTCGATGTCGATTTGGTATTATATGAGTTATGTGGTTTGGTGACCGAATGTTGTTCGGAGTCCGGATGTGATCACGAACATGATGAGGAGCTCCGGAATGGTTCGGAGGTAAAGATTGATATATAGGACGATGCTATTTGGTCTACGGAATGGTATCGGAATGCACCGGAAAGCTATCGGAATACCGGAAGGGGTTCCGGAGGCACCGGGAGAGTATTGGGCCTTAGCGGGCCAAGTAGAGGGGAACACACCTACCCACATGGGCTAGTGCGCCCCCCTTATGGCAGCTGCACCTAATACATGGAAAAGTGGGGGCGCCACCCCCTCTTGCCATATCCCGGAGAAGGAAGGAAGGAAAGAAGAGGGCGCCTCTCCCCTTTCCTTCCCCCTTGTGCCATTATTTGGCAAGGGGGGGGGGGGGGGCGCACCAAAGGGAGGTTCCCTAGGGCTGCCACCACACCTCTTGGGGCACCCTAGGGGTGCCTCCTCCCCTCCCACACCTATATATATGTGGGGAGGGGTGCCACACAATACATAGCTTATTCCGCGCCGTGTGTCGGCACCCCTTCGCTTCTAGTTTACTCCTCCGCTCTAGATCGTCACAGTGCTTAGGCGAAGCCCTGCGGGATTGCTTCACCACCACCGTCACCACGCCATTATGCTAACGGAACTCATCTACTACCTCGCCCTGCTTGCTAGATCAAGATGGCGAGGACGACCCCGAGCTGAACGTGTGCAGAACGTGGAGGTGCCGTGCGTTCGATACTTGATCGGGCGGATCGAGAAGGTGTTCGACTACATCAACCGCGTTGAATAAATGCTTCCGCTTACGGTCTATGAGGGTACGTAGACACACTCTCCCCTCTCGTTGCTATGCATCTCCTTGATAGATCTTGCATGTGCGTAGAAAATTTTTGTTTTCCATGCAACGTTTGCCAACACAACAATGTCTTCATCATTGCGAAAGATGTGTGTGGGTGCGAGAGCTTGCCCTAAGTTCTTCTTGGGCTTTGTGGACTTCTTGGATATGCGAGACAGGTCCTCAGACTGCACACTGGATTCAGGTGGTGCAGATTGCAAAGGCTTCACACTTGAAGCTTTTGGGACAGCAGAAGATTTTGAAGCCTTAGACTTTTTCTTTGGCTTCGGGGGTTCTGGAACATCACCATGTTCCTCTTCATCAGCAGCCTCTTCGACACTGGCCCTTTGCTCAACAATATGGGTGAGAAGTCCATCAAGGTTGTTGAAGGGACCAATGAGATTCTGTTCAGCTTCACGGCTGCCACTTTGCCTTGGTCGAGCTGGACCCGGGTTGAAGTCAATCCCGAAGTCCGTCTTGTTCTGGACAGCTGAGTTCTTGGCATACTTGTAATTTTCTTCAAAGAGATCATCTTCTCGACAACATATGAGGCTAGATGGGTCGGCATTTACAGGCATGGGGCCTCTGACCATGCAAGGAAAGAAACCTTTGGCAATGGCTTCAGCCTTGGTCTTGGGATGTAGCTTCTTGTATACAATATCGGCCCATGGTGGCCTCACTGCATTCTTTTCAGCATATTCAGAGGTCACATAATGATACAGAAACCATTGTTCAGCCCAGTACCTGTGATTCCATTGAACTCTGGACTTGCGTTCTGCATAGGTTTCATCAGGATCTGACTTGTACATTTCATATAGATTAGGAGGCAGATCCAAGGCAGTGTTGTCCCGGCGCTGCCTGCCACCCTTCTTTGCAGATTTGCCAGAAGCCATTGGATTCAAACTGAAAGCTTCACAACTGTGTTTAGCTTCAGGCGACTGGTCAGACAAGAGCTGGCTTTAGGTGATTCAATGTGGTGCTGTAAGAACTCTGCAAATGAATGCAGACTATGAGAACCAAGGGATTCTCCCACGGACATGTACGTGTGACAGCATTAGAGATGCAAGGGAAGGGGAAGAGGTCATATGCATTCTCAGAAGATTTTGAAGATAAATCAGTTTGAAGACATTGACTTCACAGCGCGAAGACATTCACTTATAGATGTGAGTTGGTTCCAGATTTGTACGAATCCATGAATAAGTACAAGTGAGGAATATAACTAGTTGTGATGCATAAGTGAACATACTTGTAAGTTATGAGATGCATAGAAGGAAAGATTCACATTTGGAAGTGTAGAAACAACTTTTGGAAGATGTGGACAGTTCAATGGATCAAATAAACAGTAAAGAGTGAGCTTTTATTTACCGCACGAAGAACTGCTAGACGGGAAAGTTGGAGGCCGAGCAGTCCGATCTCCCGCACCCTAACTTGGTGGCGGAAGACACCTACAGCGACGGCGGAAGGAAGATGTCCACGGCCAGCGTGAAGACGACGTCGGAGAAGTCGCGGCAGCAAAGCGCTTCGTCTCCGGCGACGAAGGATGCTAGCGGTGGCGCTAGGGTTTGAGCGAGACGGCGAGGGGAGAAGGAATAATGACCGCGGGGGTGGAGTATTTATAAGGGAGAGGGACGATGCAGTGTAATTACTCAGGTGCCCCTGGTGGTTCACATCTAAAGGACACGTGGCACGCATGCAACAGATTTAATGTTGTGCCACAACCCCACACGCGCCTGGTTTGTCGGTGGCCGTTCCGGCTTCTCTGGTATCTAGGCAAAAAGGATAGAGTTAATAAAAGCAGTTTTAAATGTGTGTCTCTGTATCTTCAGCTGACAAGGACACAGTGAAGACATTCGACACGTGTCAAAAGAATGCATATGAAGAGACAGAGAGAGTTTGAGGGATAAGCATAGAAGGGGTTAGGGTCCGATCACATTCACTTAGCGCAGAAAATGGCAACTTGAAGACATAGCTATAAGTGAATGCTGTAGAGGACAGAATATATATATATATGTATATCTCAGAGAAGACCAAATCGAACATTGCGAAGACAAATCATGAAGATAAACCAATGTTGAAGACAAACCAATTATGAAGATAATACAATCATGACGCCAAATGAAAATCTTCAGGAAAGGTTGGTGGTGGCGTTACCCACCGTATAGGAAATATTAGACCCAGACACGGCGCACAATTATCGTGGTGCTCCGAAGTCAAATTCCACATTAATGTATTCACACTCAGATGGTATGTCTTCATGAATTGAAGACATACGTTACTTTGTGTGTTGCACACCTAAGTCATCAATATGCATAAGCGTTAGGATGTGTGTCCATTCATAGGACATTCAAGGATTCTAAGATATTTAGCTCACACCGTAGCTTGCAAAACCTTTTCTCATCCAAGGGCTTTGTGAAGATATCTGCCAGTTGCTCTTCAGTGTTGACATGAATGATATCAATGTCTTCCTTCAACACATGATCGCTGAGAAAGTGATGATGGATCTGAATGTGCTTTGTCTTCGAGTGCTGTACTGGATTGTGAGCAATCTTGATGGCACTTTCATTGTCGCAGTAAAGGGGCACATGCTTCATGTTGATGCCATAATCCTTGAGGGTTTGCTTCATCCAGAGAAGCTGAGCGCAGCAAGATCCAATAACAATGTATTCTGATTCAGCAGTGGAGAGTGATACACAGTTCTGCTTCTTTGAAGACCAACAGACAAGAGATCATCCAAGAAAGTGACATGTTCCTGAGGTGGACTTGCAATCAAATTTGTCTCCAGCATAATCAGCTTCTGAGAATCCAACTAGATCAAACTCTGAGCCCTTTGGATACCATAATCCTAGCGTTGGGGTGTGAGCCAAATATCGAAGTATTCGCTTCACTGCGAGGTGATGCGATTCCTTTGGTGCCGCTTGGAATCGGGCACACATGCAAAAGCTAAGCATTATATCTGGCCTAGATGCACATAAATACAATAAAGAACAAATCGTGGAGCGGTATACCTTTTGATCGAACTCTTTACCATTGTCGTCGGAGCCCAATTGACCTTTGGTTGGCATTGGCGTCGTGTACCCTTTGCAGTCTTGCATTCCAAACTTCTTCAGGCAATCTTTGAGGTATTTTTCTTGTGATATGAAGATGCCATTTCTCTGTTGATGGATTTGAAGACCAAGGAAGAATTTCAGTTCTCCCATCATGGACATCTGATATTGCTCTTGCATCATATGCCCAAACTCATCACTGTATCTCTTATCAGTGCAGCTGAAGATACTGTCATCCACATAGATTTGGCCTACAAACAATTCTCCATCATATGTCTTCGTGAAGAGAGTGGGATCAAGAGAACCAGGTTTGAAGCCTTTGCTCTTCAGGAAGTCTTTGAGTGTGTCATTCCAAGCGCGAGGAGCTTGTTTAAGGCCATACAATGCCTTGTTGAGCTTGTAGACCATATCAGGACGCTTTGGATCTTCAAAACCAGGGGGTTGAGCTACATACACTTCTTCTTCAATTTTGCCGTTGAGGAAGGCACTCTTCACATCCATTTGATACAGAAGAATGTTGTTGTGGTTAGCATAGGCTAGCAGTATACGAATAGCTTCAAGCCAAGCCACAGGAGCAAAGGTTTCATCGAAGTCAATTCCTTCCACTTGTGTGTAACCTTGGGTAACGAGACGAGCTTTGTTTCTGACAACTTGACCATGCTCATCTTGCTTGTTGCGATAGATCCATTTGGTGCCAATAATATTGTGCTTGCGAGGATCAGGATGTTTGACTAGCTCCCAAACATTGTTCAGCTCAAACTATTGAAGCTCTTCTTGCATAGCTTGAATCTATTCAGGTTCCATGAAGGCTTCATCAACTTTCTTGGGTTTAGATATTGAGACAAATGCAAAGTGTCCACAGAAATTTGCTAGTTACGTAGCTCTTGATCGAGTAAGAGGACCAGGTGCATTGATGTTATCGAGAATCTTCTCAATTTGAACTTCATTGGCCACACGAGGATGAGCTGGGCGAAGACTTTGCTCTTGCTGATTACTATCTTCATCTTCAACATTGTCTTCAGGCTGAGCAGTGTCTTCATGTTGATTAGGTGCTGAAATGATGATTTCCTCTTTAGCCTGTTCCTCGGTGGGTATGATTTCTCCAGTACCCATTAGCTTGATAGATTCACTAGGAGAAGCTTCATCTAGCACATTCGGCAGGTGCTATCTTTGCGAGCCGCTAGTCTCATCGAACCGCACATCTACAGTTTCAACCACTTTATAGTGAAAGAGGTTGAAGACTCTATAGGTGTGCGAATCCTTTCCGTAACCAAGCATAAAACCTTCATGTGCTTTTGGTGCAAATTTGGAAGTGTGATGTGGATCCTTGATCAACACTTAGCACCAAAGACTTTGAAATAGCTAACGTTTGGCTTCTTACCAGTGAGTAGTTCATAGGATGTCTTCTTGAAGAACTTATGAAGATAAACTCTGTTGGTGATATGGCATGCAGTATCAATGGCTTCCGGCCAGAACTTTCCTGGAGTGTTGTACTCATCAAGCATCGTACGAGCCATCTCAATAAGGGTCCTGTTCTTGCGCTCCACGATGCCATTCTGCTGAGGTGTGCATGGAGCAGAGAGCTCATGAGTGATGCCCAGTGTACCAAGATAAGTGTCGAGGCCAGTGTTCTTGAATTCCGTGCCATTGTCACTCTTGATGTGCTTGATCTTGACGCCATAGTTGGTCATGGCGCGATTGGCGAATCGTGTGAAGACATCCTGCACTTCAGTCTTGTAGAGAATTATGTGCACCCAAGTGTATCTCGAATAATCATCAACAATAACAAATCCATAAAGATGTGCAGTGGTAGTAAGGGTAGAGTAGTGAGTAGGGACAAATAAGTCCATGTGAAGCAGCTCGAAGGGGCGTGATGTAGTCATGATTGTCTTCGAGGGATGCTTGGCCCTAGTCATCTTCCCGGCTTCACAAGCACCACATAGATGATCCTTCTTGAACTTGACGCCCTCGATGCCAATGATATGCTTCTTCTTCACGAGAGTGTGCAAGTTCCTCATGCCCGCATGTCCTAGCCTTTAATGCCAAAGCCAACACTCTGAAGCTTTTGCTAGAAGACATACGGCAAGTTGTGGTCCTGCAGAGAAATCTACCATATATAGATCACCTCTTCGATAACCTTCGAAGACTAGTGATTTGTCAGTTTCCATAAGCACAAGGCAACGATATTTTCCAAATATCACAATCATGTTCAGATCACAAAGCATTGAGACAGACATTAAGTTGTATCCAAGGGATTCAACAAGCATCACTTTATCCATGTGTTGATCCTTTGAGATAGCAACTCTACCTAAGCCCAATACTTTGCTTTTACCAGTGTCAGTGAATGTGATGTGGCTTTTAGTAGATGGACGTAGGGTTGAATCCATGAGAAGACATCGATCACCAGTCATGTGGTTAGTGCATCCACTGTCCATTATCCATTCAGTAGCTTTCGGAGTCATACCTTACAGTGCAGTTAATGGGATAGGCTTCACCAAGAGCATTGTGAAGCACAAACATATAACGAACAAGCATACTATCAAAGTTAAGATTCTTGTTTGGTAAGATAGGATGCTTGTCAAGAAACCCTGGGATGAAATAAATAGTAAGGCCATTTTGGCATTTTATCTTGCGACCCACAAGATGTTTTAGGTCCCCAGCATTGTCTTCAGAAGTCTATAATTTCCGGCTGGAGGCCTTTCCCTGCAAGAGAGGTTAATTTTTCTTAACCACCCACATCTTAAGGGGTGGCTTAGAAGCAATGAGTCTAAGTGCAGCATCTGAGAACTTTGGCTTTGGAGCCCTAGCAAATAGTTTTGCAGGAGGTGAATAGTACTCATATGAATATGCAGAAAAGTTCTTTGATTTGTGAACATAGCGTTTAGAAGAAACACGCTCATATTCATGAGTCTGATTATAATTTCCCTGCAAAACATTGGCGTTAGGGTGACCTTGTGAGGTCCTCTGTCTGTATGAAGCCTTTGAGCCATATGAAGCCTTTGGTCTGGGGTTTGTCTTCTTCCCTAGTAGTGTCATGATGACATTCACAGGAAGCTTATGAAGACATCTTTTAGGAACCCAGATCTTCTTCAAAGGTGGTCCATTCCTGCAGTTAGTACCAATAAACCTGGCAAACACTTCACCATTCTGATTCTTGAACAGCTTATAATTGGAGTCAAAAGACTCATCAATGATAATAGGGTTAGCACAAGTGAAGCCAGATAAAGTGGATGGATCTACTGAAGGATCCTTTGCAGCAACCCATGTGGTTTTGGGGTACTGCTCATGCTTCCAGTAAGAACCATCAGCATTCATTTTCCTCTTGAAACCAACACCCTCTTTCCTATGGTTTCGGTTCAAAATCTGTTTCTTGAGGACATCACATAGTGTCTGATGCCCTTTGAGGCTTTTGTACATGCCTGTTTTAAGCAATGTCTTCAACCTGGCATTCTCATCAGCAATAGTAGTGGTATCCTCAGAAGAGGGGTTAGTCACCACATCAGCAGTTGAAGATATTGCAACTTCAGAAGCAGTAGAACATTCAGCAACAGAGACAGCATTATCACACTCAAGACATTTTAAACATGATGGTACAAAATCTTCCTGAGCGGAACTGATCTGTTGAGCGAGTAGTGAATCATTCTCCTTTTGAAGATCTTCATGAGATGCTCTCAGTTTCTCTAGATCTTGCTTCCTTTGAAGATAATCATAGGAAAGCTTCTCATGAGTAGCTGAGAGGGTTTCATGATGACTTTCAAGTTCTTCATACTTAACGCGAAGATTTTTTATGTCTTCGATTAAGGACTGAGTTCGATTCATTTCATCGTCCAACAGGTCATCGCTTTTGTCTAACAATTTTTGAATGTGTTCCATAGCAGTTTGTTGTTTAGTTGCAATTTTAGCAAGGGTCTTATAGCTGGGTTTGGATTCACACTCAGAGTCATCTTCACTGGAGGTTTGAAAGTAAGCATCGCGTGAGTTTACCTTGGCACCTCATGCCATGAAGCAGTAGGTTGGAGCAGAGTCGTCCTCATCATCGGCTTCGGCGTCGGCGGTGTGACCATTGTCTTCAGTGTTGAAGATAGACTTGGCGACAAATGCCGAAGCTAGAGCCAGGCTTGCCACACCTGAATCAGACTCGTCCTCAGACTCCACCTCCGCCTCCTCAGAAGCAGACTCCTCCTCTGAATCCATCTCCTTGCCAATGAACGCACGAGCCTTGCCAGAAGAGCACTTCTTGTATGATGAAGACTTTGATGAAGACTTCGAAGAAGACTTTGAGGATTTCTTCCTTTTCTTGTCGTCAGAATCATATTCCTTGCCCTTCTT
The DNA here is from genome assembly GCA_011799875.1 of Thinopyrum elongatum. Lineage (NCBI taxonomy): Eukaryota > Viridiplantae > Streptophyta > Magnoliopsida > Poales > Poaceae > Thinopyrum > Thinopyrum elongatum. Next base: position 275,048,770 of record CM022298.1, read on the forward strand.
ATTTTTCTTGGCTTCCTTGTCCCATTGAGGACATTCAGATATGTAGTGACCAGGCTTCTTGCATTTGTGACATGTTCTCTTCTTGTGGTCACGAGTGGAAGCTTCATCGTTCTTGGAGGTGGATCTTGAAGACTTCCTGAAGCGATTTTTCTTGGAGAACTTTTGAAACTTTCTCACAAGCATCGCTAGCTCTTTGCCAATGCCTTCAGGATCATCACAACTACGGTCAGATTCTTATTCAGATGAGGAAACAGCTTTTGCCTCCAAAGCACGGGATCAGCCATAGTTGGGGCCATAGATATCTCTCTTCTCAGACAGCTGAAACTCATGTGTGTTGAGCCTCTCAAGTATGTCAGATGGATCAAGATCTTTGAAGTCAGGGCGTTCTTGAATCATCAGGGCCAAAGTATCAAATGAGCTATCAAGTGATCTCAGTGGCTTCTTCACAATTTCATGCTTGGTGATCTCAGTGGCGCCGAGTGCGCAAAGCTCATTTGTGATATCAGTGAGGCGATCGAACGTGAGCTGGACATTCTCATTGTCATTTCTCTTGAAGCGGTTAAAGAGATTGCGAAGTACATCAATCCTTGAGTCTCTCTGTGTTGAGATGCCTTCGTTGACCTTGGACAGCCAGTCCCAGACTAGCTTCACAGTTTCCCGAGCACTCACACGGCCATACTGCCCTTTGGTCAGATGACCACAGATGATGTTTTTGGCAGTTGAGTCCAATTGTGCGAAACACTTGACATCAGCAGCGGTGACACCTTCACCGACTTTGGGAACACCAGTCCTGACGACATACCAGAGGTCGATGTCAATGGCTTCAAGATGCATGCGCATCTTATTCTTCCAGTAGGGGTAATCAGTGCCATCTAAGACCGGACACGCAGTGGAGACTTTGATTATCCCTGCAGTCGACATAGCTAAAACTCCAGGTGGTTAAACTGAATCACACAGAACAAGGGAGCACCTTGCTCTGATACCAATTAAAAGTGCTAGTTATCGACTAGAGGGGGGGTGAATAGGTGATTTTTATGAAAGTCTTCAAAACACGAGGTTTTTGAAGACAAACAATCAAATTGAACCTATATGATATGCAGCGGAAGATAGACTACTCTAGATAGACCATAGTCAAGTGAGCATTGTAATGAAAGCACAAAGACTAATAGCAGCTAGGTAGTTCAGATCGGAATGGAAGACAAAATGAAGCCAAATAGGTAATAGTCTTCACACAGTGAAGTCAAACATATCAGGTAAGCAAGCAATGACTTCACAAAGATAAACTGAAATGTAAAAGAGTTGGAAGATAGAACCAGTAGCTTGGTGAAGACAAGGATTTGGTAGACCAGTTCCAGTTGCTGTGACAACTGTATGTCTGGTTATGGAGGCTGAGATTGAACTCAGAAGACCACATCTTCACCTTATTCCCCTTGAGCTAAGGACACCTAGTCCTCGCCCAATCACTCTGGTAAGTCTTCAAGGTAGACTTCCAAACCTTCATAGACTCCGTTCACCGGCGATCCACAATGACTCTTGGATCCTCAGAACATGACGCCTAACCGGCTGGAGGATATACAGTCCTCAAGTGTAACAAGTCTTCAGGTCACGCAGACAGAAAGACTTCAGTGATGCCTAAAACTCTTTGGCTCTGGGTGTTTTGGGCTTTGTCCTCTTAAGGATTTCTCTCTCAAAGGCTTCGGAGGTGGGTTGCTCTCAAACGACAAAAGCCGTGCACTAACTCTGAGCAGCCACCAATTTATGGTGTAAGGGGTGGGCTATTTATAGCCAGGAGGCAACCCGACATGATATGTCTGAATTGACCCTGGGTTACTAAGGAACCAACACGTGTCCAACAGTCGGATTTCAAACACACGGTGCAGCGTGGCTTGGGCTACAAGCAAAGCTGACTCATCCAACTCAGGATAAGATTTGCTCTCATTGTCTTCGCTCGAAGACATAGGATTTTGGGTTGAGCATCACGTCAGTCTTCTAACTTTGTTCACTTGGACCCCACTTAACAGTTCGGTGGTTCCTATGACTTAATAAAGAAGAAAAGGAAGCTACGAAAGAAACTATGTCTTCGCACTCCATAGTCTTCAAGTGAATGTCTTCACACATCATTATCTTCAATGTGAATGCCTTCACGAACCACCAATGTCTTCAATGTCTTCATACATTTTTAGGGGTCATCTCTGGTAGGAAAACCGAATCAATGAGGGACTTCTACCTGTGTTATCCTGCAATTCTCACAAACACATTAGTCCCTCAACCACGTTTGTCATCAATACTCCAAAACCAACTAGGGGTGGCACTAGATGCACTTACAGTACGAGCAAGTATAATAGAGCCTAGTCAGCTAGCTATAAGCCATTCCACATCATCAAAATCCCATCTAGAAGAGAGAGAAGGGAGGAGAGAGAGTGAAGCCGGTGCTTCACTTATCGCCGGGCTGTAGTGCGCATCACGAGAGAAAAAGAGTTGCATGTAGTCCTCAAAAGCAAACGCTGCCTTCTCCCTCCAATCAGGTGCACTCCCCTCCTTCCCCATGCATGTAAATATTGATTACTATAGTCAGCTTAGCAACTCCTCTACAGCCTGCCTTATTTTTGTGTTAAGGGTACAAGTGACATGGCACCAATATAGAGTCCGCAGTCGGCTTTTCTATTAGCCATGCTCTAATAGAGCGGCTAGTCATAGAGTTCGGACAACAGAGGAGGAGCTGGCAATAGTAGTACTCCAAAAAACTGTACTCTCACATTTTGTTTTGAGGATTAACTGTAGTCCCACATAGAAAATATAAATAATAATGCATGTTGGTGCAGCCCACGTTTTCGATAATTTGAGCCATGGGCTTGTTCGCAAATTTTATGAGCCGGTGGTTGTTCTCTTAATGGAGGGTCTATTACCAGACGTGAACGATACAAAGTGCGACCTGGCACACCGTTAGGGCTGGACCAAAAGCTCGTAGCTCGCAAGCTTAATGAGCCCTCGATAGTTCGACTTGTTATGATCATGGGTCGCTTCCTAATGAACAAAGCCAATCATCAGTTTCTTAACGAGCTTAATGAACGAGCTAACAAGTTTCACGCTAAGTTTGTTAGTAACAACACAACACATGTTTCATGTTATGTGACAAAATTGTTAACAAGCGCTCATGGGCTTAACGAGCTTCAAACGAACCGAGCCGAGTAGTGTTTTTTGCTCGTTAATCTTTCCAAGCTTAATGAGCCGAGCCTGAACGAGCATGAGCTTAATGAGCATGAACTTAACGAGCCAAGTAGCTCATTAATCGACCCCTGCACAACGCTTGGAATAAGCGGGTAACTATCTCAAAAAACAATCAAAAAGTCAAAAAAACAGAGACCCGGCACATACACAATTTTAAACGATTGTTTTGATGGAGTGAAAAAAGAAAACTACCCCACTATACGTATATATATATAGGCAGGAGCCTCCGCGCTTCCTTTCTTGAGTTGCTCTATTCACGCACTCTCATCCTCTCCATATCTAAACAAGATAGCGGTGGTAACACTATCTTTCTATCCTCACCGCTGGTTACAGATACGGATGCATCCCCTCCGTCGGGGAAGGGGAGGAGGGGCAGCGTTTAGGCTGTCGTCGACGGCGAGGGAGGAGACCCACTGCCGGCTGCACCGTTATCTATGGCCGTGCGTCGGTGCGGGAGGTCCTCCGATCCCTTCATCGCTGCCCTAGTGTGGGTGGATCTGGCCTCCCGCCGCCCACGTAGGCACACCCAGATGACCTTCAGGTATATCTTCCTTCGAAACCGGCCTAGATCTACTTCCCCAACTTGCTACATCGCTGCATGTGCATCATTTTCTACCTCTCAGCCCCCTCGTAGCTAGGCTCGATCGGATGGTCCAACGCCACCTATTTTTTTATATTGTTAGAGGTAAAGCTATTTCATGGAGTCAAATCTTGTACTTGGTTCAAACAGGAAATAAAGGGGGAAAGTTAGTATGTACATCGGACTTGGTATAAACAGGAAAGAAAGGGGGTGAAAATTGTACAGACTGGCCATCCAACTGGTCTCTTGGTCGAAAAGGAAAATATAGGGGAAATGCTGCACAGTGGTATGACCAGGACTAGATTTGCTATCCACACATACAAATAGGTGGCTAAAGTGAACAAAAATGGGACCAACCCAAATATGTTGTTTGGATGTTTGTTTCTCGGGGCAACAAACTCTGAATCACCACTTTATGCCCCGGTTTAGGTACATGGTGTTGGACTGCTGGTGCACCCACTGTCCCATGCCCTTCTAGCAAATATTTAGCTATTCTTAATCTAATACCCCTGGTAAAATGAAGCCATGCCACTATTATAAGTCATGACAAGTTTAACCAATTGTTTTTGCCCATAATTGTTTGAGACTCTGAATATTTCCTCTGTAGCTTTTTGTGCAAATAGGGATATCCATTTCACCTCATTGCTATTGCGACCTTCTGGTGCACTGCACAAAACACTTCTTAAAAGAAGTGATTTTTGTGCAGTTTAATTGGAATGTCACACCGGAACCGTTGGTTCATTTCGGTGGAACTGCACAAAGGGAGATCTGCGTTCCAATCGTCATCCTCCATATTGGCACCATAACCTTCCTTTAGGTAAGAATGATATTTAATGCATGTGTTCACCTCTATTTTGTAACTGCCATGAGAAAATAATGCTATTGTTTACTAGTACACTTGTACTCCCTCACTGACAAAACCAAATCTAACATGGAAGGCCAATCATATACTTGGTTTCACCAATTGGTGAGGAGAAAGAGAAACAGAGCAAGAAGAGGAAGACGAAGAAGAAGAAGAAGGAAATGAAGAAGATCACATGATGGTACCGTCCTATGTTATCCTGACATCTTGCTAGTGGTATTGTATTGCTGTGTTGCTACAAGTATAAGTTTACTTGAAGAAATGCACTTGTAGTACGTAGCAGAGTAGTACTTGGCTTGACAACACATCATACTAATTAACTAGATTCTGGATGCATGTGTGACCCAGCTCTACACGACCAACAGTGCCAAGGTGATCTTCCTGAAGTCGAGGCCTCAGTCGAGGCCATTCAAGGGCTCCGGCAACGTCTCCCTTACATGTGAGACGATCCTCCAGGAGCCCTTCCACTTCTGTTGTCTCTCCTGCAAGGTCACTTAATCAATTAGGAGTACTTAAGCAACACTAATTAATCGCTGCCTAATTTTCCTGTCGAAGTTAAACAAATCTTTAGTAGCACCCTATGCTGAATCATGTACGTGTGTATGTGTGTCTGTGGAAGTGGACCATGTGGTGGAGCAGAGAGGGGATCTTGGTAGTGTCATGAGATAATAATGCTATTGTTTTGCATGTCAATTTATTGCCACTGGTTCAATGAGGCAATGTTTTGCTACTATATTGTCATCATGAATTTGATGCTACTGTTAAAGTAATATGCTAATGTCTTTCTATCCTTTCTCACTAAGCTAATGAAGGTTTCACCTTGTTCCTACTTGTGCAAATAGGGATCATGTTGTGCCAATTGTACATTTTAGTGGAACTGCACAAAAAAATACAATGAATTGTATCCCAGCTAGTGCTTTAACTCTGCTGGAAGTTCTTGATAATCTTTCGATATAATCTCACCACTGGTAAACAAGAGTGATGTCAACCATACATTGGAAGTGCACAAAAATGTATACTATTGTATGATTCCAGTAAGTGCTTTATCATCTCTTCTGGGACTACTTGAATAAGCTTCTTGCTCAGGTTGGTACCGGCCTAAGGCATTCATCCATATTAGTGTGTTGTCATCTCTATTTGTATCGTGCTACTGTGTTGCTACTGTCATGAGAAACTCCTTTATCTTTGCACGTTAAATTTTTGCAACCTATGATACATGGCAATGCTTTGAGTGTTGAGCTAATTGGCACTGATTAAATAAACTAATACCTCTCTTTAAGCAACACTACTATGTTGCTAACTTTACCCATTAAGATAATGAGGGTGCTTCTATTTGTTAGTGTATGTTTCATCAACTAGTCCCACTATTACAGTAATCTCACTTTCTCAATATATGTGCCAACAGGGATACTCAATTTTGGTGGAACTGCACAAAAACTTTGGGTGCTTCATTGCCTCGACTGCATCCTTCATTTCCTGTCAGTCGCTTATCTCAGCTTCGAGTCAAAGGAAATACTAATTGATATGCTTCCTCACACAGGTTGGTACTGGTCTTTATCCTGATTATTATGCTTGTCATATGTATTGGTAATTTGGTATTGTGCTACTGTTGGCCAATTTCATAAAGGTGTAACTTGGAGCCTGAACTTGTAGGCAAATCATTACATTGGGCGATTTCATTAGAACTGCACAAAAGGATCAGATGGATAGATACTTATGCTGCTGCTATGTACTGCAAAGTTCACTCAGACAAGCATCGATGTTGACAAGAAGAAGTGGTAGAGTGAACGCCAACAATATTGCTTGGCGCATAGCCCGGAAAAATGCAGTCCAGTCTTTGGTCCCAACTTGTGCCTCTTGGTTATCGCCATGTATGCTGGTAGCAAACTGTATGGCATGGAGTCTAAAGATTCTAGACAAGTTGGTTGACGCATATATTTATCTGGCACTTAATCAGTTTGCACGCCAGGGATGCTCCATTTCAGTTGAACTGCACAAAAAATTTGGGTGGTTCATTTTATCGACCGCCTCCTTTCTTGTCTGCAATGTAGAATTTTGGTGAGCTACAGGACCAAGATGAGCCAGTAAACTAGTTGGATGAAAGTAGTGGCCAAGTTGCTCAAACCTCCCTCGGCATCGAGGCCACTATCTCGAGGATAGACCTACAAGAAAAGTTCAGACGGTCTGTGCTGCCTCTTATGTACTCGAAAGTTTGCTCGTATAAGCATTAATTTTAGCAAGAAATACCACCAAGTGAACACCATTTACCAGCCTGTACCCTAGGTAATTAAAGTTTGTCCATGGATGATATCGGCTGTGATCTCTCAATCATTTGGATGCATAAACATGCTGAACTTGTGTATATCTGAATCTTTTTGTGAAGGTTAGCTATGAATATTTTCTTGTGATCTATTAATCATTTGGATGCATAGACATGCTGAACTTGTGTATATATGAATCTTTTGAGTTGTTGATTGTGAATGTTTGCTATGAATATGAACGTGTCCTGTAAACCTGAGTTTGATACGAATGTTTACCTTTTCTGTTGTACTTATGTGTGAATTTGTTAGAATGTCTACTGTGGGATTGTGACGCGTGAGTGTCAATGACACACCTTCTTCCTGAGAAGAATTGCACCTGCTTGTTAGGGTAGCAACGGCGCACCAACTCCTTTTTTATCTTTTTGCTATATCTTCCCCCCTCCCCCGCTCAACCCCTGCCGTAATGTTTTCGACCTCAAAACAAACATAGTACTGCGTTGTTTTTGGGCCTTGATGAAAAATCAAGTGCTACTTTCTGTAGGTTGGCTCACCTAGCAAATGGGATGCTGGTCCACCACGGACTAGGAGGCTAAAAATACAAGTTGTATGGTGCAGAGGCAAGTAAAAAAATAACGCCATCGAGAGCCATCCACTAAAAAAATTGCGTCTAATGTGCTTCTTCAGTCGAGCCGCCGGCCCCCTCTTTAATTCAGTTTTCTCCATTCCTCAACCGCCAGCACGGGGAGGAAGATTATTTCCCCCTAGCGCTGCCGGGGGATTGAAGAAACACGACATCGAATCCAACACCGGCGATGGCTGCTTGTCCAAGTGATTTTCGGATAAGAAACATCATGTTTCAGAGGCAGAGCATTTAAATCAACACGCACTTTTCAAACATGGATAACAGAATGTTGGAAATTTTATTCATGGTAAAAAAATGGAACTAACAACAGGTTAACATCATGCTGATCAACATTCATGTATAGCACATCTTCATATGATGCAAAGTCAAAAAGATATGCTATTTTCAAAATGCCAAGACAATGTTGAGTGTGCGAAAAACTGGGTAAACTAGGGACTAAATTTTGGCAAGTGTTAGATATTTTTCAACTTCACCAGTTGGAATCGAACCCGGGCAGTACAACTTTTGGGTGAGAGGGCTGCAGCCACCGGGCTACTGCGGTATGTTCAAAAGAATGAAGGCGTATTCCCTGGCTCCGATTCTTTCCCGTCCGTGCGCGCTCACCGCGGCGCCGCCGTCTGTCGTTTTCAACATGCTCAACAAACGAGAGGAATCCAGAGAGGACTGTAGACCGAGAGGCTCACAGTGGGGACCCACCAGGTCCAAGGTCGTACGCAAGCAAGTGCCTCATTGGGAAAAAAAGCTTCCTCCTAATTGTATACTGACGTTGGGGCCCACGGGTTTGTCAACCTAGTCAATAAATGAAATAAATTTCCAACGAAGACTGTCATCAGGGAGCTTTTTTTTAGGGTATCGGGGATCTAGCTGGTATCATTCTTTCATAGGGCGAACAAGTATCAGCTAGGCCTAGGTTTTGTTTTTTTTAAATGTGTAGCCCACGACATACCGACACAGTGGTTTCAACTTATTTTTTTGAGGTCCATCATGTACGTACCGGCCTATGGGCCTCCCATCATAGGTTTTACTTTTTCTTAAACATCGGCAGCCCAATTTTTTTATTAAAACACAGATCTCTGTTCTATTTATCTATATATAAGAATAATAATGCCGTGTCCAATTTATGTTTTCCCTTCTAACGATATTATATATATTTATATTATTACTATTATCGTATATTTAATAGAAACTTATATATACATTATAAAAACATCCCACGTCTTATTAACTTATAAAAATAAATGTTTAACATAAGTTGGCAAGGAAAATCCTGGTTGTTTTTTACTCTCAGGCAAGGAAAATCCTGGTGATTGCGTTCAAAAGCTTGCGAAGATTTTAAGGACCAATGTAATAATAACGCGCTCATTTTTATTTTGAGCAATAACTCGCTAATTTGTTAATTTTATATATAATAAAATGTGTAGCTCCAGTTTATTTTTTGATATTAATTGCTCCTTCTAACCTAACATTAAATATACAACAAGCGCAGCTAATTCGTGTATTTCAAGAAAGTGCAAATGGGCTGTGATTTCTTAGAAAAAATTAAATGGGCCGCATTGATGCTAAATTATTTGTTCACCCATCCCAGCAAATGGACTATAAATTCTAGAAAACATGCGTTAAAAATATGACACATTTTTGCAGGCTCACATGTGGGCCAATAGGTCGAAGCCTACGCAAGACGGTATCAACTTAGTCAACAAATGATTCTGACATCCACAACCACTGGATTTATATCCAACGCCTGGCATGCACCTTCAATCTCTCGTCTTTTTCCTCCAGCACCACCGGGACCGCCTGCTCCGGCCTCTGGGGCTAGCGGCTCTGCTTAGCACTCATCGCTGTGAAGCGGTACCCCACCGCCAGCTAGGCTATCCCTCAACCACTCCACACTTCCTGTTATTCTCCACCGATTGCAGCCCCACGCCGCACCAGAACCAGTTATAACCCTTGTACTCCTCTCCGTCTATGACTCCACTAGCGCGTCTTCTCATCTCTGGGTCGTTCCCGTCCGGGGCCTCGCCATTGTCCACTGCCTTGCTGCGCTCGGCGTGGTGTGGTCAACAAACAAGAGTCATCGAAAGAGGACTGTACGTGGAGAGCCTAACAGCTGGGACCCATGAGTTCCATGGTGGCATGCAAGGAAAGTTCCTCCTTATTAAGCTGAAAAAATGTTTCCTCCCCCTGACAGCTGGGACCTATCAGCTACATCTTCGTATGCAATAAAGTGCCTCCTTATTACGCGGAAACAAATGATTCCTCCCCCTGACAGCTGGGACCCAGCAGCTATATCTTCGCACGCAAGGATGTGCGTCCTTATCTTCCCTAATAGCTGGGACCCACCCGGTCGAAGCGTACGTAGCGTTGTCTGTCTTGTCGCAAACGTGTACCTACATATTGGTCGATCGGTCTCTCTGCAATGATGAACCGTGGCCGAGTTAGTAGTGGCACATGTCATAGTAGAGCCCTAACGTAGCAGTTCAAGCTGTCCCGTCTAAACCATGTATACATAGATACAAGCACATGCCAAAAAATACGGCCACGTACGTACATACGGGCAGGGTCTCGAAATGCGTAATCATGCATACGGACGGCCAGGGCTCGTGTACATGGAGAGGCAACGGACGGCAGTGACATCGTTTTGTTCATCGGCAGCTAACCGGCTAGGTCAGAACTTAGGAAACAACGTTGTGTTCACCGGGAGCCAAGCGACTGGGTCGGAACACATCCTGTTCATCGGGAGCGAAGCCATTGGGTCGGAACGCGTCCTGTTCATCGAGAGCCAACCGGATTGAACGGAACAGCCGGAACAGGGTCTGGCATACCACAAAATGAAGCAAAACGGTCTTCTGTTCGACCGCGTACAGTCGAAACGGGGTCTTGTTCATCGGGGAGGGTCTGGCGTACCACAAAATGGAGGAAATGGACTTCTGTTTGAGTGCCTATGGTAGAAATGGGGTCCTATTGATCAGGAGGGGTGTGGCGTACAACAAAACAGAGGAAACGGACTTCTCTTGGAGCGCCTATGGTCGAAACGGGGTCCTATTCATCGGGAGGGGTGTGGCGTACCGGAAAACGGGACTCTACGGGCTACTGTTCATCCATCGTCTACTGCCTCGCTCCAGACTCCACAGGCTACTGTTCATCCACCATCGACTTCCTCCAGCCTCCACCTGCTACTGTTCATCCACCGCGGCTTCCTCATGTCTCCACCAGCTACTGTTCATCCACGGGCTACTGTTCATCCAGCCTCCACCAGCTACTGTTCAACCATCCCTCCACGGGGCCCTGTTCATCCACCCCCAACCGGCTCGGGTGTGGCGGCCTCCTCGGGGGTCCTGTTCATCCAGCGGCAATGGCATACTACCACGGGGTCCTGTTCATCCAACCCCCAATGGGAATTGTTCATCCAACCCCAACCAACCGGCTAGACTCACCACGTCTCGACTCATTCAACCAACCCCCAACAGTCACTATTCATCAAGAGGCAGGTTCGATCATCTTCAGTAAGCAGCATCAACGATCGATCGCTTGTGTTCAGTTAGCAGCAGTAGCGAAGGAATCGCTCGGGTTCAGTCAGCAGCGAAGGAATCGCTCGTGTTCAGTTAACTGCCAGGGATCGATCGCTCAAGTTCAGTAACGTAGCTAGTGCAATTGCTCGGGTTCAGTAAGCGAACACCTCACTCAGGTTTAGTTAGAGCAAAATGCCTCGCACACACGCGCGTACGTATACGAGGGAAACGCGTAAACCTCTGAACATCGCTCGGCCCCGACCACCCACCGTAACTGGGAACCCCCCGAAATTTTCCTCGCCCTCGCTTCTACCATGATTTTTTCCGTCATGGACGGCCCAAAGAATGTCATGCAGGTACGTCCTCGGCCCGCCCAGGGCAAAAAGCCCATTTTCTATCATGATTTTTTGGCATAGAAGTAGGAGCCTACCACATCTATGATGATACGTGGTTTTGTCACAATTATCGTCATAGAAGTGTCATAAGCATGACATATTTTTTCGTTCAGGCCATAATGTCATGGATGTGTCTTTTTTTTGTAGTGTTAATTATGTTTTTGCAGAGGAGACTTCAGTCTCACTAGTAGTTCCACGTGGAGTTCGATGTTGACCGAGTAGCTTGGGAATCCCGGACAGAGATCTGGTTCCTATGGAGGGTCTTGTAGATAGACAGGCTTTCTAGCCTTCTTTCTTTTCAGCTGTCTATACTCAGATAGGTTTATGCTTCCGTTTCTTGTATGACTTTGTATGTTGGGTCATGGGACCCATGTTTGTAATATCATGTTACGTATGGCTCTTCCGAGCCTTATCTATACTTGAGTTGTAGAGTTATGTTGTGATGCCATGTTGTACAACACATGCTTGCCTGTCATGCGTACGTGTAACATGTATTGCTATATGTGGGGTTCGACACCTAGTTGTGTGCCTTTGGTAGCCCTTCCTATAGGGAAATGCCTCCTAGTGCTTCCACTGAGCCTTGGTAGTTCGCTACTGCTCTGGAACACATGGATTGACCGACATGTATCCTTCTTTGCTCCTGTGTCTGTCTCTATGTGGAAATGTCATGTGTATTTACTAGAGTCCTTGTAGCTTGCTACGACTTGGTTACACACGCTGATGACCGACACATGCATTGCTGGGTTACCTATGTCTGTCGCTGTACGACTGTGCAACCTTGGTATACAACTAATCATGTTGAGCTGGGCTATCTGTCATATGGATGCTAGCGACATAATCATATACGTGACCCAAAAGACGCAAATGGTCCCTGCCAAGGTAATGGCTGCTGTAGTGGGATACTGTGTGTGAGGCCATAATGTGATATGATGTGTTACCTGCTAGATCTGAGTGTGTTAGGATCGGGGTTCTGACAGTCCTGGTGTCTCTGAATCACTGGTGGCTGAAGGGGTGCTGCAAATTATTATGGTGCTGGATCATCCCTCTTCTAATGACTTGCTGTCTTTGCTACTTGTTCTGGATGGGTGTTGTTCCCTTTTGTTATGTAGAGTCCTTGTAATTTGGTGATCCTCGTCTATGTCACTCTTACTATGTACTAGTTCGCTCTGTTTAGAACTTTTTGATTTGTGTCTCGATCATGAGAGTGTGAGCGTTGCAGATGGATGCATTTTGGTGGTTTAGCAAGAATTATGAACGTTCATGTCTCGTTGTTTATCATAGTAGTAGGCACTAGTTAGTGTTTGCATGTTCTATATATTGTTGTGTCGAATTATTTTTTGTTTCGAACTGCTGATGGTCTAAATGAGGGCATCATGATTCTCTAGTGTTTAGTGTATATATATATATATATATATATATATATATATATATATATATATATATATATATATCCTTTTTTTCAAGTAATAGTTTGAGCTTAGTGACTTTTCGATGATGCACACTTGTTTGTGCCATGTGAGGTGTCGTTGAATATGGGTCGAGTAGTAACGCAATGCCAAATAGGCCAATTATGAACTCTGAGGCTAGGCGCTAAAAAAAGAACTCTTAGGCCGACTTGTGGGCACCACCGGTGTTTTCGTGCGCTTGCCCGTCAAGAGCGTACTAGCACGCGTTCGGAATTCATGCTACCTTTTCAACTTGAATCCCCTGCCCCTCCCCCACCTCTGGAATCTCGATTCCTACTCCAGTTCCCCCAAATCCCCCTCCTCTACTCCCTATATTCAAGGGCACTATCATGTCACTGGTCAACACGAATCTTTGAGCTAGAGATCCTGAGTTCCGTCCCGCCTTCGTGCGCTGCGTCCTGTGGCTCAATAGTGGCATGGCAGCGCTTGATGGCCAGTATGCCGGCAAAGTGCTTATGGTAACCATGAACGACGACTGGCCTCCTGTCTCACCGGACAACCTAGTCAAAGCAGTTGGCATGGCCCACCACATCCAAATAAGTGACTTGCTCGTCGAAGTCTGTCTGCCACCGGCTGATTTCTTCATTAGGTTCCGGACAACTTTCAACCGCAGTCATGTGTTTGAATCTTCCCGATGTTTGTTCTACGATGGCACGCTGGTTAGCTTCAATCGGTGGTACCCAGGATGGGGCTCGGTGCCCTCTAATCTTGAGTGTTTAACAAATCTTACCTTCCACGGCATGCCTCGACGGGCTTGGAATAATGAGTCCATGAATGAGCTTATCAATGACCTACGAGGTCAGCTCTTAAGTATGTTTGTTCCACCAAACAGCTAGCTCTGACGGTTATGCCATGGATGAAGAAGCCATCCACCATACAAAAGGTGATTGGTGTGGAGATACTGGTCCAAGAACCAGGGTTGTACTATTTGTCTCCACCAAGGCCGTTGCAGACCATGTTAGGTATATACCTGTATTGAGTCTTCATGCATGTCAAAGAAGTGGTCAATCCATCAATCAAAGTCCTGCCACCGCCACTGGTGCTGGGGTCCGTCAAAGATGTCCATTACAGGAGTCAACGTAAAACTTTCCCCGTGTTGCTGAGAACGATGGATGGCAAATGGCCTAGTCCATCGTGTGTCGGAGGCCACTGCTTCTTTGGGAGAAGAGGTCGGGCTAGGTGCATGGATGTGCTCTAATTTGAGGTAACAAATGAATCTTCTCAGATACTACTTATATCTGAGCTATCGGTGTCAAGCTCTGATGTACCAATATATTTTATTATGTCATGTTCTATTTTTGTACCTGTTTTTTTAAATGGGTGTACGTTAACTTAATGTGCTAGAAGAACTTATTGTGTTGTCTGTCAATTTTCTTTGCACAACATTCGAGATATTTCCACATCATTGATCAAGACGATGAACAGTGATGTACGAGTTTGTTGGTTTCAAGATAGCCGTACTCGTAGCGGTCCACTACTCCCCCCTATGGTGCCGCCCGCATGAAATTTTTGTATGCAAGCTCAATGTGCTATGATGTTGTATATGATTGTGTCAACTATACAAGTTTATACCGAGCATCAGAAATGCATCTGGCTGAAAGATGTATGCACGAGAGTCGACTGATTGGTTTCTCTCCCTCTATCGATAACAAGTGGGACCCTCTGAATTATTTCTTCGCTCGTGACAGCTTTTAATTAGGTTTCACTAGACTCTACCTTTTTTCTTATGTTATAATTTGAGTTTAGTGACTTTAAAAAAATGTACAGTAGCCTTGTTTGGGCCATTTCAGGCATCATTTAATGTGGGCCGAGTATGTACGTAAAGTTGTGCTGTACTATACATGCCTTGTTCGTTGAACATCAATAATGCAACTGGGCCGAAAGGCGCTTGCCAGCCCAGGTTTTGTTTTGACCTAAAAAAGCGCAACCTAGCCAATGTTTTTTAAAGAAAATGCACCACTTAGTTCTATTTTTATACAAGAATGCCAAGTCCATTCTAGAATTTTTTAGAAGAAATGCCCTGAACAGACCAACATTGTTTTTTAATGCACAACTAGAAGCTTTTTTAATAGAATTCCTAGCTCAGTATTAATTCTTTATAAGAAATGCCATGTCCAAACCAACATTGTTTTTCACCCATCCCTGAAAATGGGTCTATTTCTACTTTCTTTTTAAGAATCAATTCTATTTCTACTAAAAGCAAATGGGTTCTAAATTAATAGAAATAATAAATGGGCTGCATGTCATTATTGTTTCACCCAGCCTAGTAAATAGGTGTATTCGAAAAAATAATCAAATGCGCTGTAAATTCTCAAAAATAGTAAATAGGCTATTATTATTTTCACCCAGCCTAGGAAATAGATGTATTGAAAAAAATCAAATGGGTTATAAAAACTAAATAAATGGGCTGCATGTCCGCCACAACTTTTGAAGCTGACTTTGGTGGCCAACGAGGACGAAGCCTGCGCAAGGCCTTGTGCATTTAGTCAACAGAATGATTTAATGGTCAAAAAGAGAAGTCAACAAACTATTCTGACAACAATAGCCACTGGATTGACATCCGATGGCCATCTTGTTTGTTCAATCTCCGACCTTGTTGCTCCAGCGACACTAACCATCGCCGATGGGAGCACCTGCTACTGCCTCCTGTGGTCGGCTGTGCTGCCGCGCAGGCCTCGCTGCCCCACCCTACTCCCACGGGTGGCCAGGTCATACCTGTACTCACCCACACCTTCTGTTATTGTCCAGCGATGGCAGCCTCACACCTCAGCTGAACTAGTCAACCCTCGTACTCCCATTCCCATGGGAATCCACTACCGAGTCTTCCCCGGCTCCGGGTCATTCCCTCCCTAGGCCTAGCTACATGCACTGCCTTGGTGCTCTCGGCACGGTGTCGTCAACATCATCAATGAACGACAACCATCGGAAGAGGACTATACGTGGAGAGGCTCGTAGATGGGACCCATGAGGTCCATGGTCGCACACCAAGAAGTGCCTCCTTATAATGTGCAAGGAAAATGATTCCTCCCCCTAATAGCTTGGACCCACCAGCTACATCTTCGCGCACAAGGAAGTGCCTCCTTATTACGCGCAAAAAAATGACTCCTCCCCCTGACATTCGGGACCCACCAGCTACATCTTCGCACATAGGGAAGTTCCTCCTTATTACACAAAAAATGATTCCTTCCCTGACAGCTGGGACCCACTAGCTACATCTTCACACGCAAGGAAGCGCCTCCATATGACGCGAAAAAGGGATTCCTCCCCCTGACAGCTGGGACTCACTAGCTATATCTTCGCACGCAAGGAAATACCTCCTTATCCCCCCCTGACAGTTGGGACCCACCAGGTCGACGCGTACATAGCGATATCAGTCTGGTCACAAACCAGAACATACACACTAGTCGATCGGTCTCTCTGCCACATTGATCCATGGCCGAGTAAGGAGTAGTAGCAGTTCAGGCAATCCCGTCTAAATCGTGTACACTGATACGTCTCCAACGTATCAATAATTTTTTATTGTTCCATGCTATTATAGTATCAATATTGGATTTTTATATGCATTTTTTGGGACTAGACTATTAGCCTAGTGCCAGTTGTCGTTTTTCGCTTGTTTTTGGTTTTCAGAAAATCAATATCAAACAAAGTCCAAACGACGAAAAATCTTTGGATTAATTTATTTTGGACCAGAAGGGACCCACGAAGGTTCGGGGGAAGACCGGAAGAGTCACGTGGGAGGGACAAGCTCACCTGGTGTGGGGACCGCGACTCATAAGTAGTGATCACCGAATGCACGTGTACAGTGATCCCAGAGATCAATGCTCATTGAACACACAGAAGCTGAATAACAAGAGTCTTACATCCATACATGCCGTTTTACTCAAATATGACATTTATGCCCAAGTCTTCACAAACTCGCAGCGGAAATCTTCAACGATAGCATGAACCCATGCCATCTGCCTTAACCCTACAGGCATTCTGACTGGGAAGCGTCCTAGCTCGCATGTTCGTCACCAAGGTACTCTCCATTATATCCTGTTCTTTCATGCCTGGCCAATAAAATAACCAGTGGCAAGCAAATGAGTACTTTGAATGTACTCGCAAGCAACCGATGTTTTGGAACAAGGTACAACAATGCATGATATAGCACTAAGTAGGTAATTTTGCAGAAAGCTAGATTTGAGTGCAATGACATGTCCTAACAACTTGTAAAGCATGCATCATTAGAATTCAGATATCCATGTGAACAGGGTACAAATATCAACATAAACAGTGTTTGGATCAACTCCAGCTTAATTGACATGTCAAGTCATTCAACTTGACTCAAGTAGTTCTCTCAACACACACACCAGGTTTTTGTGAACCATGGACGTAGCCCAAGAGCGGTTATCCAACTGTCCTTGACCGTGGACATGGCTATTCGAATAGTTTTACACTCTACAGAGGTTGCACACTTTACCCACAAGATCCGGGGAACTTCTGTGTCATCCACGACCCGCGGTACCTCAAGTACCCGGAGTAAGCACCCGATCACTACCTTTCCCTAGCCGTGACTAACATAGAGTCCACTCGATTGGTAGCAGCCCCCATGCCAAACATTGTCACATAATAAATTTTGTGGAGCCACGCTCCCATATTCATCACACAACACAAGCATGGGGTACCAACAGTGTGTCCGGTGCCCTGTAAAAACAGTCATGGCCGCCTATCCAAGCACGACCCCGTCCCGAGAGTGACCACACCACTCCCGTCACTAGTAATGCGGGTATCCATGTTTCCATGTTAGCACGAACTAGGTAATCAATAATGCCCTTTCCCATATAAGGGTAGAGTGGTTGCGCATGTAAGGTTGGAGTAACGGTCGCAACTTAAACCAATCCGTTTTCGAAAACAACACACACACTTGCCTCAGTACACCACTTTGTCATCAAATGGTTACCTAGCTCAACATCCTCCTCGGGCATTAGTGGCACCCGACGGGTTTTTTTTTTTGAAAAAGTCTTTGAAAATACCTTTGTCTCCATAACCATGCATATACCCATCCCATTTGCGTAGCAACTACTTTAGCATCCTATCTACTTCCACCCGCATAACCCTCATAGGAAGGTAGGGTCATGCACAATGCAAGTATCAACAAGGAAGTAACGGAGGCAACCCACCAAAGTGGTTTCCATCTCATCATGATTTCTATGCAACAAAAATAAAGTGCTATATGACATGCATAAAAAGGGTTTCATAGACATGGCCAAGGGTCTGCTTGCCTGGCTCAACAAAGTCTTCAAATCTTCTGGTCCATCTCTGGGCACTCCGTTTACTTCGTCAACTAACGTTGAAAGCAATCACAATAAGCAACACAAAAAGGTAGAAATAAAAGTGCTCTAAAAATATGAATTTGACTTTTCTAGGACATCTCTGGTAATATGAAAAATAACCAGAGTGGTTTCATTGGGATTGGATCAGTGGATATTTCTGAACATTTCAATATGATGGAATCAATGGATTTAATGGATCTGCAAGTTGTCCATAGAATGCCTTTCTATAAAAATGAGTAAAAGTACCCATTAAATCAGGCATGATTTTAGAAACATTTAGAAATTGATTTCACTGGATTTGGAGTCCCAATGAATATCCTATGGATTTTTGAAGTGGACTTATGTGGATAAATGATCTATTTGATGGATCCAGTGAGAACCAAGCACAGTAAAAATGTTCACTATGCCTCATTAAATAGATGTTGATTTATGGAGTCTCTGGAAATTTGAATCATCAAATTTGGACATGAAATGAATTAATTATGGATTTTAGGAGCTCACTGGAAAAGAAAAGAAAAAGGCTTGGGTTATACCTAAAGCGTGCACAGAGCGCAGATTAGCACCGCGGCGCACTAGGCTGGCCCAGCGGCTCGGCCACGCGGGCGACAGGGCGACGTAGAAGGCGCCTTCGGCGGAGTGCGCCTTCACCTGGGGGAGGCAGGTTTCCCTCGGTCCGTCTCCACTTGAACAGGTAGGGCCCGCCCGCTGGGTCGCTGGCGCGCGGGGCCCAGCGCTCAGGCCGTCGCCTACCTCCCGCTCGAATAGAGCAGAGGCAGGGGAGGCGAGGCCGAGCGGGCGCCGGCGTTGTCCCCGACGGCACCGGCCGCCTCCGGCGACGCCCAGCACACCGTCGGGTTCACGAGGTTGTGTCGCATCCATCGAGGTGCGCCACGGTCGCAGGGGCGGTCAGACGTGGGCACATCATCGGCCGCGGCGGGCGAGGCTGATGGTGGTGATGGAACTCGACGACACGATCACGGGGAGGAGAGGGAGAAGCGGGGGAGGGTCCCACGGTGATGTTGGAGGTGCTCTGGTGCGGTCCAGAGGGGAGGAGGAGGAGTGGTGGGTGCGAATTTAGGCGGAGGCCGACGGCAAGGCTCCGACCATGGAGGTGGTTGTAGGGCACGAGAGGAAGAATGGGTTGGCCTGGGTGGTGTACGGGAGAGAGAGGGAGCAAATGGAGCAGCGAGGGGGGCCTGGAACGGCCTTAAGTAGCCGACCTGTGGCTCACTGTGGACGCGGCGCACGGGTGGCCATGAAATCGGCTCCGATGGCCATGGGGAGCAGCTAGGGCTGCTCTGCGGTGTCCGTGGGGCTGGTGCAAGGTGCTGGGGAGTGAGAGGAGGAGCGGAGCGAGGCTAGGACAGGTCCCGTGCGCGAACAGGGAGTGGTGAGCTCGAGCGGCGCTCGGGCACGCGCGGGGTGGAGCAGGAGAGAGAGAGGGAGGAGGAGGACGACCAGCTGGCGTGTTGCGGACGTTGAGGTGGTCCTGCTTGCGTGCGGGAGGAGCTCAAGGTGGTCGGGAGCCTCGGGCAGGATGCGGCTACAGTGCAAGGGTGCACTGTAGCGCGCTCCAGAGCACGCATATGGCTGGCATTGGCATATTTTTGGCGTCCTGGGCATGGCCTCTAGTGTCTGGGGGGTCAGGAGAGGAGTAAACAAAGTTTATGTGGCATTGGATGCTCTGGAGAACCACTGGAGTGAGATAGGGGTAGAGAGAGACAGAAAGAGAAAACAGTGCTGTCCAGAGAGGGAAAGTGGGGTTTCCACCCACCAATTATTGGTCCATGACCTTGCAAGAATTACTGGAGGTAGAAGATGATCAGGGTCAGCTGTGGTAAAAATTTGAGCTCATGGAGAATAGTGGAAGGGGTCAAAATAGTGGTTTTGGTAAAATGGCAGAAGGTGTTTGATGCAAGTTGGGGCAAGCAAAAAGATTCTCCTTGACATGATATTTAACAGGATCAAATGGCATATAGCAATGAGGTTGGTCACCAAGTTTGGGCTCATTTGAAGAAGGTTTCCAATGTAACTTTGGCAAACCCTAGAAATCAACAGAAATTGATTTTACAAGATTTAGTCATGCAAATCTATTCTCCTTGATGCACCTCTTGGTTTAGTGTCATCGTTGGTATATTTGAGCATGTCCAGAAAATTTGGGATCAAAAGGAGACAGTTGGCAATGTAGAGTTGCTCAAATTTGGTTCTGGACAGAGATGGTTTTGACAAGCTTTGATCAAGTTAACCTATTCTCCAACTTGTGCCACTTGGTCTAGGTGAATTATTAGACCATTTTAGCATGTGTACCAAGTTTGAGAACATTTGGACATGTTTGGTAGTGCAAACTTGTTCAAGCTTGGAATAGGACATAAATGGTTTTGAGAAGGTTTGATGGGGCTATATTGTTCTCCATGACATGATACTTGGCAATATCATCAAATAGGCCATTTGTGACATGGTGGAATTTTGTTTGATTTAATGGAGGATATTTCCTTTGTAAATATTTCAAAAGCTTGAAATATCCAGAAAGGATTTTTGTGGGATTTGACCAATATTTTGGTCATGACCATGTGTTGAAACTCATATATATGGACATTATCTGTCCAATGAGTCTCCCTAAATTTTCTCAAATATTTTTGAAACATTAAAATAATTTTAACCTTTTAAAGACCATTTCTAGCCTTAAGAAAAAGCCTTTAAATAAAATAGTAAAACAACTTTTAAAATAATATTTGTGTGGTTTCTGGGAGTCCAATATCTAATAGGAGTCAAATATAATTTTTGAAAGATTTTTCATACCCTAAATTAAGTACTTGTAGTTCAAGCCTTAACTCAGATGTTTCTGGAAAACCTAATTTAGAAAATACGTTTTGGCCAAATTATTTTTGTAAGAAAACACATTTATGTCCTAAACACATGTCATGATCATTGGGCAAAGTTTCAGATCAAGGGAAAGAAGTATGAGAGTTGGAGGATTTATTTGATTTTTAGAGCACTTGCAAACAATAGACAAAATCCAATCAAAGCAAAGACCAAAACACTCAAAAGTTTTTGTCAAACCACATTTTTATCATGATTTATTAGCTTGAGTGTTGTGTCTTGAAAATCATGGTGTGAAAGGCCTACCCCCCTTACAAGAATCTCGTCCCCAAGATTCCCAAACTAGGCGCGGAAAGGAATACGGAAACTTGGTTCTGGGGTAGTCTTCATGTCCTCACGTTGCTTCTGCTTCCATGTGGTTCTACATTGAACCTTGAAGTACTTGAAGGTGCGGCTTTGCGTATAACATTCCACTTGATCCAGGTTGCAAATGGGTCTCTCGCGTAGGTCAGGTCGGGCTGAAGGTTGATGGATCGGTGATCGATGTCCTTGTTAGTGACCGGGTTTGTTAGGAAGTTAGAAACACTTCCGGAGTTGTGTCGCGTGGAAAACGTTGTGCACATAGGATAACTCAGGTGGCAACTCCAGTTGGCAACGGTCTTCTCTTCGTCTTGCAGTGATCTCGAAGAGGATTGATAATCTTGGTGTGAGCTTCCCTTTGACATGGAAATGCCTGGTTCTTTTGAGAGGAGTGGCTTGCAGATACACATGGTCTTTGACGCAAAAGTTTACTTCTGGACGACGGTGGTTGGTATAGTTCTTCCTCCTTGACATGGCGGTCTTCAAATGTTCTTTAACCAGATGGACGGCTCTTCTTCCGTCTTCGGGTAGACGAGTAGGTCACCAAGTAATGATGACAACCAGTTTGTCCAAGTATTCCATGAAGTCTATGGGGTACATAAGGTAGGCTGGGTATTGGTGGTGGTCTCGGTTGAGTATTGGCCAAAGTCTTCTCGACCTAGAGCCAAAGCCCATGGTCATGATCCGACCATGTTGTGGCTTGGTAGGGTTTAAGGGTTTCAAGGATTCTAGTGTGCGAGTGAACGTTTATCATATATATTATCCTTGAGCACAGTTTCTGAGATGCCAATTGTTCTATCTAGTCCTCTAAACAAATCACCTTATTCCATCGAAAGCATCATTCCGTATAGGCTAACTCCAATCATCACTCATGTTATTCATATCAGCATGACTGCCAAGAGGAGGTCTAACAAAATCATACATGTCAACGATCCCCAAACTCATATGCATGGTTATCCTCATGTAAAGTCCATACAAGCTGTTAAGCTTGAACTAAACATCATAGTCCATGTACTCAGCTTATCCATCCAGGGTCCATGGTAGTGCATCTATATCCTAAGGAAACACATTGTATACCAATCCAAGATCTTGTTTCCTTCCTATGAATCAAATCCAACGGCCCATTAACTTCACCAATACTACATGATCCATTAATTCTACAAATCCAATATCTATGGCGTTCCACATGATCTCCTAAAGTACCTATAATTCCTAAATATTTGAAAGGGCTATCTTTACTATAGTAAGTCCACCAATTTCCATTATCATGGTCAAGTAAACTCCAAGGTGAGGTGCATATAGATCCTTGAATTAAATCTGACAACAACCCAATATCCCTAGTTTATTATCTACCGAGAAACATGGTACCATGATCGAGGTCATCAGTCTAAATCCAATTTACTCTGAACCATGTATACTCACTCATCATCTATACTCCGCTAGGATCACCTATTTAATCCAAATCTCATGTCCTACGAGAATTCCTACCTGTTTCCCCCAAGTCATTATCGTAATATCAACAATCTCCTATTGATATGATCTGATCAAGTCAAATTCTTATTCCTCCAAGAATCTCATCTTGTGATCATAATTGTCCTACTAAATCCGATTTACTCAAGGGTAACGAAAGTTATGCTACCCTATTATCATGATCCCACCAAGTTCATTTACCAACATGAAAGCCTCATAATCCACCAAAGAGTCTCAGATATTTCCTTAGGGTTATAGCCTCATCAAGTCATTTGTCCTATATTCATATACCCTCAAATCGTTCTTCCCTATGGCATCATCAGATCGAGTGCTAGCTTCGAATGATAATGTGCTTGTTCACTGTGCCCACTAGTTCCATAGTGAACCCAATGATGAGTAAGGGTTACTGAAGCTTAACTAGTTCTCTTGCAATTCCGTAGGTTAAGCACATGCTTAAGGGTTCGAGCTGAAGCAACACATGAAGTCTAGAATGGTCTAGGGATGGGTTTCCAGTCTTGAGGGGTAAACATAACTCTACGGGGTTGCACTTGGTTGAGGAGCCTGTAGCGAAAGTCTTCAGTGCTAGTTGGTTACCGAGGAAGAATCCTTGGTGCATCTTGTCTTGCTGGTCCTCAGTTGATGAGAGAGATGAGAGGAAAAATAGCATAGAGGGGGGTGCCTCAAGGGGGGGTTCTATAGTGCAAGTGCAAACAAACAAGTGCCGAAAGGGCCAAACACAAGCATTAAAATAAGGTAGGTGATATAGTCGCGTACTCGTTGCCTAGGGCAAAAGGGCGACTTATATCAAAACACAAACAAATAAAAAGAAGCAACACACAATCATGGTTCTATCTGAACCATCACACGGACTCGACTTCGCATAGGGGACACACGACCCATCCTACCCTAGGGGTTCTCGGACTCAGTAGTCGTGCTTGCTTTGTGTGTTGGAGAAAAGGACTCTCAGTTTTCTGGGTCTTCCTCAGGTGTCGCTATGTCTCTTGTAGTTGTTCGATGAAATGATCTTGGTTGGGCGTGAAGAATCTTTGACAACTTCTCATCTGGTAAACTGACGGGGCGAAGGTGGTTCCTTGTGGCTGCCATTGTCCGGGTCTTCGGTTATCTCTGTAATCATGACAGTGCCTTCTTGTCTTTTAAGGCATCGAGGCTTCCAGGTAGGCAATCTTTTATGCAATAACATCAACAAGGCATGGTAGAGGTTCAACCTGTTGGTCACGTTGGTGACAACATCGACACCAAGAGTGGGGGATGAAGAGAACCGTTTTCCTGCTCAGTATAGTGAGGTGGACCAAATGGCAAGGTTCTCATTCACCGGTGGTTGCCGATACAAGAACTTAAGGACAGGGTTGCTCTCTTAGCGATGTATATCCCGATCTTGCATATTTTATGCCTGATCATTGTAGGCCAAGGTTGCATCATCCTGGGGCAGTGTCAAGGGTGTCACCATCTTCTGAGTCTTGGTTTCCTCATTCCTCGAGAAGGTATCTTTTTTTGGCATCGTCTTGTCATGGTGTCGCCAATCTTGTGTTCCAAAGATGTGACCAAACTTCTGGCAAGGTGGTTTCTTTTGAGGTTTCCCATGAGGATTACAAGGAATCCGGTGGCGAGGGGCATGAGGGTGCTAGCGACCGTTTGCAAAAATTTTGAAGGGGAAGAGATCAATAAGGAAAAAATATCTTAGTTTTCAAAAAAAACTCAAAAGGGAAGAGAGGTATAGATATTTTTTTGAAAATTAGTGATAGTCTTGGAAATAGTTTTACCCTAACTAACGACCATGCTAACTAAGGCTTCCTACAGTCAGGATGGCTCTGATACCAGCTCTGTGGGGACCCCGACTCATAAGTCGTGATCACCGAATGCACGTGTACAGTGATCCTAGAGATCAATGCTCACTGAACACACAGAAGCTGAATAACAAGAGTCTTACATCCATACATACCGTTTTACTCAAATATGACCTTTATGCCCAAGCCTTCATAAACTCACAGCGGAAATCTTCAACGATAGCGTGAACCCATGCCATCTACCTTAACCCTACAGGCATTCTGACTGGGAAGCGTCCTAGCTCGCATGTTCATCACCAAGGTACTGTCCATTATATCATGTTCTTTCATGCCTGGCCAATAAAATAACTAGTGGCAAGCCAATGAGTACTTTGAATGTACTCGCAAGCAACCCATGTTTTGGAATAAGGTACAACAATGCATGATATAGCACTAAGTAGGTAATTTTGCAGAAAGCTAGATTTGAGTGCAATGACATGTCCTAACAACTTGTAAAGCATGCATCATAAGAATTCAGATATCCATGTGAACAGGTTACAGATATCAACATAAACAGGGTTTGGATCAACTCCAGCTTAATTGACATGTCAAGTCATTCAACTTGACTCAAGTAGTTCTCTCAACACACACACCAGGTTTTCGTGAACCATGGACGTAGCCCAAGAGCGGTTATCCAACTGTCCTTGACCGTGGACATGGCTATTCGAATAGTTTTACACTCTCTAGAGGTTGCACACTTTACCCACAAGATCCGGGGAACTTCCGTGTCATCCACGACCCGCGGTACCTCAAGTGCCCGGGGTAAGCACCCGATCATTACCTTTCCCTAGCCGTGACTAACATAGAGTCCACTCGATTGGTAGCAGCCCCCATGCCAAAAATTGTCACATAATAAATTTTGTGGAGCCACGCTCCCATATTCATCACACAACACAAGCACGAGGTACCACGGTGTGTCCGGTGCCCTGTAAAAACAGTCATGGCCGCCTATCCAAGCACGACCCCGTCCCAAGAGTGACCACGCCACTCCCGTCACTAGTAATGCAGGTATCCATGTTTCCATGTTAGCACGAACTAGGTAATCAATAATGCCCTTTCGCATATAAGGGTAGAGTGGTTGCGCACGTAAGGTTGGAGTAACGGTCGCAACTTAAACCAATCCGTTTTCGAAAACAACACACACACTTGCCTCAGTACAACACTTCGTCATCAAGTGGTTACCTAGCTCAACATCCTCCTCGGGCATTAGTGGCACCCAACGGGTTTTTTTTTTGAAAAAGTCTTTGAAAATACCTTTGTCTCCATAAACATGCATATACCCGTCCCATTTGCGTAGCAACAACTTTAGCATCCTATCTTCTTCCACCCGCATAACCCTCATAGGAAGGTAGGGTCATGCACAATGCAAGTATCAACAAGGAAGTAACGGAGGCAACCCACCAAAGTGGTTACCATCTCATCATGATTTCGATGCAACAAAAATAAAAGTGCTATATGACATGCATAAAAAGGGTTTCATAGACATGGCAAGGGGGCTGCTTGCCTGGCTCAACAAAGTCTTCAAATCTTCTGGTCCATCTCTGGGCATTCCGT
The DNA here is from genome assembly GCA_011799875.1 of Thinopyrum elongatum. Lineage (NCBI taxonomy): Eukaryota > Viridiplantae > Streptophyta > Magnoliopsida > Poales > Poaceae > Thinopyrum > Thinopyrum elongatum. The sequence goes on from CM022298.1 coordinate 275,075,074, forward strand.
TTACTTCGTCAACTAACGTTGAAAGCAATCACAATAAGCAACACAAAAAGGTAGAAATAAAAGTGCTCTAAAAATATGAATTTGACTTTTCTAGGACATCTCTGGTTATATGAAAAATAACCAGAGTAGTTTCATTGGGATTGGATCAGTGGATATTTCTGAACATTTCAATATGATGGAATCAATGGATTTAATGGATCTGCAAGTTGTCCACAGAATGCCTTTCTATAAAAATGAGTAAAAGTACCAATTAAATCAGGCATGATTTTATAAACATTTAGAAATTGGTTTCACAGGATCTGGAGTCCAAATGAATATCCTATGGATTTTTGAAGTGGACTTATGTGGATAAATGACCTATTTGATGGATCTAGTGAGAACCAAGCACAATAAAAACGTTCACTATGCCTCATTAAATAGATGTTGATTCATGGAGTCTCTGGAAATTTGAATCATCAAATTTGGACATGAAATGAATTAATTATGGATTTTAGGAGCTCACTGGAAAAGAAAAAAAAAGGCTTGGGTTATACCTAAAGCGCGCACAGAGCGCAGATTAGCACCACGGTGCACCGGGCTGGCCCAGCGGCTCGGCCATGCGGGCGACAGGGCGGCGTCGAAGGCGCCTTCGACGGAGTGCACCTTCGCCTGGGGGAGACAGGTTTCCCCCGGTCCGTCTCCACTTAAACGGGCGGGGCCCGCCCGCTGGGTCGCTGGCGCGCGGGGCCCAGCGCTCAGGCCGTCGCCTACCTCCCGCTCGAATAGAGCAGAGGCAGGGCAGGCGAGGCCGAGCGGGCGCTGGCGTTCTCCCCGACGGCACCGGCCGCCTCCAGCGACGCCCAGCACACCATCGGGTTCAGGAGGTTGTGCCGCATCCGTCGAGGGGCGCCACGGTCGCAGGGGCAGTCAGACTTGGGCACATCATCGGCCGCGGTGGGCGAGGCCAACGGTGGTGATGGAACTCGACGACACGACCATGGGGAGGAGAGGGAGAAGCGCGGGAGGGTCCTGCGGTGATGTTGGAGGTGCTTTGGTGTGGTCCAGAGGGAAGGAGGAGGAGTGGTGGGTGCGAATTTAGGCGGAGGCCGACGGCAAGGCTCCGGCCATGGAGGTGGTTGTAGGGCACAAGAGGAAGAATGGGTTGGCCTGGGTGGTGTACGGGAGAGAGAGGGAGCAAATGGAGCAGTGAGGAGGGCCTGGAACGGCCTTAAGTAGCTGACTCGTGGCTCACCGTGCACGCGGCGCACGGGTGGCCGCGAAATCGGCTCCGGTGGCCATGGGGAGGAGCTAGGGCTGCTCTGCGGTGTCCGTGGGGCTGGTGCAAGGTGCTGGGGAGTGAGAGGAGGAGCGGAGGAGGCTGGGTCAGGTCCCGCACGCGAACAGGGAGTGGCGAGCTCGGGTGGCGCTCGGGCACGCGCGGGGTGGAGCAGGAGAGAGAGGGAGGAGGAGGACGACAAGCTGGCGTGTTGCGGACGTCGAGGTGGTCCTGCTAGCGTGCGGGAGGAGCTCAAGGTGGTCGGGAGCCTCGGGCAGGACGCGGCTACAGTTCAAGGGTGCACTGTAGTGCGCTCCAGAGCATGCATATGGCTGGCATTGGCTTATTTTTGGCGTCCAGGGCGTGGCTTCTAGTGTCTAGGGGGTCAGGGGAGGAGTAAACAAAGTTTATGTGGCATTTGATGCTCTGGAGAACCACTGGAGTGAGATAGGGGTAGAGAGAGACAGGAAGAGAAAACAGTGCTGTCCAGAGAGGGAAAGTGGGGTTTCCACCCACCAATTATTGGTCCATGACCTAGCAAGAATTACTGGAGGTAGAAGATGATCAGGGTCAGCTGTGGTAATGATTTGAGCTCATGGAGAATAGTGGAAGGGGTCAAAACAGTGGTTTTGGTAAAATGGCAGAAGGTGTTTGATGCAAGTTGGGGCAAGCAAAAAGATTCTCCTTGACATGATATTTAACAGGATAAAATGGCATATAGCAATGAGGTTGGTCACCAAGTTTGGGCTCATTTGAAGAAGGTTTCCAATGTAACTTTGGCAAACCCGAGAAATCAACAGAAATGGATTTTCCAAGATTTAGTCATGCAAATATATTCTCCTTGATGCACCTCTTGCTGTAGTGTCATCATTTGTATATTTGAGCATGTCCAGAAAATTTGGGATCAAAAGGAGACTGTTGACATTGTAGAGTTGCTCAAATTTGGTTCTGGACAGAGATGGTTTTGACAAGCTTTGATCAAGTTAACCTATTCTCCAACTTGTGCCACTTGGTCTAGCTGAATTATTAGACCATTTTAGCATGTGTACCAAGTTTGAGAACATTTGGACATGTTTGGTAGTGCAAAGTTGTTCAAGCTTAGAATAGGACATAGATGGTTTTGAGAAGGTTTGATGGGGCTATATTGTTCTCCATGACATGAGACTTGGCAATATCATCAAATAGGCCATTTGTGACATGGTGGAAGTTTCTTGGATTTAATGGAGAATATTTCCATTGTAAATATTTTAAAAGCTTGAAATATCCAGAAAGGATTTTTGAGGGATTTGACCAATTGTTTGGTCATGACCATGTGTTGAAACTCATATATATGGACATTATCTGTCCAATGAGTCTACCTAAATTTTCTCAAATATTTTTGAAACATTAAAATAATTTTAACCTTTTAAAGACCATTTCTGGCCTTAAGAAAAAGCCTTTAAATAAAATAGTAAAACAACTTTTAAAATAATATTTGTGTGGTTTCTGGGAGTCCTATATCTAATAGGAGTCAAATATAATTTTTGAAAGATTTTTCATACCCTAAATTAAGTACTTGTAGTTCAAGCCTTAACTCAAGGGTTTTTTGGAAAACCTAATTTAGGAAATACTTTTGGCCAAATTATTTTTGTAAGAAAACACATTTATGTCCTAAACACATGTCATGATCATTGGGAAAAGTTTCAGATCAAGGGAAAGAAGTATGAGAGTTGGAGGATTTATTTGATTTTTTGAGCACTTGCAAACAGCAGACAAAATCAAATCAAAGCAAAGACCAAAACACTCAAAAGTTTTTGTCAAACCACATTTTTATCATGATTTATTAGCTTGAGTGTTGTGGCTTGAAAATCAGGGTGTGACACCAGGCACGCGCCAGGGGGGTGCCTCTGAGCTTGTGGGGCCTCCGTGGCACCTCTTGACTTAATTCCGCCTTTATAAATTCCAAAATATTCCTAATATACCATCGAGCCACCTGAAACACTTTTTCCGCCGCCGCAAGCTTTTGTTCTTTCGTGATCCCATCTGGGGGCCTTTTCCGGTACTCTGTCGGAGGGGGAATCAATCACGGAGGGCTTCTACATCATCCTTGCTGCCTTCCGATGATGCGTCAGTAGTTCACCACAGACCTATGGGTCCGTAGCTAGTAGCTAGATGGCTTCTTCTCTGTCTTTGATCTTCAATACAATGTTCTCCTTGATGTTCTCTGAGTTCTATCCGGTGTAATCTTCTTTTGTGGTGTGTTTGTTGGGATCTGATGAATTGTGGGTTTATGATATGAATATTCATGAGAATTAATTGAGTCTTTTCTGAACTTTATTATGCATGATTTTTATAGCTTTGTATTTCTCCAATCTATCCATTTGGTTTGGCCAACTACATTGATTTATCTTCAGTGGGAGAGCTTCTTTGTGATGTGTTCAATCTTGCGATGCTCTATCCCAGTGACAGAAAGGGACAAGACACGCATTTGTATTGTTGTCTTTAAAGGTAAAACGACGGGGTTTATTCATATTGATTGGGATAACTTTGTCTACATCATTTCATCTTGCTTAAGGTGTTACTCTATTTTTTTAACTTAATACCCGAGATGCATGCTGGATAGCGGTCGATGGGTGGCATAATAGTAGTACATGCAGCCAGGAGTTGGTCTAGTTGTCTCGGACGTGATGCCTATATACATGATCATTGCCATGGATATCATCATAACTATGCGCTTTTCTATCAATTGCCCAACAGTAATTTGTTCACCCACCATATGCTATGTGTTCGAGAGAGAAGCCTCTAGTGAAAACTATGGTCCCCGGGTCTACTTTTATCATATATATATATATATATATATATATATATATATATATATATAAACCAAAATATCCTTGCTGCAATTTTATTTCTTTTTATTTTGTTTTGCAATTTAGCTATCTACCACGACAACATTTGATCCTTGCAAGTAACGAGTTCAAGGGGATTGACAACCCTCTTGCCCGTGTTGGGTGCAAGTATTTGCTTTTGTGTGTGTGCAGGTGCTATTCACGAGGCTTGCATGATTCACCTACTGGATTGATACCTTGGTTCTCACTGAGGGAAATACTTATGTCTACTATGATGCATCCTTTCCTCTTCAGGGAAAATCCCAATACAACTCACAAGTAGGAGGAAGAATTTCTAGCACCGTTGCCAGGGAGACATCATCAAAACCTATCAAGTACCTTCACACATACTATCATCTACTGGCTCTACTTTTTATTTGCCTTTGTCTCTCATTTTCATCTCCCTCCACCTCTCAAAAAATCAAAAATAGCAAAAATATCTTGTGTGCTATCTTTGCTTGTGCTGCCGTGTGCCTTCTACTTGCTTGCTTCTTCGCTTGCTAAAAATTATTACTATGGATCCTGTCGTGCATATGACAATCTATGGGACCAGCAAAGGCCCCTTTGTGGTTCGACTGGGAGATCAACGTGCACAAAGAGCAGATCCAACAATCAACACAGTGGTTTACCCAGGTTCGGGCCGCTGTGAAGCGTAAAGCCCTACTCCTGCTTTGTTGTATTGGATGTATGAAGCTCAAGTACAAGCAGCGCAACTTGCCGGCAAGGTTGCGCGGGAAGTGCAGCTACACATGTAAATGAGCAAAGTGTCGACCTTTGTAAAGGTAGCCATGTGTCGGGGGATTGATTCTGAGCGATGGGAAATCCTCCAAAAACCCTAGTTCGAGCTCTACGGGCCTGGCTTTGCGTCTATCAGGCTACAAGCTAGGCACGGCGAGGACACAACGAGCTACCCAGGTTCGGGCCACCTTGCGGTGTAATACCCTACTCCTTCTTGGTTGTATTTGCTTGTGGACAGTGCTCTTGGAGTTACAAGGTGAGCCGGAGCTCAAGGGTGCTAGCAATGGCGCTACGGTTTTGGCAGGAGCCAGTTGGTTGATCCCCCGCTACGATGGCCACACTGCCCCTTATATAGATGCCTTGGGCCTCTTCCCCAAAAATATGAGCGGGAAGGGCTACCACAGGCGGCAATTCGAAAGGGGACAGGCGCTTGTGCTTCTCTGACAAAAGGTGGTCTTCGCCTGCAAAAGGTGCTATCCATGACGCGCCAAGGGCTCCATGATGAGCTCTGTCCTGCCGCGCCACCATCTTGGTCTTCCATCACCAAAGGGGAAACCCCTGGGACTTGCTTTGGGGGCAGGTTGGCACAACTGCTCCCTTAGCACCAAAGAGGAAATTTTCCTGGCAGCCAAGGTTGGTGCCCGCTTTATCGATGCCACCAACGTGATGGGTGGCACCCACACCGCATGTCTCCTCGGGAGGCCTCGAGAGAGGGCGCCTCGTGAGGGGGGCCTCACGAGGCTGCCTATAGGAGTGGTCGATTCGGTGAAGTTCTTGTGGAAGAGAGCCCCTCGCAGGGCAGGGCCCGCGTGAGGCTGCTTGCTTCGTAGTGCCCGCTGGTGGGCTGCCTCTTGATTTGGGCCAAGCGGCCTTTCCTGGGCCGTAGGTAGGTGGCCCGTGGTACCCTGGTTCCCGCTAGGCCAACAGTAGCCCTCAGGCCCGTGGCGCGCACGTTCCGCCCACTGGGGAGGGACGAAACGACGCGGGGCCTAGGATTGCCGGGCCCAGGTAGGGACGCGTGGCAGCACGACGGAGCAGGGACGCCCCCACTCCCCACGACGCGTTGGTAACAACCATCTTGGGCATAAAGCTTGCCCGCGCTGGACACGGGAACATCATTTCTTCTCATCTATTGTCTGCCTTCCTGCGCACTACTCCTTTGCTCCCTCTGCTCCTGTTCTCCGATGCCGCTGCCACCGCGAAGAGCAAGGTAGATGCGTCGGGGCCAGGCCAGGCATTGCTGAAGTCCATCATCCTCAATGAGGAGGGTTTGGATAAGGTGCAGACGATGATGGCTAGCACCCATAATGAAATGGGGTGACGAGGATCTGACTAGCGTCACACTCGTCCACCCTGCGGGAGGGCACGACATTCCCCTTCTTCCTCCACTCCGTCTTTGTTGGGCTGTTGCCGCCCTTTTCTGATTTATTCAACGCCGTCCTCAGCCATTACTAGATCCATGCGCTGCATTTGCACCCGAACTCCATCCTCCTCCTTTCCACTTTTGCCTACCTGTGCGAGGCCTTTATGGGGGTGCTACCCTTGGTGGCATTCTCCCAGAGGTTCTTCAGTCTGCAGCTAACAGCGGCAGACCAGTGCTCTGCTTGCATGTCATTCCTCATGGCTAATGGCATGAGCGAGCACATCGTTGATATGTGCACCCCAAAGAAGGTGGATGGCTTCTGGTAGGGCTGGATCTTTATGGACGCGGGCTAGTTCAGCCCCCTTCTCAAGGCTCCGGAAGCGCCCGCGGTGCCGAGCTCCGATTGGGAGCACGCTGACTTTGATGACACCGCGTTGGAGCCGGTAATGGTGAGGATGCAGGTACTGCATGAAGGCAAGCTCACCACGGGCATGGTCGCCAAGGAGTTCGTGCGTAAGCGCATTGCTCCCCTCCAGAAACGCATGTGTACGGTGTGGACCCACGCTGGCTTGGAGGACCCAATGAGGCTGAGTGATGACCGCCTGTCATCCGAAGTAGTGGACGGGCTGGTGAGTGTCCTATTCGTTGAAGAAACGACCTTTCCCTTGGTCGCCGCGACTTCGGTGTACTGCTTCAGGAACCGGGAAGACGTGAGAGCGGGCATGCCATGGTTCGACCAATGGGGGTTGGTGCCCGAGGGTCTCGCGGGGCCTCGTGACAACCCCTTCCAGGTGATGCCAGGCCCAGGAGGCGACGCTGGCCTCAGGGCGTCAACGCACGCCACCAAGGAGAGCATGGGGCCAGCGTCCCGGCTGAGCCACCACCGCCTCCTGGTTGACCTCAGCGACGACAACTCTGACGACCTCGAGGGGTTCCGGGTCACGCCCTCTCGAGCCGCAGCTCCGGAGGATGAGGAGGCCCCGTGTCACGGCGATGTGCTTCGCGAGGGCGGCGCTCCGGTTGAAGTCCCAGGAGGGGGCTCTGACGGGCCCCATGGCGATGCTTCGGGGGCCAGCCCGAGCGGGCCTGTGAGGCGCGACAGCGGTGGCCGCTCCAGCCGGGCACGGAAGAAAAGGAAGTGGATTCCGCTGGATGATTAAGTTCCTCTCGTTTTGTCCCTTCATTAGTGCTTTCTCCCTCCTCTCGCGAGAGTCGGGCTGAGTTTTTTTGGTGGTGCAGGGGCCCTCCGTCGAAGAAGAAAACAGTTCTCGGGGCAGACGGGGCCGTGAAGACGACAGCGCCCCCGCAGGAGATGCAGAATGAAGAGCTGTCGGTTTCCTCGTCTAGCCTGGAGGGGCATGGGGTAGACGGTGAAAGAGGACGCGCAGCGCCCCCCAGCCATGCATGGAGGCAACCCCGTCCACTGAAGCCAGTGGGCCCCCGAGGGAGGCCCTCGCTGGTGCAATGGCGTTGGAGGCGCCCGACACAGGGGAATGCGACATCCCAGAGAATGCCGTGAGGCCGCGCCCCTCGGAGGACCCCGCGCTGAGCAGGGCGGCGGGCGCTGACGGAGCGGTCACGATGAGCCTCGGGTGCTCGCTGGTGAGGCAGGTACCAGTGGTCGCCACGCCAAGTTCCGGTCACGCGGAGGCGGAGAGCCGGGCCAAGGAGAACTTCCCGCCCCCGACGAGGGAGGAGGTTCCCGTGGGCGAGGACCCTGCTGTGTTAGGAGGGACCACAACCCCCGGGCCCTCGCAGCCAGTGGAGACGGAGAGGGAAGATGGGTCGGGCGCACCCTGGGCCCTGGCGCTCGTAGGCAGCAGCGCTCTGCTGTGGCTCGGGACTCTGCACCATGCCAAGTCAGCCCTCTCTAGCCTCGAGGCTGACCTCATGGCTGAGGAGGCGAATCTCTGACAGGAGCGGGTGTGCCTCGCGGAGGGTTGGCGACAGCTAAGCATGGCTGTCAAGCTGGGGCAACGGCATGAGGAAGCCGCGCAGGAGAAATGCGAAGAGGGTGCCCAGAAGGCCAAGGAGCTCCTTGGCGGGGCTATCTGGGACGCAGACAAGGCCGCCCGACGGCTTGCTGATGTGGAGGCCACGAAAAAGGCCTTGATGGATCGTGCCGCGGCTTACGAAGCCCGCCTCGCCCCTCGAGGGGATGCACTTGCTGGAAACGTAGCATGCAATTTCAAAAAAATTCCTACGCTCATGCAAGATCTATCTAGGAGATGCATAGGAATGAGGGGGAAGAGTGTGTCTACGTACCCTCATAGACCGTAAGCGGAAGCGTTTCACAACGCGGTTGATGTAGTCGAACTTTCTTCGCGCTCCACCGATCCAGTACCGAACGTACGGCACCTCCGAGTTCTGCACACGTTCAGCTCGATGACGTCCCTCGCCTTCTTGATCCAGCAAGATGTCGAGGAAGTAGATGAGTTCCGTCAGCACGACGGCGTGGTGACGGTGATGGTGAAGTGATCCGCGCAGGGCTTTGCCTAAGCACCGCGAGAATATGACCGAGGGTGTAATATGTGGAGGGGGGCGCCGCACACGGCTAACAATTGATGTTCTCTGTTCTAGGCGCCCCCTCCCCACGTATATATAGGTGGGAGGGGGAGGGGAGCAGCAAGGGTGTGCCCCATGTAGGAGAAATCCTACTTGGGGTCCTCCCCAATTCGGCCTCCCCCCTTCCATAATTGCCGGAGGGGGAAAAGGGAAGAGGAAGGAGAGAAGGAAAGGGGGGCCGAACCCCCTCTTTCCCTTCCCCCACTCGGCCTCCTTCCATGAGGGGGCCGTGCCACCCCTTGTGGGCTGTTGTGATCCCCTTATATGGCCCATATCTTTCTCCCGGGGGTTCCGGTAACCCCCCCGGTACTACGATAAATACCCGATACTATCCGGAACACTTCCGGTGTCCGAATACTATCATCCTATATATCAATCTATACCTCTCGACCATTTCAAGACTCTTCGTCATGTCCGTGATATCATTCGTGACTCCGAACAACATTCGGTCACCAAATCACATAACTCATATAATACTAAATCGTCATCGAACGTTAAGCGTGCAGACCCTACGGGTTCGAGAACTATGTAGACATGACCGAGACACTTCTCCGGTTAATAACCAATAGCAGAACCTGGATGCTCATATTGGCTCCCACATATTCTACGAAGATCTTTATCGGTCGAACATTTATGACAACATACGTTATTCCCTTTGTCCATCGGTATGTTACTTGCCCGAGATTCGATCGTCGGTATCCACATACCTAGTTCAATCTCGTTACTGGCAAGTCTCTTTACTCGTTTCATAATACATCATCCTGTAACTAACTCATTAGTCACTTTGCTTGCAAGGCTTCTTATGATATGCATTACCGAGAGGGCCCAGAGATACCTCTCCGATACTTGGAGTGACAAATCCTAATCTCGATCTATGCCAACCCAACAAACACCTTCGGAGATACCTGTAGAGCATCTTTATGATCACCCAGTTACGTTGTGATGTTTGATAGCACACAAGGCATTCCTACGGTATCCGGGAGTTGCATAATCTCATAGTTGAAGGAATATGTATTTGGCATGAAGAAAGCAATAGCAATAAAACTGAACGATCATTATGCTAAGCTAACAGGTGGGTCTTGTCCATCACATCATTCTCCTAATGATGTGATCCTGTTATCAAATGACAACACATGTACATGGTTAGGAAACCTTAACCATGTTTGATCAACGAGCTAGTCTAGTAGAGGCTTACTAGGGACACACGGTATTTTTTTATGTATTCACACATGTATTTAAGTTTCCGATCAACACAATTCTAGCATGAATAATAAACCTTTATCATGAATAAGGAAATATAAAATAACAACTTTATTATTGCCTCTAGGGCATATTTCCTTCAGCCTCCCACTTGCACTAGAGTCAATAATCTAGTTCACATCGCCATGTGATTTAACACCAATAGTTCGCATCGTCATGTGATTAACACCCATAGTTCACATCGCTATGTGACCAACACCCAAAGGGTTTACTAGAGTCAATAATCTAGTTCACATCGCCATGTGATTAACACCCAAAGAGTACTAAGGTGTGATCATGCTTTGCTTGTGAGAGAAGTTTAGTCAATGGGTCTGTCATATTCAGATCCGTATGTATTTTGCAAATTTCTATGTCTACAATGCTCTGCATGGAGCTACTTTAGCTAATTGCTCCCACTTTCAATATGTATCCAGATTGAGACTCATAGTCATCTGAATCGGTGTCAAAGCTTGCATCGATGTAACCCTTTACGACGAACTCTTTATCACCTCCATAACCGAGAAAATATTTCCTTAGTTCTCTAAGGATAATTTTTGACCGTTGTCCAGTGATCTACTCCTAGATCACTATTGTACCCCCTTGCCAAACTCATGGCAAGGTACACAATAGGTCTGGTATATAGCATGGCATACTTTACAGAACCTATGGCTGAGGCATAGGGAATGACCTTCATTCTCTCTCTATCTTCTGCCGTGGTCGGGCTTTGAGTCTTACTGAACTTCACACCTTACAATACAGGCTAGAACTCCTTCTTTGACTGATCCATTTTGAACTCCTTCAAAATCTTGTCAAGGTATGTACTCATTCAAAATCTTATCAAGCGTCTTGATCTATCTCTATAGATCTTGATGCCTAATATGTAAGCAGCTTCACCGAGGTCTTTCATTGAAAAAAATCTTATTCAAGTATCCTTTTATGCTATCTAGAAATTCTATATCATTTCTAATCAGCAATATGTCATCCACATATAATATTAGAAATGCTACAGAGCTCCCACTCACTTTCTTGTAAATACAGGCTTCACCGAAAGTCTGTATAAAACCATATGCCTTGATCACCTCATCAAAGCGTATATTCCAACTCCGAGATGCTTGCACTAGTCCATAGATGGATCGTTGGAGCTTGCACACTTTGTTAGCACCTCTAGGATCGACAAAACCTTCTGGTTGCATCATATACAACTCTTCTTTAAGAAATCCATTAAGGAATGCAGTTTTGACGTCCATTTACCAGATTTCATAATCATAAAATGCGGCAATTGCTAACATGATTCGGACGGACTTAAGCATCGCTACGGGTGAGAAAGTCTCAATGTAGTCAACCCCTTGAACTTGTCGAAAAACCTTTTCGATAAGTCAAGCTTTGTAGACAGTAACATTACCATCAATGTCAGTCTTCTTCTTGAAGATCCATTTATTCTCTATGGCTTGCCGATCATCGGGCAAATCCACCAAAGTCCACACTTTGTTCTCATATATGGATCCTATCTCAGATTTCATGGCCTCAAGCCATTTGTCAGAATCTGGGCTCATCATAGCTTCTTCATAGTTCGTAGGTTCGCCTTGGTCTAGTCACATGACTTCCAGGACAGGATTACCGTACCACTCTGGTGCGGATCGTGCTCTGGTTGACCTATGAAGTTTAGTAGTAACTTGATCTGAAGTTTCATGATCATCATTATTAGCTTCCTCTCTAGTTGGTGTAGGCATCACAGGAATGGTTTTCTGTGATGTGCTACTTTCCAATTCGAGAGAAGGTACAATTACCTCATCAAGTTCTACTTTCCTCCCACTCACTTCTTTTGAGAGAAACTTCTTCTCTAGAAAGGTTCCATTTTTGGCAACAAAGATCTTGCCTTCGGATCTGTGGTAGAAGGTGTACCCAATTGTTTCCTTAGGGTATCCTATGAAGATGCTCTTCTCTGATTTGGGTTCGAGCTTATCAGGCTGAAGCCTTTTGACATAAGTGTCGCAACCCCAAACTTTAAGAAACGACAGCTTAGGTTTCTTGCCAAACCACAGTTCATATGGTGTCGTCTCAACGGATTTAGACGGTGCCCTATTTAACGTGAATGCAGCTGTCTCTGATGCATAACCCCAAAAACGATAGTGGTAAATCGGTAAGAGACATCATAGAACGCACCATGTCTAATAAAGTACGGTTACGACGTTCGGACACACCATTACGTTGTGGTGTTCCAGGTGGCATGAATTGTGAAACTATTCCACATTGTTTAAAATGAAGGCCAAACTCGTAACTCAAATATTCGCCTCCGCGATCAGATCGTAGAAACTTTATTTTCTTGTTACGATGATTCTACACTTCACTCTGAAATTCTTTGAACTTTTCAAATGTTTTAGACTTGTGTTTCATCAAGTAGATATATCCATACCTACTCAAATCATCTGTGAAGGTCAGAAAATAACGATACCCGCCGCGTGCTTCAACACTCATCGGACCGCATACATCAGTATGTATTATTTCCAATAAGTCATTAGCTCGCTCCATTGTTCCGGAGAACGGAGTTTTAGTCATCTTGCCCATGAGGCATGGTTCGCAAGTATCAAATGATTCATAATCAAGTGATTCCAAAAGCCCATCTGCATGGAGTTTCTTCATGTGCTTTACACCAATATGACCTAAACGACAGTGCCACAAATATGTTGCACTATCATTATTAACTTTGCATCTTTTGGCATCAATATTATGAATATGTGTATCACTACGATCGAGATTCAATAAACCATTTACATTGGGTGTATGACCATAGAAGGTTTTATTCATTTAAACAGAACAACAATTATTCTTTGACTTAAATGAATAACCGTATCGCAATAAACATGATCCAATCATATTCATGCTCAACGCAAACACCAAATAACATTTATTTATTTAGGTCCAACACTAATCCCGAAGGTAGAGGGAGTGTGCGATGGTGATCTTATCAACCTTGGAATCACTTCCAACACACATCGTCACCTCGTCATTAACTAGTCTCTGTTCATTTTGCAACTCCTGTTTCGAGTTACTAATCTTAGAAACTGAACTGGTATCAAATACCCAGGGGCTACCATGAACACTAGTAAAATACACATCAATAACATGTATATCAAATATACCTTTGTTCACTTTGCCATCCTTCTTATCCGCCAAGTATTTGGCGCAGTTCCACTTCCAGTGACCATTTCCTTCACAGTAGAAGCACTCAGTTTCAGGCTTAGGTTCAGCTTTGGGCTTCTTCACAGGAGTGACAACTTGCTTGCCATTCTTCTTGAAGTTCCCCTTTCTTTCCCTTGCCCTTTTTCTTGAAACTAGTGGTTTTGTTAACCATCCACACTTGATGCTCTTTCTTGATTTCTACCTTCGCCGATTTTAGCATCGCGAAGAGCTTGGGAATCGTTTTCGTCATCCCTTGCATATTATAGTTCATCACGAAGTTCTAGTAGCTTAGTGATGGTGACTAGAGAACTCTGTCAATCACTATCTTATCTGGAAGATTAACTCCCACTTGATTCAAGCAATTGTAGTACTCAGACATTCTGAACACATGCTCACTAGCTGAGCTACTCTCCTCCATATTGTAGGCAAAGTACTTGTCAGAGGTCTCATACCTCTCGACACGGGCATGAGTCTGAAATACCAATTTCAGCTCTTGGAACATCTCATATGCTCTGTGCCGTTCAAAATGTCTTTGGAGCTCCGATACTAAGCCGTAAAGCATGGCGCACTAAACTATCAAGTAGTCATCATATCGAGCTTGTAAAACATTCATAATGTCTGCATAAGCTCCTGCAATAGGTCTGTCACCTAGCGGTGCATCAAGGACATAATTCTTTTGGGCAGCAATGAGGATAATCCTCAGATCATGGACCTAGTCCGCATTATTGCTACCATCATATTTCAACTTATTTTTCTCTAGGAACATATCAAAAAAATATAGGACCTATATCGCGAGCTATTGATCTATAACATAGATATGCAAAATACTATCAGGACTAAGTTCATGATAAATTAAGTTCAATTAATAAAATTACTTAAGAACTCCCACTTAAATAGACATCCCTCAAGTCATCTAAGTGATACGTGATCCAAATCTACTAACCCATGTTTGATCATCACGTGAGATGGGGTAGTCATCAATGGTGAACATCTCTATGTTGATCATATCTACTATATGATTCACGTTCGACCTTTCGGTCTCCAGTGTTCCGAGGCCATGTCTGTACATGCTAGGCTCATCAAGTTTAACCCGAGTATTCCGCATGTGCAAAACTGTCTTGCACCCGTTGTATGTGAACGTAGAGTCTATCACACCCGATCATCATGTGGTGTCTCAACACGACGAACTGTCGCAACGGTGCATACTCAGGGAGAACACTTATACCTTGAAATTTAGTTAAGGGATCATCTTATAATGCTGCCGCCGTACTAAGCAAAATAAGATGCATAAAAGATAAATATCACATGCAATCAAAATATGTGACATGATATGGCCATCATCATCTTGTGCTTTTGATCTCCATCTCCAAAGCATCGTCATGATCTCCATTGTCACCGGTTCGACACCTTGATCTCCATCGTTGCGTCGTGGTCGTCTCGCCAACTATTGCATCTACAACTATCGCTAACGCAAAGTGATAAAGTAAAGCAATTACATGGCGTTTGCATTTCATACAATAAAGAGACAACCATAAGGCTCCTGCCGGTTGCCGATAACTTTTACAAAACATGATCATCTCATACAATAACATATATCACATCATGTCTTGACCATATCACATCACAACATGCCCTGCAAAAACAAGTTAGACGTCCTCTATTTTGTTGTTGCAAGTTTTACGTGGCTGCTACGGGCTTCTAGCAAGAACCGTTCTTACCTACGCATCAAACCACAATGGTGTTTCGTCAAGTTTGCTGTTTTAACCTTCTTCAAGGACCGGTCGTAGTCAAATTCGATTCAACTAAAGTAGGAGAAACAGACACCCGCTAGCTATCTTTATGCAAAACTAGTTGCATGTCAGTCGGTGGAACCGGTCTCATGTACGTGGACATGTAAGGTTGGTCCGGGCCGCTTCATCCCACAATACCGCCGAATCAAAATAAGACATTGGTGGTAAGCAGTATGACTATCACCGCCCACAGCTCTTTGTGTTCTACTCATGCATATCATCTATGCATAGACCTGGCTCTGATACCACTGTTGGGAAATGTAGCATGCAATTTCAAAAAAAATTCCTACGCTCACGCAAGATCTATCTACGAGATGCATAGCAACGAGGGGGAAGAATGTGTCTACGTACCCTCGTAGACCGTAAGCAGAAGCGTTTCACAACGCGGTTGATGTAGTCAAACTTTCTTCGCGCTCCACCGATCCATTACCCAATGTAGGGCACCTCCGAGTTCTGCACATGTTCAGCTCGATGTCACCTTATTGATCCAGCAAGATTTCGAGGAAGTAGATGAGTTCCGTCAGCACGACGGCGTGGCGATGGTGATGGTGAAGTGATCTGCGCAGGGCTTCGCCTAAGCACCACGAGAATATGACCGAGGGTGTAATCTGTGGACGGGGGCGCCACACACGGCTAACAATTGATGTTCTCTGTTCTAGGTGCCCCCTCCCCATGTATATATAGGTGGGAGGGGGAGGGGAGCAGCAAGGGTGCGCCCCAAGTAGGAGGAATCCTACTTGGGGTCCTCCCCAATTCGGCCTCCACCCCTTCCATAATTGCGGGAGGAGGAAAAGGGAAGAGGAAGGAGAGAAGGAAAGGGGGGGGGGGGGCGAACCCCCTCTTTCCCTTCCCCCACTCAGCCTCCTTCCATGAGAGGGGCGTGCCACCCCTTGTGGGCTGGTGTGCTCCCCTTGTATGGCCCATATGGCCCATATCTTTCTCCCGGGGGTTCCGGTAACCCCCTCGGTACTACGATAAATACCCAATACTATCCGGAACACTTCCGGTGTCCGAATACTATCATCCTATATATCAATATTTACCTCTCGACCATTTCGAGACTCCTCATCATGTCCGTGATCTCATCCGGGACTCCGAACAACATTCGGTCACCAAATCACATAACTCATATAATACTAAATCGTCATCGAGCGTTAAGCGTGCGGACCCTAAGGGTTCGAGAATTATGTAGACATGACCGAGACACTTCTCCGGTCAATAACCAATAGCGGAGCCTGGATGCTCATATTGGCTCCCACATATTCTACGAAGATCTTTATCGGTCGAACCATTATGACAACATACGTTATTCCCTTTGTCCATCGGTATGTTACTTGCCCGAGATTCGATCGTCGGTATCCACATACCTAGTTCAATCTCGTTACTGGCAAGTCTCTTTACTCGTTTCGTAATACATCATCCTATACCTAACTCATTAATCACTTTGCTTGCAAGGCTTCTTATGATGTGCATTACCGAGAGGGCCCAGAGATACCTCTCCGATACTCGGAGGACAAATCCTAATCTCGATCTATGCCAACCCAACAAACACCTTCGGAGATACTTGTAGAGCATCTTTATGATCACCCAGTTACGTTGTGACGATTTATAGCACACAAGGCATTCCTCCAGTATCCGGGAGTTGCATAATCTCATAGTTGAAGGAATATGTATTTGACATGAAGAAAGCAATAGCAATAAAACTGAACTATCATTATGCTAAGCTAATGGGTGGGTCTTGTCCATCACATCATTCTCCTAATGGTGTGATCCCGTTATCAAATGACAACACATGTCCATGGTTAGGAAACCTTAACCATCTTTGATCAACGAGCTAGTCTAGTAGAGGCTTACTAGGGACACACGGTATTTGTTTATGTATTCACACATGTATTTAAGTTTCCGATCAATACAATTCTAGCATGAATAATAAACCTTTATCATGAATAAGGAAATATAAAATAACAACTTCATTATTGCCTCTAGGGCATATTTCCTTCAGCTCTCTCCAGCCGTGAGAGCATGGTGTAAGTGCATCTAGTGCCACCACTACTGGGTTTTGGAGTATTGACGACAAACTTGGTTAAGGGACTAATGTGTTTGTGAGATTCACGGGAGAACACAGGTAGAAGTCCCTATTGATTCGGTTTACCCATCAAATATGACTCCTAAAAATGTATGAAGACATTGGTGGTTCGCGAAGACATACGTGTCAAAGATAATGACACGTGAAGACATTCGCTTGAAGAAAATGAAATGCGAAGACGTAGATTCTTTCGTAGATTCATTTTCTTTTTTCTTGAGTCATAGGAACCTCTGAACTATAAAGTGGGGTCCAGGTGAACAAAGTCAGAAAACTGACGTGATGCTCAACCCAAATCCTATGTCTTCGAGCGAAGACAAATGAGGGAAAATGATGTAGGGTTGAACCCTAATGGCCGATCTTTCACGAAATGGAGGGGATTTCCCGAAGAACACGATGAACACAAGAAGAGCACAAGAGAGGAAACACTCAAATAGACAAGATCCAATCACACATATGCTAAATCCACATACACAAAGGGGATACAAAGGTCCAAATCCAACAGAAGACTATACAAGAGGACCGTGACTGGCAAGTCTCTTTACCCCTCAATACGGCGGATTCCCCAATCGGGCAGAGCTGGGTCGATAGCGAGCAACATCGAGAAAGTCGATGGCGATAGGCAGTGGCAAGCGGAAGTGGCAAAATGCGGTGGGGTTTGCTGGCAGCCTGGCGGCAGCGATAGGCATCGAGTTATGTGGTTGCCGCGGCGATAGGCGGTGCCATGCAGAGTTGCGGAGGAGCTTGTTCAGGTGTGAATGGGGACCAGAGGGGGTGGCAGGCGGGGTGAGGGTTTTTGTGACGTGGGGATGGTGAGGGTTTTCTTTTTTCCTTTTTGAATTGGGTGGTGAGGGTTTTCTTTTTTCCTTTTTGAATTGGGTGGTGAGGGTTTTCTGTCCCACAAAGAGTTCCGGAGGCAACGGTTTGCTAGAGCGAACCGTGTGTGATTGGCGTAACTGGGAAAATGGAAGTCATTGCACTTTGTTTCAATTTGGGAAAATAACCATGTTTCAGGGTGGTTCCACTTTTCCTTCGTCGGTTGAATCTAAAAGTTTTACCCACGCTAAACATTCACCCTAATATGCATAAAATTCCATCAACCGAACTGAGTGCATCCATATCCCACATTTAGACATAAGTAAACATAGATTAAACATACTCGGTCATAGATAATAAGTCGTACACAACCATAGTTCAACCATATATAGTTCAACCGTCATTAAGCATACTCAAGAACATTTATAATTAAGACACTACATAGCGATACATAGTTCAATCCCACATCTCATCTCATCTGCCGGCACAATCGTGAAGCTTCTCCAGGTACTCAGCGTACGCGGCATGCGCCACCCTGCGAGAATACTTCTGCCTGAAGGAGCCAACGGCTCGTCCTCTTGCATGCGCGAGAACACTTTCATACGCGTCATGAAGCTTTTGGTTGCAAAATGGGCATCGATAGCCCCTGTTCAAGGTCCTAATACGCTTGTTATGCATTTTCGGATAAAGCTAACTGAGGATTTGCCTCTTGTACCTCCTCTGGCCATCTTCATCCTCGTTGTCGACATCGTCAGATAGCACCTATACATATAGTAAAAAAATGTGGCGTCAAATTTGGAATACAAACTAAACTCTAGCGCACATTTGGCAGTTGCCAAAATTTGGCATCAAATCAATGTTTACATGCCGTAAAGTAGGATTAGGTATTTATGGCTATTTTTTAGACATATCTAGAGATTATGGTTCGATTTTTAAGCACAATCATCAATGTACAGACCAATCTTGAAAAAAAATGACACAAACATATATGTAGGTCATTCAAAATCAATTGTTAAGATCTGGCTAGGAATTATTAGCACGAACACTAACCCTAGTTGGATTATTAGCAGAAATCATTTGCACAGATGAAACAACTAATCACTTATCATTTGTACCACTCAAACAATCAATACACTACACGGATCTAATGAAACTTACTCGGATTTCATGGATTGAGATAACATAACCATAGAATTTCTATTTCAAAAAGGGGGAGGCAAGAGTAACCAGAGAAACCCTATGATGTATTTGACACATAAATGGGTATAGATGACTAACCGGTTGTCCGTCGTCGTCAGAGTCATCACCGGAGTGGTCGTCGGAGTCGTCGCCCGAGTTATCACCGGAGTCGGTGTGGACCTCCGGCTCCGGCTGTGGAAGCACGACACTGTCGACGACGTCAAGGTGCAGCGATACCTCGTCGGCGGCGACGGCAACCTCTGTCTCCATCTTCATGATGTGCTCCGGTGCTTCACCAGGCCCGGCGTCGCCACTCCCTCCGATGGGGCGCTTCAGCGGCATCCTCATACACTTACGGCTTTGAGGACTGAGAGCGGCGTCGAGGATGCAGGCGGAGAGAGAGGATTGTGTGTGTGGCGAGGATGGGGGGTGCGGCCGCTCGGCCACGCCATTAATATGGAGTAGTGGGAGAGAGATGGGCGGCGGTCGAACCGCTGCCTTGCCTCCCGGTGAGCATGCGCACTGGACTGCTGGCATGCCTACCGTCATTTCACACAGCTACTCGCACACCTCCTGATGACACTGCACAGCGAGCACGCCTTCCGTCAATTCACACACCTGCACGCACGCCTCCTGGTCTGCCTGCGCGGTGGACTGCTCGCATGCGTCCCATCAACTCACGCATGCTCGCATGGCACACGGGTCGCGTGGCGGCACATATATTGTTTTTCTATTTTGATGATTAATGTTGTCGCTTTATTGCTTAACCGAAGCATGGCACGTATCCATTGTTGGTCTAACGCCCACGGTTCGAATAAATAATCCGTTTGCGATATTGGTTCCCAATTATTAATAATCTTCCATTTGTAAGAAGATAAAAATTACATCAAAACTTGTCTCAAATTTGACAAAAAAGTACAATACCACTGTGTATTGGTGTCCATATGGCAACACGATAAGTTTCATGAATTTTAAATAAGTTTTGGATGTACTAGATTTTAAAAATTAAGATTCTCAATGTTTGAAATTTCTTGCACGGGGAGTAAACATGCACCCAGTGAGACACATGTGTTTTTCCAATCCATTTAGGTGCACTGTCATGTGTGCATGTAGCTCAAATTTGATTTTTGCACATTATACCCCTAGAAAACCAATCAATGTACTAAAACGTTTTAATGATCTCTGGTTTTTTTTCAAAATTATAACGTCCCTCCTTTGGTAACATATGTTCACCGCGGGAAAATTTAACATGCATCATAGTTGCGGTGGATGCACGGTGTGTGTGTGTGTGTGTGTGTGTGCGTCTGGGGTTGGGGGGGCTGGCAGTACACTACGAGTCGTGAGCCACCGTGTGCGTTGGCCGTTTTGTGACGCATGCGCCACATCAAAGTCATGAATTTGTTATTTAAAACATTACACAACCCTTTCATACATACATGTTTTGGTCACATGCAGTCGGTGGTTGTCCTACACGACACTCACTCGTGTGTGACGCTTTCTGTGGCCCCGCGAGGTCATCATCCATCACTTCGACCAATAGTCGGCAGAGAGGTTAATTTGAACAGCAAGGTTGATTCTTTTTTGTTTGTGTTATGGTGGGAGTATATAGTACATGCCGAAGAGGTGGGAGGGGACTAGCATATATACTACGTATGCGTCTGTGAGCACACCTCACTTAGTGTCAGGACTTTTCGGTTTTCGAGGCACGTCCCACATCAAAGTTGTGCATTGGCTA
Source organism: Thinopyrum elongatum (assembly GCA_011799875.1). NCBI lineage: Eukaryota > Viridiplantae > Streptophyta > Magnoliopsida > Poales > Poaceae > Thinopyrum > Thinopyrum elongatum. The sequence continues at coordinate 275,095,884 of CM022298.1, forward strand.
TTCAAACATCACACAACACCTCTTTGGGTCACATGCATGCAGGCGGTGGTTATCCTAGGACACTCACGTGTGACGCTTCCATCTGTGGGCCCGTGAGGTCGTCGTCCATGTATGCAGGGCCGGCCCTGAGGGGGGCAGGGGGGCGGCGGCCCCGGGCCCCCAAAATCCAGGGGCCCCCTCCCAGGGTATGCATGCTGTAAATAGGTAAGTGGCCCATAAGGACTTCTACCTTCTCCCGAAAAAGGTAACCCAGCGTACGCTATTCTAAGAAAGAAAAGGCCCAGCGTACGCACGCAGTTAGTGTTAGCGATGGGGTACTCATGTAGTTTCCTTTGATTTGCCAAAAAAAATGCAGTTTTCCTTTGATCATGAGACATTCCATTAAAAAACGCTCGTGAGATCTCTAATTACATACTCTCTTTTCCCCTGATCCAGAACTCCCAAGTCCCATCTCATGCGGCAGCGGAGGCGCAGCGGTGCAGCACACACAACATCATCGAGCGCCTCCACTCTCCATTCTTCACGCACGCATACACGTACATCGCGTCATCGCCGAGTTTCATCGCCAACGAGATCTCGACTAATTCATGATATTAGGTATATATCAAATAATCATTCCTTATTTCCTATTCCCTAATCCTTTAGATGTTGCTATTTGCTAATTAAGTAATTTACCTTCAATTAACACTATGCAGCCTTTGATACAATTTTTGTATTTTCAGCATTGTGTTATCATGTCGTCCAAAAAGTACTCATTTGGTAGCAATAAAAGAAAAATGAAACAACCTGAGGTCTTTTTCGTAGAATCATAGAGAGGAGCTATTGCCAAAAAAAATTCAAGAGTATACTAGTGCGTTGATGAACCAAGATGATGAATTGCCGATACTCATGGTGTTTGAAGATATATTCGGATTTTTATTGAGAGCGGGCACACTGAAGCCATTCAATGATCTTGAACTTCAAGAGTGTTACACAAAATTTGCATAAACTTTGTCTCTCAATGGTTCATCTGATGTTGAGGTATATGATTTTATTTTGCAATTAATGGTTATAAAATTCACTTTGCCAGATGGCGTAATGTCTGATATGAAGATTTTTGAGTTTGTGATAGAGTTTGATTATTATCCTAATGTTTCCATTGCTTATCACATCTTAGTTACTGTACATATGACTATCGCATCAGCTTGAATAAGCTTTTCAAAGTTGAATTATTGAAGAACTATTTGAGTTCAGTAATGACTCAAGAGAGATTGAATGATTTGGCAACGTTATGCATAGAGAAGAAATTATTGGATGAGCCTAACATTGATCATAAATGAATTTATACCAAGGAATGTTACAAGATTTTTTTTGAAGGTAACACGTATAAATCATTGATATTAATACTGCATTTGGACGTATTTACTTGTTTATTGAATACATTTCAAGTATTATGTAATGTTTATGTTAAGGGCCCCGAGTTTTAGTTTCGCCCCGGGCCCCCGAAATTTCAGGACCGGCCCTGCATGCATGCATCACTTTGACCTACATCGGGAGAGGTTAATTAATTTCACCATCAAGGAGGATTATTTTTGGTTTGTATTACGGTAGGAGCATATAGTATGCGTCAAAGAGGGGGGAAGGGGGCCAGCATATGTAGTATGCTTCATGAACCTCGCTCTGTGTGGGAACTTTACGGTTTTCGAGGCATGTGCCACATCAAAGTTGTGCATTTTAGGTATTCAAACATCACAACCATACACACCTCTCCATACATATGTTTGGCCCACATGCAAAGCGACGGTGGTTGTCCTCTGGCACCCACTCACACGGTTATCAGCGATATCGATGCTTACCATCTATGGGCCCGCTTGGTCCATCACTACTTTGCTCGACAACGATAGAGGTTAATTTGACTTAGGAGGGGATTATTTTTTGGTTTGTATTACAGTATATAGGTCATGCTCTGGGATGACATGATATAGTTTGTGCACACATGCATGTGTACGCATGAATCCCTCCCATTGAGTCGAAGTGGGCAGTATACCACGACACGTCATGAACCGATCTCGCTCTGTGTGGGGATTGTACGATTTTCGACGCACGCGCCACATCAATGTTGTGCATGGTATTCATACATGCATGCACACATCACCTCCATACACACATATGCATGTAGTGGTTGTCTTCGTATGGTACACTCTCTCACGTGGTTATCGGCGACAAGCCTATATATTCGTGGGCCCGCGTGGACATCCATATCACTTTGACCGACAACGAGATAGGTTACCATGGTGGATTCTTCCTTTGGTTCATGTTATCGTAGTAGGTCATGGTGAGATTCAGACCTAAGTTTGAGCGCATACTATGCATGCATGCATGAATCCCCGTCATCGGCTCGAGGTGTGGTGTGACATACATATATACAATGCATCGTCAACTAACCCTCACTCCGTGTGGGGATTTTTGGTTCCAAAGCACGGTGCCACAACAAAGTTGTTCCATTGTGTATTCAAACATCAACACTCCATACATATGTTCGGGCCACATGCAGGTAGTGGTTGTCTTCGGGGACTAGCTACTTTCGTGATTATTGGCGAGCTAGCCCATCTCTGGGGTCGCATGGATGTCCATCACTTTGACCAACAACAAGAGAGAGGTTGTACGACCAAGGTGGATTCTTCTTGGTCCGTTTTACAATACATCTTGGTGAGATGCCCTCTCCCGCCGACTGAAAGTGTGTGTGTGTGTGTGTGTGTGTGTGTGTGTTTGATGGGGGGGACTGATACTTCGCACTTTGCTAGGTGAACCTCCGTGGGGGCAGGCATGCGTTCATAGCTTAGGATTCCCCTCCCGCCGACACGAAGGGGGGGGGGGACAAGCAATACCGTGCGCTTTGTGAGATAGGTGCCACATCAAAGTTGTGCATTTGGTATTTGAACATCAAACCACCCTATTCATACATATATTTGGTCGACATGCAAGTGTGTTCGTGTTCTGACCCTTTCCCGCATCATTTTCGCCAAATTTATGAACATTAGACAAGTCGGATGACGCAACAGACATGGTTCACTCACACTAACCGTGTGCCACGTCGGTGCCCCTGTCATGCACATCAGCACAGTACAATGGGCTCCAGGAGGCTTCCCCTCTCAAAAATATCTACCCGCTTGTGGGGTATTTCTGTTTGATAACACACGGTTATTATGTTTCGACCGTGTGTGATGTTTGTTGTTCCCGCTCCCGCCTGCATCCCTCGAAAATATCTGCCTAGCTCGAGGATTTTTCTGTTTCATAACACACGGTTATTATTTTGGGACCGTGTGTGATGCATCATCCAAATTTTCAATAGCCTCGGCATTTTACTCCCGCGTAGTAAAATTTTCAGTAACTGCATCATTTCCTCAAACATCCCCCCTCCACACACACACCCCAAAAACTCCTCGGGTGCGCGCGCGCGCACACACACACACACACCACAACCCCTCCCTCACTCGAAACCATAGCAAGGTCGCCACCGCCGCCGCAAGGCCTCCATTGTCAACATCTGCCGGTTTGCCCGTGCAGCTTACGCACCGATCTCCATACCCTAGCCGCCCTGAGTTTCTTAGATGACGCCTGCCAAACGCCCCCTTTCCCATAGATCCCTATCCCCATCCCCTACTCTAGAGTGTCGCAGCCTAAGCCCGGCTACGCTTCCCATGGATCTCGAGGAGCGACTGGCCCAAAATAGGTGTATCACGGCCTCTTCGCTCGACGTCGCTGAGGAAGCTGACGACCATTACTGGCCGCGGGCTCTCAATCAGCGGGCTAGAGTATGCGGGTATGTCACGGACGCCGGCTACGACATCGAGGTCGTCGACAGCAACGGCCTGACACGGGCTATGTCACAGGTTAAGTGGCCCACCCCCAACCCCTCGGGTTCAGTCGCCGTCAATCTCATCCATGGCCCCGCCACTGATCTCCTCTGGCTCGCTGTCAAGAATTTTCCATCCTACATCGCCATCGAGCCCCTTTTGTCATTTTTTAAGGACACGTTCTACGGCGCTGGTTCGGATCCATAGCTACCAAGTCGGACCTCATCGACGGCGACCAGGAGGAGGGCACCCTCTCCAGCTCTTCCAAGGGGAAAGAGCCCATCTGCGACATCAGGGAGGGCGCCCTACAACCGTGCTCTTCCAAGGGGAAGGATCCCATCTGCGACAATATGGAGTGCACCCAGGGCCCGTGCTCTTCCCACGAGAATGAGCCCATCTTTGACAAGTGAGGAAACCCATGATTTTTTTTGCCGTGCCTCTTCACAGGGGGAACCATGATTTGTTTTGTCGAGTCCCTTTTGTAGTGTATATAGTGAGAATATGTCCAGTTTTAATTACTATATTTGGTTGTTTGAAGTATGTCTTGTTTATTTCAGTTGTTCACAATGTGATGCTCTATATATGCAACTATTTAGTGTGCATTACATTTTTATCAATACCAGTTTTAAACATACCAATAGGAATGCATATATTTGCTTGCTGTTAAGCCTATTATAGCTAGCATATGCCTCTTTTAAAGTTTTTTGGTTGTTCGGTTGTTTGTAGTTAGCATATGTCTAGTTTCAAATGCTATTTTTGGTTGTTCGTAGTATGCCTTGTTTATTCCAGTTATTTACAACGTGATGTTCTATATGTGCAAGTATGAACTGTGCAGTTCAATTTCATCAATACCAGTTTTAACAATACCACTATGAATGACTACATTTGGTTGCTGTTAAGCATGTTGTAGTTACACGCCTTTCCATTTTTCTTTAACAATAACGAGTGTACATAGACCGGCACAATACTAGTTTGAATGACTATATGTGCTTGTTGTTAAATGTTAGGCCTGTTACAGTTTACACACCTTTCCACTTGTTTTGCTTAACTAGCGTGCTTAAACCTGCACAATGAAGCCATCGTTTGGAGATTATTTTGTCTGCCATGGATATATTTGGTTGATGTTTAGCCTGTTGTGCTTAACATGCCCCCGGTGTACTTACACAGGACAATTTTGGGAATGACTGCTTTTTTCCATCGAGGTTAATTTTATCCCATGGCTTATATATACTCACTGTTCAGGATATCGGTAGCTGGTACCATATAGGCCGGGGGCTGATAAGGGACTAATTGGTGAATCTGACTTTTAACTGAATATAACTGTAACCCATTTATCGTTAGGTTAACTAGGGCCATATGTAATACATCTGAGGCTACATAGCAACATGCACTGTACTAAATGTCTAAATATGCAATCCTAGGCTGCATAGCAACAAGGAAGAGTGTTACCTTAATGTTCTGATGATGTCTAGATATACGTAGAAGAGTAGCAATAACAACAACAACACAATAGCAGTTAATCAGCCGATAATTTATAAAAATGCAATAAACTCCCTCCGGCCCATAATATAAGATGTTAATTCATCCAATATGTGAGCATATTGGATATTATAAGACATTATATAATGGGACAGAGGGAGTGTTGTACTACATCATTGTGCAATTGCTGTTTAGCTTCTAATATTAACTTGGTGCTTTTAGGTACATATGTCATTGGTAAAGATCCGCGCTTCGACCCTTTCTGCGTATGGGGCAATGAGATATTGATGAACCAGCATCAAGTGAGGAAGCTGATAAAGAATGTTAGTAAAATGGGTTAAAAGATAGCAATTAAACTATTTGTTTACACTTTATCCAAGACAACAACGAACTGCAGGATGGTAAGTAAGAACTCTGCAGCCTTCTTTTTACTGCCCATAATGAGTTGTGTTAGATGACAATGTCCAAATCTTTTTCCTTTGCAGTGGTTCCCAAAGCAGTTTACTCAAGATTACCTCTCAAACTACATGATTGGTGGGCATGCAAAGGTTAACACGATGACTATCTAGATGTGTTAATGAAGGCAGTGAAGGATGGGCGGTCGGCCATCACAAAGGGTTGGACTAGAGTCGTGCGTGCCTTCTGCATGGAGGAGGGCACAATATGGGCATTCCGCTTCACCTTGTTCAGCAACTAGAATGTATTTCGCCTCTTTCTTTACTGTCTTTAGTAGTACAAGTATACAACTGTGGTTCATCATTCTTTATTTGGTGCTTATGTAATTCTTGAACATATGTACCTGTGAATCGAATAATGCATTGGTTGTTTGAACCTGATGGATATGAATAAAGCTATAGCATACTTTCAAATTCAAATCCGGTACAATTTTAAATATCAGCAATTAAATTACGGTGAAATTACGCTTTGCAGGTCGTTATGGCGCACACGGTCGGTAAAACACAAACGTTTGTGATATACACCATAATCCGACATAGTTCACAGAGAAGAAACATGTGCGAGCATGCACACAGTTGCCGTTTGCAAAGCGTGTGTGACGGCAGACAATATCACAAACGGTGCAGGCAAACTAAATGTTTGTGATAGTTGCCTTATCGTACATGATTTGCAATCATTAACTGTTTCTGATGTGGTACGCATCGTAAATGTTGCATCACAGAATAGCGTGTGCGATATTTATCATGTACGACTATGTTACGACGGTCCGACGTTTCATAATCCTATTCGACACTCGTACGATGATTAGCTAATCTTCTTAATCAGTTATCGCATATGGTTCGGGAAAAGCGAATGTGTGTGATTGTCTGCTTATCATACATGTTCTATAATCGTGAACTGTTTGTGATGGGCCACGCATCACAAACGTAGCACCACAGAATACCGACTGCGATGGTAATGCCAGCACACACGAGTAGCAAGGATGGAGCGTTTGGGATATTTGAGATATCAGAAACAATTTTATAGGGACAACTGTATGCATAATGGCTCTCTATCCCCGACGGTTTCTGGGTCATGTGGGAAGGACCCCCCCCCTATCGCCCACATTCACTAGGCGACAGTTTAATATGCCGTCATGGAAAAGGGTTAAAAACCGTTTGTATAGCACCTCATTGTACCAGTGTGAGTCCCATAGAAAGGAATCTCGTAGTTGGTCTCGTGGTCGTAGTAGCTCATGGAAGTCGCAGACTTGAGCTTGGGGAGCTTCTCTTGAGCATAATCTTGAGGTGCTTGTCGGCGAGGAGGCCATATGTCCAAAGGCGAAGATGCCTTGAAGTCGCTTGGTGCAGATGCCAAGGTAGATGGTGAAGTCGTCGAGCGGTGGTTGGTGTTGAGCTCTTGACCTTCACGTTCTCGTCGGTGATGGTGTCGATGCCGATGTGACCTTGCTGGAGATGGTAGCTCAGAAGCATGTGCACTTGAGTGTCTTCTCGAAGATGAGGAAGACCTCTTGCCGGTCTTGATGAGGGCTTTGAGATCCTCCTTTAGAGCATCCATCTTGGCGTCGATTAAGTTTTTTGTGGCATCGAACTTGTCGTTGTTGTTGTAGACCGAAGTAGATGTGCTTTGCCTATCCATCACAATACTCGAGCAAATGTGAGTGGAGGAAAGGGAAGAACTAGACCAAATGTACCTTTTCCAGTGTTGAAGATGGATCAATGACCACCCAATATGGTATTATGGAAGTAGCACAATTGGTACCGGATCTTGTCAATTCTCACACCTACACAAGTAAGACTTATGGAGTAGCTTGGTGAGGATAGTGGCACAAAAATTCGATGCAATTGTTAGCAAGAGTCAATAATGTTGAAAGAGATTCACAAATTCGCAAGTGAAACAAGTAGACCAATAGCAATGAATGGCACACGGAAACACACACACACACACACACACACACACAGATAGATAAATGGGGTCGTGCAACCAAGGAATGATCACAAAATGTGGAATCTATGGAAAACGCTCGTGTTGCACAACTCTAGCGAGACACTAGCATGATTACTCAATAGGCAGATACGACACTTGTGCATAACCTATAAGATACAAAATGTATCAACTTTCTATCCCAGGTATGCTATGTATGTATGGTTCCCAGTGTTGTACTCATGATGATCCAAGATGATCAATGATGGCAATTTGATATGCAATGTGGCGATGCTATGGCTATTGCTTACAAGCTCTTTGTTTTTCTCTTTGCTTAAAATCTTATTCTTTTTTTTATATGGCCAATATGCGCAACGCTCAAACCAAGATAGCAAGTGTGTATATGCGGGAAACAATCTTGTGACACAAGAGATGATATGATGATACCAAGATGAGGTATGTATGCAATGGAAGGTGAGGATCGAATATCACTAAAGTGCACAAGTAACGTGGCCCGACAATACTCAATGGTTAGTCTCGATAGGAAAGTGACGCAAAATGGGCTCGGGGTTAACAATGCAATGGCAAGGGAGAATGTACAATGATGTCGTCGAGGTTACCATCCGTGGCGATCATGAGTGGCAGTGTTCTTGATGTAGAACCGTCCCTAATTAGCCGAAACATCTTAGGAAACGGAAAAACCTCGAACTCAAAATCTCAAACGTCCAATGTCAAATGGTGGTAGTGGAAAGCGGTGGTGGTTTCGGAAGCTCAATGGGATTGCAGAAGTGCAATGCTAGGCTTTGGAGTAAGCAATGTGAAAGTGGAGGTGGTTATGCGAGTCAAAGTTGAGATCACTGTCCCTAAGTAGCCGAAACACCTTAGGAGACACAAACCACAAATCAAACAAGCTCAAACAAAATTTGGTTAAGTTGGGGTGGAAAAGTATGGTGGGCAAGGTTATGCGGAAGGTATGGTGGTGGTTGATGAAGAAGTAACCGTCCCTAAGTAGCCGAAGCACCTTAGGAGACTCAAGTCACAACTCAAGCAACCACAAATGCAGTGGGGATCAACATGGGTTAAGTTCCGGAAAGCTATGGTGGTAATGTGGGTGATATGGTGGATGGCCTAGGCAAACTTGCCAAATTTCTGAATATTTAATGGGGTCAAATGATGGTGGTAGTATTTTTGTGGGATGGAGAATGTCAATAGCTACAAAACGAGCTAAATAACGTCAAAATCGGACTCCGTACGAATTAGTTATGGCCGAAACAAAATTTCAGCGAAGTCAGTTTCTACAGGTGTCGGACGTTCAAGAATTGTCGGACTTTTGAGGTTTTGGGTCTAGTTAGGGGTGTCGGATTTCTAGTAAATATCGGTCATCCGGTGGTTCGGAAGGCTCCGGACATCCGGAAAAGTGTCGGACATCCGATGAGTCGGGGTCAACTCGGGATTTCAGATCCGGGACGCGATTTTGGGTAGAAAATGATGATTTCGGGGTCAAAATTGAGAAGATTTCGTGGAAGAAAATTTGGGAGAATTGTGGGGAAGTTAGATCCACTCGAAACACAATGAATCCATGGTTCAAAATCAACAAAATATCATCCAAACCAACAAATCACAAAAAAAAATTTGGGGCTATTTTTGTGGGGATTTTCGAAATTGGACAAAAACACACAAAATTAGGCTAGAAAGTGGGGCAGGGACTCCAAATTCATGATCAACCATGGGTTATGATACCAAGATGATGTAGGGTGGAACCCTAATGGCCGATCTTTCACGAAATGGAGGGGATTTCCCGAAGAACACGATGAACACAAGAAGAACACAAGAGAGGAAACACTCCAACAGACAAGATCCAATCACACATCCTATATACTTATATATACTTAAGAAGTTCACCCCCACTACTTGATTTATCTAAACATGCAGCATAGACACATCAACATCCAACCACGTCCAGCCATGTCATCATCAGTCAACATGCAACCATCCACCTTAACGAATCTGCCACCTCAGAAAAAAAATCCACTAAACAAATTCTGTGATTTAATCATTGTAGTACACATTAGTTCCTCTTTGTCTTCTGAAACCGACGAGATAAGTCTACTCTTTAAGAGCCGAGACACACTCTTGGGTCTGCACGTCTCATCTTCTCTCCACTCAGGTATCTTCTAGCCTCCCCACTCGATTGCAGACGATCCAGTCCCAACGCCCTCGTTGCACCACCCGTCACTGGTCTTTCTCTCGGAGACCAGATTGTCTGATAAGAGAGCTCAAGATCTTAAGTTCCGTTTTGGATTTAGTAATGCTTTTGGTGTGAAGAGTGAAGGACTGAGCGGTGGCTTGGTCCTTTTCTGGGATAATGACTCGGTGGTCTCTTTAAATTCATACAGCCAGTCACATATTGATGTGTTTGTACAAAATAACTTGCTGGGAGAGAGGGAGTGGAGATTTATGGGGTTCTATGGTCAACCGGTATGATCTCGTAGGAAGCTCAGCTGGGATCTCATGAAGTTCCTTCGCAAGGAATATGACGTACCATGGTTAATTGCAGGGGACTTTAATGAGATATTGGATGCCTCTGAACAATTTGGTGGTAATGTACGGGAGGAATGGAAAATGGAAGGGTTCCGGGATGCAGTTGGGATATGCGGGCTATGTGATTTGGGGTACTCTAGACTCCCCTTTACATGGGATAATAGGCAGCAGGGCAGGGATAATATCAAAGTCAGACTTGACCGCGCCATGGTGGATGAGAGATTTATGGAGCTGTTCGACAATACAGGGGTGCAGCATATCCAAACAACAGAATCAGACCATTGTGCTCTTTCAATTGTCATCAAACAATCAAAGTGGATTGATTCAAATGTTATGGAGAGACCCTTCCGTTTCTAGAATGCTTGGACAAGGCATGAAACATATCACAGAACAGTAGAGGAGAGTTGGCTTGATGGTGCGTCAGACTGTTCCCCTCGACACACTCTGAGCTAGCTCGCGAGAGAGAGGTTTTGCGCAGCGAACTTGCATACTGCTTTTTTGTTTTTTTTTCCTTTTATTTCTGAACTTAACAAGATCATGCCGCGGCTCTGGCGCTCCTACCGGATCGTGCCATCCCACGATCGAGCACGCAGTCCACGGCCTCCCTACAATCGCTCCACGGATCGCACAAGCTGCGTCTCGCGGAAGCCACTAACAACCTGACGGGAAAAGCTAACTGAATCCTAACTGAAAATGCTACTACAATGTAAAGTCTGAAAACCTGAAACTTGTCACGCTAGCTAAACTAGCTTATTGTGCAACAAACTCCCCCTAAGCTAGGTTGGCTGGTACCTGATGACTCCCACGCGATCGTGCATCTCCTGGAACTGAGTTCACCCGAGCGCTTTCGTGAGGATGTCAGCAAGCTGATCGCCAGTTCGCACATACTGAACATTGATGCTGCCGTCCTCGACGCACTGACGGATGAAGTGGTACCGCAGCTCAATGTGCTTGCTCCTGTCGTGGAAGACGGGGTTTTTGCTCAGCGCAATCGCTGACTTGTTGTCGATGCAGAGCCTGGTGGCGCCGTCATCACGCCCGAGCAATTCTCCGATCAGCCGCCTGAGCCAGATGCCCTGACAAGCGGCTCCAGCCGCGGCGACGTACTCTGCTTCGCACGAGGAGAGCGCGACGATCTTCTGCTTGGCAGACTGCCACGACACCGGACTGCCTCCGAGGAAGAAGATGGTGCCGCTGGTGCTCTTGCGATCATCCATGTCTCCCCCGAGATCAGAGTCGCTGTAGCCGACGAGCTCCGCGCCGCGCACCTGCTGGGCATAATAACACCCCAGCTGCCGTGTGCCGGCGATGTACCTGAGTAGCTGCTTCACAACGGCCCAATGCTCGCTGGTCGGTGCCTCCATGAACCTGCTGACGTACCCGACGGCGTAGGTGATGTCCGGTCTTGTATGGGTGAGGTAGCGCAGGCTCCCCACCACGCTCCTGTAGTGTGTGGCGTCCACGGGCTCGCCGGCCCCCTCCCGCCTGAGCTTGAGGCGTGGCTGCATCGGCGTGGCCACGGGGTGACAATCAGCCATGCCGGCCTTCTCGAGCAGCTTGCCGGCGTACGAGGACTGCGCGATGACGATCCGCCCCGGCCTCTGGTCCACCTCAATGCCGAGGTAGTAGCTCAGTAGCCCCAGATCGCTCATCTTGAAGAGCGCCATCATCTCCTTCTTGAATCCAGTGATCGCCGCCGTGGACGCTCCAGTGATGATCAAGTCGTCCACGTACACGCCTACCAGGAGCCGGCTGCCATTGCCAGCGCGCGTGTACACTGCATGCTCGGATGGACACTTCTCGAAGCCGAGGGCGTTGAGGCTGTTGTCGAGTTTCGCGTACCATGCCCTTGGTGCCTGACGCAGTCCGTAGAGCGCTTTGTGCAGCCGGAGCACCTTGCTCGTCGCGCCGGCCTGCTCGAAACCGGGGGGCTGCACCACATACACCTCCTCCTCAAGCTCACCGTTGAGGAAGGCGGACTTGACGTCCAGATGATGCACCTCCCAACCCTCCTGTGCGGCTGCGGCGAGCAACACGCGTACGGAGTCGAGGCGGGCCACCGGGGCGAACACCTCTTCGAAGTCGATGCCGGCGCGCTGCACAAAACCCTTTGCCACCAGGCGGGCCTTGTGCTTGATCACCTCGCCGGCGGCGTTCCGCTTCTCCTTGAAGACCCACTTCAATCCGATGGGCCGATGACCTGCGGGCAGATCGCAGAGAGACCAGGTCTCGTTAGAGTCGATGCACGCCATTTCCTCCACCATTGCCGCCCTCCACGCCGCATGGGGCTCTGCTTCTGCAAACGTCGTCGGCTCTCCCTCAGGCAGCAGAAGCAGTTGCTCTGTCCTGCCGGGTTGGGCCGCGCCGTGGTCTAGCACGTCGTCCAAGCGGCGGAAGCGGTGAACGGCGTCGGGGTCGTCTGCGTCGTCGAACATGTCCGCGTCATGTGGCGGCGGCGTGGCGAACTGCACATCCTGCCAGACTGGAGTGGCAGGGGACGCGCCGCCCGCTGCTGGCGAGCTCTCTGTCCCGGCATCGAAAACGGGTCGTGGCGATGTAGGCGTGCTCGATCCAGCTCCCCCGGTGGTAGGTTCGGGTGACGGTGGAGCCGGGGTTCTCGCCGGCGTGACCACGTCCTCCAGGGGTCCACCATACGCTGAGAAGTCGACGACGAAGGAGCCGCCTGCGCCCTCCGTCTCGTTGCTCCAGTCCCAGCTCGCGCTCTCGTCGAATACGACGTCGCGGGACACGTGCACCCGGTGTGTCGCCGGGTCGTAGACCCTGTACGCCTTGGAGCCGGGCTCGTACCCGATGAGCACCATGGGTGTGCTCCGATCGTCCAGCTTCTTGAGAGGGGGGCGCGCGTTCTTGACGTGCGCCACGCACCCGAAGACGCGCAGGTGGCTCACCTCCGGCTTCCTGCCGTGCCAGGCCTCGTACGGAGTCGCTCCGTCCACGCTGCGTGTGAACGCTCGGTTCAGGAGGTAGACGGCAGTGGTCACCGCCTCTCCCCAGAAGTAGTCCGGCATGCCCTTGGCCTTCATCATGCTCCTCGCCATGCCCACCACGGTCTGATTGCGCCTCTCGACCACACCGTTCTGCTGCGGTGAGTAGGGCGCCGTTAGGTGACGCTGGACGCCGGTGGACGCGAAGTGCTCCGCCAGTGCCGTGGACGTGAACTCTCCGCCGCGATCCGTGCGCAGCGTGCCCAGCTTGCGCCGTGCCTCCGCCTCCGCACGCGCCTGGAACTTCTTGATTGCGGCCGCGGCCTCATCCTTGCTTGTCAGCAGCGTGAGCCACATGTAGCGGCTGTGGTCGTCGACGAGGAGCAGGAAGTAGCGCCGTCCTCCTGGTGTCGCCGGCGTGATTGCCCCGCAGAGGTCTGCGTGGACGAGGTCGAGCGGCGCCTCCGCCCTGTACTTGGCCGCCTGGGGAAACGGCGTCCGGCGTTGCTTGCCGGCGAGGCAGGCCTGGCAGAGCTCTCCAGAGTGCTCGATGCCCGGCAGCCCTCGCACCATTCCACCCCACGCCATCCTCTGCAGAGCGTCAATGTGCAGGTGGCCGAAGCGAGCATGCCATCGCCATGACACGCTGTCCGTGCGCGCGCCAAGACAGATCGGGCGAACAGGTCGCATGTTCAGCTTGTACAAACGATTGGGAGATCGTTTTACCTTTACGATGAGGGACCCGCGCCGATCGTGGACGCAGAGGACGCCGTGGTGGATGTTGATGTCGCAACCATTTTCGTCGAGCTGACCGAGACTCACCACGCTGCTCTTGAGCCTGGGTATAAAGTAGACGTCCATGAGAGCGCGCTGAGCTCCCCCGTCGACGGTGAACGCAACGGTGCCACGCCCCTCGATCTGAACCACCGACCCACCACCGAACCGCACGGATCCGGTGATCGCGGTGTCGAGCTCGGCGAAGGCTGCGCGATCGCCGGTCATGTGGTTGGACGCGCCGGTGTCCAGGTACCACGCCGGGTCCGGAGCGGCGTCCTCTGCTTCAGGAGTGATGTTCGCTTGTTCTTCGTTCAGGAAAACAGTGGCCTGTGGCGAGTCGGGGTGACCGTCGACCAGCGACGCCGCCTGGGTGGGATGCGCGAGCTCGACCACCTCGGCGAGCAGCATCTGTGGATCGGCCTCTTCGTCGGCCTGGGCGAGGAGGGCCTACTCCTCCCTCTTCTTCCTCCTGCATTCGCGGGCCCAGTGGCCCTTGAAGCCGCAGTAGCGGCACTTCTCCTTGTCCCCGCCGCTCTTGTCGGGGTAGTCACCGCCGCGTCCACCTCCTCGGCCGCCCCCGCGGCCACGGCCACCGCCCTTTCGGCGATTGTTGCTGCCGCCCGGAGGAGGGCCCTGCTCGCCGGATTGCAGGCGGGCCTGCCATTCCTCCCAGGTGAGAAGCAGGCGACCGCCTTGACTGCTGCTACCGCCCTGCGTGTCGTCGAGGCGTTCCTGCACGACGCGCAGCCTGCCGGTGACCTCGTCCAGGGAGAGCGTGCTGATATCCAGCAGCGTCTCGATCGCGATCGCCACCTGCGCGAACTGTTGCGGCACGACACGAAGGAACTTGGCGACTACCTTTGATTCTTCCAGGGTGTCCCCAAGCGCGCGCAGGCCGGAGACGATGCCGGATAGGCGGAGGGAGAAGTCGTCGATGGTTTCTCCGTCGCGGAAAGCGATGCTCTCGAAGTCGCGCCGGAGCTTCTGTGCGTTGGCCTCGCGCACCCGCGTGGCGCCGAGGCGTTGCGTGGCGATGGCATCCCACGCCTCCTTGGCGTTCTCCTTCTCTCCCACGGCGAGCAGCACATCTGTGGGGAGACCACGGAGGATGACGCTCATGGCGTTGCGCTCGTCGTGGTAGGGGGCATCGCCGTGCGACACAGCCCGCCACCAGCCGTGAGCCTGAAGGTAGACCTTCATCAACAGAGACCACTCGGGGTAGTTCGTGCGCGTCAGCATTGGGAGCGCGCCACTGGACGGCGCCGGCTGCACCACCTGCTGGACCACCATGTCACCGTGCGTCTGCTCTCCGGCGCCCGCCGGTGACCTCGACATGGCTCTGATGCCACTTGTTCCCCTCGACACACTCTGAGCTAGCTCGCGAGAGAGAGGTTTTGCGCAGCGAACTTGCATACTGCTTTTTTGTTTTTTTTTCCTTTTATTTCTGAACTTAACAAGATCATGCCGCGGCTCTGGCGCTCCTACCGGATCGTGCCATCCCACGATCGAGCACGCAGTCCACGGCCTCCCTACAATCGCTCCACGGATCGCACAAGCTGCGTCTCGCGGAAGCCACTAACAACCTGACGGGAAAAGCTAACTGAATCCTAACTGAAAATGCTACTACAATGTAAAGTCTGAAAACCTGAAACTTGTCACGCTAGCTAAACTAGCTTATTGTGCAACACAGACATGGCTTCAGTGCATGGTGCGTTGGGAGGAGTAAGAAATAAATTGAAGAAGTGGAGTATGGATGAGTTTGGCTCGGTTAAACGTCAACTAAAGATTCTATGAGAACGTCTTGAAAAACTGCGTGCTAATACTCTGTACACAGGTCCGACAGGAGAGGAGAGGAAATTGATGCGGCGGTTCTCAGAGTTACTGTCAAGAGAGGTGATGATGTCCAAGCAGCGGTCTAGAGCAGATTGGCTAAAGGATGGGGACAGGAACATTGGCTTTTTTCACGCTCGTGCGAAGGAGAGGTTCAGAAGGAACAAAATTAAATCACTAAAGTGTGCTGATGGTACGGTTAAAACGTCTCAAGGAGGAGATTGAGAAGAGTGCCAATGAGTTCTATAAAGAGATGTTTACAGCTCAGCCGGATTCTAGGCCGGAAGTGGTAACGGAATGGATTTCTCCAAAAGTAACAACAGATATGAATGAGAGATTATGTGCCCCAGTCACAGATGATGAGATTGAGCAAGCTCTCTTCAGTATGCATCCGAACAAATCGCCTGGGCCGGACGGATTTACTGTAGGTTTTTATATTCGTCATTGGAATATTTTGAAACAAGATATATGCAGAGCTGTTCAGGATTTTTTGGAGGGAGGAGTTATGCCTGATGTGGTTAACAGTACCATGCTTGTCCTTATTCCAAAAGTCAAGTCACCCCAGTAGCTTAGTCAGTATAGACCGATTTCGCTATGCAATGTTTTATACAAAATTGCATCCAAAGTCTTGGCACTTAGACTCAGGCCTATTCTAGATGAGATTATTGCTGAAGAACAAAGTGCCTTTGTGCCTGGACGCTTAATCACAGACAATGTCTTGATCGCTTATGAGAATATCCATTACTTGAAAAAGAAGAAAGGTAAAGGAAATGCATGTGCAGTAAAGCTTGACATGGCGAAAGCCTATGACCGCGTCGAGTGGTCTTATTTGCGACAGGTAATGAGGAAAATGGGGTTCTCAGAACAGTGTATAGGGAGTGTGATGGCTTGTGTGGAGACCGTTTCTTTTTCAGTCCGGGTGAATGGGCGCTTTTCTGAATTTTTCAAGCCATCCAGGGGAATTTGACAAGGGTATCCCTTGTCACCTTATCTATTCTTGTTGTGCGCCGAAGGTCTGAGTAGCATGTTGAAGTACAGGGGGCCTGCTCATTTGGCTAAAGGTATTAGAGTGGGAACCCATGCACCTTCAATCTAGCACCTCTTATTTGCAGATGACTGCATGATTTTCTCCCAGGCTACGATTCAGGGTGCTGAAAGGCTCCATGATATTTTGGAGCTGTATAGAGAAGGTTCGGGCCAGCTGGTAAACAAGGAGAAATCGGCTATTTTCTTTAGTGCCAACAGCTCAGATGAAGAGAAGGCAATTTTTCATGAGATAATGGATGTTCACATAGAAGCTTTAGCTGAGAAGTACTTGGGATTACCCACGGCACTTGGGAGATCTTCTGAGAATCAATTTGACCATATTGTTACAAGTATAAGGAAGCTGGTCACTAGCTGGGCTCCAAAACTTATGAACAGTGCAGCCAGGGATGTGTTGATCAAGTCAATTTGCCAAGCAATACCTACTTACTCGATGAGTTGCTTCAAATTGTCAAAGAAAACATGCAAAAAAAATTATTAGTGTGGTGGCGCAATATTGGTGGGGAGGAGACGGAGTAAAAAAGAAAGATGCATTGGAAAAAGTGCCATGATATAGCGGTACCCAAATGTGTTGGTGGAATGGGTTTTAGGGACCTACAATTATTTAATAAAGCTATGTTAGCTAAACAAGGACGGAGGCTATTGACTAATCCCGAATCGCTATGTGCAAGAGTTCTGAGAGGGAAGTATTATAACGGCAAAGACTTCATGACCGCTACAAGAAGAAGGGGATCCTCACACACATGGCGTGCCATATTGTTTGGTAGAGAAGCTCTTGAGCTGGGCCTAATCAAGAGGGTCGGTGATGGCGAATCAATTAAAATATGGGATGATCCATGGATCCCAGCCAACTATAATTACAAGACCTTAGTAAAGCTTCCTCATGCTGCAGTTAATAGAGTTAATGAGCTACTGGATGTGGATAGCAGAACATGGGACGAGGAATGTGTGAGAACTAACTTTACTGTGATTGATGCTGAAGCTATCCTGCGAATTCCAGTCAAAGCGGGAGAGGATTTCTGGGCATGGCAACCTGATAAGATGGGCATTTTCTCTGTGAGGTCGGCTTATAAGTTGATGACCGAGGAACAGGGTAGGATGACCCAGGTGTCAGGCTCAGACAATGGGTACTGTAAGGCGTTTAAGATACTTTGGCAAATGGAGGTTCCTCCCAAAGTTAGATGTTTCTGGTGGAGAGTTATACACAACTTTATTCCGTGTCGTGTTGTGCTGCGACATCGTCATATCGAGAAAATACCTTACTATAAGGACTATGGTGTTGAAGAAACTACATACCATGCTCTATTCACTTGCAATTGGGCTCGCAGGCTCTGGGAGCAGATGAAGGTACGCACTGGTATTAAAATTCCAAATCTTCATCCTGATTCATGGCCCCTTGATATGATAGAGGGAGGTATGGTGGATCACTTTTCAGCATGTACGATCTTATGCGGGGCATGGTCAGTTTGGTCTGAGCGCAATGCCAGAAGACATGGGGAGCAGCAACGATCAATTGCAAAATCTATCCAGTGGGCAATAGATATTGCAGTAGATTTATCACATCTTGGGAAGGAACAACAAAAGCCTAGTCCGCGGGTGTAAGCTCGCTGGAAGCCACCGGATGAAAATGTTCTAAAACTGAATGTGGATGCTCAGTATGGGGAGGCTGCAGGTCATGGGGGAACTGGATGTGTTGCCTGTGGTACAAATGGGAACCTTATTCGGGCACAATCCAGATGGTATGAATTTGTCGCTTATGCTAGAATGATGTAAGCATATGCAATTCGTGATGCGGTCTGGTTAGCGAGCGATATGGGATGGCAGCGGATCAAAATCGAGACTGATGCTTTGCAAGTTGTCAACTCGTGGAAGGCCCAAGCATTTGAAAGGTCTGATATTGCATGTCCTATGCAGGAGGTCAAGGAGCTATGCAGGAACTTTGCTAGTTTTAGTATATCTTTTGTTGGCAGGGAAGCCAATATGGCGGCCCATCTATGTGCTCATCAAGCTAGTGAGGTTCGTCGGAGATGTCTTTGGATCAACTTTGTTTCAAATTTTCTCCATGATTGTATTACCCACGAATGTATTACGACTGAGTAATCTATAGAGCTCCTGAATTGCAAAAAAAAAAATGCCCTCGCCTTCTGCTTCTGCTGCTCGGGTACTTTCACCTGCCACCGCTAGACGGATCTGAGTGGGAAAGACGAGAGAAATCAAGGGAGCATAGCGGAGTGCGGTGACCTCTATGTCTGACGGGAGAAAGAAGGGAGCATGTTGTGAGGGTTAGTTCTACTAAATTTCCATTCATTTTCTCTCATATTCTACTCGTGGCAGCCATAGACCATAGGGAGGCACTCCGTAATGGTGCTCCGATGGAAACCAGACAAGTCTGAGAGAGAGAGAGAGAGAGAGAGACCAAGAGCCAGAGGCAACAAGGTCTGGACGTCGAAGGATCTCCATTCGGTTGCAGCCCGATCGATCAGAAGTCCCCTAGAAAATGATTGATTTGGAATTAGGAAATGAAGATTGCATCCTGGTCAGGACATTAATTTACTTACTTTCTTTTGGTTTGATATTACGAAAAGTAATCAGTTTAGATATGATAGATTTACGCAGATTACTTCTGCAATATAATTTCTTCATGTTTTGGCAAGTAATTAATCAGGAACATCACGATTTTCCTTTTATGCAAGTTTGTCACTCACGTGCATCATACAACTTGGAATCTTTCTATTAGGTGGAGGCAATTTTCAGGTCCCCGCAAACAAAAGAACCAATTTTCAGGAATATGGGAAAGTTCAGATTGCCAGAACCCATTCTGGTATGCTATTTGGGTTCCTAACTAAGTTATTTGTGGGTTGCTACTAACTAAACCTTAGTCTCTGATCATTTCATGCAGCATCACGTCAGAGTTTTGACAGAGCAAAATATTTTCATGTGAGCTGCCTCAAGTTTTAGGTGAGAACTATATGAACAATATTATTTGTACGTAGATGACAAGTCATGTCCGGACTACAGTTTAGTACTTCATTGTTGTATATGATTCCTTCTACTTGAATTGTGGTCTCTACAGCTATCCTGTGAGAATATGTACAGTCCCTGTTGATACCCAAATCTGAAAATTTGTATGTCCTTAGTAACAACTTATTACTCTCACCGTTGAAGACAAGTGTGTTGCTTTTGAGTACATGTGCTAACGTACTGACTTAAATCCTTGATATCCACTGATATCTTTGTCACTAATGCCATCCACCTACTCTTTTCTTCATATCCATGAGTCAACGACATACCCAATATATGATGACCACCAAATTTCACCTTTATCCACAGTGTTGTAAAACAAGAAAAGAATATCAATGCTACCATATGAACAATCAACCGCCACTCCTCAACTCATGTTCTATTTATTGACTTCACACTTTTTTAGTACACCATTTTCTGGAAACTAACAATATGCAGTTTAATTTTATGTGTGAAGAAAGTGCAATCAATACTCTAATCATAAGATACATGTTTCACATCTTTCAAGTACTGTTACACTAGCTTACGATGGGTATATGGCGAATGGATCCAGATTTGAGCCAATATCAGCAAGGCAAAATGGTTGTTTCATTTTATGCTTACATGCGCAAATGCATGTAAAAATATTTGTTCCCACTAATAATGATACTTATGAGTATCTATTCATTTGTAGCAAAAGAGGGGGATGGTTGGCAAGATTGATAATAGTGCAGAACGGGTGACAAGGGAGATGGTTGTCTCGGTAATATTTTGATTAAGCTATCAACTCAAGTACAAATAGTATATGTATTATTATTATTTTGGATGTCCAGTGTTGCTTTATTGGCTCTGGATTTGGTCAAATGTGTCAATTTTTTGTATTACCATGGACGGCCTGTGTTGAATGCTTGGAGAATACCTATGTAGTTAAGTATTACTTTTTGCAAGAAAATACCATTTCATACTATAATTTTAAGATTTGCACTACATCATATTGTTACATACTTTATGCTTTTAATTTTGAAAATAAATAAATCGAGGATAATTCTACATTCGTCTTGCATTAGTTTTAGTTGATTGTGTAGCACCTAACTATACATTTTTTAACAAGGTTCCCGCAACAACGCGCGGGGTATCATCTAGTATGCTAAATCCACATACACAAAGGGGATACAAAGGTCCAAACCCAACACAAGACGATACAAGAGGTATCTAGTTCATCCCAATCCTTGAAAGAGTTGAGGTCTTGAATCCTAGAAGGATCTTCCCATGATGGGGTCTTGAATTCCTCGGGATCTTCTCACATGCTCACATGGAGGTCTTGAACTCCATGGGAGTGGTCTCTCTCTCTCTCTCTCAAGAGAAGAGTAGGTAGGAGCAAACCTCAACTAAGATGAGCTATCATATTTTCTAACCCTAGAAAAAGAGGAAGGGGAGGTATATTTATAGTATAAGCCACGAAGGGGTAAGTGGTAGAGAGATACAAGGCCAAAGGCCCGGCTATGCATAGGCAGTGTTGGACGTCTGACGGTTGTCGGTCGTTCGGCCGCTCGCGGGGGTCCGGTCGTCCAGAGGGCGTCGGACTTTCGATGTTTCTTCTCTGGACAGGCGTCGCTAGATTTCCGGTATTGGTTGGTCGTCTGGTCGCTGTAGTGCATCGGAGTCCGGCGTATCATTGGTCGTCCAGTTGCTGTAGCGTGTGTTGGCTGCCGTTCTTCTAGCTGGCCTGGGCGTGGTCTCGTCGGACATCCGGTGGATCGTCGGACATCCGGTGGCTGTAGCTTTGCTAAAGCTCCGTCTTATTCCGTCTTCGCTTCCAAGCTTCCCTCACGGATGGTGTAGGTGCTCCTTGGCACTTGCACTCCTTGTTGTCGTCCATCAAGCTCTGGCAATACCTATGCATGCACACGAGAGGAATGTCAAGTAGTATACCATCCTCGAAGGGGTCAAGTGAACACATGTAAAGTTGATGATTCACCTTTATGTATGTGAAGTAGAGGTCGCACGTGTCACTTGCCAAATGGACTCTTGACATGGTGATGTCCGTAGGATGCTCCGCATCATAAAATCTTATCCTGAGTTGGATGAGTCAGCTTTGCTTGTTGCTCAAGTCAAGCTGCCGCGTGTGTTTGAAATCCGACCGTTGGACACGTGTAGGTTCCCCAATGACCAAGGGTCATTTCGGATAAATCATGTCAGGTTGCCCCTGGCTATAAATAGCCACCCCTTCCACCATAAGTTGGTGGCTACTTAGAGTTAGTACATGGCTTTTGTCATTTGAGAGCAACCCACCTCCAAAGCCTTTGAGAGAATCCTTGCGAGGACAAACCCAAAACACCCAAAGCCCAAAGGGTGTTTGGCATCACTGAAGTCTTTCTGTTCTGCGTGATCCAAAGACTTATTACACTTGAAGACTGTGATCTTCCAGTCGGTTAGGCGTCGCATTCTGAGGATCCAAGAGTCATTGTGGATTTCCGGTGAACGAAGTCTGTAAAGGTTTGGAAGTCTGCCTTGAAGACTTACCTGAGTGACTGGGCCAGAACTAAGTGACCTTAGCTCAAGGGGAATAAGGTGAAGACATGGTCTTCTGAGTTCAATCTCAGCCTCCCTAACCAGACATAAAATTGTCATAGCAACTACAACTGGTCTACCAAATTCTTGTCTTTGTCAAGCAACTGGTTCTATCACTTCACCCCTTACTTACAGTTTAGCTACGTGAAGTCATTGCTTGCCTGCTCTCGTTGAATTCACTGTGTGAAGACATTCACCACTGATTGCATAGTTGGCTTCATACTGTCTTGCTATTCTGATCTGGTGTACCTAGATGCTACTTGTCTTTGTGCTTTATCTATACTGTACCTTGACTATTGCATGGCTAGTGTAGTTTATCTTACGCTATATCCTGTTTAGTTCTCTGTTTATCTTGGTCATCTTCGTATTCCTAGCTGTTTCAAAGACTTCCATAAAATCGCGTATTCACCCCCTATAGTTGATAACTAGCACTTTCAATTGGTATCAGAGCAAGGTGCTCCCTTGTTCTGTGTGATTTGGTTTAACCACCTGGAGTTTTAGCTATGTTGACTACAGGGATAATCAAGGTCTCCGCTGCATGCCCTGTCTTCGATGGCACTGATTACCCCTACTGGAAGAATAAGATGCGAGGCATCTTCAAGCCATTGACAATGACCTCTGGCATGTTGTCAAGACTAGCGTTCCCAAAGTCGGTGAAGGTGTCACCGCTGCTGATGTCAAGAGGTTCGCGCAACTGGACTCAACTGCCAAGAACATCATCTGTGGTCATGTGACCAAAGGGCAGTATGGCCGTGTGATTGCTCTGGAGTCTGTGAAGCTAGTCTGGGACTGGCTGTCCAAGATCAAAGAAGGCGTCTCAACTCAGAGAGACTCGAGAATCGATGTTCTTTGCAATCTCTTCAACTGCTTCAAGAGGCTTGACAATGAGAATGTCCAGCTCACCTTCAACCGTCTTACTGATATCACAAATGAGCTTCATGTACTTGGCGCCATTGAGATCACCAAGCATGAAGTTGTGAAGAAGCTATTGATATCACTTGACAGCTCATTTGACACCCTTTCACTGATGATCCAAGGATGTCCAGACTTCAAGGATCTTGACCCGTCTGATATACTTGAGAGGCTCAATACACATGAATTTCAGCTATCTGAGAAGATAGATATTTATTGCCCTAACTATGGGCAATCCCGTGCCTTGAAGGCAAAGGTTGTTTCCTCATCTGAAGAATCTGAGTGCAGTTCTAGTGATCCTGAAGATCTTGGCAAAGAGCTTGCAATGCTTGTCAGAAAATTCCAAAAGTTCTCCAAGAAGAATCGCTTCGGGAAATCTTCAAAATCCAGCTCCAAGAATGCTGAGGCTTCCACTCATGACTACAAGAAGAGAACCTGCCACAAATGCAAGAAACCAGGCCATTACATATCTGAATGTCCTCAATGGGAAAAGGAAGCCAAGAAAAAGAAGAAGAGTAGGAATATGACTCTTAACAAAAAAGAGAAGAAATCCTCAAAGTCTTCTTCAAAGTACTCATCTCACAAGAAGAGCTAATCTGGCAAGGCCTGTGCTTTCATTGGCAAGGAAATGGATTCAGAGGAGGAGTCTGCTTCTGAGGAGGCGGAGGTGGAGTCAGAGGAGGAATCTGATTTAGGTGTTGCAAGCCTGGCTCTAGCTTCGACATTCATCGCTAAGTCCATCTTCAGCACTAAAGACAATGGTCATTTCACCGACGTTGAATCCAATGATGACGATGACTCTACTCCTACCAACTACTTCATGGCAAGAGGTGCGGAGGTAAACTCACGCGATGCTTACTTTCAGACCTCTAGTGAAGATGACTCTGTTTGTGAATCCAAACCCAGCTATAAGACACTTGCTAAAATTGCAACTAAGCAACAAACTCCTATGGAAAATATTCAAAAACTGTTAGACAAAAGCGATGACCTGTTAGATGAGGAAATGAATAGAACTCAGTCCTTAATCGAAGACATAAAAAATCTTTGAGTAAAGTATGAGGAACTTGAAAGTCGTCATGAAACCCTCTCAGCTGATCATGAGAATTTTTCCTATGATTATCTTCAAAGGAAGCAAGATCTAGAAAAACTAAGAGCATCTCATGATGATCTTCGAAAAGAAAACGATTCACTACTCGCTCAACAGATCAGTACTGCTCAGGAAGAGTTTGTGCCATCTTGCTTAAAATGTCTTGAGTGTGATAATGCTATCTCTACTGCTGAATGTTCAAATGCTTCTGAAATTGTAATATCTTCAACTGCTGATGTGGCAACTAACCCCTTGCCTGAGGATGCCACTACTATTGCTAATGAGAATTCTAGGTTGAAGACATTACTTGAAACAGGCATGTGCAAAAGTCTCAAAGGGCATCAGACTCTATGTGATGTCCTCAAGAAGCAGATTCTGAACCAAAACCCTAGGAAAGAGGGTGTTGGTTTTGAGAGGAACATGAACGTTGATGGGTCCTACTGGAAGCCTAAGCAGTACCCCAAAACTACATGGGTTGCTACAAAGGGCCCTTCAGTGGATCCATCCACCTTATCTGGCTTTAATTGTGCTAATCCTACCATCATTGATGAGTCATTTGACTCTAACTATAAACTGTTTAAAAACTAGAATGGTTTAGTGTTTGCCAGGTTTATTAGAACTAACTACAGGAATGGGCCACCTATGAAGAAGATCTGGGTCCTAAAAGTCATCTTGAGAAGCTTCCCGTGAATGTCATCATGACACCACCAGGGAAGAAGACAAACCCTAGACCAAAAGCTTCATATGGTCCAAAGGCTTCATACACACCGAGGACCTCATATGGTCACCCTAACGCCAATGTTTTGTAGGGAAACTATAATCAGGCTCATGAATATGAGCATGTTTCTTCGAACTGTTATGTTTACAAATCGAAGAACTTTTTTGCTTATTCATTTAAGTACTATTCACCTCCTGCTAAACTATTTGCTAGGGCTTCAAAGCCAAAATTCTCAGATGCTGCGCTTAGACCCATTGCTTCTAAGCGACCCCTCTAGATGTGGGTGGTTAAGAAGAATTAACTTCTCTTGCAGGGTCGGGTCTCCAGCCGAAAGACATTGACTTCTGAAGACAATGCTGGGGACCTGAAAAATCTTGTTGGGCGCAAGATAAAATGTCAAAATGGTCTTACCATTTATATCGTCCATGGTTTTCTTGATGATCATCCTACCATATCCTCAACTATGCTTACCTATGATGAACGTCTCTATAGATACATGTTTGTTCTTCACAACACTCTTGGTGAAGACTATCCTACTAACTGCTCTGTAGGGTACAACTCTGGAAGCCACTGAATGGATGATGGAGAATGGCTGCACTAACCACATGACTGGCGATCGAAGTCTTCTCATGGATTCTACTCTTCGACCATCTACGAAAAGCCATATCACATTTGCTGACACTGGTAAAAGAATGGTATTGGGTCTAGGTAGGGTTGCTAGCTATCTCAAGGATCAACACATGGATAAAGTGATGCTTGTTGAATCCCTTGGATACAACCTAATGTATGTCTCAATGCTTTGTGATCTTGATATGATTGTGATATTTGGAAAATATCGATGTCTTGTGCTAATGGCTTCTGACAAATCTCAAGTCTTCGAAGGTTATCGAAGAGGTGATCTGTATATGGGAGATTTCTCCGCAGGACCACAACTTGCCCTATGTCTTCTAGCAAAAGCTTCAAAGTGATGGCTTTGGCATCGAAGGCTAGTACATGCGGGCATGAGGAACTTACACACTCTTGTGAAGAAGAAGCACATCATTGGGATCGAGGGCGTCAAGTTCAAGAAGGACCATCTATGTGGTGCTTGCGAAGCCGGGATGATGACTAGGGCAAAACATCCCTCGAAGACAATCATGAAGATTTGATGTCCCTTCGAGCTACTTCACATGGACTTATTTGGCCCAACTCATTACTCTACCCTTACTACTGCTTCACACCTCTATGGTTTCGTGATTGTTAATGACTACTCTAGATATACTTGGGTGCCATAATTCTCTATAAGACTGAAGTGCAGGATGTCTTCAGGCGATTCGCCAATCGTGCCATGACCAACTATGGCATCAAGATCTAGCACATCAGGAGTGACAATGGCACTGAGTTCAAGAACACTAGCCTTGACACTTATCTTGATACACTGGGCATCAGACATGAGCTATCTGCTCCATATACCCCACAGCAGAATGGTGTCGTGGAGCGCAAGGACAGGACTATTATTGAGATGGCCCGTACGATGCTTGATGAATAGAAGACACCACGAAAGTTCTGGCTTGAAGCCATTGATACTGCATGCCACAACATCAACAGAGTATATCTTCACAAGTTCTTCAAGAAGACATCTTATGAATTGCTCACTAGTAAGAAGCCAAATGTAAGTTATTTCAAAGTCTTTGGTGCTAGGTGCTGGATAAGAGATCCACATCACACTTCCAAATTTGCACCGAAAGCACATGAGGGTTTTATGCTTGGCTACGGAAAGGATTCACACACCTACAGGGTCTTCAACCTCTTTCACTATAAAGTGGTTGAAACTATAGAGGTGCGGTTCGATGAGACTAGCGGCTCGCAAAGAGAGCTCCTGCCAAATTTATTAGATGAAGTACTAGTGAGTGAAGCCATCAAGCGAATGGGTACCAGAGAAATCATACCCACCGAGGAACAAGGTGATGATGAAGTTGTGATTCCAGATCCTGTTTAGCTTGAAGACAATGCTGAGCCTGAAGACAATGCTGAAAATGAAGACAATGATCAGCAACAACAAAGTCTTTGCCCTGTTCATCCTCGTGTTGCTAATGAAGTTTAGATTGAGAAGATAATTGATAGCATCAATGCTCCTGGTCCACTCACTCAATCAAGAGCTATGCAACTAGCAAACTTTTGTGGGCACTTTGCATTCGTCTCCATATCTGAACCCAAAAAGGTTGATGAAGCTTTCATGGAACCAGAATGGATTCAAGCTATGCAAGAAGAGCTTTAACAATTCAAGCTCAACAATGTGTGGGAGCAAGTCAAGCGTCCTGATCCATGCAAGCACAACATCATTGGCACCAAATGGATCTACCGCAACAAACAAGATGAACATGGTCAAGTTGTCAGAAACAAAGCTCTTCTCGTTGCTCAAGGTTACACACAAGTAGAGGGAATTGACTTCGATGAATCCTTTGCTCCACTGGCTAGGCTTGAAGCCATTCACATACTGCTAGCCTATGCAAATCACAATGATATCCTTCTGTAGAAAATGGATGTGAAGAGTGCCTTCCTGAATGACAGAATTGAAGAAGCCTATGTTGCACAACCACCAGGTTTTGAAGATCCAAAGCATCCTGACATGGTCTACAGGCTCAACAAGGCACTGTATGGCCTCAAACAAGTGCCTTGAGCTTGGTATGACACACTCAAAGAATTCCTGAAGAGCAAAGGCTCCAAACCTGGTTCTCTAGATCCCACTCTCTCCACGAAGACATATGATGGGGAACTATTTGTATGCCAAATATATGTGGATGACATTATCTTCGGCTGCACTGACAAAAGATGCAGTGATGAGTTCAGTCACATGATGCAAGAGCAATATCAGATGTCCATGATGGGGGAGCTGAAATTCTTTCTTGGTCTTCAAATCCATCAACAAAGCAATGATATCTTCATATCTTAAGAAAAGTATCTCAAGGATTGTCTGAAGAAGTTCGGAATGCAGGATTGTAAGGGCTACAAGACACCAATGCCAACCAATGGTCAATTAGGCTCCGATGACAATGGTAAAGAGTTTGATCAAAAGGTATACTGCTCCATGATTGGTTCTTTATTATACTTATGTGCATCTAGGCCAGATATAATGCTTAGCGTTTGCATGTATGCCCGATTCTAAGCGGCACCAAAGGAGCCGCATCACCTCGCTGTGAAGCGAATACTTCGATATTTGGCTTACACCCAAACGCTAGGATTATGGTATCCAAAGGGCTCAGAGTTTGATCTAGTTGGATTCTCAGATGCTGATTATGCTGGTGACAAGGTGGATTGCAAGTCTACATCAGGCACATGCCACCTCCTTGGTCGATCACTTGTCTGTTGGTCTTTAAAGAAGCAGAACTATGTGTCACTCTCTGCTGCTGAAGCTGAATACATTGCTGATGGATCTTGTTGTGCTCAGCTTCTCTGGATGAAGCAAACTCTCAAGGACTATGGCATCAACAAGAAGATGGTGCCCCTCTACTGTGATAATGGAAACGCCATCAAGATTGCACATAATCCCGTTCAGCACTCCAAGACAAAGCACATTCAGATTCGTCATCATTTTCTCAGAGATCATGTGTTGAAGGAAGACATTGATATCATTCATGTCAACACAGAAGAGCAATTGGCCGATATCTTCACAAAGCCCTTGGATGAGAAGAGATTTTGCAAGCTGCAGTGTGAGCTAAATATCTTAGAATCCTCGAATGCCCTGTGAATGGACACACATCCTAACGCTTATGCATAATTATGACTTAGATGTGCAACACATGAAGCAACGTATGTCTTCAATTCATGAAGATATACACTCTAAGTGTGAAGATATTAATGTGGAATTTGACTTCAGAGTGCCACAAAAATTGTGCGTCATGTCTGGGTCTAATACTCCCTATACGGTGGGTAACACCACCACCAATCTTTCTTGAAGATTTTCATTTGGCATCACATACATTGCATTATCTTCATGATTGTTTTGTCTTCAACAATGGATTTATCTTCTCATTTTCTTTGATCTTACTGCCTAGGTATATATGTATATATGGTCTGTCCTCAACAGCATTCACTTATAGGTAATTCTTCAAGTTGCCTTTTCTGCACTAAGTGAATGTGATCAGACACTTACCCCATCTATGCTTACCTCTCCCAAACTTTCTAAATCTTCATATGCATTCTATTAACATGTGTCGATTGTCTTCACTGTGTCCTTGTCAGTCGAAGATTTTGAGACAAACATTTAAAACGTTTTATTATTCTTAACGATTGTGCCGGACCCCGCAGAAGCCGGAACGACCTCCCACCAAACCAGCTATGTGGTGGGGTCATGGCACATCACTTGAAACTGCACATGCATGCCACGCGCATGCAAATATGAACTGCCAGGGGTAGCGTAGTAAATTCACCGCGCTGCACTCCTCCTTATAAATACAAAGCCCCTGTGGTCATTAATTCTTCTACTCCTGTCACTCTCACCCTTGCAACCCAAGCGTCATCGCTAGCTTCATCGTCGCTGGAGAAGAAGCGCTTCACTGCCGCAACCTCTCCGTCGCCGTACTCACGACAGGCGGCAGACATCTTCCCCCGCCGCCGCCGTAGCTGTCTTCCACTGCCAAGTTAGGGCACGGGAGATTGAACTGCTCAGCCTCCTCTCTGACTCGTCTTGCAGTTCTTCCTTAGTTCTTGAGCGGTAAATAAATCTCACTTTTTACCGTTCATTTGATCCAATAAACTTTCAATATCTTCAGAAAGTTGTTCTTTCAGTCCCAAATCTGGATCTTCCGACTTTCACATCTATTTATATGCAAAGTACTTTCACTTATGCTTCGTAACTAGTGTGATTCCTCACTTGTACTTATTTTCGGATTCGTATAAATCTGGAACCAACATATCCCTATAAGTGAATGTCTTTGTACTATGAGGTCAATATCTTCAAACTGATTTTATCTTGAAAATCCTCTGATAATGCATATGACCTCTCATGCTTCCCTCGCATCTCTAATTCTTTCACAGGTACATGTCTATGGGCGAGTCTCTTGGTTCTCATTGTCTGAATTCATTTGTAGACTTCTTACAGCTTCACCTTGACTCTCCTGAAGCCAGTTCCTGTATATCAAGCAGAGCGAAGCCAATTATTTCTGTGAAGCCAATGGATGGAAGAAAATCATCAAAGAAGGGGGGTAGGCAGCGTCGTGAGAACACGGCCCTGGATCTCCCTCCATATCTATATGAAATGTACAAGTCTGATCCAGAGGAGACATATGGGGAGTGCAAATCGCGTGTGCAATGAATTCGAAGGTACTGGGCTGAACAATGGTTTTACTACAAGTTTGTGACCCCAGAATATGCTGGAAAGAACGCTGTGAGGCCACCATGGGCCGACATCATCTACAAGAAGCTTCACCCAAAGACTAAGGATAAAGCCTTACAGTTAGGCTTCTATCCTTGCATGGTAAGGTGGCCTATGCCTGAAAATCCAGATCCCTCAAGCATACTGTGGTGCCGTGAGGATGATCTTTTTGAAGCAAATTATCAGTGGGCCAGGGGCTCAACAACTCAAAACAAGAAGGACTATGGGATTAACATCAATCCAGGTCTAGCAGAACCAAGGCCTGATGGCACTCGTGAAGCCGAATCCAATACTATTGGTCCCTTCCATGACTTTGCTGCCTATCTTGCGCACTGTGCAGAATGAAGAGCAAGTGCTGAAGCTGCCCAAGAAGGAGCTCAACCATCTGC
The DNA here is from genome assembly GCA_011799875.1 of Thinopyrum elongatum. Taxonomy (NCBI): domain Eukaryota; kingdom Viridiplantae; phylum Streptophyta; class Magnoliopsida; order Poales; family Poaceae; genus Thinopyrum; species Thinopyrum elongatum. Next base: position 275,126,745 of record CM022298.1, read on the forward strand.
TGCTCCTGAGTCCCCGAAGCCTGTCAAGAAAGCAAAGGCTTGAAAGGCTGCCACCGCACTAAATGCTTCAAGAGTGAGGCCCCTGAAAATTGCACCTCCTGAATCCAGTGTGCATTCTGAACATCTGTCTCGGAGGTCTCTGAAGACAAAGGACACCATAGGGCGAGGCCCTCCACCAACCAGAATATTGCGAGATGATGGAGACATCATTGATCTATCAAGTGATGAAGATCTTGATGATGATGCTCTGGAGCTGTTGATCAAGAACAAGCAGGAAGAAGGTGATATCTTCAAGAACCTGCCTCTGTTCGATGCAGATATCTTGAACAACTTCATTGATGAGTGGTTTGATTATCCACTCTCTCTCTCTTGAAGATCTGCAACTGCCCATTGGCATCAGTGTTACCTTCCAAGGTTTCGTTAATCAAGAACTAGCTATTGCTCGGAAAGTGACTGAGCAAAAGAACAAAATTGATCATGAGAAGGATGTCTTCAAGAAGCATGTGGCCAAGCTCAGTGCCACTGACATTGAGAAGTTCAAGCTGATGATGACTGACCTGAAAGCTGAATTCCAAAGGTGTCATGATGAAGCCAAAGGTTGCCATGAGCATCTGAAGAACTATGCCTTGAAGTGCGTCCAAGCTCACAATGAGGGCTTGAAAAGAAATGCCCTTGGTCTCCCTGCTATTGACCCCAAGCTTGCAAAGAAGAAGAAGAAGGTAGATGTTCCTACTGCTGAGGCTTCAAGGCAAGATGTGCCTATGATTATCTTCTCTCCAAGCTTTGCTGGACTGAAGCTTTCTGTTCCATCAGTTGCTTCCAAAAGAAAGAAGACTAAGCAAGCTGAAGCCGAAGCCAAGAAGCGAAAACATCATGAAGCTTCTGATGCCCCTTCTTCTTAGAAGCGGCAGAAGACAAAGTCGTCAAAGGCTTCACGAAGGGCTCAAGCACCAACCTCTACATCTGCTCCTCAGGAGCTGCTGCTTGTGAAGCATATCTCAGTTGCCTTGCCTGCCTCCTCCAATCAAGAGAGAAGAATGATCGTGCATGAACCTGCTCCCACAGAGGCTCATGTCACTGAAGACATTCTAGCCACCGACCCCATCATCGCTGAAGACATTGGTCAAGAAGAAAATGTGCAGAAAGATGATGATGAAGCCCTTCCTCAGCTCACCTAGAACCCGGTATCATTGCATGTTCGTTTGAACAGTGAAACTATTAGCATTGGCGGTCCCACGACGCCAATTGCCCAAGATGCATTCTGGGAAGAGCAGCACCCCAACTCCCCCTTGCATCAAGTGATCCCTCGCACTCCACCAGCTCAAGTGACTACTCCAATGCTTGAGACCCCCCAAGCAACCCCTGAAGACATGGAGAAGACTACGCCATCTCCTCAAGTGTCGTCTGCCTTTCGCAGACTTCACAAAGGCTCTAGGCCCTCCACCTCCATGTCTAGTATCCCTGAAGAGGATGTGCAACATACCACCTCAGTAGCACGTGAAGTGTTTCCTGACGCCATCCCTTCAAATACCGCCTCAGAGTCTGAAGCCAAACGGGCTGAAGATATTCTAGCTGCATCAGCCGATGAAAGAGAAGAAGAAGCTGTTATGATTCCTACCCCTGAAGTTGTTCCACCTGAACCCGCTGTCTCTGACACCCCTGCTACTGAGCTACTGCCACTTAAGCCAGTGATGTAATCATGGCTGAAGCCAATCTACAGCTTGAAGCCAATACCTCAACTAAAGCCAATCAACCATCTACTTCTGATGCTGCTGCAGCTGCCACACCTATTGCGCATACTATGGCGATGGCCTACAATCATGAAGGTGAATTGGTCGGTGTTAAATGGCCCATTCTCACACCTTCAGAAGTGCATGGTCCTCAATATGAGTTCCATGTAAACCAAAGGCCTCAAACTCTGAAGCCAATGCCAAGGCTTCGCAGTGCTGCATCCCATGAGTGCTCCTTCAGCGTGCTAAACTTCAGACAGCACAACACATTCTATGATAGAGCAAAGAATCCATACAAGAAGCCACACAACTTGTCTGATAGTTTCTGGAGCTCCTGTAGTGCAATTATTACATGTGCGTTATGTACAATCACGACAGGATCTTCCCTCAGAAGCGCCTCTGTACTGAAGCCATGGCTAGCCTACCGTGCCTTGAAGAAGCCCTTGATTGCTTCAGAGATGTTGGTCTGCTACCTTTTGTTGTGGACAAGGAACATTGGAATGATGTGTTGCTGCTACAGTTCTATGCCACCCTGCATATCTCCAGTTACCACAGGGATCCAAAGACATGGGTCCTTGAGTGGATGACAGGTGATATCCATCATGAAGCCAAAGCTCAAGATCTTCTCGAGCTCACATCCCTGCCCACTCATGGTGATCTGTATGAACCAGGTTGTCAAGCCTATGAGAAGGTAATGGAAAGCATCTTCCAGAAGCCAGAGCCCAACATGAGCCAGATGCTCTCAATGATGAAGCCATTGCCTGCTGATGTTGATTAGCCTATGCATTTCTTTGTTAACGACCTAGAGTATTTGCCCCGCACCATTTATCACATTGTGAGGCATACTATGTGGCCAATCAAAGGGCACTCATCATCTGCTAAGGTTGAAGGCACCATGAAGGCATTGATATTCTACATTCTAAATGGCATTCGCTTCAACTCCCATGATTGGAGGCTTCCGGCATTGATCTTTTTGGTCAAAAAATTTATGCTCCATGGATTATGCGTCTGATTAAGCTTCGCTCCACCATCAACTATCAATCTTTAGCTCGCAACCATGTTGTCTTTTTGCCTGAAGTTGATGTGCCCCATGAAGCCATTTATCCTGAGCCTGACAAAGCACCCCAACATGAAGACAATGCTACTCATCAAAGCTTCTCTACTCCTCTCAAAGCCATTCACATACCCAATGTTGTTGCTCCTGGTGCACTTGTAGGTCATCTCCATCTACCTCATAGTGCCAACACTGAAGCGACCACTAGCACAGTACCACAGAGAGCTCAGAAGCGTGCTTGTAGGTCATCTCCGTCTGATAGGGAACTCATTGTTTCTCTTCATCAAAAACACGATAAGCATCATGATTGGCTAAAGCACCAGATGCAGAGCCTTCTTGTGGACGTCAATCGCATCCGCAACCTCGCCACCATGAATGAATTCATTGTGCATGAAGCCAATAGGCATGCTTGGAAGAGCCTCACCATGTTATGCTCTGAAGATGAACTTGCAGCTGATGGCTTCAAGGAGAGCTTCAAATTTGTCTCCAAGCCCCCATGTCGTGGGAAACCACAGCCACCTATGGGGCCATGAGCCCCTTTTGGTTCGGTGGGGGGATGGGCACGTTGCACAAAGAACGGAGAAGCGTCGCACAGCACGGCAGGGATCACACGGGCGGTTTTTACCCAGGTTCGGGCTGCCGTGAGGCGTAAAACCCTACTCCTGCTTTGGTGTATTGATGGTGGATAAAGGTGGTGGACGTAGCACACTCACCTGGCAGGGTTGCTCCAGGGGCGAGAGTGGCTACGCGCGTATGGATATGCCAGCGACCAACTAGCCAACCTCTTGTACGATCGCCATGGGCCTCCTTTTATAGATTAAGGGGCCACCACAGTGGCAAATCAGTCTTTGTGTGCTGATTAGATAGCTGAAAGTGCTATCATACCTAACTCTGCAGGCTGACGGAGCGCATTAAATCCGCCGCTCAGTGTCACATCACGGCTCGCCCGGCAGGCCCTGCCGGGCTGTTTTGCCAGCTTCGCGCCTGCTTGTTTGACACGTCTCAGGACGGGTGTCATACGGAGGTGTTTGCTGTAGGAAGTGGCTGCCATGTGGCAAGAAGCAGCCACTTAGTCACCTTGGAGCTCGACACTGCTCTGATTAGTGACTTGCGTCGCTTGTGAGGTGGAGCGGTGGAGTGGCTTGTCTCCGCCAGCCCCGGCAGGCCTGCCGGGACGATCTGGGAGCTTGCTTCTGGGGCAAAACCCAACCTTGCCGGGCTCACCTGCTCGACAAGGTAGGTCCTTCCCTTAGTGATGCCTTGCTCCTCAAGCTTACCTTGGCCTTCTCGACCTGCACTCGAATCCTTCAAAGGGGTTAATTCTTCCTTGCTTGATCTGATCTTGGTCTTGTAACCTTGTCTCTGGGCCTGTGCACAGTTTAGGCAATGGACCCAGGGTCTGTTGCACTGACACCCTAGAAACTGCTAAGTGGCGCGCTACACCATCTATTGAAGATTCATACTACTCATCATCCGCACCAACAATTGTTGCTCGTGTGATCGATGAGGAGGACGATGCCACTTCACCAGCTATGGCTTCACTACACCAAGACGCTGCACTAGGCCCATCTGCTCCACCCAACTCTGAAAGGATCAAGAAGAGGGGTCTAGAGGGGGGTGATTAGACCATCAACAAATAAAAGTGGTAGTTTTTAAGTTCTTCAAGTTAAGGTGGAGTTTTAGCACAAGTTTAAGCATTCGCAGTACATTTCAAGCAAGCATGACAAGAGTATATGCAGCGGAAAGTGTAAAGCATGCTAATTGCAAGAAAATAAAGGGATGGGATTGGAGTGTGCAAACGCAATGAAGACATGGAGATTTTTGGCGTGGTTCCGATAGGTGGTGCTATCGTACATCCACATTGATGGAGACTTCAACCCAAGAAGGGTAACGGTTGCGCGAGTCCACAGAGGGCTCCACCCACGAAGGGTCCACGAAGAAGCAACCTTGTCTATCCCACCATGGCCATCGCCCATGAAGGACTTGCCTCACTAAGGTAGATCTTCACGAAGTAGGCGATCTCCTTGCCCTTACAAACTTCTTGGTTCAACTCCACAACTTGACGGAGGCTCCCAAGTGACACCTAACCAATCTAGGGGACACCAGTCTCCAAAAGGTAATAAATGGTGTGTTGATGATGAACTCCTTGCTCTTGTGCTTCAAATGATAGTCTCCCCAACTCTCAACTCTCTCTCACAGATTTGGATATGGTGGAAAGATGATTTGAGTGGAAAGCAACTTGGGGAAGGCTAGAAATCAAGATTCTTGTGATAGAATTGGAATATCTTGATCTCAACACATGAGTAGGTGGTTCTCTCTCAGAAAATGTATGGTGGAAGTGTAGGCACATTTTGATGGCTCTCTCACATATGGAGATGGGGGTGGAGGGGTATATATAGCCTCCACACAAAATCCAACCGTTACACACATTTGACCAAACTCGGTGAGACTGAATAGCTAAACTCGGTCTGACCGATTAGTTCAAAATGTGAACGTTAGGAATCTCGGTGGGACCGACTGGAACAACTCGGTGGGACCGATGTACTAGGGCTTAGGGCAAACCTCATCTTGGTGGCACCGATTGCATCAACTCGGTGAGACTGAAGTGAAGCAATAGGGCAACTGAGAATTGGTCAAGCCATCTCGGTGAGACCGATTGCAATTTCGGTGAGACCGAAATAATTACAACTGATAACAGGGAGTTGGCAAGGCCATCTCAGTGAGACCGAGATCCGTATCGGTGTGACTGAACTGTTAGGGTTTCTGGCTATGGCTATGTCATATGAACTCGGTGGCGCCAGATAGAAAGAATCGGTGGGGTCGAGTTGGAGTTTAGGGTTTTGACATATTTGGATGGAGAAAGTGGTTGAGGGCTTTGGAGCAATATCACTAAGCATTCTTAGCAAGCAAGCCATTAAGCAACACCTCATCCCCTTTTAATAGTATTGGCTTTCCTATGGACTCAATGTGATCTTGGATCACTTAAAATAAAATGAAGAGTCTTGAGCTTTAGCCAATTCATGTCCTTGATACCTGGAAGGGGTTCCACATCCTCTTGTCCTTTCCACGCCATTGTTGAACTTGTCTGAAATACACTAGATAAAAGCATTAGTCCAACAGGAGATATGTTGACATTAATTACCAAAATCACCCAGGGAGCACTTGTGCTTTCAATCTCCCCCTTTTTGGTAATTAATGACAACATACATCAAAGCTTTAGGTAAATGATATGAAGAGTAGCAGATAAAGCTTTGGAGGAACATCTAACATGCTTAAGCTCCCCTACATGTATGCAATCATGTGAAGATAGAATATACTAACATGTGAATGCATAACATGACAGAGTAAGCAGAGAGTTACATGTATCTTGTCTATATGCATGAGAGCAAATTATATGGTTAAGAAATGTACCTTCATGTTTATGATTTCCTCTTACAAACAATATGTGCAACAACAAGAGATGATCATGCACATGAGTGTGATGCATATACTTACCTTGTGGTCTTGAGCTAACTTTTGAAGGAGTAGACTTGAGAAAACAGGGTTAGATGACACAAGAACACTCCAAATAAAGCAGTTTTAAAGAACCACAAGAATACCAAGACTGGGATGACATGTAATGGGTGAGTACTGCAAATGGGTACTTCAGGTAGGTATAGACATGTCCCCAAAGATTTAAGGATTTGTAATAAGTTCCAAAGATCTTTCTCCCCTTAGATATAGATTCTTTCTCCCCCTGAATATGATATAGGATAATGGGAGAAGGTAGTGTGAGATAAGATCAGAGCAAAATAGGGTAAGAGCAAATAAAATCAGAGCAACAAGAATTTTCAATAGCAATAGCGAGGATTAAACATATTGACATGTCTTTCTCCTCTTAAAGACATGTGAATTCTCTCCTCTTTTGTTAACAGGCATTTGTAGAAGAGCTTAGATGTGCTCATTGGATAATCTTTGATGTGCTCCCTCTCCCCCTTTGACATCAATTTCCAAGAAGGGTATTTCTAGAGCATGAGGCAAGTAGGTGTGGTCCTTGAGAGTCACTACAAAGCAATAGGTAGTTTATGATGCTGACAGAGGAAAGGATTATTGCGTGGAGCAGAAGAAAAAAGTCAGCAAGAAATGGCAAAAGGTTTTCTCAGAGTTGAAATCGATGACACCGATATGGTTCCCGTCGGCGACTCCGGGATGGCAGAATCACAGATGGTGCTTATCGGTGAGACCGAGCTAGTTCATGTCGGTTGTATCGATGAACTATATACATGGAAACCTTGTATTTTGGTCGAGACGATAGGTTTGGATCGGAGGGACTGTCGTGGGAAACCACGGCCACCTATGGGCCCATCAGCCCCTTGTGGTTTGGCAGGGGGGATGACCACATTGCACAAAGAGCGGAGAACGTAGCGCAGCAAGACGGAGATCACACGGGCAGTTTTACCCAGGTTCGGGCCGCCAAGAGGCGTAAAACCCTACTCCTTCTTTGGTGGATTGATGGTGGGTTGTGGTGGAAACGCAATGCTCTTGCCCGGCAGGGTTGCCTCGGGGCGAGGGCAGCTACGCGCGTATGAGTGTACAAGGGTCCAGATCCTTTCTATGGTTGCCATGGCCCTCCTTTTATAGATCAAGGGGTCACCACAGTGGCAAATCAGTCAATATGTACTGATTAGATAGCGAACAGTGCTATCAGACCTAACTCTGTAGTCAGAGCAGAGCGCATTAAATGCGCCGCTTAGTGTCACATCATGGCATGCCCGGCAAGCCTTGCCGGGCTGCTCGGCCACCTTCTCGCCTATCTGCTTGACACGTCTCTGGACGGGTGTCATTTGGAGGTGATTTCCATAAGAAGTGGCTGCCACGTGCCAAATAACAGCCACTTAGTCACTTGGGGGCTTGACACCGCACCGATCGATGACTTGCGTCGCTGTGAGGTGGAGCAGTGGAGCCTTGGCGGGGTAGTTTGCCCTCGTAGCGCCCGGCAGACCTGCCGGGACGGTCTTGAGGCTTGACTTCGGGGCCACCTCGTCCTCGCCAGGCTCACCTGCCCGGCAAGGGAGGTTTCTCCTTAGTGGTGTCTTGCTCATTTAGCTTGTCTTGGTCCTCTTGATCTGCCCTTTGATTCCTCAAAGAGCTGATCTCTCCTTGCTTGGTCTGGACTTGGAAGTTGCGAGCTTGCCTCCAAGCCTGTGTACAGTCTGGGCAACATACCTGGGGTTTGTTGCACCGACAGGAGCCCCCGGGCCTGGCCTGAACGCGCTGCCGAGCGTCGCTGGGGTAGGCCCTGTCAAGTACATGGGTGAGGAGGCTTGCGGCGGTTTGTCCTTTGAGGTCTTCTTTGCTTCTTCATTAACCTGAGCTTGGATCGGTTTCCGGTTTTCCCGCGCGTCGCGTAACGCCAATTGTAGTGGGAGAGATAATGGGCCACGATCCGTGGGGTACCCACGTCCCACGTTCACGGGGCGGTAACCGCCACCCCATTATCCTTCCTGCCCCAAGCGCCTCCGCCACGTGTATTGCATGCACTGCGCAAAGTTGGTGGCGGATGCGGAGGGCGCGGGAATGAGCGCCGTGGCAGAAAGCCAGGCGTCGCAGGTTGGTGTAGGGGGTCGGCTTTGATTCCTCTAGCCGTTAATGGCGAGGAGGAGCCGGACTGGGCGAACGGGGCAGCTACCTTCATGGAAAAATCTAGCCCCCTGCCCCGCTCGCCTATAAAAACGGAACGTGGGGCAAGGCATTTTTCCACACATCCTTCTCCTTCCATTCTTGCAGCAGTCCTCGCCCACCAAGGCGAGAGGTCAGGGGCGCGGCGTTGCTCCAGTGGCGGCGCCGAGAACTTTTGCTCGACAACATCTCCCTCCTCCCTCCAAAGATGCGGGGGCGGAGCTCACCGCGAGAGGAGGTGGGAGGGGGCGAGGTCGTGGTCGTCGTGGCACCCGAGGCCGAGGAGGACGGGGTGGCACCCTGATTGCGCCCCCACTGGCCGCCCCTCCCTCGATGGAAGGCCATGTCGGAGACGAACCCCTGGAGTTCATCATCAGATTGTACAAGCCTCCACGTGGCCGCCTCCGTCTCCCCACTCCATTCGCGAGGGCGATGGAGCTTGAACAGCCGCGCGCATTGAAGCTGCACGTGAGGGGTTGCGGGAACGGCGGCATGCGGGTGGATGTGGATTTTCCCGCCTCTCATGTCATGTTCTTTCGACATGGCTAGAAGACCTTTGCTCGCGCCTATAGCTTGTCGGAGGGGCACATCCTCCATTTTAAATTAATGGAGGCCGACCTGCTCTCCGTCAAGGTCTTCTGGTGCTCGGGTGCTCGCTTAGAGTGCTGCGCGGAGAGCTCAGCCGACGACAAAAGCTCCTCCTCGAGCGACAGCGACAAGGAGGACAGTGACGGCGATGACGATGGGGAGGGCGATAGCTCTGACTCCGGCTGATCGCCAGCCGCACCGTCACCGTCAGGCGGCAGCACCACCATCTGCACTTGCACCCCGTTCCCGGCAAGGTGATTTGCTAGGGAGTTGGATGCATAGGTGTGGATGGCGTCCCGGGCTCCTCCAGCAGCCTTCCAGATGGACCCCGGCAGGCTTCCTCATGGGCTGCAGCTCCGTTAGCCCCGCCGCGTCCTGCTGGCCCTAGTGGTGGTGGCTGGTGGGCTGTCCCTGCCGCTCTCTTAACCATCACCTTCGCCCGCGCCCTCCCGCTCTTGTTAGGCCCATCTCCAAGGGGCCTGACGGGGTCAGGCTGGGCTTCTGCCCAGGCGCCCCTTTTGCCTTCTTCACCTTCCACCGTAGTGCCTGGGAGGAGAAGGGCAAGAAAGGGCATCACGGGGCACTTATCTTTTTTCATTCTAAAATATGTAGGCACTTGCCAAACTTTAGTCTAAATAATGTAATCTTCTTTATCCATGTTGGTGTTCTGTAAGATTTGTACTTGTTCATCAGCATATTAATGGAAAATACAAGCTTTGTCGGGCACTTGTGCATGCATCATACCCATGCAGAGGTGAAATGCCTCTATACGTTCAAGTAAACAAGTTATCTCCGGCAAGCTATCCTGCCGGTACCCTCGAATTGTTGTCGTGGGGCTAAGCCTGCTGGGCTCAAATTGCAAAGAGGGACCAGCCCCCCGCCAATCCTTCTTCGCCAAAGGCAACTGCGACCATCCTGACCGAAGCAGCATTCGAGTCAAAGGATGGGAGCACCTAAGTTTCGAAGGTGACGAGGTTTTCATATGCACAAATTTCTACTTACAGAACACATAAGGATAAGAAGAGAACTTATCTGTTTGGCTTGTTGAGGATCGTCACGCAGGCTCGTCTTCATTTCTTCTTTTTGGGACCGAGTCCACGGCAAGAACCCTGCAACTTAATGCAGATGAAAACAATGCCTCATGCGACCTCATCTACATGATCATGCTATGCTCATGATATGCTTATGCATGCATGCAAGTTTTGGGGGCCCCCCAGCGCTTCGTTTATTTCTGTTGCTCAGGGTCTGCGTCTGGCTTTGTACAAGGGGTTACATGCAACATCGGCAAGGCCTGTACAAAAGGGTGGCTGCCGGGCAGGGCCCGACAGCCGTGCCTTACTGGTAGAACTTACAGAGATGCTCAATGTTCCATGAGTTTTGCAATTGAATGCCATCTCAAGTCTCCAGATGGACTACGCCAGGTCTGGTGACTCATACTACCCGGTAAGGGCCTTCCCACTTCGACGTCAACTTGTTTGTACCCTTGGCGGACTGAACACGCCTAAGGACAAGGGCGCCTTCCTCAAAACACCGGGCATGAACCCTACGGCTGTGATAGCGACGCAGGGCTTGTTGGTAGCGTACAGCACACGTAGCGGCCCGGAGACGATTCCCCTCAAGTAGCACAGGGTCGTCATGCCGGTGTCGTTCCTGCGCTACTTCATCATAGGCAAGCACTCGAGGAGATCCGAATATGAGTTCCATGGGGATAACTGCTTCTACCCCATAGACTAGGGAGAAGGGAGTCTGCCTGGTAGCTCGATTTGGTGTCATTCTAAGGGACCAAAGAACCACCGGCAGCTCGTCGATCCATCGCCTGTCATACTTCTGCAGTCTATCAAAGGTTCTTGTCTTGAGACCTCGCAGCACTTCAGCGTTCGCCCTCTCAGCTTGTCCGTTGCTTCTGGGATGGGCGACAGAGGCAAACGAGATCTTGCTTCCGAGGGCATGAACATATTGCATGAAGGCGCGGCTCATGAATTGGGTGCCATTGTCGGTGATGATTCGGGTAGGCACCCCGAAGTGGCACACCAATCCTTTCAAGAACTAGATAGCTGACGGTGCGGTCACCTTTCTCACGGGCTCCACCTCTGGCCACTTTGTGAACTTGTCGATAACGACGAACAAGAACTCAAAGCCCCCGGTAGCACGGGGGAAGGGGCCCAAGATATTGAGCCCCCAGACCGCGAAGGTCTATGACAAAGGGATCGTCTGAAGAGCTTGGGCAGGCTAATGGATGTTCTTGGAGTGGAACTGGCAGGCTTCACATTTGTTGACGAGCTCAACTGCATCTTGGAGGGCTGTGGGCCAATAGAAACCTTGCCGGAAGGTTTTTCCAACCAGAGCCCTTGATCCAATGTGTGAGCCACACATACCCTTGTGTACCTCTGCCAACAATTCCTTTCCTTCCTCTCGGCAAATGCACTTCAATTTCACACCGTTGGGCCTCCTTCTATACAGTGTATCATCAACGAACTGATACATACTAGCCCTTCGGGCTACTCTTTCAGCTTCTTCTTGCTCTTCGGGGAGTTCTCCAGTTTGGAGGAAATGGACTATGTGCCGTGCCCAGGTTGGGGCCAGGGGCTCAGCAACAAGGACCAGTGGCACCTCCTCATTCGCAGGAGCGCACTTCTCGACCGCAGGGACCGGTGGTCTGGTAGGATGGTGAAGCTCACTGATCGAAGGGGAGTTGTTCCCGCCAAGCTCTCTGCCGGGAGCCTCGGGAGGCTCTGCCGGGTGAGGCTTGCCGGAGTCCAGTTTCCTCCTCTTTCTGTCCATTGTTGCCGGGGATACGGAGGGCTGAGTCAGATGGAGAACAAAAGTCCCTGGTTCCACAGGGAGTTTTTGCGTTGCACACTTTGACAGATGATCAGCAATGCTGTTTTCCGCACGGAGCACGTGCTCTGTTTGCAATCCGTCAAAGCGCTCCTCCAACTTTCTCACTTCCTCGACGTATGCCTCCATCAATGGGCTTTGGTAATCCTTGTTGACTTGTCTCACCACTAGTTGTGAATCTCCGTGGATGATCAGCTTCTTGATTCCAAGTTCTATTGCAATCCTGAGGTCGGCAAGGAGCCCTTCATACTCTGCTGTATTGTTGGTGGCCTTCTCCCGGGGAAAGTGCATCTGGACAACGTACTTAAGGTGCTCCCCATTGGGGCCAACAAGAAGCACGCCAGCCCTTGCACCTTGTAGGGAGAAGGCACCATCAAAATACGTAATCCATTCTTGGGGCGCTTCCTTGCCGGGGATGATTGTCTCCAATACTTCTTCATCAGGAGTTGGTGTCCACTCTGCGATGAACTCTGCTAGTGCTCTACTCTGAATAGTTGACATGCTTTCAAACTTCAAACCAAAGCTGGACAACTCCAAGGCCCATTCCACAATCCTGCCGGTGGCCTCGGGGTTTTGGAGTATGTGTTGCAAGGGGAAGTGGGTGACAACTGTGATCTCGTGGGCTTCGAAGTAGTGGTGCAGTTTCCTTGAGGCCATGATGAGGCCAAAAATCAACTTTTGCACGCCAGAGTACCTCGATCTAGCTCCCTGTAACAGGGAGCTGACGAAGTACACTAGGCGCTGCACCACTTTATTCTTTGCCGCAACCATAGAACTGCTTCCATTGCCCTGCCTTTCTTCGCTCTGGACTGACTCTGGGCTTGTCGGGACGGGTTCGCTTTCCTCTTTAGAGGGGACAGTGGTTGTGGCTGCCGCGTCATCCACTTCCCGTTGCACCACCAATGCCGCACTAACCACTTGATTGGTTGCCGCTAAGTATAGCAGCAACGGCTCTTGTGGTTTGGGAGCGACCAAGGTGGGAACAGAGGAAAGATAGGTCTTCAAATCTTGCAGTGCAGCATTTGCCTCTGGGGTCCACTCCATGGGTCCTGCCTTCTTCAAGATTTTGAAGAACGGTAGGGCGCGCTCAGCAGACTTGGAAATGAACCTGCTCAGTGCAGCCACGCATCCAGTCAAATGCCTCACGTCCTTGACTGTCTTGGGTGCTTGAATTTGCTTGATAGCCTTGATCTTGTCGGGGTTGGCCTCTATCCCTCGATGAGACACAAAGAAGCCAAGTAGCTTGCCGGAGGAAACTCCAAACACACACTTCTCTGGGTTCAGCTTCAAGTTGATCCTGTGCAGATTAGCAAAGGTTTCTTCCAAATCCTGGATGAGGGTTGATCTGTCCTTGGTCTTGAGCACAATATCATCCATGTAAGCTTCAATGCTTCTGTGCAGTTGGGATTCAAAGGCAATCTGTACTGCTCTTGCAAAAGTGGATCTGGCGCTCTTTAACCCGAAGGGCATCCGTACAAAGCAGTACGTGCCACATGGGGTTATGAATGCGGTCTTCTCTTCATCTTCCTTGGACATGAAGATCTGGTGGTATCCGGAGTAGGCATCCAGAAAGGAAAGCAAGTCACACCCGGAAGTGGAATCCACAATCTGGTAGATGCGCGGCAAGGGGAACGGGTCCTTCGGGCATGCCTTGTTTAGATCTGTGAAGTCTATGCAAAGCCTCCATTTCCCATTCACCTTGTGCACCACCACTGGATTTGCTAATCATGTGGGATGGAACACTCCCCTAACCAAACCAGCTGCTTCAAGCTTCTTGATCTCCTCGGCAATAAACTGTTACCGCTCCAAAGTTTGCTTTTGGACCTTCTGCTTGACGGGCCGAGCATGCGGGCAGACAGCAAGGTGGTGCTCGATTACCTCCCTAGGAACACCGGGGATATCAGATGGTTGCCAGGCAAACACATTGATATTCGCCCACAGGAAGGCAACGAGCGCGCTTTCCTATTTGTCATCAAGGGTGGCACAGATAGTGAAGGTACCATCAGTGCCAGCCAGCCCTGCTGGGACCTTCTGCACAGCAGGTGCAGTAGCTTTGGATCTCTTGCTATTGGAACTCTCCGGCAAGTCATCAACAGGCGCAGCACACTCCGGAGAGGCACGATTCCCGGATTCCTTGCTGGCATCCTTGCTAGCTCTCTTCATTTTCTTACTTTCCTTGGCGGGAGCAGTGGTTTCTGCAGCCTCAGTAGCGACCGCCTCCCGGTACATCTTGTCCACGCATATGACTGCGTCCTTCTGATCTGACGGAATGGAAATGACTCCTATCGGCCCTGGCATCTTCAAGGTGTTGTAGGCATAGTGGGATGTTGCCATGAACTTGGCCAGAGCTGGGCGACCAAGGATTCCGTTGTACGGCAAGGGGAGGTCAACCACGTCAAACACGATCTTCTCAGTCCGGTAGTTTAACTCCCCTCCAAACGTCACTGGCAGCGTGATCTTTCCCTTAGGACGACTCCTGCCAGGGTTGATTCCTTGGAAAGTGCCAGTAACCTTGAGCTCCTCATCTACTATCTGAAGTTTGCTGACGACCTTTGGAGATATCAGATTCAACCCGGCCTTGCCGTTAACCAACATCTTTGTGACTTTGAGGTTGCGTATTGTTGGTGAGACCAACAACGGCAAGCACCCTACCGCAGTGGCGCAGTTAGGGTGATCCTCTTCATCAAAGATGATGTGCATGCGGGACCACTTGAGCGGCTTCCGAGAATCTGCCGCTGGCTCCACGGCATTGACTTCACATGCCCACTATTTAAGTTGGCGGTGAGAGGAGTGCAGAGATGCACCCCCGTCAATGCACAGGGCGTTAGTGGCTTTCTGGAACTCCTGCTCACTGGTTTCCTCTTCATCTCCTCCATCGCTCTCATCATTGCAATCCTCCTTCTTACGGCCTCTGGCGGGCTTCCCTTGATTCTGAGGAGCCTTGCCGGAGCGGCTTGCTCCGCCGCCTCGTCCTTTCCCGCTAGCGCCATCTTGGTTTTTCTCCTTGTCACGCTTCTCATACTCAGCCCTCTGCTTCTTGACGATCTGCCCGACCTGATGACACTCCTGGAGACCGTGGCCCTTGGTCCGATGGATCTTGCAGTACGGCCTCTCACCTTTCCTAGCCTTCTCGGCAGCCGCAGCTTCCCGGCAATCGCTGCACGTGGCAACTTCCTTGCCGGGAACTTCGGTCTTGGCCTTCTTGCCGGTACTAGGTGCGCCCGATCCTTCAACGGTCGTCACTGCCTTATCCTTGCGCCTTTTGTTGCGCTTCTTGTTCTTCTTCTTCTGACTGGTGGCGTCGTCGACATTGTCTGAATTGATGTTGCCGCCATCCTCTTCACCGGGAAGTCGCCTTCCCTCCTCTATGTGAGCACACTTATCCACCAGAGTGTATAACTCATTCACAGTCTTGGCAGCTGCACGTTCATTTTGGAACGTATCCTGCGGTTGCGCACGTTGGACTGGAATGCGGCTATCACAGCTGATGAGTGGATAACTGGGATGTTCCTGTGCACTCGACTGAACCTTTGCATGTACTTCCACAAACTTTCTCCTTCCTTCTGTGGGAGGAGCTGCAGATCGCTGGGCCGTCCTGGTTCTTGATGGCCGCCAGTAAAGGCGCCAACAAACTCATGGCACAGGCCAGCCCAAGTTGAGATGGAGTTCTCCGGCAGGTGCATTAGCCAAGACCTCACATTTGGCTTGAGTTCCAAAGGGAAGTAGTTGGCGAACACCTTCTCATCTCTTCCCCCGGTAGCCTGAACAACGATGGTGTAGATGCTCAGGAACTCTGCCGGGTTCAATCTCCCATCGTACTTCTCTGGTATCTCTGGCTTGAATGTGCGGGAAGATGGCCAACGGACTTGCCGCAGTTCATGAGTGAAGGCGGGGCACCCAACCTCGAAAGGTTGGTACCCACCCTCACCGGGTGTAGGCTCGTCGATATCGGGGCCATTGCGCCTATCAGACTGGCGGTGGGTGTCACGGCGCCGCTCGATGGTGACGCGCACGCCTTCCCCTCGCCTGTCTTCCTAGGCCTACCGCTGGTCTTGACGTGCTCGAGGGCCAGACAAAGCCATCGAGATGTCGTCGGATTCTTGATCGCGTGGCTCTGGTCGTGGCCCCTGCACAGGCTACCGCGGAGGGGACTGCACCGTGGGGGTGGCCCCTTCAGCACAGCCAGCAGCGCGGGCCATTGTCGTCGCCTGGGGAGGCCGTGGCGGGCCAGCTCATTGTGATCCTCCTACCTCGGCGAAACCAATCAGGCTTTGAATGGTGGCTCTCCACTCATCCATCTGATCAGTTACCGGTTTAAATCTCAACAGCAGCTAGGCCCGTGCCATAGCCTCCGAAGCGGTGCTTGGCAAGGATGACGACGTAGACCGTAGCGTCTCCTGGCTCCTCATGGTGCCAGTAGTAGCTACGCCATGTTTTCATCGTCGTGAGCCCATCGCCAGGGTGGGGTGGTGACGAGGTGGAGGTGCTTCAGGGCTAGCGGCTCTGTTTGGCGCATCGGCTGGGGCAGCTCGTTCCAGGAGTGGCGCACGCCCTGCGGCCGCGCCCGCAGCAGGAGCAGCCGGAGAGTTACAATTCGCCCCAAAGCGAGTGCCACCGCTGCGGCTGTGCCCACCGGCAGGGCGGAGCGGTGCAGACAAAATGATTTCTCCACCCGTACCTTGTGGAGCATGGCCGCTGGGATGCTGTTGGTGCTGTCCTTCCCGATGCCTTCTGCCCTTGTTTCAGCCGCAGGGGAGGTGGTGACGACGCCGCCTGTGCCGGCCACGTCCCCGCAACGTCCATGTCTCCGTGCGTCCCCGTAGCCCCCACGGCGTCGGCGGCCTCGTGCGACGGGGCCTTCGAAGTGGACGGATGTGCCGCAACACCGGGCTTCTTCTTGGGCGCCATGGATGATGGAGCCATCAATGAAGAAGATGGTGAGGATGATGAAGATAATGACGTGCAGCGTACGCTTCTCGGGTTCGCGCAAGCGCCAGCCCCCTACCTGGCGCGCCAAAGATGTCGTGGGAAACCACGGCCACCTATGGGGCCATCACCCCCTTGTGGTTCGGCAAGGGGGATGAGCACATTGCACAAAGAGTGGAGAACGTAGCGCAGCACGGCAGAGATCACACGGGCAGTTTTACCGAGGTTCGGGCCGCCAAGAGGCGTAAAACCCTACTCCTGCTTTGGTGGATTGATGGTGGGTTGTGGTGGAAGCGCAACGCTCTTGCCCAGCAGGGTTGCCTCGGGGCGAGGGCAGCTACGTGCGTATGAGTGTACAAGGGTCCAGATCCTTTCTATGGTTGCCATGGCCCCCCTTTTATAGATCAAGGGGTCACCACAGTGGCAAATCAGTCATTGTGTACTGATTAGATAGCGAACAGTGCTATCATACCTAACTCTATAGTCAGAGCAGAGCGCATTAAATGCGCCGCTTAGTGTCACATCGTGGCATGCTCGGCAAGCCTTGCCGGGCTGCTCGGCCACCTTCTCGCCTATCTGCTTGACACGTCTCTGGACGGGTGTCATTTGGAGGTGATTTCCATAGGAAGTGGTTGACATGTGCCAAATAACAGCCACTTAGTCACTTGGGGGCTTGACACCGCACCGATCGATGACTTGCGTTGCTGTGAGGTGGAGCGGTGGAGCCTTGGCGGGGTAGTTTGCCCTCGTAGCGCCCGGCAGGCTTGCCGGGACAGTCTTGAGGCTTGACTTCGGGGCCACCTCGTCCTCGCCAGGCTCGCCTGCCCGGCAAGGGGGGTTTCTCCTTAGTGGTGTCTTGCTCATTTAGCTTGTCTTGGTCCTCTTGATCTGCCCTTTGATTCCTCAAAGAGCTGATCTCTCCTTGGTTGGTCTGGACTTGGATGTTGCGAGCTTGCCTCCAAGCCTGTGTACAGTCTGGGCAACATACCTAGGGTTTGTTGCACCGACAGGGACCGAGTTCAACGCAGAGTAAAGATTTTGTCAACTCAGCTCACTTGGCAAATGAAATTTCACAAGGATTTGCAGGGAATTAGCAGAAAGATTTGCAATGAATTAGACACAGATAAAGAATAGAAAAATAAAAAGAGCTAGATGAAGTTTTGTTTTGGTTTTAGAGAAAGACACAAAGAAAGAAAAAAACATGCAAATGGAAAATCAACTAAGCAAAAGAACACTAGAGAACTTCATCTAGAAAGGGTCAGCGCCAAAGTCACCTATGTTAGAGTATATTGACTTAGTAGTCAAGTGAGATCACTTGATCATAGGTCATACTCATCGTTTAAGCTCAAAGTGGGGTTGCCATTTTTCATTTTAGCACTTTTATGTATTCACATCTTGTTGAGTTGCTTTAGCTCATGACTTGGAGTAAAGCTTCTCTAAGATGGAATGACATACCTTGGGTTGTGGTGTCGATCATGTAGTCGAACTTGTGTTGGATGCTCGAAGTTGATGTTGTCCATCAAGAGTTGGGAGCACTACTAGTAGTTTGAGTTAATCTTCCTACATGGGTTAATCTTGCAAGGAAGAGCACTTGTGTATCCAAAATGACAATCATGAAACTTGATACCAATTGAAATTTGATATAGTGAAATAGTCAAAGGATATGTTGAGTGAGTTCATGCTTCCTTGAGATCAACATCCAAATCATAGGCACTTGGTGATGTAGAGATTGCTCAAAATGTGAGTGGCTTGCAATCTCATAGATTTGGGCTCATCCAAGTACCTACAAGGGTTAGATAACATGCAAGGGTACAAATATAGATCCAAGACATATGATCATCATCATAAGAGAAGTGTCAAGGATTAGTCATAAAAGGCTCATGCCTTGCATGTATCCAAATGGAGTTTCTACTCCAAGTTTGAGACATCAATGATATTCAATTCACTTCTCAAACGGCAAAATACTTTCTCATCAAGCGGTTTGGTGAATATATCCGCCAATTGCTTATCGGTGCGAACATGCTTAAGATTGATGTCTCCTTTAGCAACATGATCCCGAATGAAATGATGACGAACTTCAATGTGCTTAGTTCGACAATGTTGCATAGGATTATGAGCAATCTTAATAGCACTTTCATTATCACAAAGAAATGGAACATGTTTCACATGTATCCCATAATCCTTAAGGGTTTGGGTCATCCAAAGTAATTGAGCACAACATGATAAGGTGGCAATGTATTCCACTTCGGCAGTGGATAAGGCTACCGAGTTTTGTTTCTTGGAGGACCAAGACACAAGGGATCTACCAAGAAATTGACAAGTACCTGAAGTGGACTTTCTATCAACCTTGTCACCAGCATAGTCCGAATCGGAGTAGCCAACAAGATCAAAAGATGACCTCTCAGGATACCAAATGCCAAAGTTTGGTGTATGAATTAAGTATCTCACTATCCTTTTCACGGCCTTAAGATGACACTCTTTAGGGGCCGCTTGATATCATGCACACATGCACACACATAGCATAATATCGGGATCGGAGGCACATAGATATAATAATGAACAAATCATAGAGCGGTAAACCTTTTGGTCAACCGGTTTGCCATCCTTAGTCAAGTTAAGATGTCCACTATTAGGCATGGGTGTTTTCATACCTTTGCTTTCTTGCATGTTGAACTTCTTGAAAAGATCCTTGGTATACTTTGTTTGAGAGACAAAGGTACCTTCCTTAGTTTGCTTGATTTGCAAACCAAGGAAAAATTTGAGTTCACTCATCATAGACATCTCAAACTTCACCGACATTAGCCTTCCAAACTTTTCACTAAAATGGGGGTTAGTAGAACCAAGTATGATATCATCCCCATAAATTTGGCACACAAATAATTCACCATTAACCCTTTTAGTAAAAAGTGTAGAATCAATCTTCCCAATTTCAAAGCCTTTTTCAATAAGAAACTTGGTCAAGCATTTATACCATGCTCTAGGAGCTTGTTTAAGACCATAAAGAGCTTTATGAAGTTTGTAGACATGATTAGGTTCCTGTTGATTGACAAAGCCGGGAGGTTGTTTAACATACACTTCCTCCTCAATTTCTCCATTTAGAAAAGCACTTTTAATGTCCATTTGCTATAATGTGATATCATGGTGATTGGCATACGCAAGTAAGATGCGTATGGACTCAAGTCTAGCAACGGGGGCATATGTCTCACCATAGTCCATACCTTTGACTTGAGTGTATCCTTGAGCGATGAGACGGACCTTGTTGCGTACAACTTGTCCATCTTCATCTTGCTTATTCTGACACACCCATTTGGTTCCAATGACATTGTGATCGTCATCGGGCTTTTCAACCAATGACCACACTTGATTCCTCTCGAAGTTGTGTAGCTCTTCGTGCACAGCGTTCACCTAATCCAGATCCTCAAGAGCTTCTTCTACCTTCATAGGTTCAACACTAGAAATGAATGAGTAATGTTCACAAAAGTTAGCCAAACGAGTTTTAGAGCGAGTAATTCTCCCGGTTTGAATATCATCGAAGATTTGTTCGACGGGATGGTCTCTTGTGACTCTTGCTCTAACTCGTGAGAGCTTTTGTTTCGGTTGGGATGGAACGTCCTCTTCATTGTCTTCTTCTTCTTCTCCTCCTTCATTGTTGTTGGCATTGTCATTCTCTTATGGAGGTGGAGAGGGAGGTTGAGGTGGTTCATCTTGTTGCACTTCCTCATCACCTCCGTCTTGACGTGTTCCACTTGTGGACGCCTCCAAGTCAACTTGTGGTTCACCTTGATGTGAAGTTGAGGCTTCCACTTGAACGGATGAAGTACTCTCCTTCTCCTCCGTTGGGCGAATCTTGTCAATGGACAAATCTTGGATTGCTTCCAAAGGATCTTTGTCTCCTACATTAACTGGCAATTGCTCTACTTGCGAGCTGTTAGATTCATCAAACTTCACATCTACCGTCTCTTCAACCTTTCGGGTGAAATTGTTGTAGACACCGGTAAGTGTGATAGTTTGAGCCATAACCGAGTAGGAAACCTTCATGAGATTGAGGAGCAAATTTTGAGCGACGATGCTTATCAAGAATGTAACACTTTGAGCCAAATACTCGAAAGTATCCAACTTGGGGTTTGTTACCGATGAGAAGCTCGTATGCTGTCTTGCCGAGAAGCTTGTGAAGGTATAGTCGATTCGTAGCATGACAAGCTGTCTCAACCACTTCCACCCAAAAGTATCTTGGCATCTTGTATTCATCAAGCATCATTCTTGCCATCTCGATAAGTGTCTGGTTCTTCCTCTCAACAACTCCATTTTGTTGAGGTGTGTACGTAGCCGAGACTCATGTGAAATCCCTTCTTCGTCAAGAAAGGTATCCACATTGGCGTTCTTGAACTCCATTCCATTGTCGCTTCAAACCTTTTTGATCTTCACTTCAAATTGGTTTTAGCCCTTCTTGGTGAAGTTCTTGAAGATCTTTTAGACCTGCGATTTGTCATCAAGAAAGAACACCCACGTAAATCTAGAAAAGTCGTCAACAATGACCAAACTAAAGGAGTTACCACCGAGCCTCTTGTAGGCGTTGGGACCAAAAAGATCCATATGGAGTAGCTCGAGTGGTCTTCTCGTGGTCATGATGTTCTTCACGGGATGACTTCCTCCAACCTGTTTTCCTGCTTGACAAGTACTGCAAAGTCTATCCTTGTCAAATATGACATCTTTAACACCAAGGATATGATCACGTTTAATAAGCTTATCAAGATTTCCCATGCCCACATGACCTAACCTTCTATGCCATAACCAACCTTTAGAAGATTTAGCAATTAAGCAAGTACGAGGTTGGGCTCTCTTAGTGAAATCAACAATGTATAGATTACCTCTACAAATACCGGTAAAGACCATATTATGATTATCTCTATGAAACACTTGGCAATCTACTTCAGTAAATAGAACATTGAAACCAAAGTCGGCTAGTCTAGATACGGAAAGGAGGTTGTAACCAAGGGATTCAACGAGCATAACGTTTTGGAAAGAGCTATCATTGGAAATGGCCACCTTACCAAGGCCAAGTACCTTACCCTTGGAGTTATCTCCAAAAGTGACATACTTGCGAGGACCGTCATTCTTAGCAAGCTCACGGAACATGTCCTTATCTCCGGTCATATGATCAGTACATCCACTATCGAGAATCCATTCCTTCCCTCCGGCCATGTAACCATGAAGGTTAGCCATAAGACCAAAATGTCTCATCGACTCCTCAAGGTCAAAGTCACTATCATCATCCTCATCATACTATCCATGCTCAATGTCATCATGTGGTTGATCATCACCTAGAGCAAGTGATTCAATAGATCTATGACCATGATAATGTGCATGTTTATGAATTCTAATAGTTTGTGAAACAATGCTTCTAATGACTCCAACATTTCCTTTGCCACGCATAAGGTCACGGAGCTCAAATAGGCAGTCATCAAACTTAGGATCACTAGGGTTCATCTTATCAAAAGCAATAGACTTTTGAAGAATCTCATATAGATTTTTCAAGGAATAGTTTGGAAAGCTCTCCTCAAGATATTTCAATATAGTATAAGAACATTCAAAGGTAGGCAAGCATACAAGCAAATTTCTAGGCAATCCTCTAATGATAAGATCAATAGTTCTAAGATTGCGAGTCATGTCAAGATACTCATCGGGGGTAGGAAGCAAAGGATCGATAGGGTTCACATAGGGGCTAGCAATATACTTGTTCAATTCATATTCATTGAAAATCTGAAGCATCTATTTCTTCCAAGAATTATAGAACTCTCCGTCAAACATAGGCACTCTACGTCTAATAGTCCCAATCATAGACTCATCCATCTTCCTCCAATGATGATTACACCAAAGCAATGGAGACCAATGCTCTGATACCAATTGAAAGGATCGAGAAGAGGGGTCTAGAGGGGGGTGATTAGACCCTCAACAAGTAAAAGTGCCAGTTTTTTAAGTTCTTCAAGTTAAGGTGGAGTTTTAGCACAAGTTTAAGCATTCACAATACATTTCAAGCAAGCATGACAAGAGTATATGCAGCAGAAAGAGTAAAGCATGCTAATTGCAAGAAAGTAAAGGGATGGGATTGGAGTGTGCAAACACAAAGAAGACACGGAGATTTTGGTGTGGTTCCGATAGGTGGTGCTATCGTACATCCACGTTGATGGAGACTTCAACCCACGAAGGATAACGGTTGCACGAGTCCACGGAGGGCTCCACCCATGAAGGGTCCACGAAGAACCTTGTCTATCCCACCATGTCCATCGCCCACGAAGGACTTGCCTCACTAGGGCAGATCTTCATGAAGTAGGCGATCTCCTTGCCCTTACAAACTTCTTGGTTCAACTCCACAACTTGACGGAGGCTCCCAAGTGACACCTAACCAATCTAGGAGACACCACTCTCCAAAAGGTAATAAATGGTGTGTTGATGATGAACTCCTTGCTCTTGTGCTTCAAATGATAGTCTCCCCAACACTCAACTCTCTCACACAGATTTGGATATGGTGGAATGATGATTTGAGGGGAAACCAACTTGGGGAAGGCTATAAATCAAGATTCTTGTGGTAGGATTGGAATATCTGGATCTCAACACATGAGTAGGTGGTTCACTCTCAGAAAATGTATGGTGGAAGTGTAGGCACGTTCTGATGGCTCTCTCACATATGGAGATGGGGGTGGAGGGGTATATATAGCCTCCACACAAAATCCAACTGTTACATACATTTGACCAAACTCGGTGAGACCGAATAGCTAAACTCGGTCTGACCGATTAGTTCAAAATGTGAATGTTAGGAATCTCGGTGGGACCAACTGGAACAACTCGGTGGGACCGATGTGCTAGGGCTTAGGGAAAACCTCATCTCAGTGGCACCGATTGCATCAACTCAGTGAGACCGAAGTGAAGCAATAGGGTAATAGAGAATTGGTCAAGCCATCTCGGTGAGACCGATTGCAATTTTGGTGAGACCGAAATAATTACAACTGATAACAGGGAGTTGGCAAGGCCATCTTGGTGAGACTGAGATCTGTATCGGTGTGACCGAACTGTTAGGGTTTCTGGCTGTGGCTATGTCATATGAACTCGGTGGCGCCGGATAGAAAGAATCGGTGGGGCCGAGTTGGAGTTTAGGGTTTTGACATATTTGGATGGAGAAAGTGGTTGAGGGCTTTGGAGCAATATCAAGAAGCATTTTGAGCAAGCAAGCCATTAAGCAACACCTCATCCCCTTTTAATAGTATTGGCTTTCCTATGGACTCAATGTGATCTTGGATCACTTAAAATAAAATGAAGAGTCTTGAGCTTTAGCCAATTCATGTCCTTGAAACCTTGAATGGGTTCCACATCCTCTTGTCCTTTCCACGCCAGTGTTGAACTTGTCTGAAATACACTAGATAAAAGCATTAGTCCAACAGGAGATATGATGACATTAATTACCAAAATCACCCAGGGAGCACTTGTGCTTTCAAACTCCAACGTCGACCCAGCTGCACCAACATCTTCATCATCACCTTTCGGGAATGCTTAGACACACTATGTCTTCATTCCTTTTTGGTCATTTGATTACCAAAGGGGGAGAAGCATATGGGTTGATAGTCTTCAAGCGGGATTTTGGTCAGGTGCTATATTTTGTTAAGTTTGTAACTCCTGTTCGTGAACATTTGGTTTTTGAGTTGTAACACTTAAGTTCTGATGGACGTTTGGTACATTTGCTGTTTGTTGGATGCACGCAGTTTAACTCTTATCTTTTGCGCATGAAGTCATTCTACAGACGCCCATTTGTCATTGTGCATATTGTTTTCATTATCTTCAAAACATTTTTGTGTGCACTTTGATTTGACTTCATGAATAGAGGGAGATCTCCACAAAGCAAAACCTGCCTTGTGCATTTGCATTCAAAATCGAATTACTTATATGCACATCTTCAGGGGGGGGCCTACAAATTCATGAAGCCAATGACCACGTTCTTTAACTTTCACATATTTTTATCCCCGTTGAAATCTTCAACCAGTTTGTCATCAGTCACCAAAAAGGGGGAGATTGTAAGTGCATCTAGTGCCACCCCTAGTTGGTTTTGGAGTATTGACGACAAACTTGGTTGAGGGACTAATGTGTTTGTGAGATTCACATGGGAACACAAGTAGAAGTCCCTATTGATTCTGTTTACCCATCGAAGATGACCCCTAAAAATGTATGAAGACATTGAATACATTGGTGGTTCGCGAAGACATACGTGTCGAAGATAATGACACGTGAAGAAATTCGCTTGAGGACAATGGAATGCGAAGACATAGTTTCTTACATAGTTTCATTTTCTTCTTTCGTGAGTCATAGGAACCACCGAACTGTCAAGTGGGGTCCAGGTGAACAAAGTCAGAAAACTGACATGGTGCTCAACCAAATCCTATGTCTACGAGCAAAGACAAATGAGGGAAAATCTTATCCTGAGTTGGATGAGTCAGCTTTGCTTGTTGCCCAAGTCAAGCTGCCGCGTGTGTTTGAAATCCGACCGTTGGACACGTGTCAGTTCCCCAATGACCAAGGGTCATTTCGGACAAATCATGTCGGGTTGCCCCTGGCTATAAATAGCCACCCCCTTCCACCATAAATTGGTGGCTGCTCAGAGTTAGTACACGGCTTTTATCGTTTGAGAGCAACCCACGTCCAAAGCCTTTGAGAGAGAATCCTTGCAAGGACAAACCCAAAACATCCAAAGCCCAAAGAGTGTTTGGCATCACTGAAGTCTTTCAGTTCTTCGTGATCCGATCACTTATTACACTTGAAGACTGTGATCTTCCACTCGGTTAGGCGTTGCGTTCTGGGGATCCAAGAGTCATTGTGGATCGCTGATGAACGAAGTCTGTGAAGGTTTGGAAGTCTACCTTGAAGACTTACCTGAGTGACTGGGCGAGGACTAAGTGACCTTAGGTCAAGGGGAATAAGGTGAAGATGTGGTCTTCTGAGTTCAATCTCAACCTCCCTAACCAGACGTACAGTTGTCATAGCAACTGGAATTGGTCCACCAAATTCTTGTCTCCATCAAGCAACTGGTTCTATCACTTCACCCCTTACTTACAGTTTAGCTTCGTGAAGTCATTGCTTGCCTGCTCTCGTTGAATTCACTGTGTGAAGACATTCATCCCTGATTGCATAGTTGGCTTCAAATTGTCTTCCTATTCTGATCTTCTCTACCTAGCTACTACTTATCTTCGTGCTTTCTCTGTTCTATACCTTTACTATTGCATGGCTAGTGTAGTTTATCTTCCACTGTATTCTATTTAGTTCTCTGTTTATCTTGTTCATCTTCGTATTCCTGGCTATTTCGAAGACTTTTATAAAAGTCGCTTATTCACCCCCCTCTAGTCGATAACTAGCACTTACACATGGTGTTTATCTGGGAGTTGGACATGGGGATCCGGGAGTGCGAGCTAGCGCTGGCGACCTCCGAGATGGAGAAGGAGCGCGAGCGCCTGGAGAACCTAGAGCACACCTGGATCGCCGTCGGTGATGTTGCGGTTGGGGACGACAATGGGGTGGGGGATCCACTCAGGGTGGGGCACTTTGCGGATAATCGATGCCTCTTGCAGCTCTTCGACCTCCTAAACAATGCACTCTTGCTTCTCGATTGCTTAGCGATGTACCTTCTACTTCATGGGGCGTGCGTTGGGACACACGGCTAAGTGGTGCTCGATCACCTCCCTCGGTACACCGGACATGTCTGATGCTGTCCAGGCAAACATATCAACATTTTCTCGGAGGGAGGCGATGAGCGCATCTTCCTATTTGGGGGAGAGGCCAGCCCCAATGGTGAGGGAGGGGCCCGAGGTGGTGCCATCCAGTGACACCTTCTTCATATCCTCATGGACCCGAGAGAACTGCGGCTTCTTCTTCGTGGGGGCGGCCTTGGAAGGTGCGGCCTCATCTTCGTCTGCCGGGTACGCGGTGGTGGCAGCCTTGTAAGCGTGCTCGAGGGTGCACTTCGCGTCCTTCTTGTCCCAATGGATGGTGATGGTCCCGCTGCAGCCCGACATCTTGACCATGTTGTTGGCGTGGTGGGACACCGCCATGAACTTGGCGAGCGCGGGGTAGCCCATGATGGTGTTGTATGGCAGGCCGATGTGTGCCACGTCAAAGTTTACGAGCTCGGTGTGGTAGTTCTTGCGGGAGCCGAAGGTGACGGTGAGGCGCACCTGCCCCAGGGGCATCATGGAGCCGTCGGTCATGCCTGAGAAGGGCCTTGTGGGCATCAAACATTCGTAGGGCACCTAGAGCTGCTCGAAGGTGTCCACAGAGATCACGTTGAGGCCGGCGCCACCATCGATGAGCGTCTTGGTGACCACCACATTGTTGATGGTGGGCGTGCATAGCAGAGGGATGGTGCCTACGAACATTGTAGACTTGGAGTGGTCAGTGTGATCGATGGTGATCCCGTACTGTGACCACTTGAGGGGCTTGGTGTCTGTAGGCTCCGGGAGGGCCACATTCAGCTTGCGAGAGAACTGCTTGAGGTGGTGGTTGGATGGAGGATCTTGAGATCCGCCTAGAATGCAGGCCACTACGCGAGGCTCCTGGTAGCCGCCGGCATCCTTATCAGGCAGGTCGTCGTTGTTCCTGTTGGGGTGCGGTAGGGCCTCGTTGGCCTATTGAGGGCTGTCCTCATGAAGGTTGGATTGCCGATGCTGGCTCTGCCAACCCTGGCGAGAATTGATGTTGTCGTGCTCCTTCCAGCATCCACCCTTGTGGCTGCCGCTACGGCTTGAGCCGCGGTCGTTGCGGTCGCCGCGCTTCTCCTGCAGCTCGTCGCGAAGCAACTTGAGCTTGTGGTAGTCCTCGATGGCATGGGAGTGCATGTTGTGATAGGCGTAGAAGGGGCGATCATCCTTCCGGGCCTCATCGCGGGCGCGGCCACGCTTCTGCTTGGGCTCCACTGCAAGCACAGAGAGGCCCTCGCACTTGGTATCCCTGCCCTTGGTCTTGGCGATGTTGAGGTGAGTGTCAGGGTCGTTGTGGGTGAAGAGGAAGCCCTCCTCAGCCTTGGTGCACTTGTCTGCGAGGTCGAAGAGCTCAACCACGGTGTCGAGCTCGTCGTGGACGGGGAGCTTTTCACGCATCTTGATGTCCGTGACCCCTGTGCAGAAGGCCACAATGACCACGGCGTCGGAGGCACGCGGGATCTGGTTGCGCACCTGGCTGAAGTGCTGGATGTACTTGCGGAGAGGCTCGTCGGGGTGCTGGTGGATGGCACGCAGGCTGCTGAGCAACAGGGTGCGGTCGGACGTGCCCTTGAAGTTGGAGATGAAGAGCTGGCACAGCTCATCCCACGAGGAGATGGAGCCCTCGGGGAGGTTTAGCAGCCATGAGCACGCCGCATCTGATGAGGACATGGCTACCTTGGATATGATCACAAATATTGCATATGCGTATTTATTTGAGGTGATTTCTGATAAAATTTATGTTATACAGAACAAAAGTACTTCACCTCTTTTTATTTCATGCCTAATTGCAGAACTACCGGACACTTCTACAATCCACATATGAAGATAAGGGAAAAAGAGACGTTTAGCTGTTGTTCAAGAAGTTCTCTCACGTCACTTTTAGCCCAAGAGAAGATAGAGTCCAAGTGCCCCACCCTCTGGACTCAGATTCAGACTGCACAAAACATACCTGACTCGAAATGCCAAGAACTCTTTCATCCGGACTCCGTATTAAGTGAAACTTTTTGTAGGAAACCTTATTACTTGCACTTTCAAACCAAATTGGATTCACCTTCAAATTCGTCTAGAGTGTTGAGATATTGACGACACAATCTGACGCTGCAGCAGAATCCGAGTCAAACTACAAGTCCAAAGGTGTTGCATTGCCTCCAGTTGGGCCCATGGGCCTTGTACGACCTAGGGTTAGTTTTAGTCTGCCTTGGGATGTCCTCACACCTCCTTGGCCGCCACCCTTGCTCCTATATAAGTAGATCAATCTAGTAGCTTTTTCCTTGGGATTTGTTTAGTTAAAAGTTAGCCATTGCAACTTCGTGTACTTCGTTTGTGTCCAACGACCAGACCAAGACCGCTTTCGGATCCCCACCCTTACCAATCCTTCATCTATATTCGCAATATTCAGATTACTTTATCATATTCTTGCTTGTTCTTTGAATGCATGCAAGAATAGACCTTCGTGGTTAGGCTGACCGTGCTTCCGGCATCGTCAGTAACCTCGGGAGATTGGTTTAGCGATTGCTAAGGCGCAACGTCATGCAAGTTTGTAGTCGGATTTTCAAAGTTGACTCCACGAAATCGATAGCTACCATCTCATCGAAAGATGGGGACCCCGCCTTTCTCAGCATCCTTGAGGGCCATGGGGAACTAGTTCGCCAAGACCTTGTCTTCCGCCTCGGTGGCCTAGATGCTCAAGGAGTAGAGCGACAGGAACTCCACGGGGTTGGCGGTGCCGTCGTAGCGGGGAGACAGCTCCTTCTTGAACTTCGCGGGCCACACCACGCGGCGGAGCACGTGTGTGAAAGCCATGCATCCCCCGACGATGGAGACAATGCCACCCGTTAGGGTAGCGTGGTTCTGGCACCCGGCGGCTGCGGCCTCCTGGATGGTGTGATTCTGGCACTCGCGCTGCCTTTCGAGGAGCACCCGCGTGTAACATCCCCAGCATCACCCTATAGTGACCACCCTCTGATAATGCCAAGTCACCATGATTAACAGTGCTTGATCCTCATGTTGGATAAATATCTCAATTCAAATTCCCCACTGAATACAAATCAAATTCAAAGTGAAAATAAAAGTTGTTCAAATCCAGGAACTAAAAGGTTCATACTGTTGCAAATATTCCCAAAGCAATTATAAAAATAATATCAACATTAAGTGGATTATTTAAATGACTCTAACATCAAGAAACAGTACCAAAACAACACTAATTAATTCATTTTCATTTAAACAAAAATCAAATGAATTCAAATAATTCCAAACCTTTTTGTGGCAATGCAGAATATTTCCTAGTTTTTGTTGAGACAAGTTACCTATTTTACAAAAGTCTTTAGGAGCAAAAAGGAATTGCAAAACAGAGGCAAATAACAAAAACAGAAAAGAAAAGGGAAGGAGCTAGAGTTTACTGTGTCTTTGGGCTAAAGTGGAACACTGCCCTGCGGCCCAGCTCAGCCAGACCTTCTTTCTCCCCAGCTGTTGCCATGGCAGAGCACGCGCGCGCGATGCGATGCGCGATGGGCGACACCGACGCACCCCTGTAGCCCTGGACGGCTACTTAACCTCGTCCCCGACCCCGTTGACAAACCCTAGCGCCCCAACTTCCCCTCGTTCATCTCCTCTCCCTCTGTTGAGCTCGTCCGAACGAGCTTGTCGCCGCCACCTCGCCATTGTCGTGCACCGAACCAGCCCCGGGTCGCACGGAGATGTCCAGCTGGAGCGCCATCGTCGTCTCCGTCTACTACATCCACCCACGCGAGTAGGAGCGCCGCGGAGATGTCGCCCCTGACCTGTTCCCTCCGCCACGGCCGCCGGTCACCCATGTCGATTTGTCGCAACCCGAGCTCCCCCGACTCCCCCGAGGTCGCCATTGGCACCACTGTGAGGCCCCCTTCGATCCCCCTACTCTCCTTCCGATTCCACTGCCGAAGGCCGCCGTCCCCGAGCTCGCCCGAGCTCCCACGTACGCGTACATGCGCGTTGCTCTGTTGCCGCTCCTCGCATTGCTGCTCTGCTACCGTTAGCTGCTGCATTGCTGCCTGCTGCTCTTGCGGCTGCCGCTGCATGCTGCTGGCGCTGCTGTCGCCGGCTGCTGCTGCTGCCGGTCATGGCAATGGCCATGGCCAGGTGCGTGCTATGTGTGTGCGAGCATGTGTGTGTGTGTAGTGCATGCGTGCAGTTGTGTGCGCGTTGAGTGTGGCCGCGCCCACCTCCGGCCTCGCCCGCACTCGCCATCGTCCGCGGCTGCTGCCGCCAGCGCCCGCCTGCTAGCTGCTGCGTTCTGCTGTTGCTATGCTACAGTAACTGAATGTTACTGTAGTAGTAGCTAGCTTTACTGCTTCTACACTGACTAGCCCTCTAGACAGCACTTAAACAGCAGCAAAACAAGCTCGAACATAGATAAAAATTATATGGGCGTGTAGTACACTTGACAGGGTTCAGTTCTTTCCATTGGACCAAATCCAAAAGTCGCCTGGATTTATTTCTATGAAAATGACAGAAGTCTATGTTCTGTTAACAGAAAAGACTGAAAACAAAGTTATTGTGGTAGCTACTTTAGAGCAGAAAATAAACAAGTTACAGGGATCTAACATAGATGCAATTGATACCATCTTGTAGATCACAGAAAATTGATCAATATTGATATAATGCACTAATCCGTAGGATGAACAGAACAATAGTTATAGCCTTTGGAAAATAGGTAAGTGATGTTTAAAACTAAGCAATTCTCAGACAGTCAATTTTCAGGAAATTCCAGAAATGTTTAAAAACTTCGGAAAATCGTAGAAATTCATCCGTAGCTCGGATGGAAAGACTTTATATATGAAAGTTGCTCAAAACGACGAGACGAATCCGAATATGCCTTCCTCATACCTGTCACATGCCTCTAGCATGATGAACATGGAAATTTCCCCTCCGTTTCATCTGTCCGATAATCACCCGGAGCTGGGAGAACACTTCCGGATAATTTCCCGCTCCCACTAACTTGCGTAGTACTGCATTAGGGCATCCCTCGAATAACGTGCTGCCATGCCATGCTTCTGTGATTACTTTTGTCTGCCTTTATTTATTGTTTCTTCCCCCTCTTCTCTATCGATAGACCCCGAGATCAATGATGACCCGATGATCGTCTACCTCGTCGAAGACCCGTTGGTGTTTGCAGAGCTTCCAGGCAAGCACCCCCCCCCTTTGAGCATGCCTATATCGCGTATTCTCTTATCTCTTGTGCTTGCATTAGAATTGTTGCTCTTACTACTTTACCTATTCTGATGCATGACCTGATTTGGTAACCTGCTTTTGATAATTACCTGTTTATCCTAAACTGCTTTGAATAGGCTAGATAGAGACCCCAGTGACCCCACTTGTCTCAGTTGCCCCGCTGGATCATCGAAAGACTCGACGACCAGGCCCCAGCACCGCACATCACAACCCTTTATCTGTACGACACTGCAGCGTACTATCGAGTGCCGAGGGTGATACCTCGTAAGCACTTCCGATGTTAACTCTGTGGAGTAGTTACTCGGTCGTGGTCATTGAGGGTGATTCCTCCTTCACCACTTCCGATAACGACACTGTCGTGCAACACCTCAAGTGTGAACCCATCGAGGGTGATTCCTCCGAGTTCACCTTAACGGATACATCGAGTAGGAATCCTACAAGGGTGATACCTCGGATTCCCTTGATGTTATGGACACACGGTTACTTGGGCTTTACTACTGTTACTTGGAAAGGCGGGTCGACCCTGAGGGGTACCCGTGAGTGATGTGGAGACGGGTTGACCTGGACGGTACCCGAGAGATAAATACGAGACGTGGCCGGGCATTCTTAGCCCTTGCCGCAAGTCCTCGAGATGGGGCGACGGGGTCACATTGATCATGAGTCTCTGCTCGTTACCGCACTACCAATACACTAATGATTTGGATATGTGATCTGAGTGGGCCTCTGACCCGATAGCACTAACCATCACATGGGAATAGTGATGGGCACTCTGCATCGTGGTATCAGCCGAAAACTCTGTCAGACGTCCAGTTCAGCAGTGCGGCATGGAGTGATTGGCGCCATCCACGACAGAGGTGGTGCTTGGATCTGAGCCATGTGCGCAACGACCCGGAGGGTGAGGGGCGATGGCCCAACACCCCCGAGCACTTAGGATGTAGACCGACGGGGACCTCTCTGCTGAGCTCTAGGTAGGGTTGCGGTGTGTCGTTTGACCGAGGCCGGGCATGACCCAGAAAAGTGTGTCCGGCCGGAGTTAAGCGAGCGTGGTGGGTAAGTTGGTGCACCCCTGCAGGGAAGAAAACATCTATTCGAATAGCCGGATCCTCGGTAACGGACGCTCGGAGTTGTATCCCGATCGATACAACTAGAACTGGATACTTGTGATGAGATATGGATAGTATGGCTCTGGGATTTCTTTCTCGCAGGGAGTCGAGGAAGGATCTCTCGCCAAGGTTGATTCTTAATACTACTACTACTTTATACTGTACTAATCTACACTCTTCTAATGCTGCAAGACCGCTGAAGATGCTAGTCTTCGATAGGACTAGGCCTTCTCTCTATTCTGGCATTTCTGCAGCCCAGTTGCATATGTAGTGTAGATCCTTGCTTGCTGAGTACTTCGGATGAGTACTCATGGTTGCTTTGCTTTCTTTTTCCCCCATATCCTTTTGGTGCAACCAGATGATGGAGCCCCGGAGACAGCTGCCCCCGCTGATGATCGCTACTACTACCCCGAGGGTGGATACTACTATTAGTTGGCCGACGACCAGGAGTAGGTTCGGAGGGTCCCAGGCAGGAGGCCTGCGCCTTTCGATCGTAGTGTTTTATTTTGCCCCACCTTTTAAAGGCCTATCTGTGTTTTCTTTTATATATGTACTCAGATATCTGATGCTTCCGCTGATGCTTGTAAGCGAGCTTATGTATTCGAGCCCTCGAGGCCCCTGGCTTGTAATATAAAGCTTGTATGACTTTATTTATATTTTAGAGTTGTGTTGTGATATCTTCAAGTGAGTCCTAGGCTTGATCGTGTGCATTTGCATGTATGGTTAGTGCACGATTGAGCCGGGGGCATCACAGGTTGGTATCAGAGCCGACTGCCTGTAGGACTCCCCCTTTCCAACTCCTTGGCTGAAGTTGAGTCTAGTCTTTCGAAAATCGATTTACTAACATGGCTGTGTGGCTTACGGGCCCACGTCGCCAATTGAGTGGTATTAGGATCTTTTATTCCTCGTCTATACTCTAGGACTCTGATCTCTCTTCTATTCGGGTTAAAGATTTTGCTAACTCTAACACTAGGTTCTCGTACCCGCTTCCTCCCGGAGAGCCCCTCATGCCAGATGATCGCTTGGTTCATCAGAAGACTCCGAAGATACCCCTCGAAGTTCCCGATACCCTTGTGACCATTATCTTTGCAATTCCTGACCACCGATAAACTCCGATGGATAACTACTTACACTCGTCGTTCATATATTCATTTCAGTTACTCCCGGGTTCCATCCGACATTTCGAGAATTCTCTGAACCTACTGCCTTGTAGTTCCTCTCCGTCTGAACACACCTACGAATAAATCCTCATACTTATCGGGGATTCGTTCATCCCTAGTTGATCTTGTGTTTCACGTAATACTTCGTTTTGCTATCCGATCTCCCAAAAAATTTCTGCCGACTATTGTTCTTGGAAATTCTTGCATGCTTGCATTATGGGTAATTCCATATGACAATTAATCATTGTTGATATCCCTTGTCACTATCATTTTGGCCTCATTGATTCAACATGTGGGCGAATACTAGCAATCATTAGTTGTTACCTACTAATTCGTCCTTCCGGCTCAGACGTCATTTTAGGCATGAGTTGGATCCCGGCCAATCATGTTGCAATTGATTGTCCCCCTAATTCCCTTCAACTTAACCATCTTTATCGGAGCGTTTGCCCTGATCCTTCGCTTTGTGAATCATAATTCTTTTGCATTCGAACGCCGAATTATTCAGCTATTTCTATAATCTGATGCCTTTGCATTCTTTCCTCCTTCTGGTTGAGTACCGATACTCACATCAGATTCCTTGAGGACCGCTGAATCCTTGATGGATTATATCCGACAGTGTCCATCGCATCCAAAAAAAAAAACCTCGAGAGTTCTTCCCCTGATACATAATGCCTTTGGCAAATTGTATCCTCTGCTTACTTTTGAGTTTGTGTTATTTACTCCTGAAGATTGCAGTATAGGTTCCTAAGTTGTCCTGATGGGTTGAATCTATGATTTTCCTACTCCGTGTGAACTTGAAAGATATGCGAGTCATACTCTTCTGGTGTTTCACTAGATAAATTTTCAGCACTACAATTTCTTCGAAAACGACGAGTGAATGAAAGGTTATGCATTGAAGAAGTGGGAGTCGACCTTGAACCTTTGTGTTCATGCCCATGGACCCGATGTAGAACTTATCATGGAAGCTGCTCGTAAAAATAATTATTTCCTTAGAATAAGTTTATCTTGTATCTGTGAATTGATCCTTTGCAATCATTGTTCCGATAACCTTTCGCTTCATCATTCCTTTGACTTGATGTCATCGCCGATCGATTACATCTTCATGAAATCTTTCGACAAATGTGTCATGATCATCATCAACATTCTTAGCTCTTCCAGGATATCAATCGAATTCATGATGAGGAATACCATCCTTGTCTCTCGATGATTTCTGTTGTCATCGACAACTTCCTTGCATTCCCCCAACACAAACTTGTTCATATAATGTGGATGGGTTGCCGCTGAACGCATCGGCCACATCCTCACCTTTTCCTGATAAAATTACATGAGGTGTTCTAGGAGTTCCCGATGGATCCTTTGTGTTCCCAAGGTCTGACCTTTACCTGATGACCATGTCTATGCTACCTCGAAGCATGACTATGGTACTCCGAATATCAACAAGAACATTGGAAGCGCAATGCGAAATGTTTCTTGAATTATTATTCAAACACCGTTGTATAGATAACATCATGAATTCCCTTGCCCCTTTATCCAAATGATGATGTACTTGTTGATCTGACATGTATATCATGCTCTACTTTTCCTTGGGAAAAGTTACACTCCTAACTCCTGTGTATAAACACATTTTCCTTTCCATTGGTTTGTTTAACCTTTCTTGTGAACTATATGATATAAGAAGAAACAATTCCCTGCTTATGAAAACACCTCGATGCACAACCTTGTCAGTGAGATCCCGTTACTATTGATGATAACATTCCGGTAACCACCGGTGGACGAGAACTTTGCCTATTGGTCCGCCTCGCCCTGTGAGCAGGAAAATGGTTCTCTTCGTCCCCCTCCCTCGGAACTGACGTTGTTGCCGACATAGTGACAGACTTCCCCCTGACATGCTTTGTTATCGAGATCGTGCGATATGTCACCGTCCTCCCTACTCTCGATCGACCCTCATCACAATTCCATAGGATCGGAACCTGGCCCTCTTGTACATCCTTGATCCCGAAGTATCCTATGCTCTTGGCTTTGTGTGTTATCACGAGCCACCCTCCAAGAGATGATCCATTCCCGATGCTCTCAACCACTTTTCACACTCTGTTCAGGTATCGGCTGGATGTCCATTAGCTTGAAATTTCTTATGGTACCTTCCTACTTTGCTCTCGATATGTTTCACTTGTTCTACTCGAGAGATGCTTCTTCCACATTCTCTGAATTGTCCACCAGATAATCGACCTATAAGGGCCAGTTCTCCCGAAGTTACCCTTACTTCCCCAACTAAATCTCGGGATGAGATTTCTTGTAGTGGAGGAGATTTGTAACATCCCCAGCATCACCCTACAGTGACCACCCTCTGATAATGCCAAGTCACCATGATTAACAGTGATTGATCCTCATGTCGGATAAATATCTCATTTCAAATTCCCCACTGAATACAAATCTAATTCAAAGTGAAAATAAAAGTTGTTCAAATCCAGGAACTAAAAGGTTCATACTGCTGCAAATATTCCCAAAGCAATTATAAAAATAATATCAACATTAATTGGATTATTTAAATGACTCTAACATCAAGAAACATCACTAATTAATTCATTTTCATTTAAACAAAAATCAAATGAATTCAAATAATTCCAAACCTTTTTGTGGCAATGCAGAATATTTCCTAGTATTTGTTGAGACAAGTTACCTATTTTACAAAAGTCTTTAGGAGCAAAACGAAATTGCAAAACAGAGGCAAATAACCAAAACAGAAAAGAAAAGGGAAGGAGATAAAGTTTACTGTGTCTTTGGGCTAAAGTGGAACAGTGCCCTGCGGCCCAGCCCAGCCAGACCTTCTTTCTCCCCAGCTGTCGCCATGGCAGAGCACGCGCGCGTGATGCACCGCGTGATGGGCGACACCAGCGCACCCCTGTAGCCCTGGACGACTACTTAACCTTGTCCCCGACCCCGTTGACAAACCCTAGCGCCCCAACTTCCCCTCGTTCATCTCCTTTCCCTCTGTTGAGCTTGTCTGAACGAGCTCGTCGTCGCCGCCTCGCCATTGTCATGCACCGAAGCAGCCCTGGGTCGCGCGGAGATGTCTAGCTGGAGCGCCATCGTCGTCTCTATCGACTACATCCACCCATGCGAGCAGGAGCGCCGCGGAGACGTCACCCCTGACATGTTCCCTCCGCCATGGCCGCCGGTCACCCACGTTGATTTGTCGCAACTCGAGCTCCCCCGACTCCCCCGAGGTCGCCATTGGCACCGCTGTGAGGCCCCCTTCGATCCCCCTACTCTCCTTCCAATTCCACTGCCGAAGGCCGCCGTCCCCGAGCTCGCCCGAGCTCCCGTGTACGCGTACGCGTACGTGCGCGCTACTCTGCTGCCGCTCCTCGCACTGCTGCTCTGCTGCCGTTAGCTACTGCGTTGCTGCCTACTGCTCTTGCGGCTGTCGCTGTGTGCTGCTGGCGCTGCTGTCGCCGGCTGCTGCTGCTGCTGCTGGTCATGGCAATGGCCATGGCCATGTGTGTGCTGTGTGTGTGCGAGCATGTGTGTCTGCGGTGCGTGCAACGTGTGCGTGTAGTGTGTGCATGCAGTGTGTGTGCGCGTTGAGTGTGGCCACGCCCACCTTCGGCCTCGCCCGCACTCGCCGTCGTCCGCGGCTGCTGCCGCCCGCGCCCGCCTGCTAGCTGCTGCGTTCTGCTGCTATGCTACAGTAACTGAATGTTACTGTAGCAGTAGCTAGCTTTACTGCTTCTACACAGACTAGCCCTCTAGACAGCACTTAAACAGCAGCAAAACAAGCTCGAACATAGATAAAAATTATATGGGTGTGTAGTACACTTGACAGGGTTCAATTCTTTCCATTGGACCAAATCCAAAAGTCGCCTGGATTTATTTCTATGAAAATGAGAAAAGTCTATGTTCTGTTAACAGAGAAGACTGAAAACAAAGTTATTGTGGTAGCTACTTTAGAGCAGAAAATAAACAACTTACAGGGATCTAACAGAGATGCAATTGATACCATCTTGTAGATCACAGAAAATTGATCAATATTGACATAAGGCACTGATCCGTAGGATGAACAGAACAATAGTTATAGCCTTTGGAAAATAGCTAAGTGATGTTTAAAACTAAGCAATTCTCAGACTTAGTCAATTTTCAGGAAATTCCAGAAATGTTTAAAAACTTCGAAAAATCGTAGAAATTCATCCGTAGCTCGGATGGAAAAACTTTATATATGAAAGTTGCTCAGAACGACGAGACGAATCCGAATATGCCTTCCTCATACCTGTGACATGCCTCTAGCATGATGAACATGGAACTTTCTCCTCCGTTTCATCTGTCCGATAATCACCCGGAGCTGGGAGAACACTTCCGGATAATTTCCCGCTCCCACTA
This sequence comes from Thinopyrum elongatum, assembly GCA_011799875.1. Classification (NCBI taxonomy): domain Eukaryota; kingdom Viridiplantae; phylum Streptophyta; class Magnoliopsida; order Poales; family Poaceae; genus Thinopyrum; species Thinopyrum elongatum. Next base: position 275,165,121 of record CM022298.1, read on the forward strand.
ACTTGCGTAGTACTGCATTAGGGCATCCCTCGAATAACATGCTGCCATGCCATGCTTCTGTGATTACTTTTGTCTGCCTTTATTTATTGTTTCTTCCCCCTCTTCTCTATTGATAGACCCCGAGACCGATGATGACCCGATGATCGTCTACCTCGTCGGAGACCCGTTGGTGTTTGCAGAGCTTCCAGGCAAGCACCCCCCCTTTGAGCATGCCTATATCGCCTATTCTCTTATCTCTTGTGCTTGCATTAGAATTGCTGCTGTTACTACTTTACCTATTCTGATGCATGACCTGATTTTGTAACCTGCTTTTGATAATTACCTGTTTATCCTAAACTGCTTAGAGTAGGCTGGATAGAGACCCCAGTGACCCCACTTGTCCTAGTTGCCCCGCTGGATCATCGGAAGACTCGACGACCAGGCCCCAGCACCGCACATCACAACCCTTTTATCTGTACGACAGTGCAGCGTACTATCGAGTGCCGACGGTGATACCTTGTAAGCACTTCCGATGTTAACTGTGTGGAGTAGTTACTCGGTCGTGGTCATCGAGGGTGATTCCTCCTTCACCACTTCCGATAACGACGATATCGTGCAAAACCTCAAGTGTGAACCCATCGAGGGTGATTCCTCCGAGTTCACCTTGACGGATACATCGAGTAGGAATCCAACGAGGGTGATACCTCGGATTCCCTTGATGTTATGGACACACGGTTACTTGGGCTTTACTACTGTTACTTGGAAAGGCGGGTCAACCCTGAGGGGTACCCGCGAGTGATGTGGAGACGGGTTGACCTGGACTGTACCCGAGAGATAAATATGAGACGTGGCCGGGCATTCTTAGCCCTTGCCGCAAGTCCTTGAGACGGGGCGACAGGGTCATATCGATCGTGAGTCTCTGCTCGTTACCGCACTACCAATACACTAACGATTTGGATATGTAATCTGAGTGCGCCTCTGACCCGATAACACTAACCATCATGTGGGAACAGTTATGGGCACTCTGCATCATGGTATCAGCCGAAAGCTATATCAGACGTCTAGTTCAGCAGTGCGGCATGGAGTGATTGGCGCCATCCATGATAGAGGTGGTGCTTGGATCTGAGCCATGTGCGCAACGACCTGGAGGGCAAGGGGCGATGGCCCAAGACCCCCGAGCGCTTAGGATGTAGACCGACGGGGACCTCTCTGCTGAGCTCTAGGTAGGGTTGCGGTGTGTCGTTTAACCGAGGCCGGGCATGACCCAGAAAAGTGTGTCCGGCCGAAGTTAAGAGAGCGTGGTGGGTAAGTTGGTGCACCCCTGCAGGGAAGAAAACATCTATTCGAATAGCCAGATCCTCGGTAATGGACGCTCGGAGTTGTATCCCGATTGATACAACTAGAACTAGATACTTGTGATGAGATATGGATAGTATGGCTCTAGGATTTCTTTCTCGCAGGGAGTCGAGGAAGGATCTCTGGCCGAGGTTGATTCTTAATACTGCTACTAATTTATACTATACTAATATACACTCTTCTAATGCTGCAAGACCGTTGAAGATGCTAGTTTTTGATAGGACTAGGCCTTCTCTCTATTCTGGCATTTCTGCAGCCTAGTCCACATATACGGCCTCCCTTTGATAATGTTGCATATGTAGTGTAGATCCTTGCTTGCTGAGTACTTCGGATGAGTACTCACGGTTGCTTTGCTTTCTTTTTCCCCCATATCCTTTTGGTGCAACTAGATGATGGAGCCCCGGAGACAGCTGCCCCCGTCGACGATCGTGACTACTACCCCGAGGGTGGATACTACTACGAGTTGACCGACGACCAGGAGTAGGTTCGGAGGGTCCCACGCAAGAGGCATGCGCCTTTCGATCGTAGTGTTTTCTTTTGCCCCGCCTTTTAAAGGCCTATCTTTGTTTTCTTTTATATCTGTACTCAGATATCTGATGCTTCCGCTGACGCTTGTAAGCGAGCTTATGTATTCGAGCCCTCGAGGCCCCTGGCTTGTAATATAAAGCTTGTATGACTTTATTTATGTTTTAGAGTTGTGTTGTGATATCTTCAAGTGAGTCCTAGGCTTGATCATGTGCATTTGCGTGTATGGTTAGTGCACGGTTGAGCCGGGGGCGTCACACCGCGCGTCTGGGCTTGCGCGCTGGATGATCTGGCAGCTCGGGTTGTCGCCATGCGACTAAGAAGAGCTGTGGGAGGGATCAGGCGAGTGCTCCTGACAGTGATGTGGCACGTCGTCGGTGGGGCGGTAGCGCAGCAGCTCTTACGCCATGAGGAGCACAGCTTGCGGAGACGGCGGGTCATGTCGGGTGAGCGAAGTCGCCGTGGCCATACGCGCGTGCGGTCAGCGCTGCTGCTGCTGTTGGTGCTGCCCGATCGAAGGACACATGGAGGAGGTCTCCGCCTTTGGCTCCACGCCAATCTTGACAACGTGAGCGCGGTAGACACGAGGGACAACGACGGGATCCGTCTGGACGTGGTTGGCGCGGCGCTAGGCGCAGTGAATGCGGTCATCGACCATGGCGGAGCTGAAGCTTGAGGCACAAAAACCAAGCCCCCTACCTGGCGCACCAAATGTCGGGGGATTGATTCTGAGCCACGAGAAATCCTCCAAAAACCCTAGTTCGAGCTCTAGGGGCCTGGCTTTGCGTCTAAAAGGCTATGAGCTAGGCATGGCAAGGACACAACGAGCTACCCAGGTTCAGGCCGCCTTGTAGTGTAATACCCTACTCCTACTTGGTTCTATTTGCTTCTGGACAATGCTCTTCGAGCTACAAGGTGAGCCAGAACTCGAGGGTGCTAGCAATGGTGCTATGGTTTGGGCAGGAGCCAATTGGTCGATCGCCTGCTATGATGGCCACGCTGCCCCTTATATACATGCCTTGGGCCTCTTCCCCGAAAATATAAGCGGGAAGGGCTACCACAGGGCGGCAATTCCAAAGTGGACAGGCGTCGGTGCTTATCTGATGAAAGGTGGTCTTCGCCTACAAAAGGTGCTATCCATGATGCACCAGGGGCTCCACGATGAGCTCTATCATACCGTGCCACCGTCTTGGTCCATCACTAAAGGGGGAACCCTTGGGACTTGCTTTGGGGGCAGGTTGGCACAGCTGCTCCCTTAGCACCAAAGGGGAAACTGTCCTGGTCGCGCAGGCTGGCGCCCGCTTTATCGACGTCACCCACGTGATGGGCGGCACCCGCCCCGCATGGCTCCTTGGGAGGCCTCGAGAGAGCCCGCCTCGCGAGGGGGGCGTCACGAGGCCACCTGTAGTAGTTGTGGATTCGGTGAAGTCTTTCATGGAAGAGAGCCCCTCGCGGGGCAGGGCCCTCGTAATGTTGCTTGCTTCATGGCGCCCGCTGGTGGGATGCCTCTTGATTTTGGCCAAGCGGCCTTTCTTGGGCCGTAGGCAGGTGGCCCGTGGTACCCTGGTTCCCACTGGGCCGACACCATGGGCCTCATTTTATAGGGAAAGGTGTCACCATAGTGGCAAAATGGTCTTTACATAAGGTGAATAGTAGCTACAGTGCCAAATACCTAACTTGGACGTGTTAGGACAAATGCATTAAATGCACTGTGAGGTGTCACGCTGGCGGAGCTCCCCGGCAAGAATCGTCTCTCCTTTTGTGCCGTTCGCCCTTCTACCTTGTATTCCTTTGACACGCTCCTGGGACGGGTGTCATTAAAGTTGTGTCTTCGGCGGTGAGCTGACACATGCCCAGACAAGACTCACCTAACTACCTGCCTGCTCGACACCTATACGACAAGTGAACAAGTTGGTCAATGAGGTGGAGCAGTGGCAAGGTAGTGGGATCTTGTCGGGCTCAGAGCTTGCCTGGTCTTCACTTGCTTGCCAGCAAGGAACTTGCCTGCAACTCCAAGCTTGATCTTCTGTGCTTTTGATCATTGGCTTGGGTGTCTTCTTGTAGCTTTGTCAACTGATCTTGAGCTTGTCCTTAGTTTCCCTCAGCAAGCCTTGCTGACAGGAAGGCTGCCACTGCCTGTGCACAAGTCTAGGGACTAAAGTACCCAGACTTTAGTACACCGACAGCACGCCACAGGCCTGGGCCACACATGGATGTGACGCGTCATTGGGATAGGCCCAAACAGTGCGCAGGCACGCATGGCAGAGGATAACTTCCATAATCTTCTCTTAACCACGCCCCCATGACGCACATTAAATGCGGAACATGGGAGAGGTGGGATGAAATGGCTACAGAGGTAGTGCGCCTATAAAAGCGCATCCTCATCGGACAATAAAGAGCCAGCCCCGCGCCTTCCCCATAAAAAGGAATCTGCAGAGGGTGCTGCTCATTTACCTCCCCTCCTTTCCAATCTAGCAGCCGCCATCGTCTTCTTCCTTGCGCCCAAAATAGAGCACTTCTCATCCATCCACTGCTTCCACACTCTCGCTCATCCTCAACCCCTGCTTCCATAGCCGCCATGGCACCAAAAGTGAGAAAGGATAAAGCAGAGAAGGTCGTTGATCTAGACACAGAGGCGAGGAAGAACGCCTTGGTGGAAGCACGGAGGAATCACATCGTCTTCAGGCTAGTGCTTGACAAGACCGACCTGGTAGACCGTTACGCATACATGCGGGGGAAGGAGACGAAGGCTCACACTGCCCCCCCCCCATATGCTTCCCGGCTCCGTCAAGAGCAGCACAGATAAATTCCCCTTCTTTGTTGCATACTTCTATTGTAGGCTCTGCCCCCGATTTGTTGATTTCTTCAACGACATCATATACTCATACGGCTTCCATCTTCTTGATTTCACGCCAAATGCTGTTACATGCATGTCGGTTTTCACCCATCTCTGCGAAAATTTTGCCGAGGTAATCGCCAACACAGCCCTCTTCCGCCACTAGTTTGTCCTTCGCATCGAGTCAAGAGATGCTCTTTCTGCTTCTATCACTTAGATTACCATGAAATGGAATAAGGACATATATCTAGAAGGGAACTTGCATAAGAAGTGGGTAGAGTGGTGGGCTAAATGGTGCTGGATCAAGGAAAAGGACTTCCCGCAGTTCTATTCACCCCAACAGACGAAAGTGGCCTGTGGCAAGGATTGGAGTGACTTTGACCCTCAGTACAAGAAGCTCACAATCGCAGACACCAAGATCCATCACCTCAGGTCTGCCAGGCTCACTATTGAGATGATGGGCGCTAGTTTTCTTCACCACCGGCTGGCTCCTCTACAGAACTAGGGAAGGCCAGCATGGGAGTTCAAAAATGTTGTGGATATCATGAGGCTGTGTCGGGGCACGACACCTATGGGATCCCGAGAGACCCCTTTACGATTCGGCGGGGGGAGAGGTATACGCAAAGAGCAGAACCAGTGACCGACGCGTGAGGTTTTTACCCAGGTTTGGGCCGCTGATCAGCGTAAAACCCTACTCCTGCTTTGTGTTCTTATTGATGTTCTTGAGCCCAGCCTTCAGGAGCGCTCGCAATGAACAGTACGTTCAAAGAGCAGCTACGCATGCAGAATGGGCCAGAAGTTCTCCTCCTCTGTAGCAGTTGCCTTGGGCCTCCTTTTATATGCTTAAAGGGGTCTCCACAGTGGCAAAATGTACATACATTGAGGTGTAAAGTAGCTACAGGGTATCATACCTAACACCTGATGGATTAGGACAAGCGCATTTAATGCACCGTGAGGTGTCCGTTTAGGTGTCCTCACTTTCTTGGGGATGGAAAAAGGGGCCATCCCATCAGCACCGCTTAAGCTCTCCTCCACTGGCGCGTTGCCACGCATCCAGAGAAGGACCCAGAATGTCAGGCTTTGTCGCTATGCTGGAGCGGTGGCATAGTGGCAGAATCCCGCCAGGCGCCGAAACTTGCCGGGCGCCAAGCCTTGCCGGGCGTCGATCTTTGCCGGGCTCCGTAGGCCACCCCGGCAAGATCTTACTGGGGAAGCTGGTCTTCGAATTCCAGCTCTTCTTGTCTGCCGATCCTCAGATTTCTGACTTGATGATTTCCTTGATGGCTTGAATCGACCTCGAGCGGATCCCGGCAAGCCTTGCCGCAAGGATGGCTACAACTGCCCGTGCACAAGTACGGGGTACTAGTGGCCCAATACTTAGTACACCGACAGGAGCCCCCGGGCCTAGGCCATACACGAGTGCGAGGCGTTGTTGGGCTAGGCCCAAACAGTGCGCGGGCACACGTGGCAGGAAATTAACTGCTCGTAAATATCTCGTTTTACTGTGCCTCCCACTACGCGCACGGAGCGCGTGACGTGGGAAGCGTGCCAAAAAGGCTGCAAACTGTCTCGCGCCCATAGAGGCGCATTCATATTGGGGGATAAACAAGGCGGCCCCGCTCCTTCCCCATAAAAAGGAGAAGTCGCGGAGGTGCAAACCTATTTACCCCCCTCTTCTTCCCAATCTGGCCATCGCCATCACCTTCCTCTTCTCGAGCTCAGAGCGAAACCTTTTTCCTCTTTCGCCCGCTGCTCCCGCGCTCGCTCCGCCCCCTGCTTCCGTCCTCACAGTCGCCATGCCGCCCAAGGCCAGCAAAGGCAAGGGCATGGACAAGGAGGCGAAAGCCGAAGTTCCGGAGAGCGAACTGGTGAAGATGCGGAAATGGCTTGTCGTTTTCCCTCCGACGCTCGACGCCGAAACTTTGAAGGGGCGATACCAATGCATGTGGGCGAAGGGAACACAAGCTCACCCCGCCACACGCGTAATCCCAGGTGCTTGTTCCAAAGGTGGATCGGACAGATACCCCTTCTTCACTGCATATTTCTATTGCGGGCTCTGTCCCCCCTTTTTCGATTTCTTCAATGACATCATGTACACATACGGCTTCCGCCTTCTTGATTTCACGCCGAATGCCGTATTTTGCATGTCTATCTTTGCCCATCTCTGTGAGAATTTCGCTGGCGTGATCCCCAATTCTGCTCTTTTCTGCCATTATTTCTACCCTCGTATCCAAAAAGGAGAGGCTCTCTCTAGATCTATTGCCTAGATTCCAAGGGCTTGGAACAAAGAGATATACCTAGAGGGAGTTTACCGCGAAAAGTGGGACGAGTGGCGGGCCGAATGGTGCTGGATCCAGGAAGCAGATCCTCATCCTTTTTGTCATCCCCGGCGACAGAAGGTGGTCCGCGGCAAGGATTGGGGCGATCTCGCCGCAGAAGACGAGAAGCTCACAATCGCCACTACCAGGATCCTTCGCTTGAAGGCTGCCGGGCTGACAATGGAGATGATCGGCTTCGACTTTCTCCGCCGCCACATCGCCCCTCTGCAGAACAGGGGGAGGCCAGCCTGGGAGTACAAGAACGCGGTAGATGTCATGAGGCTGCGCCCCGGGCTAAACAACAATCTGACCGCTATGCAGCTTGGCGCTCTCCGCCAAAAGTTATTCCAGCGCGAAGACAAGCACCGGCTGCCGGCAAGGATCGTCCCCTTGTGCAACAACTCTGCCTTGGGGTCAATCATTGCCTTCTTGCCGATGTTCAACGCCCACGGCCTTGACCCGACCTGGGTCGAGCCAAGCGAGGAAGAAGCGCAGAAGTTCTTTGACAATTTGACGGAGAAGCCTGTCCGGCAAGAGTCAGATCTTATCCGCGCCACCACTGATCAGGAGGTAGCCTACATCGCTACCAGAGTGGAGGAGGCGAATCTTGCCGCGGAGGCCAGCAGCGCTGGCTTCACAGAGTGGGAAGCCAGCGACGCAGAGGTAGTAGTGGAGGCAAAGCCCGCCGAGGAGAACAAGGTTGCCGGGGAAGAAGGCGGCGCAGCCGCCGAGAGCTCATCCAGCGAAGACACGGCTAAAGAGGAGACACGAGAAGAGCCCTCGCCCCCGAAGAAGACAAAGCGTGTCCTTCGGAAAGCTGCATCAGGCATCCCGACAAGCCAGCCTACTTCGAGCGGCGAATCCCCCAGCAAGAAAGTGGCTGGCAAGACTGGACCGCGGCAGGGGGCTCGTCAACAGCCCGCGCGGCGCGCGAGGCCCACGCCAGCGACCACTGCTAGGGCGGCAGGAGGGTCTTGTACTACCGCGCCGGAGGCTGCCCCAGCGCCTGCCACAGCCAAGCGGCCTAGGACTCCTCCTCCGCCTCCCCACTCAGACACCGCAACGGAGGTCGACTTCGACATGTCCGGCTTTAGTCCAGGGCGAGAGGAAGAAGAGTGAGTATTAGCCACAGCTTCTACCTTCCAATTTGCATCAATCTTACTGACTTGCTTGTATTGTTTCCGTAGTGACACAGAAACCTTGCTGGAGAGGATGGCGAAGAGGTCAAGGACTTCTACAGGCGACGAGCCCCCGGCGGGCTCCACGAGCGTGCCGATAACTGTCGTTGTCAGCCCGGAGTCCAGTCCTCAACACAGCCCCCAGCACAGCCCCCAGCGTAAGTTCATCGTCCCTTTTTCTGCTGGCTGGCGCCGAGGCTTTCATTCTTGCCGCTGATATCTTTGGGTTCGCAGGAGAAGTACGGCAACAAGGAGAAGATATCCCCACTGTGCCTCCTTCATCGACCGCTCCGCCCGCAAGCACATCCCTGGCAAGAGATCCTGCCGACGAGCCCGTCCGGATTGAGGACGAGCCGACAAGCACGGACTCCGGCAACCCACCCCCGGCAACCGGAGTTGCCGGGAGAGGCGAAGCCACCTCTCGACAGCCCGACGCAGGTACTCGGTCGCCTCAGAGTGCTTGTTATTCTTTTCCTCTTATCTCTTTATCTTTAGTCACTTGAAAATCCAAAAACTCAATCTTATTCTGTCCTCCTCCTTTGCCCTTCAGAGTTCCCTGTGATGGAACACATGGACGTCGACGCCGTCATCGAGGAGACTGCCAGGGATGCCGCCGCCGAAGCGGACAGGATCACTGCCAGCGAGGCCACCAAGGATGATGTTGCCAGGGCTGGTGATGCTCTTGACAGGGAGGCCGCCAAGATAGCACAAAAGGAAATCGCCGAAGAACCTGCTGAAGAGGGCGACAGGGAGGTCGAGGACCGCACTGACAGCACTCCTGCCGCAGGAGCGCCAGGCGCTGCATCGGCCACAGAGCCCCCTGTCACTGGTGAGGCGGCCACTGAAGACCAGCCATCAACATCTGAAGACCCCTCATCCAGCAAGTATCTCAAGGTTGGCGAAAATCTATTCATCAACTTGCCAGGGACGGCAAGCACCGAGGCACCAGCCGAGGGAGAAATTTTCGAGGAAATTATTGCCGCTGCCGGGCTCGAAGTCATTGGCGATCCCAGCGCTAGCAGCGGCAAGTCTGAAGAGGATCAGCTCCTTCAGGCCATGGGCGAGAACTTCCGCAAACTCCAGGCTCTCCATCGTGCCCGAAAAGAGAAAGCGGACTCCAGAATGGCAATTGTTGAGGCAGCCGAAGCGGATTTTCAAAGGCGCGTCGCACAAATGCAAATCTGGCACGCCGAGGCCCTCCAAGAGCTGGTTGCCGGCCGAGAACAAGTGAGCCAGCAATGGAATGAGATCCTCCTGAAGCAATCAGATATGGAGAAGGCACATGATGAAGCTGTTCAAAGGATTGCTGCCGAAGATGCTCTCCTGACGGGGCGCCACATTGCTCTTGATGCTTACGAAGAAGATCTCACCGCACGCGAGCAGGCGCTCGCCGCCAAGCTTCGCAGCAAGGATGAGGATATTGAAAATCTTGTCGCGCGGCGGACCCAGGAGCTGGAGCGGAAGCACAAGGAGGCGCTCGAAGCTCTAACTGCAAGTCATGCCGGCAAGCTCAAGGAGGCCATCGATGCTGCCAAAGCTGCAGAGGCCGCCAAGAACGAGCTGAGCGACAAAGTGAAGAGGCTGGAAACAGATCTCGAAGAGCACGGCAAGGAGCTCTCGACGCTCAATGGGGACAGGGAAAAAACCCTCCACTCCTTGGCGGAGATGCAAGTTGCCCTGTCCGACAAGACCAAGCAGCTCTCCTGCGCAGCTGATAGTATTGCGGTTCTGGAGCTGAAGCTGACCACGCTGCAGAAGTCTCTCGAGGCCGGCAAGGCCCGTGAGAAGGCTCTACTCAAGGATCTCCAAGGAGAGAGGAACCTGCTCAAGAGCGCCGCCGCTGCCCAAAACGAGTACGAGAAGGGAGTGGAGATCTGGATTGGTCGTCTCATCGCTGCCGCGGAGAAGCTTACCGCAGAACTGTCAACCATGGGCTTGTCGAACTTCAGATATTCTTCCGAGGAAAGAATATCCCCAAGTGCCAGGTTGACGATGTTCTTTGAAAGCATCATCAACGCGTTGAGGGCGCTCCAGTCTAGCCGGGCGACCCAACTGGCGAACGAGACTCGCCGGCTTTGCCGGGCCGTCCTTCGCAAGGTGCTCATCAAGGTGGTGCACAGCAATCCCGGCATCGACCTCTCCAGCGCACTCGGCCATCTGCCAAAGGATGCAAATGTTGAGGCGCTTGAAAAGTGCATCGCGCCAATCCTTGAGAAGGTGGACTCCATCAAAAGGATCGAAGGCCAGTGCAGGGATTGAGTGCTTCTCTTTTATTCTTGCCGCCATCATCTCATGTAAAAGACAATTATGTCTCAAGTTAGAACTGCGGCAACCCATGGATGCAACATAATCTGACTATGTTTAGGCTCAAGCTTGCTACTTTCCTTGTTTGATCCCTTTATGTATGGAGTTCATCCTACGCTTACTGAAAAACCTGCCGGCGCGCAACCTGCCGCGAGCGCTGGGTGCGGGACTTCAGCAGCCTGCCGGAGGCGCAGCGGCCGGCAAGACTCCTTGGTGTTCTCAATGCAGCCACTTAAATTGTTGAGCGGACTCGAAACAAAATAAGGGCGCGACTGATTACAGCAAGGGTTCCTTCGCGTGCAGATTTTCCATACAAGAATCGGAATCGTCCAAGGAAATAACTTGGTAATTAAAAAAAAACTTGTTCTAAGTTTTTAGGACTTAGCTTTCTGGCTTTGTTCTTCCTCCGGCAAGCATCGATTCCGAACGTCACCAACTGGTATTCATGTCTCCCTTCCCCCCTGGCAAATGTGCACGCGAGGAATCCTTCTGTCTTTGAGAAAAAGAAAGAAGAGAAAATAAAGGGATGAAACCTTGGCGGTTCGTTAGAATTTACCGGGATCAGGTGTCATACAACATCTTAGACAAACATGCATATATGAATATGAATCATGGGAATCAATAAGGAAATGTACAACACTTAAATTTATTCATCTGTGCTCAGGGTCTGCGACTGGCTTTGTACAAAGGATCACATGCCTTGCCGGCAAGACTTGTACAAAAAGGTGGTTGCCGGGATCCCCCAGCAACCGCGCCTTATGGGTAGAACTTGCGAAGATGTTCGATATTCCAGGAATTGCTTACTGGAACGCCATCTTCAGTCTCCAGGCAGACAGCGCCGGGCCTGGTGACTCGTACTACCCGATAAGGGCCTTCCCACTTTGGTGTCAACTTGTTTGAATTCTTGGCGGACTGAATCCGTCGAAGAACAAGGTCGCCTTCCTCAAGGCTTCGGGCATGAACTTTGCGGCTATGATAGCGGCGCAAAGCTTGCTGGTAGCGTGCAGCTCGCACAGCAGCCTGAAGACGATTCTCCTCAAGGAGCATAGCGTCATCTTGCCGCAGTTGCTCTTGCTCGAGCTCATCATAAGCGAGCACTCGAGGAGATCCGTATATGAGTTCTGTGGGGAGAACTGCTTCCGCTTCGTAGACCAGAGCGAAGGGCGTCTGGCCGGTGGCTCGATTTGGCGTCGTTCTAATTAACCAAAGAACCGCCGGCAACTCATCAATCCAGCGTCTTCCGCACTTTTTCAGCCTGTCAAAAGTTCTGGTCCTGAGACCGCACAGCACTTCAGCATTGGCCCTCTCTGCTTGGCCGTTGCTTCTCGGGTGAGCAACAGAGGCAAAACAAATCTTGCCACCTAGGTCTTGGACATACTGCATGAATGTGTGACTTGTGAACTGTGTGCCGTTGTCGGTGATGATCCTGTTAGGCACACCGAAACGGCAAACAATTCCCTTGAAGAACTTGACAGCCGACTGCGCTGTCACCTTCCTCACTGCTTCCACCTCCGGCTACTTTGTGAACTTGTCGATAGCAACGTACAAGTACTCAAAGCCCCCGGTAGCACGGGGGAAGAGGCCCAGTATGTTGAGCCCCCAGACCAAAAATGGCCAGGAGAGAGGGATTGTTTGAAGAGCTTGAGCTGGCTGATGTAATTTCTTCGAATGAAACTGGCACGCTTCACACTTGGTTACTAGTGCAGTCGCATCCTGGAGGGCGGTAGGCCAAAAGAAACCTTGCCGGAATGCTTTTCCGGCAAGCGCTCTTGACCCTATGTGAGAGCCACACATGCCCCCATGTATCTCGGCCAACAGCTCTAGTCCATCCTCCCGAGGAATGCACTTCAATTTCACACCGTTTGGTCTCTTTCTGTACAGGACGTCATCGACGAACTTGTACATAACAGACCGACGGGCTACTCTCTCCGCTTCTTCTTGTTCCTCAGGGAGTTCACCTGTCTGAAGGAAATGGACAATGTGTTGCGCCCATGCTGGAGCCTGAGGCTCGACAACTAGAACTAAAGGCATCTCGTCCGCCGGGGGAACATTTGTCTCGACAGCAAGGGCCTGAGGCCCTGCCGGAGCCTGTTGTTCCCCGGCAGGCGTGTCGACTCCGGCAACTTCCTTGCCGGTGGCTCCGAGGAGCTCTGCCGGGAAGTACTGGCCAGAGTTCAACTTTCTTCTCTTTTCTTTCCGCATCGATGGCGCCACGGATGGTTGAATCAATTGGAGCACAAAAGTTCCTGGTTCCACAGGCAACTTGAGGGCAGCACGCTTTGACAGGTCGTCAGCAACACTGTTCTCGGCACGAGGGACGTGCTCCATTTGGAGACCGTCAAAGCGCTCTTCCAATTTCCTCACTTCATCTACGTAGGCTAGCATCAATGGACTTTGATAGTTCTTGTTGACTTGCCTGATGACAAGCTGTGAATCGCCTTTGATGACGAGCTTTTTGATACCAAGGTCTGCCGCGATCCTAAGACCGGCAAGCAAACCCTCGTATTCTGCAGTGTTGTTGGTTGAACTCTCCCGGGGAAAATGCATTTGGACTACGTACTTGAGGTGCTCCCCGGTGGGTGCGACAAGCAGCACGCTAGCACCGGCGCCTTGCAGCGAAAAAGCCCCGTGAAAGTACATAACCCATTGCTGATCGGTTTCCTTGCCGGGGAGACTTGTTTCTTGAACTTCTTCGTCTGGCGTCGGGGTCCATTCTGCAATGAACTCCGCCAAGGCCCTGCTCTGAATTGTCGAAGTGCTTTCAAATTTGAGGCCAAAGCTGGACAATTCCAACGCCCACTCCACAATCCTACCGGTTGCCTCCGGGTTTTGCAAAATCCGTTGCAACGGAAAGCGAGTGACGACGGTGATCTCATGTGCTTGAAAATAATGGCGCAGCTTTCTTGAGGCCATAAGGAGGCCGAAAAGCAACTTCTGCACACCAGAATATCTTGACCTAGCTCCTTGTAAAAGGGAGCTAACAAAATAAACTGGGCGCTGCACCATCTTCTTCTTCTGCATGGGTTCTTCTGTTTGCGCAGATCCTGTCTTGCCGGGATCAACCCTTGCCGGGAAAGATCTTGCCGCGTTACTTGGCGGTCCTGCCGCTGGTGTTGCTTCCTCATCAGCTTCTCTCTGCACCACCAGCGCAGCACTAACCACTTGATTTGTTGCCGCCAGATACAGCAGCAACAGCTCTTGTGGTTTAGGTGCGACTAGCGTCGGCGGAGAAGAAAGGTATTTCTTCAAATCTTGCAGCGCTGCCTCCGCTTCCGGAGTCCATTTCATTGGACCTGGCTTCTTCAAAATTTTGAAGAAGGGTAGGACGCGCTCAGCAGATTTGGAAATAAACCTGCTTAGAGCAGCAACACAGCCGGCAAGACGACGCACATCCTTGACGCGTCTCGGCGCTTCAATTTGCTCAATGGCTTTGATCTTGTCGGGGTTCGCTTAGATTCCCCGGTAAGATACAAAGAATCCGAGGAGCTTGCCGGAAGGAACACCGAACACGCACTTCTCAGGAGTGAGCTTCAAGTTGATCTTGCGCAAGTTTGCAAATGTTTCTTCTAGGTCTTGAATGAGCGTTGCTTTATCCTTAGTTTTGACCACTATATCATCCATATATGCCTCCATATTTCTATGGAGTTGTGGCTCAAAACCAATCTGGATTGCTCTGGCGAATGTTGAACCAGCACTTTTCAACCCGAAAGGCATTCGTATGAAACAATACGTACCACATGGGGTGATAAAGGCGGTCTTCTCTTCATCTTCCTTTGCCATAAAAATCTGATGATACCCTAAATAGGCATCAAGGAAGGACAGGAGATCACAACCAGCGGTGGCATCCACAATCTGGTCGATGCGCGGCAAGGGAAAAGGATCTTTTGGACAAGCTTTATTGATATCTGTATAATCGATACAAAGCCTCCATTTCCCATTCGCTTTCCGCACTACAACCGGGTTGGCCAACCAGGTTGGATGAAGCACTACTTTGACCAGTCCTGCCGCCTCCAGCTTCTTAATTTCTTCGGCAATGAATTCTTGCCGCTCCAAGGCCTGTTTCCTCACCCTTTTGTTTGACGGGCCGCGCATGAGGACAGACAGCAAGGTGGTGCTCAATCACTTTCCTGGGAACGCCGGGGATGTCAGACGGTTGCCACGCAAACACGTCGACATTCGCCCGCAGGAAAGCAACGAGCACGCTTTCCTATTTGTCATCTAGGGCGGAACTTATGGTGAAAGTTCCCCCCGTTCCGTCCTCCCTGGCAGGCACTTTCTTGGTTTCCGGCGGGGCAGCCTTGGACTTCTTGTTCTTGCCGGTGGAACTCTCTGGTGCGTCCTCGACGGAAGCGCAGCACTCCGAGGAGGTGCGCTTGCCGGAGTTCGCGCCAAGGTTCTTGCCGGTGCCGGTCTTCTTCTTCCCCCCGGGAGTTCCAGCGGCAGGAGCAGAGGCCTTGATGGTAGGTGCTGCAACTGCTTCCCGGTAAAGTTGGTCGGCACAGATGAGCGCATCCTTCTTATCGGAATGGATAGTGATGACGCTCAACGGCCCGGGCATCTTCAAAACATTGTACGCGTAGTGTGATGCCGCCATAAACTTAGCCAGCGCTGGCCGACCAAGGATCCCATTGTATGACATGGGGATCTTGGCGACATCAAACACCACCTTTTCGGTCCTGAAGTTAAACTCGCTGCCAAATGTTACCGGCAGCGTGATCTTGCCCTTAGGCTGGGTTCTTCCCGGATTGACCCCTTGAAACGTACCCGTTTCCTCGAGGTCTTCGTCGGGAATCTGAAGCTTTGTGAGCACATCTGGTGAGATTAAGTTTAGGCCGGCCCCGCCGTCAACTAACATCTTCGTCACCTTGAGGTTGCGAATTGTCAGGGAAACCAACAATGGCAAACACCCGACCGCAGTTGTGCGATCAGGGTGATCCTCGGCGTCAAAGATGATAGGCGTGCTGGACCACTTCAGAGGCCTACATGCATCGGGGGATGGCTCTGCCGCATTAACCTCCCGCATCCACTGTTTAAGTTGGCGGTGGGAAGAATGCAGCGAGGCACCCCCATCAATGCACATAGCCTCCGTAGCCTTCTGGAATTCCTGCTCACTGGATTCATAATCTTCCTCATCATCATCTCCTTCTTTATCTCGGCCCCGAGCGGGCCGATCCTTCTGCTGCTTGGCCTTGCCGCGGCGACCCCCTCGGCCACCGCGTTTCTTGCTGGACCCCTCAGCACCATCTTGGGCCTTCTCCTTGTCTAGCCTCTCGTATTCGGCCCTCTGCTTCTTAGCAAGCTGCTCAACTTGCCGGCAGTTCTGGAGAACGTGGCCCTTAGTGCGATGGATCTTGCAATACTGCTTGCCGGAGTTCTTCGACTTGTCGGCAGCCGCCAAGGCCTGACAGGAAGGGCACCCGGCAAGATCCTTGCCGGGGTCACCAACCTTGGCCTTCTTGGCGGCGCCAGGGTTGCCGGATTCCTCGACAGCAAGCACGGCCTTGCTTCCGCGCTTCCTGTTTCGCCGCCGGCCTTTCCTTGACGGAGCCGCGGCATCTTCTTCTTCTGATTCGCCCGCCGCGCCAACAACTTCGCCAGGGAGTCTCCTCCCTTCTTCAGCTCGAGCGCACTTGTCGGCCAAAGTGTAAAGCTCGGCAATACTCCTGACTTTGTTCATTGCCACCTCTTCCCGCATCCTGCGGTTACGCACGTTCTGATGGAACGCGCTAATGACAGCGGCAGGATGAACGTCAGGAATATTGTATTGCACCTGGCTGAATCTCTGCATAAACTTGCGCAGGGACTCGCCCTCCTTCTGAGGGATGATGTGCAAATCACTCTCTTGGCCAGGAGCTTGGTGGCCTCCAACAAAGGCGCCAACAAACTGATGGCACAGATCTGACCAGGAAGAAATAGAATCCTCCGGCAGATGCATCAACCACGACCTGACGTTGGGTTTGAGCACCAACGGGAAGTAGTTGGCGAGCATCTTGTCATCTCGGCCCCCGGCAGCTTGCACCGCAATGGTGTAGATGCTCAGGAACTCCGAGGGATGGGTCTTGCCGTCATATTTCTCCGGACCTCTGGCTTGAAGGTTCAGAGATTGGGCCACTGGACTTGCCGCAGCTCACGGGTAAACGCTGGAGGTCCTACCTCGTAAGGCAAGTCTCCTACGTTCCCTGGCGCAGGCTCGTCGACAACCGGCCCCGCGCGCTTATCAGACTGATAGCGCGCTTCCCGTCGCTGCTCGATGGTTGTTCGAGCGTCCTCCTTGCCTCGTTCCTGGAGAACCAGACGCTGATCACGACGCATCCGTGGATCGGACGACGCCGTGGAAACTTCTTCATGGCGGTCGACTTGCTGAGTTGTCGGCCGCCGCTGATGCCATAGAGGGGAGTGCACTGTAGTTGCACCACCTCCGGTTTTCTCTGCACCGGCTCGTGCCGGATCGATGGGCCCCCGCTGAGAGGGCCCTGCCTCTTGCGGTCCATCCTTGTTAGCGAAGCCGATAAGGCTCTGGATAGTAGCTCGCCACTCCTCCATCTTCTCCGGGGCGGGAGGAAAATCGAGGAGCAGCTATGCACGTGCCAAGGCTTCCGCTGGCGTAGGTGGCGGCGACAAGTGCGAGGTACGTGAGGTGCTCTGACTCCTAACTAAGTTAGAAGGAGCACCGCCACGGTCACGCGACCGCGCACCACCTCCGCCGGCAGCTCAGTGTGCATGCTGGTCCCACGCATCTTGGGATCTATGCGCAGAAACCTTTTCGTGGGGACGCCCCGAACCATCAGCGCCATGATGTCGCCCATCTTGCGCGACCTGAGTAGGTCGCAAGGCTTGCACCGGCGCGGGAGCTCCAGCAGGCGCCCTTCGATCCCTAGAGTTAGTTGTGCCACCCGTAGGCAACACAGCACCATCTCTAGATCCAGCGGCGCGCAAGTTACCACTGCCATTGCGAACGATACCGCTCGCTTGGCTTGGGTCACCAGAATGCCGCGGGGGTTCTAGTCCTCTTCCTTCTGCACCCACACCGTCGCCTGTTTGCGAAGGCGCAGGCAAAACGGACCCGGACGGTTGCGCTGTCGCAGCGCTCTTCTTCTTGGGCGGCATGATGATGAAGATGATGAAGGAACTAGGGCGCCGACCACCAGATCAGGTTCACGCAACCTTCAAGCCCCCTACCTGGCGCGCCAAAGATGTCGGGGCACGACACCTATGGGATCCCGAGAGACCCCTTTACGATTCGGCGGGGGGAGAGGTATACGCAAAGAGCAGAACCAGTGATCAACGCGTGAGGTTTTTACCCAGGTTCGGGCCGCTGATCAGCGTAAAACCCTACTCCTGCTTTGTGTTCTTATTGATGTTCTTGAGCCCAGCCTTCAGGAGCGCTCGCAATGAACAGTACGTTCAAAGAGCAGCTACGCATGCAGAATGGGCCAGAAGTTCTCCTCCTCTGTAGCAGTTGCCTTGGGCCTCCTTTTATATGCTCAAAGGGGTCTCCACAGTGGCAAAATGTACATACATTGAGGTGTAAAGTAGCTACAGGGTATCATACCTAACCCCTGACGGATTAGGACAAGCGCATTTAATGCACCGTGAGGTGTCCGTTTAGGTGTCCTCACTTTCTTGGGGATGGAAAAAGGGGGCCATCCCATCAGCACCGCTTAAGCTCTCCTCCACTGGCGCGTTGCCACGCATCCAGAGAAGGACCCAGAATGTCAGGCTTTGTCGCTATGCTGGAGCGGTGGCATAGTGGCAGAATCCCGCCAGGCGCCGAAACTTGCCGGGCGCCAAGCCTTGCCGGGCGTCGATCTTTGCCGGGCTCCGCAGGCCACCCCGGCAAGATCTTGCCGGGGAAGCTGGTCTTCGAATTCCAGCTCTTCTTGTCTGCCGATCCTCAGATTTCTGACTTGATGATTTCCTTGATGGCTTGAATCGACCTTGAGCTGATCCCGGCAAGCCTTGCCGCAAGGATGGCTACAACTGCCCGTGCACAAGTACGGGGTACTAGTGGCCCAATATTTAGTACACCGACAGGCTGCATCCAGGCTTGAACAACAACTTGACGATCTTGCAGCACACATCCCTCTGCCACCAACTGTTCAGGCCAGACAGCAGGTACAAGCTGCCGGCACACATAATTCCCTTGTGCAATAATTCTGCCCTAAGCGCCGTCAATGCCATGATGCCAGAGTGCAATGCTCATGGTGTTGTCGGAACTTGGGCTGAACTACCGGCAGATCGTGTGCAGGAGTTCTTTGATACCTTGGCGGAGAAGGCCATCAGAAAGAACCAGAACTCATCTGCCCGACCACCAACGAGGAAGTAGTTCATATTGCCAGTAGAGGAGAGGAGCACAACTAGCCACATAAGCTTGTGATTTTGGTTACTTGGTGGCCGAAGTCGATGAAGAAGGAGAAGTACAAGAGGAAGATCTTGCTGACCAAGGCGAGGCTACTGGGCAGCAAGGCGATGAGGTTGCCGGGGACTCCACTGCTGAAGATGCCCTGAAGAGTAGCAACACGAGGAGCCCCCTGCTCCGCCAAGGAAACCACGTGTTCTTAGGAAGGCTGACTCTGGCGACCTAGTGCATCCATCTTCAAGTGGCGAGGTTGCCGACAAGAGGGCAGCCGGCAAGGCCACACATCGGCAAGGAACTCAACAGCAGACCACGCGATGCTGAAGACGTACAGCCGCACCAGCAACTAGAGCAGCGGGGTCATCTCGACCTCCCGCTCCTACCGCGGCCAAGCGCGTGAGGACTCCAACTCCTCCTACCCGCACAAGCACAGGAACAGAGGTCGATTTCGGCCTCACCGCCCTAAGTGAAGGCGAAATAGAAGAAGAGTAAGAGCTCTAGCCGCATCCTCCAGTCTTTGATTTCTTGATTTGTTGATTCTAATTTGCTTCGTTTTGTTTTGATTCCTGCATAGATGCAGAAACACTAGCGCAGAGGTTGGCGAAGGGCGCGCAGACCTCAACGGGCGATGAGCCACCGACAAGCACTGGGGCCAATCCAGAAGTTGTCGTCATTAGCCCGGAGCTTAGTCCTCGACGCAGCCCCCAGCACATCCCCCAGCATGAGTCTATCACTCATTTTACACTGGCGAGTGTTGGTGTGGAAATCTTCACTACTGACATGACTATGCATGTAGGAGAAGAACGACAACAATGAGAACATCCAGAGGCAAATCTTGATGTGTCGTCTTCGTCGACCATAGCACCCAGAGACGGCTCTCCGGTAAGGGCCTCCACCGATGATCCAATCTGTGTTAAGGAGGAGCGGGCAAGCACAGGTGCCGGCAGCCACACGACGGCAACATATGTTGCTGGAGGAGAAGAAGTTTCTCCTCAACAGAAGCATACAGGTAATCCACTTGCTTTTGAGCACTTGCTTCTCCTCCATCGTTTTTGTTTTCTTGAACTTGATCTTGAATTTGATTTGATTTTCTTCCTCCATCTTTAGATCCTCTCCCAACAGATCACATGAACGTTGATGTTGATGTTGCGGAGTGTGAGTGTATAAAACATGGGTATTTTATACCCTGACCTATGCACAGACAAGTAGCAGCTCCCCCGCCAACTAAAGTTTTTTTAATAAAGATTCCAAAGCTAAGGGAGCCGCTCTTTGACAGTTCAAGGAGCACATCAAGAAGACCAAGATTCAAGACCCCGTTGTTAAATGCTAACTGGGGAGAAGAGCAAGACAGACCATCAAGGTTAATACCAAAGGCGACCTTTGCCGGCAAAGCCTAGCTGGCGAGGGTGAAGGCCCAGCAAGATCCGTGGCCGGCAAGCACCCGCCAGCCACCAGCTCTCCACCTCATCGAGTAGCTAGCCACTAATGGATGAGGTGTCAAGCCCACAAGTGGTTTGGTGGATCTTTTCAGGCACGTGGCAGCATGCCAGAAGAAAGATTACCTTTAATGACACCCGTCCTATGGGCGTGCCAAGATAATAGGAGGCGGCAGGGCAGGCGGTGCAGCAACCTTGCCGGGGCTCCTCCTCCACATGACACCTAATAGAACATTAAATGTTTTTGTCCTTGTCCGACAGAGTTAGGTATGATAGCACTGTTTGCTGTCTAATCGACATGTAATTACTATTTTGCCACTGTGGTTTCCCCTTAATCTATAGAAGGAGGGCCAGGGCAACGTTTACAGGGATCGACCCTTTGCACAACTACACGCGTAGCTGCTCCCTCTCGCACCTTGCCGGGGTAGCGCTCCCTATACTTGTGTTCATCACATACACCCAATATAGCAAGTAGAAGTAGGGTTTTACACCACTCGGTGGCCCGAACCTAGGTAAAGATCCCTGCGTCCTCTGTTGGTTTTGCTCTTTGCGTCTTGTGCATTTCCCTAACAAAACGACAAGAGGCTTGATGACCCCATAGATGGTCTTCCACAACAACAACTTTGGTGCGCCAGGTAGGGGATCACTAGCGTGAATCTAAATCAGCGGACGGCGCGTTGATTTGATCAAGTTTCATCACCATCTTTATCGTCAATGGCGCCCAAGAAGAAGGGCACCACGATGATGAAGCCTTCTGCCTCTAGAGTTCCTTTGCACGCATTCCCGAGTGGCGCAGGTGGCGCCACTGCTGCAGACGGTGCAAACAGCACGGCTGGCATGGCAGGCGCGGGCGGCACGGTCGCCGTGCCCACCACGGCGGGAACAGGAGGTGGAGGCGCCGAAGGCGATCATTTTCCTCGACCCTCTGGCGAGAACAACCACGATGGTGCAGGCAGTGTGGACGGACAGAATCCGCCTCCCCGACGCGCCGACGAGCGTAGTCACCAGAGCAACACTACATGGATAAGTGCGGGCCAAGACCTCCCTGCTGCAACGACGCAGAGCGGCACCGCTGAACACAGATAGCTGCGCCTGCATGGTGAAACACCTATTGATCAAGTACGAGATCGTCAGGCACCAGTCCTGCCACATCAACCCACTGTTGCACATGAGCCACGGTGGCAAGATCACAATGGCGCTCCTGCTGGCTCTGCCAGGAGTTGAGCGACATCACGTTCTTCGTCGTTGGCCCTGCGGGCAACAATACCGGAGGCAATGGCGCGAGCCCAGATGCTGTTAAACTTCCCTCTGACAGCAGACAAGATGGATGAGTGGAGAGCCACTATCCAGAGCTTGATTAGATTTGCTGAGTCGAACAAGTCACAGCAAGTGGAGCCCTCACGGCGCCCGTGAACAGCACCAGTAGCTCAAACTGACGGCCACGTTGTAGGTGGTGCACCAATCGTGCAGTCACCTCCGCGACAACAACTTCAACAACAGCAGCAACACCAGCAGCCCCGGTGGACCCAGCGGACTGCGAAACTCGACGAGATGTCGATGGCCTCCTCAGGCCTGGAGACGCAGCGAGATCAGTGACAAGTGCTGCGAGATAAGCGGGCGGAAGATGCCCGCACAACCATTGAACGACACCGAGAGACGCGCCATCAGTCCGACGAGTGCAACGGCCTAGTCGTCGATGAGCCTGCGCCCGTCGTTGGCGGGTATCTACCTTACGAGGTTGGGTGCCCTGCTTTCACACTTGAGCTGTGGCAAGTCCCCTGGCCGTCTGTTCGGGCATTCAAGCCAGAAGTACCAAAGAAGTACGACAGCAAGCTCAATCCGGCAGAGTTCTTGGGCATCTACACGATTGCCATGCAAGCTGCCAAGGGAAGGGATGAAAATATTCTCGCCAACTACTTTCTATTAGTGCTCAAGCCTAATGTGAGGTCTTGGTTGATGAATTTGCCAGAAAACTATATCTCTTTGTGGTCACATCTATGCAACGAGTTCGTTGGCATCTTTACCGGAGGCCAGAAAGGCCCAGGACGACCTAGTGACTTGCAGACAATACCACAAAGAGAAGGTGAAAATCTACGCAGGTATATACAAAGGTTCAGCCGTGTGCACCGCAACATACCTGATGTTCACCCGGCAGGTGTGATTGCCTCATTCCACACGAACATGCACAATTGTAAGATGAGGGAAAAGATGAACATACGGTTGTCAAAGATCGTCAACAAGCTCTACATGTTGGCGGACAAATGCACACGGGCTAAAGAGGGGAGAAGTTTTCCTGGGGAGGATGCTGGTGCTGAAATTGATTCTGAGGATGATGACAGTGCCACCCCGAAGAAGAAAGGTCGGAAGCGCAACCGAAAGCGCAAGGGCAAGGTAGTTATGGCCATGGAATGATCCGGTAATTCTAGTCCCGACAAAGAAACCAAAACAGAGAGCTCCGACATGGAAGCTACTGCATGCGCTAATTGCTAGGTAGCCGCGGTAGGCAAGAAGGCCGCAAGTCTGACGGGCCATACTGTAAGATTCACCGTACCAAGGGTCACGACCTCCAGGAGTCCCAGCAAGTCGAACAGCTAGTCGAAAAACAGAAGACTGAGTATGAGAAGCACGACAAGGAAAAGGGCATGGATGGTATCGGTGGATCCAGCAAGAAAGGTCGCGGTGGCCGATGAGGGCGCCGCGACAGGGCCAGTCAGCAGAAGGAGAAACTTGCTAGGGGCCGCGAGAAGAAAGAAGAAGATGATGAGAGTGAAGAGGAGGATGACGATGAGTCTAGTGAGAAGGAATTTGAGAAGGCAACGGAAGCCATGTGCATTGACGAGTGTGCATCCTTACATTCCTCTCACTGTCACCTCAAACAGTGGGCGCATGAGGTCAACGTGGAGGAACCAGCAGCAGATGCCCAGAAACCCCTCAAGTGGTCACACACGCCTATCATTTTTGATGCCGAGGACCATCCTGATCGCACAACCACGGTCGGATGTTTGCCGTTGTTGGTGTCACCAACAATTTGCAACCTCAAGGTCACGAAAGTGCTAGTTGACGGTGGGGCCGGATTGAACTTGATCTCTCCAGAAGTAATCGAGAGATTACAGATTTCTGACGAAGAGCTTGAGAAAACTGGGATGTTTCAAGGAATCAACCCAGGGAGAAGCCAGCCCAAGGGGAAGATCACGCTGCCGGTGACATTTGGTGGGGAACTAAACTACAAAACAGAGAAAATAGTTTTTGATGTTGTTAAGATCCCCTTGCCGTTTAATGGAATTCTTCACCGCCCAGCTCTGGCCAAGTTTATGGCGCCATCTCATTATGCCTATAACACATTGAAGCTGCCAGGGCCGATGGGTGTCATTTCCATCAACTCTGATAAGAATGATGCAGTCATATGCATTGACAAGCTTTACAGGGATGCTGTTGCGGCAGAATCCACCAAGGCAGCGACTCCTACCAAGAAAAAGAAGAGCAAGAAGACCAGCAATACATCTAGCGAGAATTCAGGGAAGTGCACCTCATCGGAGTGTTGCGCACCTGTCTAAGACTTGCCGGCAGAGCTCCAAAGCCACTCCACCTGCAACGAAGAAGGTGCTAACAAAAGAGGACGACACTGGTGGTACTTTCACCACCAGTGCTACCCTTGATAGTAAATAGGAAAGCACGCTCATTGCCTTCCTACGGGCGAATGCCGATGTGTTTGTGTGGCAACCATCTGACATCCCTGGCGTGCCCAGGGAGGTAATTGAGCACCACCTTGTTGTCTGTCCCCATGCTTGGCCGTCAAGCAGAAGGTCAAAAAGCAAGATTTGGAACGGCAATAGTTTATAACAGAGGAAATCAAGAAACTTGAAGTAGCTGGTTTGGTCAGAGGACTGTTACATCCAACTTGGTTGGCGAACCCAGTGGTAGTGCACAAGTTAAATGGGAAGTGGAGACTTTGTATTGACTACAGTGATCTCAATAAAGCATATCCAAAGGATCCTTTCCCCTTGCCGCACATTGATCAAATTGTAGACACCACCGCTGGCTCTGATTTACTCTCGTTCCTTGATGGATACTCTGGATACCATCAGATATTCATGGCTAAGGAAGATGAGGAGAAAACCGCATCCGTTACTCCATGTGGCACATACTACTTCATGTGTACGCCTTTCGGACTAAAGAGTGTTGATTCAACGTTTGCAAGAGCAATCCAGATTGGTTTTGAACCGCAGCTGCATAGGAATTGTCGGCGTGGACTGACGATATATGGGGTGGCTCAACCCCTTTGTGGTTCGGCAAGGGGGTGCACTAAACGCAAAGAGCAGGAACAACAGGAGGGGCTGCGATCTTTACCCAGATTCGGGCCGCTAGGAAGCATAAAACCCTACTCCTGCTTTGGTGTATTGGATCAGTGTGTGCACAAGTACACGAAGCGCTCTCCCCCGGCAAGGCACAAGGATAGGGCTGCTACACAGGTACGTGTGCTTATGGTTGCTATGGGTTCGAACCCTTGTAAAGGTTGCCCTGGCCATCTTTTTATAGCTCAAGGGGTTACCACAGTGGCAAAAGAGTCATTACATGATGATTAGATAGCAACAGTGCTATCATACCTAACTCTATTGGTTAGGACAAAAAGCATTAAATGCATCGCTAGGAGTCATGAGGAGGAGGCGTCCCGGCAAGACCGCTGCACCGCTTGCCAAACCGCCTCCCTATTATCTTGACACACCATTAGGACGGGTGTCGATAAAGGTAATGTTCTCTCCAGCGAGCTACCACGCGCCCGATAAGCCCCACCAGACCATCTGCGAGCTCGACACCTCATCGATGGGTGACTGCCTGCTCGGTGATGTGGAGCGCTGGTGGTTGGCGAAGTCTTACCAAGTCTGGCACTTGTTGGGCCTTTGTCTTGTCGGCTTAGCCATGTCGGCAGGAGCCGCTTCTAGAGCTTCCTCTTATGGCTTGTCTTGGTCCTCTTGATGCGCTCCTTGATCTCTCAAAGGGCTGCTTCTTTTGGTTTGGAATTCTTTGTTGAGAATTTACCTGGTTGGGGGCACTGCTACTTGTCTGTGCATAATTTAGGGTATTACACACCCATGTTTAATACACCGACAGGAGCCCTCGGGCCTTGGTCACACATGCTGCCGTGCATCGTTGGGCGACGCCCAAACAATGCACAGACAAGCAGTGTTAAATCTGTCTTAAAGTGATACCAGTGCTTTTGAAATATCCTTTGCTTCTTCATTAACGTGAACTTGGGCCAGCCCCCAACCTTCTTCCAGTATTCTTATCGCCCTCGTCAGAAACCAGGGGCGTGCATTCACGTGGGTTGCTCCTAGGCTTAACCCGAGCAGGCCCTCAGTCACACTTGGCTTGGGGTAACTGCCATCTTTGTCATCACTCCTTCCTTTTACTACGCCCCCATGACGCGGATTAAGCGCGAGACGTGGGATTGGTGCGGAAGGGAGGTCGTGGAAATAACGCTTCGATCAGAGGAGCCAGGACGACGGATTAGCGAGGCGGGGTGGCCGATGGAGTAATGTGCTCGCCAGGGGCGCAGGGCGTGGGATTTGCGAACCGGGGCGATTGCCTTAAGGTAGTGGAGAGCCATCCCCCACGCCTCCCCCTATAAAAGGAGGGGGTGTGGGAGGCGATGCTCATCCATCTCTCCCTCCTTCATTCTTTCTGCAACTGCCACCACTATGACGAGAGGAAGAGGCCGGGCTCGTGTTTTCTGTGCTGCAGCGAGAGCTTCTCCTCAGCGACACTCCCTTGCTTCGGCTGTGGCTATAGAGGCTGGCTCCAATGCAAGGGGCGGGGCCGTAGGTCGAGGACGAGGACGGCGAGGCGCTGGTGGTTGAGGAGGAGGGACCGGGGCGCTGGTGGTTCCGCCTCCGACTGCTCCGCCCCCGACGGAAAGCCATACGAGGGACACCGCGCTCGAATTCATCATGGAGCTGCGCGACCCGCCGAGAAGCAGGCTGCAGCTCCCTCGTCCCTTTGCCAGGGTAATGGAGGTGGACCAGCCGCTCGGGTTGTGGCTACGCGTGAATGGTTGCCTTAATGTCGCCGTTTGGGTGAACGTAGAGTTCCCCGCCAATGGCGACATGTACCTCACCCGAGGGTGGAAATCCTTTGCTCGTGCCCGCTATCTAGTGGAGGGGCACTTTCTCCACTTCAAGTTCGTGGAGTCCGACGTGCTGTCCGCGAAGCTCTTCGGTCCTTCACATGCTCGTCTAGGGTGCTGCACGGAAAGCTCGAGCGACAGTGAAAACTTCTCCTGGAGCGACAGCGATGAGGAGGAGGCAGATGGTGAAGACGACGGCGGCGAGTCCCCGGTCGTCAAGTCCGAAGATGACAACTCGAACTCCAGCTGAACATCGGCAGCACCATTGATACGTCTCCAACGTATCTATAATTTTTGCTTGTTCCATGCTGTTATATTATCATTCTTGGATGTTTTACAATCATTTTATAGCAACTTTATATCATTTTTTGGGACTAAACTATTGACATAGTGCCCAGTGCCAATTGTTGTTTTTTGCTTGTTTTTTTAATTCGTAGAAAATCAATACCAAACGGAGTCCAAACACAGCGAAACTTTTTGGAGATTTTTTCTGAACCAGAAGACACCTATTGGGCCAAAGAAGTACCAGAGGGGGGCTCCGAGGGGAGCACAACCCACCTGGGCGCGCCTGGGGGCCCAGGCGCGCCCTGGTGGGTTGTCCACACCTCGGCCGCATGCCCGCACCGCCTCTTTGCCCTATAAATACCCCGAAAATCCAAAAACCCCACGGGAGTTGACGAAAACAATTCCAGCCGCCGCAAGTTCCAGATCCAATCTAGACACCATCATGGAGGGGTTCATCATCCTCATTGGTGCCTCTCCGATGATGCGTGAGTAATTCATTGTAGAGCTACGGGTCCGTAGTTAGTAGCTAGATGGCTTCGTCTCTCTCTTTTGATTCTCAATACAATGGTCTCTTGGAGATCTATTTGATGTAACTTCTTTTTGCGGTGTGTTTGTTGGGATCCGATGAAATTTGAGTTTATGATCAGATCTATTTATCCATGAAAGTTATTTGAGTTTCTTTGATCTCTTATATGCATGATTACTTATAGCCTCGTATTTCTTCTTCGAATATTTGGTTTAGTTAGGCCAACTAGATCAATTTTTCTTGCCATGGGAAGAGGTGCTTTGTGATGGGTTCGGTCGTGCAGTGTTCTTTCCCAGTGGCAGAAGGGGCAGCAAGACACGTATTGATTGTTGCTATTAACGATAACAAGATGGGGTCTATTCCTACATGAATAGATCTTGTCTACATCATGTCATCGTTCTTATTGCATTACTCCATTTTTTCATGAACTTAATACACTAGATGCATGGTGGATAGCGGTCGATGTGTGGAGTAATAGTAGTAGATGCAGGCAGGAGTCGGTCTACTAATCATGGACATGATGCCTATATAATGATCATTGCCTGGATATCGTCATAATTATTTGAAGTTCTATCAATTGCCCAATAGTAATTTATTTACCCGCCGTATGCTATTTTTCTCGAGAGAAGCCACTAGTGAAATCTACGGCCCCCTGGTCTAATCTTTATCATATTCGCTTTGAGATCTATTTTTATTTTCTTTTGTTTTCAGACATATTATTCTAAAAACCAAAAAATACCTTCCTGCACTTTTTCTTTCTTTATTTTATTTTGTTTTATTGCGAGATCTATTTATCCAAAATCATACAAACCAATCTATCTTTTCCCCGAGAGGGATTGACAACCCCTCTTACGCGTCCGGTTGCAAGTATTTGTTCTCTGTGTGCAGGTACCGTTTACATAGTATTGCTTGGTTCTCCTACTGGTTCAATAACCTTGGTTTCATAACTGAGGGGAATACCTACCGAAGCTGTACTGCATCATTCCTTCCTCTTCGGGGAAATACTGACGCGGATACGAGCTATCAAGAAAGGATTTCTGGCGCCATTGTCGGGGAGACATCATCAACATCTATCAGGTTCCTAATCACAAATCTCATCTCCTTGCAATTTACATTATTTGCCATTTGCCTCTCGTTTTCATCTCCCCCACTTCACAAAAATTTGCCGTTTTATTCGCCATCTTTTTCCGTTCGCCGTTTTCTCGTCAGATCTGTTTTTGTGTGCAATCTTGTTTGCGTAGTCATGATGCCTCAAAGAAAATATGATGATGTTCCTTACCCCAATAAATTTAGAAAAGTACTAAGGAATATATGATTACACAATTTGAGCACAATAAATATTTTACCGAAGAACTTAAGGAACACTCTGTTGTGCTGGATGCTATAACAAAACAACTTGATGATATTAGTAGAGAAGTTTGTAATCTCCAATCTAATTATGCTTTTGCTGAAAGTTTGCTAGGCAAAATATCCGATGCACAAGCTACCCTAGGAAATCAAATGGCCGCTAAACCAATCTCGTTAGGAGATAAAAATGATGAAGATCTTAAAGTGATTGGTGTTTCTTCTATTGATTCCTTGTTTAGTAAAATTAAAATTGATGATAAAGGACTGAGGAAGAGTCAACTTTAGTTAGAAGGCATCCCGATAATTTGGAGGGTGAAAATCTTGATTAAAAAATTGATAAAAGTGGGTTTGGAGAGGTCAAAACTTTAACTAGTGATGTACCCACTCTTTTGGATTACAAAGACTTTAATTATGATAGTTTCTCTTTGATTGATTGTATTGCTTTGTTGCAATCCATGATAAATTCACCCCATGCTTATGAACAAAATAAAGCTTTTACTAAACATATTGTTGATGCTATGATGAAAGCTTTTGAAGAAAAGTTGGAATTAGAGATATCAATTCCTAGAAAATTACATGATGAATGAGAACCCACCATCAAAGTCAAGATCAAAAATTATAAGTGTTTTGCTTTATGTGATTTGGGTGCTAGTGTTTCCACAATTCCGAAATCTTTATGTGATGTGCTTGGTCTTACCGATATTGAAGGGTGTTCTTTAAATTTGCACTTGGCGGATTCTACTATTAAAAAGCCTTTGGAAAGAATTAATGATGTTCTTATTCTTGAAAATAGGAATTATGTGCCCATAGATTTTATTGTTCTTGATATTGATTGCAATCCGTCTTGTCCAATTATACTTGGTAGACCGTTTTTACGTACTATTGGTGCCGTGATTGATATGAAAGAAGGCAATATCAAATTTCAGTTTTCACTAAGAAAGGGTATGGAACACTTCCCAAGAATAATAATTAAGCCTCCATATGAATCAATCATGAGGGCATCCTATGGATCTAGGACTAAAGATAACAATATTTGAATCTATGCTTTATGCCTAGCTAGGGGCGTAAAACGATAGCGCTTGTTGGGAGGTAACCCAACGAATAAAATTTATTTTTGCCTTTTTCTTTCTGTTCTTGGGTGTTTGCACAATTATGCCTCTGTTATGATTGTGTTTTTTATGTTTTAATTAGTGTTTGTGCCAAGTAAAGCCTTTGGGATAGCTTTGGTGATAGTTGATTTGATCATGTTGAAAAACAGAAACTTTTGCATCCAGTAAAATATTTTTATAGATTTACAGAAGCGACAAAACATTCTGACTTTTTTACACAAGATTGATATATAATTTTCCGCTTTTTTCCTAATTTTGCAGAATTTTTGGAGTTACATACGTATGAGAACAATTTGCATCTTTACAGACTGTTCTGTTTTTGACAGATTCTGTTTTCTTTGATTGTGTGCTTATTTTTTATGATTCTATGGATTGTATCGGGCGGTATAAGCCATGGAAAAGTTATAATACAGTAGATATAATTCAATAACAAATTTTGAATGTGTTATCTATAGTACTTAAAGTAAAGATTGGTTTTCTTATACTAACGGATCTCACGAAGGTTTTGTTAAGTTTTGTGTGATTGAAGTTTTCAAGTTTTGGGTGAGATCACGATGGATGAAGGAATAAGGAGTAAGAAGAGCCTAAGCTTGGGGATGCCCACGGCACCCCAAGGTAATATTCAAGGAGAAACAAGCAACTAAGCTTGGGGATGCCCCGAGTGGCATCCCCTCTTTCTTCTAACGACCATCGGTATTTTACTTGGAACTATATTTTTATTCGTCACATATCATGAGTTTTGCTTGGAGCGTCTTGTATTATATGAGTGTTTGCTTGTTTTGATTTTTAGTTTTTCACAAGTATCCTTGCTGGACACACCTATTTGAGAGAGCCAAAATTATGCTATGATTTGTGAGAATTGCTCTTTATGCTTCACTTAAATTTTTTGAGCTATGGAATTGCTCTAGTGCTTCACTTATATCTTTTTGAGCATGGTGTGCTTTAATATTTTTAAAGAAATGCTCTCATGCTTCACTTAGATTTATTTGAGAGTTAGTAAATTTTAAAGAAATCCTCTCATGCTTCACTTATATTATTTTGAGAGATGGAAATTTTTATGCTCATGTTCTTCACTTAAATTTATTTGAGCTATCAAAAGCAACATATGAAACTAGTCCCAAAGTGATAGATATTCAAGAGGGATATAATAAAAACTTTCATGAAGATCATTGGACAAAATAAACTTGATTCTTTGTAATAGTTTTGCGATATGATGATAGTGATATGTGAGTCATGTTGGTGAGTAATTGTGCTTTAGTAAGAATATTGGTGTTAAGGTTTGTGATTCCCTATGCAAGCACAAAAGTCAATAGTTATGCAATGAAATTACATCCTACTTGTGGTGCATTATTCGGTGTTAGTTATACTTAATGCTCGCTTATGTAATTTTTCGTTTCTTGGTTGGATGCTTCTCAATCGTTTTGCTAGCCTTCACTTGTACTAAGTAGGAATACTACTTGTGCATCCAAAATCCTTAAACCCGGTTTTGCCACATGATTCCACCATACCTACCTATATGCGGTATTTTCGTGCCGTTCTAAGCAAATTTATCTGTGCCATCTCTAATTTTCAAAATAATTTCCTTTTTGTGTGCTCGTACCGCTCATGAAACGGTAGGGGGTGGCAGATATTTTTCCATGCTAGATGTGTTATTCTCAAGAGGAGTGTTTATTCACTTGTCATTGCACGAGAGTACGGCAAAGGTATTAGGGATGCCCAGTCCCAAAATGAAAAATGAATTTACTTTATGTTGTCAAATAATAAATTCCTTGGAAAGTGTTGGTATGGACGGCACCCGTGGATACGGCTAGCCCTGGAATGTGAAAGTATGGTGGAAAAAGGAATAAACTTTATTTTTTGTTTGGGAACCGCCTATGATATATCTAGCATGGAAAGTATTGGGAACTACTCAATCATTTTCGTTGACAGGAAAAGCATGCCACCCAAAATGTTTTATCTCTATCTTTTTCGCTTTGAGCTCTGGCACCTCTACAAATCCCTACTTCCCTCTGCGAAGGGCCTTTCTATTACTTTATGCAATTTTTGTTTTTATTTGAGTCTCCATCTTCTCTTATGAAGCACCAACTATGGGGCACTATGATCGTACTTGAGCATTGGGTGTAGCTAATATGCGAGTGTGTTTCATGAATGGATCAATGATTGAGCATGATGGGCTAAGGATAACTTGCTTTAGTGTTGATATTTTGAAAGACATGGTTGCTTGTTGATATGCTTGAGTATTGAAATCTTCATATCAAAACTAGACTATTGCTTTGAACCATATAAAAGTCCAAATGTCCATGCTACAAAAGAAAAGAATATGTGATGAACATGTCAGGCAGCATTCCACATCAAAAATTCTGTTTTTATCATTTACCTACTCAAGGACGAGTAGGAATTAAGCTTGGGGATGCTGATATGTCTCCAACGTATCTATAATTTTTGCTTGTTCCATGATGTTATATTATCATTCTTGGATGTTTTACAATCATTTTATAGCAACCTTATATCATTTTTTGGGACTAACCTATTGACATAGTGCCTAGTGCCAGTTGCTGTTTTTTTGCTTTTTTTTTACTTCGCAGAAAATCAATACCAAACAGCGTCCAAATGTAGCAAAACTTTTTGGAGATTTTTTCTGGACCAGAAGACACATGTTGGGCCAAAGGAGTACCAGAGGGGGGCTCCGAGGGGAGCACAACCCACCTGGGCGCGCCTGGGGGCCTAGGCGCGCTCTGGTGGGTTGTGCCCACCTCGTCCGCCTCTTGCACCGCCTCTTTGCTCTATAAATACCCCGAAAATCCAAAAAACCTAGGGGAGTCAACGAAACACAATTCCAGCCGCCTCTTTGTGTGCAGGTACCGTTTACATAGTGTTGCTTGGTTCTCCTACTGGTTCGATAACCTTGGTTTCATAACTGAGGGAAATACCTATCGAAGCTATACCACATCATCCCTTCCTCTTCGTGGAAATACTGACGCGGATACGAGCCATCAACCATCATCGCCAGCTGAGCACCGGCAGCACCATCATCTGCAGCTGGGCCCCGGTAGGCTGGTCAGGCGGGGGTGCATTGCCTACGCGCCCCTTTTGCCCTGGGTTGTAAACCCTAGAAAGGAAGGGCTAGAGAAAACGTTAACGAGCACTTTTATTTCTTTTTTAACAAATTTGTAACATTTGTCGTACTCAAACCATGTACTATTTCCCTTATCTGCGTTTATCCCTATATGAGTTAGTTCCGACACACTGTGTAGTTTGGGAACTTGTCGGGATACATACTCACTGCGGCGCTTTGAAGGACTGACCCTTAGCAACCTGCTGGAAGTAAGGTACGCGACAAGGTGACTTGTCGGTCTCAGCGCTGCTACAAACTACCCCGTCGAGTGGGCTCGAGGTAGCAATAAGAACGCGGACAAAAGATGGCAAGATTCCATCGCGTGAAGGTTTTTCATACATAAATAAATCCGAAACAAGGAAAAATTCCAAATGTAACAAAGAAATTCCTAGTTGTCTTTCAACTTATCTTTCTTTGTTGTACTTCTTGTTGTATGAAATGAAATTAACAATAAACGCCGCCAATGGTACTCCATCGCCTCCCTCGGGAAACATGTATGCGAGGAATCCCTGTGTCTTTGTAGAAAAAGAAAGAAGAGAAAAATACGGAATGGAGATCTTGGTGGTATGTTAGCCATTTCATTTAAACAAAGCGTAATCACATCATATCATGCATAAGTACATAAGTAAATACGCATAAAAGTTTGTGCAACACTTAGCTTTATTCACATATGCACATGATCTGCGCCTGGCTTCGTACAAAGGGTTACAAATCTCTGAGACTAGGCTTGTACAAAAGGGGTTGTCGGGACGAGGCCCAGCAACGGCGCCTTATGGGTAGAACTTGTGAAGATGCTCGATGTTCCACGAGTTTTGCACACGAATGCCATCTTCAGTCTCCAGACGGACTGCGCCAGGTCTGGTGACTCGTACTACCCGATAAGGGCCCTCCCACTTTGGCATCAACTTGTTTGTTCCCTTGGCGGACTGAACACACCGAAGGACAAGGTCGCCTTCCTCAAGGCTTTGGGCATGAACCTTGTGGCTATGATAGCGGGGCATGGCTTGCTAGTAGCGTGCAGCTCTATCAGCATCCTGGGACTGGGGATACCCAGACCCATCTGCCTGCGGCCCAGCGCATGGCTCCGCCAAGGGCCCAGTGCGGCCCAACTCCAGGGCTTCACGAGCAGAATCCTCGCGAGGGCCCCCCACCTTGCGAGGCGAATGACATCAAGGCCTCCTGGGGAGCGGCCTCCCGAGGAGCGGATATCTCTAAGCAACCACCCCACCTCGCGAGGCGCGCGATGACATGAGCCATGATGACCAAGGCTAGCAGGGTGCCAGTGGGCGCAGTCCAAGACAGTTTCCTCTTTGGTGCTAAGGAGGCAAGGACGTACGCGGGTTCCCAAGGAATCCCCCAAAGGTTTCCATTCCAGTGCAACAAGACCAAGACCACTGGCTCGGTAGGACGGAGGTCATCACCGAGCCCACCACTGCGTCACGACCAGAAGCTTTGCCGACGAAGACCACCTTTAGTCAGGATAGGGTGTACTCCTGTCGCCCTTCAAATTGGCCGTTGTGGTATCCCTTCCCGCCTATGCTATGAGGGAAGAGGACCAAGGACACTATAAATATAGGCTAGTCTCCACCGTAGAGCGGGATGGAATCCTTTGGCCATTGAGCTCTCCCGAGGCAGCTCACACTTGTACTAGTTCATCCTCATTCTCCTCGCGAGGCAATCCACCACAAAGCAGGAGTAGGGTTTTACACCGCAAGGTGGCCCGAACCTGGGTAAATCACTGTGTCCACTTCTTCTCCGCGCCCGCTCGAGCCCGACGGAGCCAAGCCACGGGGCAGTGAGCAGCAAGTTGTAGCTAGGCATGATCCTTCACACACGCCCCAGAGTTCAAACCTTGTTTGGGTCTGCGGAGCGCTAGTTCCGACAAGCTCACACAGCTGCCCGAAGACGGTCTTCCTCAAGGAGCACGACATTGTCATGCCGGAGATGCTCCTGCTCTACTTCGTCGTAGGCAAGTACTTGAGGTGACCCGTATATGAGTTATGTGGGTAGCACCGCTTCTGCACCAGAGACTAGGGAGAAGGGTGTTTGGCCAGTAGCTCGATTTGGCGTCATTTTGAGTGACCAAAGAACCACCGGCAACTCATCAATCCAGCGCCTCCCGCACTTGTGCAACTTGTCGAAAGTTCTTGTCTTGAGATCGCACAACAATTCCACATTTGTCCTATCTGCTTGCCCGTTACTTCTTGGGTGAGCAACAGAAGCAAAGCATACCTTGGTCCCAAGGCTCTGGATATATTGCGTGAAGACGCGACTCGTGAACTGTGTGCCGTTGTCAGTGATGATTCTGTTTGGAACCCCAAAACGGCGAACTAGTCCTTTGAAGAACTTGACAGCTGATTGTGCAGTCACCTTTCTCACTAGCTCTACTTCAGGCCACTTTATGAACTTGTCGATGGCAACGTACAAGAACTCAAAGCCCCTAGTAGCACGGGGAAAGGGGCCCAAGATATCGAGCTCCCAGACCAAAAAAGGACAGAAAAGGGGGATTGTTTGGAGGGCTTGTGCTGGTTGATGTATACTCTTTGAATGGAACTAGCATGCTTCACATCTTGTTACTAGCTCAGTTGCATCTTGGAGGGCCGTGGGCTAATAAAAAACTTGCCGGAAAGCCTTCCCAACAAGGGCTCTTGATCCTACATGGGAACCACATATGCCTCCATGTATCTCTGCCAACAACTTCAGTCCATCTTCTCGGCAAATGCACTTCAATTTCACTCTGTTCGGTCTCTTTCTTCATAGGATGTTGTCCACAAACTGATGCATACTCAATTGACGGGCTACTTTCTCAGCTTGCTCTTGCTCATCGGGAAGTTCTCCTGTTTGGAGAAATTGAACTATGTGTTGGGCCCATTCCGGAGCTTGTGGCTGGACGACAAGGACTAAAGGCATCTCTTCGGCTGCAAGAGTGCTGACCTCGATGAAAAGAATTTGAGACTCTGCTTGAGGCCGCTACTCACCGGCAAGCGCATCATCATTCCCGGCAACATTCCTGTCGGCGACTTCAGGGAGCTCTGCTGGAAAATATTTGCCGGTGCTCAGTTTTCTTCTCTTTATGGCTCTCGTTGATGGGGCGACTGTTGGTTGATCCAAATGGAGTAGAAAGGTTCTTGTTTGCACTGGTAGCTTTTGGGCAGCACACTTTGATAGTTGGTCAGCAATGCTATTCTCCACACGGGGAATATGTTCCGTTTGCAAACCGTCAAAGTGTTCCTCCAGTTTCCTCACTTCATTCACATACGCCTCCATCAACAGGCTCTGATAATCCTTGTTCACTTGCTTCACTACGAGTTGTGGGTCTCCATGAATGATCAACTTTCTGATCCCCAACTCCACCGCAATTCTGAGGCCGGCAAGCAGCCCTTCATACTGTACAGTGTTGTTGGATGCTTCCTCCCTAGGGAAATGCATTTGGACCACGTACTTCAGGTGCTCTCCGGTGGGTGCGACAAGCAGCACTCCAGCACCAGCGCCTTGCAGCGAGAAGGCACCGTCAAAGTACATGATCCAATCTTTCTCAGTTTCTCTGCTGGGGAGGGTTGATTCCTGGATCTCGTCATCTTGCGTTGGTGTCCATTCTGCAATGAATTTCGCCAAAGCTCTGCTCTCAATTGTCGAGGTACTCTCAAATTTGAGTGCAAAGCTTGATAGCTCCAATGCCCACTATACTATCCTGCCAGTTGCTTCTAGATTCCTCAAAATGCGTTGCAACGGGAAGCGAGTGACCACAATGATCTCATCGCTTGGAAGTAGTGGCGCATCTTTCTCGAGGCCATGAGTAGGCCAAAGAGAAGCTTCTGCATGCCTGAATACCTTGATCTAGCCCCATGCAGGAGAGAGCTAACAAAGTACACCGGTCACTGCACCACCTTCTTCTTTGGCGTGATCTGCTGATCAAATTCTTTCTCTTGCAGTGCTTTTGCCTTGCCGGCATCTGGACCTGCCGGGGATGGCTTTGCCTCTGCCTTGTCATGGGATGGCTTTGATGCTGTTGGTTCCTCATCGCTAGCTTCTCTCTGCGCAACCAGCATGACGCTGACCACCTGGTTCGTTGCTGCTAAGTATAGTAGCAACGGCTCCTATGGCCTAGGCGCGACTAGGGTTGGCGCAGAGGACAGGTACTTTTTCAGATCTTGCAGCGCAGCCTCCGCTTCCGGAGTGCATTTTACTGGACCCGCCTTTTTCAATATCTTGAAAACCGTAGGGCACACTCAGCAGACCTTGAAATGAACATACTCAAAGCTATGACACAACCAGCAAGATGCCGCACATCCTTGATGTTCTTGGGTGCTTGAATCTGCTTGATAGCCTTGATCTTGTCGGGGTTCGCTTCAATTCCATGCTGGGACACAAAGAACCCGAGAAGTTTGCCGGATGGAACGCCAAACACGCACTTCTCTAGGTTGAGCTTCATGTTGATTTTGCGCAAGTTCGCAAACGTCTCTTTCAAATCTTCAATAAGGGTCAATTTGTCTTTGGTCTTGACCACTATATCGTCCATATAGGCTTCTATATTTCTATGCAAGTGTGGCTCAAAACCAATTTGAACTGCGTTTGTAAATGTTGAACCAGCACTCTTTAGTCCGAAGGGCATACATACAAAGCAATACGTGCCACATGGAGTAACGAATGCGGTTTTTTTCCTCATCTTCCTTGGACATGAATATCTGGTGGTACCCGAAGTATGCATCAAGTAACAAGAGCAAATCACAGCCGGCAGTGGAGTCTACAATCTGATCGATGCCTAGCAAGGGGAAAGGATCCTTCGGGCATGCTTTGTTGAGATAAGTGTAATCAATACAAAGTCTCCATTTCCCATTCGCCTTGCGCATGACAACCGGATTTGCCAACCAAGTTGGATGTAGCACTCCCCTAACCAAGCCTCCTGCCTCAAGTTTCTTTATCTCTTCAGCTATGAACTGTTGTCATTCTAAAGCTTGCTTCTTGATGTTCTACTTGACGGGCCGAGCATGGGGACAGACAACAAGGTGGTGCTCAATTACCTCCCTGGGAACACCGGGGATGTCAGATGGTTGCCATGCAAACACATGTACATTCGCCCGCAGGAAGGCAATGAGCGCGCTTTCCTATTTATTGTCAAGGGTGGCACTGACGGTGAAGGTACCGCTAGTGCTGTCCTCCCTTGCCGGCACCTTCTTCGTCGCAGGTGGAGTCGCCTTGGATCTCTTGCCGGCAGAGCTTTCTGACAAGTCTTCAACGGGTGCGCAGCACTCTGAGGAGGCGCGCTTCCTGGAAGCCTCGCTAGATGTCTTGTCAGGTTTCTTACTCTTCTTCTCCTTGGCGGAAGTTGTAGCCTTGACGGCCTCTACTATGACCGCATCTCTGTAAAGCTTGTCCACACATATGACTGCATCCTTCTTATCGGAGTTGATGGAGATGACACCCGTAGGCCCTGGCATATTCAGCGTGTTGTAGGCATAGTGAGATGCTGCCATGAACTTTGCCAAGGCTGGGCGACCAAGAATTCCATTGAACGGCAAGGGGATCTTAAAAACATCAAACACAATTTTCTCTGTTCTGTAATTCAGTTCCCCGCCAAACGTCACCGGCAGTGTGATCTTCCCCTTAGGTTGTCTCCTTCCAGGGTTGATTCCTTGGAACGTCTCGGTTTTCTTGGGCTCTTCCTGGGGAATCTGCAGATGCACCCCCATTAATGCACATGGCCTCTGTTGCCTTCTGGAATTTAGGTTCAGTAGACTCGTCGTCATCCTCCTCTTCACTCTCTTCATCATCTTCTTTCTTTTCTCTGCCCCTGGCAGGCTTTTATTTCCTCTGGTTGGCATTGTCGCGGCACCCACCTCGACCGCCACGACCCTTCTTGCCGGATCCACCCGCACCATCCTGGTCGTTCTCCTTGTCCCGCTTCTCATACTCGGCTTTCTATTTCTCAACTAGCTGTTCGACTTGACGACACTCTTGGAGGTCGTGACCTTTGGTACGGTGAATCTTGTAGTACGGCCCGTGAGACTTGCTGGCCTTCTCTCCCGCCGCAGCAACCTGGTAATCAGCGCATGCAGCTGCTTCTTGCCGGTGCTTTCCGTCTTGGTTTTCTTGGCAGGGCTAGAATCGACGGATCCCTCTACAGCCATAACTGACTTGCCTTTGCACTTTCTGTTGCGTCTTCGACCTTTCTTCTTTGGGGTGGCAGCATCGTCGTCGTCAGAGTGGACTTCAATGCCAACATCTTCCCCGGGAAGCCTTCTTCCCTCTTCTGCGCGTGCACATTTATCCGCCGAAGTATAAACCTCGTTGATGGTCTTCGGCCACCGTATATGCATCTTTTCCCGCATTTTGCGATTGCGCACATTCGTATGAAATGCGGCAATTACAGCTGCATGGTGCACATCTGGTATGCTGCGGTGTACTCGACTGAATCTCTGGATGTACCTGCATAGATCTTCTCCTTCCTTTTGTGGGATCACTTGTAAGTCATTGGGCAACCCAGGGCCTTTCTATCCTCCGGTAATGGCACCAATGAACTCGTTGCATAGATTTGACCACGAAGAAATGGAGTTCTCTGGCAAGTTCATCAACCAAGATCTCACATTGGGCTTGAGCACCAATGGGAAATAGTTGGCTAGAATTTTCTCATCCCTTCCTCCGGCAGCCTGCACGGCGATTGTGTAAATGCCTAGGAACTCTGCTGAGTTTAGCTTGTCATCGTACTTTTTTGGTACTTCGGGCTTGAACATGCGGACGGACGGCCAACAGACTTGCTCAAGCTCACATATGAAAGCAGGGCACCCGACCTCGTAAGGCAAGTACCCGCCAACAATGGGCGCTCGTCTGATTGACGACGCGCCTCCCAGCGTCGTTGGATGGTGGTGCGAGCATCCTCTGATCACCTATCCAGCAGCACCTATTGCTGATCTTGCCGCGTTTGTGGATCTGAGAAGGTCATCGACACATCGTCAGGCTCAACATTTTGCCAGGTCTGCTGCGAGTGCTCGTGCTGCTACTAGGGTTGCTACCGTGGAGGTGATTGCACCATAGGTGCACCGCCTGCAACATGGCCATCAGTCTGGGCTACTGGTACGGTTGGAGGGTGCCTTGAGGGTTCCGCCAACTGGGACCTGTTTGCATCGGCGAACTCGATCAAGCTCTGGATGGTGGCTGTCCACTCATCCATCTTTTCCGCTGTCAGAGGGAAGTCCAAAAGCATCTGAGCCCGCGCCATCGCTTCCGTTGCCGTCGAAGGCATGTTGGAGCGCGAAGAACGTGACGTTGCTCGACTCCTAGCAGAGCCAGCTGGAGCGCTATTGCAATCTTGTCGACGAACTGTGGGAGTGACGACAGGTTGCCGTGGCGGAAGCGGCGCCTAAAGATCTTGAACTTGATCAATAGGCGACTTGTCGTGCGGGCGGTGCTGCGGAGGTACAACAACACCGCTTGGCGTCACATCACACCCATCTCACGACGGATGCGGTGTGTGTCTCGATGTCGTTCCCCTTTCCGCTACCGCTGGAGTCGTCGCAGCGGGCGGGTCGTGGCTCGCGCTCGACCGGACGGGGTCGCTCCGATGGCTGCGTCAGCCGGCGCGCTAAGGAGGCGGTGGCTGCGTGCCCGCGCCATCCATGCCATTGTTGCTGTCTCTGCCAAAGGGGTCGAGGTAGATGCCTGCCCCTGACGCCTCCACTGCCCGTTTCCGCCATACTGGGCATGACGATCGCACCGCCTGTGCCGGTTGTGCCCACCATGGTGTTCGCACTGTCCACGGCGGCGGCGCCGCCCGCAGACGCGTGTGGTGGAATCTTGGACGTGGAAGGTTTTGTTGCCATGGAGGCCTTGTTCTTGGGCGCCATGGATGGTGAAGAAGATGCTGAAACTTGATGAAGTCGACGCGCCGCCTGCTGTCCAGCTTCACGCCATTGATCCCCCTACGTGGCGCGCCAAAGATGTCGACGTGGACCGACGATCTATGGGGTGGCTCAACCCCTTTGTGGTTCGGCAAGGGGGTGCAGTAAACACAAAGAGTAGGAACAATAGGAGGTGATGTGATCTTTACCCAGGTTTGGGCCACTGGGAAGCGTAAAACCCTACTCCTGCTTTGGTGTATTGGATGGGTGTGCGCACAAATACACGGAGCGCTCTCCCCCGACAAGGCGCAAGGAAAGGGTTGCTACACAGGTACGTGTGCTTATGGTTGATATGGGTTCGAACCCTTGTAAAGGTTGCCCTGGCCCTCCTTTTATAGCTCAAGGGGTTACCACAGTGGAAAAGAGTCATTACATGATGATTAGGTAGCAACAGTGCTATCATACCTAACTTTGCTGGTTAGGACAAAAAGCATTAAATGCATCGCTAGGTGTCGTGAGGAGGAGGCGTCCTGGCAAGACCACTGCACCGCTTGCCAAACCGCCTCTCTATTATCTTGATACGCCATTAGGACGGGTATCGATAAAGGTAATCTTCTCTCCAGCGAGCTGCCACGCACTCGATAAGCCCCACTAGACCATCTGTGGGCTCAACACCTCATCGATGGGTGACTACCTTCTCGGTGAGGTGGAGCGCTAGTGGTTGGCGAAGTCTTGCCGGGCCTTTGTCTTGTCCGCTCGGCCTTGCCGGCAAGAGCCACTTCTAGAGCTTCATCTTGTGGCTTGTCTTGGTCCTCTTGATGTGCTCCTTGATCTCTCAAAGGGCTGCTTCTTTTGGTTTGGAATTCTTTGTTGAGAATTTACCTTGCCGGGGAGATGCTACTTGTCTGTGCATAAGTTAGGGTATTACACACCCATGTTTAATACATCGACAGGAATGTGGAAGCTTATATGGATGATATAGTGGTCAAGACCAAGGACAAATCAACCCTC
Source organism: Thinopyrum elongatum (assembly GCA_011799875.1). NCBI lineage: Eukaryota > Viridiplantae > Streptophyta > Magnoliopsida > Poales > Poaceae > Thinopyrum > Thinopyrum elongatum. Next base: position 275,206,758 of record CM022298.1, read on the forward strand.
ATTCAAGATTTGGAAGAAAAATTTGCAAACTTGCGTAAAAGTAACATGAAGCTCAACCCTGAGAAGTGTGTATTTGGTGTTCCATCCAGCAAACTCCTCGAGTTCTTTCTGTCTCAGCGTGGGATAGAAGCAAACCCCTACAAGATCAAATCCATTGAGCAGATTCAAGCGCCTAAAACCGTCAAGGATGTGCGGCACCTTGCCAGCTGTGTTGCTGCTTTGAGTAGGTTCATTTCTAGATCCGCTGAGTGCGCCCTACCATTTTTCAAGATATTGAAAAAGGCAGGTCCAGTAAAATGGACTCCTGAAGCGGAGGCTGCGCTGCAGAACCTGAAAATGTGCCTATCCTCTGCGCGAACACTAGTTGCACCTAAGCCCTAGGAACCGTTGTTGCTATACTTGGCAGAAATGAACCAGGTGTTCAGCGCTGCACTAGTGCCACAGAGGGAAGATGATGGTGAAGGAACAATAGCGGCAAGCCCGTCCCACAACAAGCCTGAATCCTCTCCGGCAAGATCTAATGTCGACAGATCAGAAACAGAGCAAGCAAATGAAGCCAATCAACAGATAGTGCCGAAGAAGAAGATGGTGCACCGACCAGTATACTTCATCAGCTACCTTCTACAAGGGGCTAGATCAAGCACTACTGCAGGATGCTACTAACGCGACACTACAATCGGAGACCCTTCGATGAAACTGTGTGCGATGCATTAATCGCAAACGATGGTGTAATAAAACCATAAAAAATGAGACAAACTATTTGCGATTGCGCACTCATCAAACACGATTCAGATCAGAGATGCGTGTGCGATGCGTGGCATATGGTTAATCCATACGAACTATTTGCGATGATCCAGAACAACAGAAATGGTCAGCCAGATGAGGGCATGTGTGATATACGGCATGCAGTTTACTAGGATGAACTATGTGTGATTAGGCAACACAATAGAAACGGTCAGCCAGATCAAGGTGTGTGAGATGGAGGACATACAGTTCACTCTGATGAACTGTTTGCGATGAGCCAAGACAACAGAAATGGTTCAACTGAACAAGATGTGTGTGATACGCGGCAAACAGGTCCGTAATCAGAAATGTGTGCGAAGACCAATAATAACACAGATGATTGCTGCTAATAAGCTGTGTGATTTGCTCTATCTATAGAAGAACAACATATATATAACTGAAATAAACATCCAATTACATAAGTGACTATACCGATCATTCGTACACACCTCAATAAACAATTGCATGCATTCTAAACTAGGAGAAACGATCGTCTAGTCATCTACTTCTTTTGACGCTCCCGCCACTGCTCTGTGGCTTGATCCATGGTCTGGGGCAGGACGAAGACACTTCCTCATGTCAACGATCCGCTTGTACATCTCGTAGCTTGTGTACGCGTCCTTGGCCGTGTACTTGACATGATCTTCATCCAGTCTTTGATGCCAGGCACTGTGCCACGCGTTCCTGTCCTTCTTGCTCTGATCCTTCATCTTCATGTAGTAGGGGTCGATGATGGCCGAGGAGAGGCAACCAGGGAGTTCTGTTTGTTGTTGTCACTGCCCAGACCTTGTAGTGGGCACAGATGTTGACAAGATTCTGGCAGGTCAAGCCCGAAACCTTGAGTGCTTTTAGATCAATGGTGGTGTGTAACATCCCCAGATCTTAACCCTGTCATTTTGCTAATCGATTAGCCATGTCACTAAGATCGTCCTAAATAAATTGCATCTAGAAAATAATTCAACTTCAAATTCAAATTCAAAACTCAAGTCAAATTAATATTTCTTCAACAGTAAAACAAAATAGTTCATCATGTTGCAAATATTCTCAAAGCAATTATAAAGATAAGATCAACATTAATTGGATTATTAAAATGCCATTAACCTATTTAAAACAGTAACCTAGCAGCCTTTTAAAATCATTTCTATTTTAAACAAAATGCAATTGGTTTCAGAAATGCCTCAAACTTTTGTACCAACTCAGAATATTGTAAAGTATTTAATATGACAAGTTTCATAATTTACCAAAGTCATTTGGTACTACAAGGAACACAATACAGAAGTAGTTTCAATTACAGAAAAGAATAAAAGGCAGAAATTGGAAAACTACACTATGCGCTAAGGCCCATCAGCAACAGTAGCCTTTCAGCCCAGCACCGGCCTGCCTTCAACCCCCACCTACTCCCGCGCCGTGTCAATGCCGCGCTCGTCCCCGACGGCGATGGGGCTCGTGGCGACCATCCAGGAGATGCGGAGGTGGATAAGGACGAACGCCGGACAGTCCCTGGAACCCTAGCTTGCCACACCTCCCCTCTTTTCGCTCGCCCCCTTCCATTTGCCTCGATGCCCGACGCTGTCGTCGCTCCGTTGCCTCGCCATCGCGGCCACCGGCCACTCCACGACTTGCCGGTGTGTCCAGCAGCTCCACGGGGTCGCTCTTCATCCTTTGCACTGCAAGATTGAAGCCGGGAGCCACCACAACGCCGGCATCGACCGTTTCCTCCGCCACGGCCAAAGAAGTTCCTCGCCGTCGATCCGCTCCACGCCGTCTTCCCCGCGCTTCTCCGAGCTCGGCATCCATCTCTGTGAGCACGCGCGCATCTTTCCCCCTTAGCCCGAGCCTGATTTCGAGCTCCGGCGCCGTTTGCCCCTTCGCTGATTCCGGCCGCCGCCATTTGTGCTCGCCGTCGGCGTCGTAGCCGTCAGCCGCTTGAACGGTTGTGCCGTTAGGTTCATCTCTTCGCGCGCGAGCGCTTCGCGTAGTCGTCGCTCCATTTGGGCGCCGAAGCGCGACTCCGGTGGCACGCCGCCACGTCGGGCCTCGCCGCCGGCGTTGTGTGCGCGCGCGCGTTGAGTTTGACCCGGCCCTGTCTCACTGACAGTGGGCCCGGGGCTTTAGCTGTTAATTATGCGCTAAATAGTCTGCTAATAAACGCTGACAGCTGGGTCCCTCTGTTATTAACGATTCAGTTAAAATGTTACACTGACATGTGGGTCCAATTACACTGTAGCAATTAGTTAAGTTAATAAAACAGTTTAACTGGAATGTCTCTATGACACGCGGGTCCCACAGGCCCTTTTACCAGTCAACCGTGGACCAGTCAACTGCTGACTGGGCAGTTGACTGGCCCCACTGGTCAGCCACTATTATGCACGCTGGGTGCACTGCACCGGGTGCACCTAGCCTTTTAGGCACTGTTCTCGATAATGTTGAATTAATAAATAAAAATAATTCCAAAAAATCATTTAAACTTTGAAAATTAATAACTTTTAAACCGTAGCTCGGATCGAAAAAGTTAAAACATGAAAGTTGCTCAGAACGACGAGACGAGTCTGATCGTGCCGTCCGTTTCTTTATCGGAACCCCCTACATAGAAGAACTCGTAACTCCGGACCCGTATCCGGTAGATGAATAGTGCACACACCCTGGTTATTAAATCCCAGAATAATTCTAAAAATAACTAAAATGACTTAGATGCATATTTAGGCAACCCTGCACTGCATCATAGCATCACACGCACCATATTGCTTTTGTTTGCATTATGTTTACCTGTTTCTTCCCCCTCTTCTCTCTCGGTAGACCCCGACATTGACGTAGCTCCTGAGGCAGACGCAGCTCAGGAGTACGACTACGTCCCCGACGACCTTGCCCTTGCCCCAGAGCAAACAGGCAAGCACCCCCTTTTTGAGCATGCCTATATCGTCTATTCCCTTCTCTCTTTTGCTTGCATTAGAACTGCTACTGCTACTGTTTTCCTATATCTGTTGCATAGCCTGTTTATTGTAACCTGCCTTGCTACCTTACTGGTTATCCTAGACTGTTTAGTATAGGCTGGGTAGAGACACGACAGAGACCCCCACTTGATCCCGACTGCCCTGCTGGATATCAGAAGACCCGATCATCGGGATTGAAGACTAGACCCTGACACCGCACATCACTTTCCCCTTAGTTGCCGACACTACTGGGTTACCGTCAAGTGCCGAGGGTGATACCTCGTCAGCACTTCTGATGTTAACCTTGTAGGTTAGTTACTCGGTCGTGGTAAGCGAGGGTGATTCCTCCTACACCACCCCCGATAACAGCGTCGTCGTGCAACTTCTCAAGTGTGGACCTCGAGGGTGATTCCTCCTTCGTTCACCTTGACTTTAACATCAGGTGGGATTCCATCGAGGGTGATTCCTCAGGGCTCCCCTGGTGTCAGACACACAGATACTATTGTTGAGTTGACTTGCACTAAACCATGATACTAAAGACGGGTCGGCCCTGAGGGGTACCCGCGCGAGCTTATTGCGAAGTGATGTGGAGTCGGGTTGACCTGGATGGTACCCGCGAGATAACTACGAGGCGTGGTCGGGCATTCTTGGCCCTTGCCGCAAGTCCTCGAGACGGGGCGACGGGGTCACATCGATCGTGAGTCTCTGCTCGTTTCCGCGCGCTCCTAATCCACTACGGTTTGGATATTTGATCCGAGGGGCCTCTGGCCCGATAGCACTAACCATCACGTGGGCATAGTATGGGCGTTCTGCGTCATATACATCAGCCGAAGCTTGTTTGACGTCAGTAAGGAGCGGCGCACGCCGAGTTGGACTAGGAACGCAACCGCGCTTGTATAAGGGGTTGCTAGGTCTGCTCTCGATGGCCCCGTAACGTGCAGGAGTTCCCGGGGCGATGGCCCAAGACCCCTGGGGGCATAGGTTTAGTCCGGCGTGCTGACCTCTCTTATAAGCCTAGGTCGGGTTGCGGCGTGTTGCTTAGCCGAGGCCGGGCATGACCCAGGAAAGTGTGTCCGGCCGGAGTTAAGCGAGCGTGGTGGGTAAGTTGGTGCACCCCTGCAGGGAAGAAACTTCTATCGATAGCCTGTCCTACGGTAACGGACACTCGGAGTTGTATCCCGATCGGTACAACTAGAACATGTGATGAGAACTGGATAGTACGGCTCTGGGATTGCTTTCTCGCAGGGAGTCGATAAAGGATCTCAGGTCGAGGTTGATGATACTACTACTACTACTTTACATCAAGTTCATCTGTTCTCTTCTATTGCTGCAAGACTGTCGAAGATTGTTGAAGATGCTAGTCTTCGATAGGACTAGGCTCCTCCCCCTATTCTGGCATTTCTGCAGCCCAGTCCACATATACAGCCATTCCTTTGACAATGTTGCATATGTAGTGTAGATCCTTGCTTGCTGAGTACTTCGGATGAGTACTCACGTTTGCTTTATTTTCTTTTTCCCCCATATTCCATTTGATGCCACCAGACGACGGAGCCCCTGAGCCAGACGTCCCAGCCGACGACCAGTACTACTACCCACCCGGCGAGTACTACTACTACGAGGAGCCAACTGACGACCAGGAGTAGGATCGGAGGGTCCAGGGCAGGAGGCCTACGCCTTTCAATCGTAGTATTTTATTTTACCCCGCCTCTGTGAAGGCCTATTCCTCTCTCTGAAATATATCTGTACTCAGATATCTGATGCTTCCGCTGACGCTTGTATGCCATCGAGCTATGTATTCGAGCCCTCGAGGCCCTGGCTTGTAATATAAAGCTTGTATGACTTTATTTATGTTTTAGAGTTGTGTTGTGATATCTTCAAGTGAGTCCTTAGGCTTGATCATGCGCATTTGCGTGTATGGTTAGTGCACGATTAAGCCGGGGTCGTCACATGGTGTCCACCGTAGCGAAACTGTAGTCGGAGCTGTTGATAAACCTAGAGAAACGCTCGCAAGGCCTTGTGGCCAGGTGGTAGTGGTAGACGAGGACGTCATGTCGCACGCACAACTGGGTGACGGAAACCTTCTGATCTTGCCCGGCACGACCGCTGGTGAACTCGAGGTTGAAGCCGACCACTTGGTACTTGTCCTCAGCAAGCAACTGCTCCATAGTTTGGATTGAGCTCTCCACCGAGACAGGCAAGTTCGTGTACACCACCGAGAGGTCCTTCCCCCTCACGTGTTTGTCCACTACGTGATGCGTGGTGAACTGCCCCCCGTTGTCGTTGTCGGCCGCTGGGAGCGCCATTGGAGCCACGGCCACGGGAGCGCCATTGCAACCGTTGGATGTCCTCTCTGTATATGTCGTCGTGGGTGTTCTTATTGTGTCGTGTGGCACGAGAGATGAAGGTAAATGGCCGCGGGAATAAATGGGGGCCGGGCGCCCTGGATTCTCGGCGCGTCCGCATGGCAGTTTTTGCAGCAGGTAACTGCATCGTGGCGCCGCGCCCTGCGCAAGTGCATGCATAATGGCAGCACGAACGTACGTGATCGTGCGCCGGCCCCAAACACTGGCAGCGCGTGTGGAGGGACGGGGGCAGAGCGCACGGAGGGACGTGAGAGTAGAGCGCACGCGGCGAGACGCGAGCAGAGCGCGCCGTGACAGCCTTAATCGCGAGCAACCACACGCATAGAGCAGTTGAACATGTAGGGAATGGTCGTCTACAAGCCGGCCGGCAGTTGCGACGCTCCGTAGAGAGCGGCCGTGTGCTACTACCTCCGTCTTGGTCTATTAGTCCCCTTTATATTCTGTGCCATATTTTGACCTTAAATTTAACTAACAAAATATTAATGCATGTTATAAAAATTATATAATTGGAAACTATGTTCAAATACGAATCCAATGATATAATCTTTCGCGACATGCATTCGTATTTTATTAGTTAAATCTCTAGTCAAAATTTGGCACAAAAATAGTAGGTAAATTAAATTGCAAATGTTTTTTTATTAACCGTATGTGTACGTATCCTTTCGTCCTCCTCTCGCACGTCTTGTCACCTCGCTGCCGCGGACGGCTTCGAGCGCAAGCTTGAGCAGCGCGCGGGGGCGTTCTTTTCGCCAAACGGTGGCTCGAAGTGGCGCCAATGAATCGTTGATGAGCCCGTTCCCGCGCAATAGCCCAGGTTCCCGTGGAAGCTTCCTGCCCGACTCGGTGAAATCCCCCAAAATCCCAATGCTTACCGGCCTGCTATATATACCCCCACGGCAGGCGAGTCCTGTGTCGCATTTTCCCATCCCTCCCTATAGCTTATCTGGTCTGCTTCTCCCACAATCGCCAATGGCATCGGTCCGTCGTCGTCGCTCAGCCACTCCATCATCATCAGAGGACAGCTCCAGCTGGGAGGCTACACCGCGGCGGCGGCGCAGTCCCCGGCATAGTCCAGTGCGCGTGGCATCCCTGTTGGGTGTGCGCGGAGCACCCACCACATGCTCCGCCGCCGCTGGCCGTCGGTAGCTGTTGCCAGCCGCCATTGCCGCCACCCCATCGTCTGCCGCCATGGCCGCCACACCACCGTCGAAAGCCAGGGCCATTGCCTGCTCCGCCGCCGCGGCCTGAAGGCGGGAGGTGGCCATCGTGGCCACCACCCCACTGTCGACCACCGTGGCCATCACCCGCTCCGCCACGGCGGCCCGAAGACGGTAGCTGGTCGTCGTGGCCGCCACCCCATCATCGGCTGCCGTGGCCGCCAGCCCACCGTCGACCGCCGGGGTCATCACCCGCTCCGCCACCGCCGCCCGAAGGTGGGAGGCGGAGGTGGAGGCCCACACGTGCGTCAGCGACCTTGCGTGCTACATCAAGTTCCTGCGGGAGGAGGAGGAGCACCTCGTCGAGCACGCAAAGAGCCTTACCACCGCCGTCGCTACAACACATGCCATCGCAGAGGCGAGGAATCAGGAGATCTACAAGGAGTCCCGCCGCTTCGAGAGGGGTCGTCTGGAGTGGCAAAGGGCGTTCGAGGTGAGCGTCGCTGAAGGTGCAGAAGTGGCAGGCACTGTATTGCAGTTGTTCAACTCATTGGTAGGCTCCTCCTCTGCCTCTTACTGAGCGCGCTCAGCAGAGGAGAGGCTGCCGGAAGTAGTACAAAGCCCCTCCGTAGTAGTAGTATTTAGGGGCTATTTTGTTTAGTTCATCTGACTATAGATGTGGTGGAACTGTACAACGTACTTAAAATTAGCTAGTATATATAGTTGAACTAGCTATTTCAGTACGTGGTTGGCAACAATTGGGGAAAAGTTTGGTCGGTTCAGCTGTCGAGTTGAACTGTTTGTATAAAGAACGACTGCTTAATCTATGAATGAAATCTATGCTTAATTACTGAATTTTAGTTGCAAAAATTAGATAGTGCTAGTGATTTTTAGCTGCACATTTTGACAAATGGCAGTGTTACAAGGTTGACAAAGGGCAATGTTACTAGATCAACAAATGTCAATCTTTCCAGTTTGACAAATGGCAATATACCCAATATGACAGATGCACTTAGCAAATTGTCTGTACGTGGTTGCACACGGGTCATCCACAAAAAAACTTTTGCATTGAAGGGATGTACAAATCCTGCGTGCCAGATTTTTTCTTGGCTTAGGGGCGAAGGAACCATAGCTCTCGCTTTGCATACCGTATACAATCTGAACTGTTTGCGATGAAGAGATGCACAGATCCTACGCGGCAAAAAATTTCCGTGGCTTACTAGGGAAGACCGTAGCTCTCGCTTTGCATACGGGTGTTCAATCTAAAACGTTTGCGATGAAGAGCTCCACAAATCCTGCTCAGCACATTTTCCATTGGCTTACTGGGGAAGCAGTCGGTTTGCATACGGGTGTTCTATCTTAAATGTTTGCGATTAGCGTTTTAAATTTAAAAACCATTGATGTTTTTTTAAATCATTTGATAAGTCTGTACATTCAGAGAGAAGAACGCAAGTTTGCTCAAACCATATGTTTCATTCAGTCACACTGCGACTTTAATATTCATGCGATCGAGATACAGTATTAAACCCAAAAAAACTAATTCCGGCGGCGGTGGAGGCATGCCGCGCCAGCGTTGTCGTTGTCATCCTCCGGGACGCCGTTGTTGAAGTCTTCAAGGTAGCACAGAATGTTCTTCACTTGGAAATCAAACATCCTATTGTCGCGCGATCGACGGGTGGGGCGCGGGAGGACAGCAACTCGCGGTGCTGTGAGGTAGCGGTTGACGGCGGCGTCCCATGACGTTGAGGGGGGCGCTCGTACGGGCATAGGCGCAGCGGGTGCAGCCAAACGCATGGGGACCGGCGCCGCTGTGGGTGCAGGGGCGCGCACGGGCACGGGCGCTGGCGCTGGCACGTACACGAGCTCGCGCGGGTCCGCAGCGACCTCGCTGATGCCCGCGTCTTCAAGCTCTGCGATAGTTCTCGGCGACCAACCCGTCAATGCTACGGGGATGGTCACTAGCGCGGGCGCGGGGATGGGAGCTGGGATGGGCGCGGGGGCAGCAACCGCCGCTGCCAGCTGGTTCAGGGCCATGTCAATGAGGCCCCATTCCTCCTTATTTTCTATCTCGTCCGGCTCGGAGTCAAATTCACCAAACTGGAAGACTAGTGGCAGATGATCCTTCTGCGCCATGGCGTTGGTGGAGGTCCGCGGGAGGGGAATGGGAGTCGAACAGTAAGGCCGCCCGTATTAAACAATGGCTCGGGCGCCATTAATGGAGAGGATGCGAGCAAGGCGGGCAGCCATGGAAGTCAAAGGGCTCACTTCCCACTGAGCCTGTGTAGCGTATAGCTCGCACGCTTCTCGGTGAGCCTGCCCATTGGAGGACAGCTTGCACGCCTCCCGATCAGCCTGCACAGCGGACTGCGCTCGCACGCCTCCCGTCTGCTCAAGCAGCTGTCCGCATGGCACCTCCTAGCCATTAAAAGTGTGACGCGGGGCGTCACGTGAATGGTTAACAGAACACCCGCGATTTAAATTATACAAACGTTTAAGATGATAAGGTGGCAGCTATTTGTTTCCAAATGCGTTGTTGGCTGTTGATTCGAGTGCGCCTTATCTCAAATTGGACACGAAAAATACCACAACATGTCGGGTGCCATTCCATGATAGCATGCCAAGTTTCATGAAATTCAGACGAGTATTGGATTTACGAGAATTTAAAAACAAAGTATCTGAACATTTTGCTGGCAAGCAACGGTGCCCTGGTGTTTGAAATTCATTCACATTTCTTGCATGGGACCTAAGCATGCACCCAAGGACACACATTTGATTTTTGAACCGATTTTTCTGCACTGGAACATGTGCATGTAGTTCATATTTGAATTATGCGCATAAAATGCCTACAAAACACAGTTAATGTATAAAAATATCCAAACGAACCCTGAAAAATTTGAAATTTGAACACGACACTCCTGTTGCTCTATGTTGCCACTAGGACAAAATCTGAAAGCAAGAGGGGGTAACGAATATCGTTTCATCCACGAAGGAGGCACATTCCCTACCGGAACCATGAGGCTTGTTGTGAGAAGCTCTAATTTGTGAGAAGCTTATACCCAAACCTGCCCCAAATGAGACAATGTTTTTACCACAACATATTGATGTCGTTCCATGATAGCATGCCAAGTTTCATGAATTTCAAACGAGTTTTGGATTTACTAGAATTTTAAAACCATGTATCTCAATGTTTGCGGGCAAGCGACGGTGTCCTGGTGTTTGAAATTCATTCCCATTTCTCGCATGGGACCTAAGCATCCAACCAAGGACACACATTTGATTTTTCAACCCATTTATATGCACTAGAGCATGTGCCTGTAGTTTAAATTTGAATTATGCACATAAAATGCCTAGAAAACTCAGTTAATGTCTAACGAACCCCGAAAAATTCCAAATTTTAACACAACACTCCCGTTGTTCTATGTCGACACTAGAAAAAAATTGAAAGCAAGAAGAGGCAACGAATATCGTTTCGTCCACAAAGGTGACACATTCCCTACCGGAACCATGAGGCTTGTTGTGAGACGCTCTGGTTTGTGAGAAGTTTATACCTGTTTATATGCCCCAAATGGGACAATTTTTTTACCACAGCATGTTGATGCCGTTCCATGATAGCATGCCAAGTTTTATGAATTTCAGACGAGTTTTGCATTTACTAGAATTTTTAAACCATGTATCTCAATGTTTGCGTCCAAGTGATCGTGCCGAGGTGTTTGGCATTCATTCTTATTTCTAGTATGGGACCTAAGCATGCAACCAAGGACACACATATGATTTTTCAACACATTTTTATGCACTGGAGCATGTGCATGTAGTTCAAATTTGAATTATGCACATAAATGCATATAAAACTCAGTAAATGTATAAAAACTAGTAGGGTCACCCGCGCATTTGCGCGGCTAGATTTATTGGTTTCTTTCCTTTGGTATTTTAAATATATGTGAAATTATATTGTTGACAATTCAATATGTTAACTTGCTATTAAAATAAACTATTAAACCATGTTTGCCAATGAAAATTGATGCATTTATGAATATATGTTAGAATCTCAATTTTATAAATTTTGAATTGGCTCAAAGAATTATCACGCATTAGAGCTGAATGTCCCCTTATAAGATGAGTGATGCTTTGTTTAGTCCAATTATTTAATTCCTTGTCGGTTCTTAATTAAACATTTTTCTCCACTTTCGTGGAGGCTGCATTTGGGTGAAGTAATCATTTACATCTTCATTTGTATTTGGAGACTTTTTGTTTAACATATTTGAAATATATTTCTGTATAAGTCGTTACCAAGAAATAACATTACTATCTCAGGGCATGCCTTCCAAATTAATTTTTCTGTGTAAATGAGAATGTTTCCATAATTTACATTTGCAAAATGCAAAAAACATTTCAATCGCAAACTATGGCTGCAAAATATAAAATTATACATAAAACATAGCCGTGCAAATGCGCGGGCAACACCGCTATTTACAAAATTATATATAAAGTTGCCGATTAGTGTTTCTAAGGCGCCTATCTATCATTTGTTCTCTGAACATGTGTATTTCAAGTATATGTGATATATCATATATGATTTCAGATTGCATGCTTAGTTTTTCAAAAATTTCATTATTCTAAAAAAATGCTAAAGAGGGCTTGCCTTTGCTATTGCTCCGTTATTTCTTTTCATAGCTTCTGGATGAGCCTCCACTAAATGGTATAGCCAGCTATTTAAAATTTTGGTATTATCCTTTCAGGAAATTCTGATGGACTAAATCTAGATGGTTCATAATGTCTTGTTTTATTTAGCCATGTTATACTATTCAGCATACGCAAAATGACTTATCATATAATCAACACCATTTGTTGCTTTCAGTATGCATAGTTGCTGCCACAATGTATATTATCTTCATCCTTCATACGCACGCTCACTTGCACACAGTGACATTGGCATCAACCATCATTTCCTCTTGTGCAATCTCATGCATTATCGACGCGATCTTTATGTCATAGTTTCTAGAACTTCAGAAGATCTACAGCATATGATAATATCGACATAATAAGCCGCGTTGATCCTTTTATCCTTGAATTACTATGTGTTATAATTTACCTTGTTGTCACTGAAAGAAGACATGTGGATCCTTTCTGTTCTACAGAATAAATGTTAAACTTTCTTTCAGCCTAATATTTGTACCCGCAACTTTTTATGGTTTAGTTTTTTCTTCCCTATAAAACTAATTACGATATTCACAAAAAAACTACTTATAATATTGCAGTTTACTCATTTTGCTGATATAATGCATTTAAAATATCAGCAACCTGTTTTTTCTTTTTTTGTGAAAAACAAAAACATGTTTTTTAGTTGATAACCTGATTTGTTTGTACAGGAGTTCAGTAGTGTGGAATTATTTGTATGTATTTTATATTATTTTCTGTAGTAGTGCTTTATTTGCATGGGAGGTCAGTTGTGTGGTTCCTGCAGAAAAAGCTCAGTTGTGTGGGCTTATTTGTATTTATTTTGTATTATTTCTTGTAAAAGCGTCGATTGCTAACATATACGTATACGTGTTGGTTTTTTTTTGCAGGGACACATACTCTAGTTAAAAGAGCCTCTACCACAACGTGGCCACAGAAAGAGCATCTACCACGTATTACGTGCAATTGGTTATTTACTTAATTTATTTAGGACGCTGATAACGCCCATACGTGTGGTGGGGGCGACACCCGCCCACGCGTCCTATAACACATAGACTATGCCATGTCACCGCATGCATGCATGTGGGAATTTTTTTGGATTTCCAGTTTTTAAACTGTTTTATCTCTTTAATGAAAAAACCGACTAAAAATCCGTTTTCACCATTAAATTCATCGCGACGAGATCTTTGAAATTAGATCTCATATCAATATGTTTCGACGACTTTTAAAAGTTGCCATGTCTATTGCACATGAATTGCCATGGTGTTTGCACTGAAGTTGTCATGATATGTTTCAGCTATTTTCTTCTACATTTAAAAGTAAATTTTGACATATTATAAAACGGGGAATTAAGAAACTAGACTTGCCATGAACCATAAACTAAAATTTCGATGATACATGCACTTAAAATTGCCATGGTTCATATAAAAAATAATTTTCATGACCAAAGTACTGGAATTGCCATGGTCAAAATACTAAAATTGTCATGCTCTATAAACTAAAATTGCCACATGGCAACTTTAGTGTAACACTATGGCAACTACAGTGTAAACATCATGGCAACTTTTGGCCAAAAAAAATTTCGTCGAAACATATCAACATGGGATTTAGTTTTGAAGATCTCATCGAGACGGATTTAATGGTGAAAACGGATTTTTAATTAGAAGATAAAATATTTTTAAGCCAAAAACTAAAAAGATTCCCGCTGATGTTATCTGTTTTGATGTGGCAAAATGAATGGTACTGGAGGCGTTTTGGCCATGTTGCTTCGTGCCACACGTGTGGGCGTTAACATTTGCGTTTATTTATTCAATTTGTTGGAGAGTCCGAGTACTAATCAAATCGGGAGGAATAAGTTCGTGTCTGTGTAGGTCTCCCAGCGTTAGCTAATTGGTCTGGTCTTACCTTAAAACTTCCATCCGGATCCAACAATTGGCCAATCGAATTATTTTTAGCAACTTTTTGTAGTTGGTTTCTTTAGCCAATTATATAGATAGACTTACGTAACGTGAGTTCTATCTAAAGGTCTGGCCGTGTGCAGGCTATATAACACAGCATAATTGGATCCGAATTGCATATCACTTTGATGTCGAGTTGAAATCGAATTCGTATTGAGTAAGGTACTACGAAAAGAAATGTGAACCCATCCTTTTTTTGAGATTCAAATCTGAACCCATCTATGAGTAAACCATGGGCTGGTATAGACCGAGCGGTCGTCATGCAGGCCCATTGAGTATCATTTTCCTGAAATAAAACAACCCGTACATCTTACCCACGTGTAACACTCTCGTATTTTCCTCACTGCCCCAGTTGATCCCCTTTCTGTTCTCTTTTCTCTTTTCTCATAGACTTCCCCCAAAAAGGGATTTTAGCTAGGTCTCCTCGCCGGAGAACTTCAATCTAGTCGCGGGCGACCACAGAACAGATCCACGATCAACCTCTGCTCCTCTTCTTGGTTTTAGTTTGTTAGCAGCCCTCCTAACATGTATGCACATGGGCTTGGCCACTGGGCCGCTCATGGACTTGGCCCGCCCGCTACCCCATCGCTGCAGCTACAAGTACCAGATCAAAGGCAAGGAGGAAGGTATCCAGTGGATCATGAACGGCAACGGCACGGTGGCTACCTTCCTCTCTTCTCCTACCTCTGCTTCTCTCTGTAATAGCTCAGTTCATCTGTAACCCAATTTCCTGTATCAGATCATCAGTGTGTGAGAATCATAATCTAGAGGAGATATATCTGGTACCTTACACCTGGCATCAGAGACCAGACACCACTCCTTCCCTTGCGTTCCGTCAAGCTCGTCCGCATCAGGCAGCCATGGATCCATGGATGTAGGAGTATCTCGACCAGATCGACGCCATGCTCGACGTCTACGCCGACGCCACCAGGTCCCTCGCCGAGAAAGTGGATGCTCTGGGCGTCGCCTGGCGGCCAGACCTCAAGAAGAGGTCCTCCCACACCGCCGTCGTCCATGATCCACCATCGCCGATTCCTTCGCTGGAGATCACAGCTGAGGCGTCGGCGCCCGTCCCAGGCGTCTCCTGCTCCACCACCAAGGCCCACAAGGTACTAGAGGTCATCCACAAGGCGGCCCCTGACTGCATCATGGCGGCGCCTGTGACCTGTTCGACGGATTGCTTGAATCAAGTTGTCGCCCACGCCAGCGTCAACGAGGTCCGAGATGTTGCCTCCACCATCTTCCCCGTGGACGCAGTTGACCTCCAGCCCACCTCCGACACCACCATCCACATCGCCAAGGGTGTCAGACCCGTCCCTGACGATGCCACTCCAGAGCTCACTTCCCTGGAGGTGCGTGGCGCAGGCCACGAGGTTGTTGCCATCGACGTCCACGTGCCCACCACATCGGCATTCACCGGGTCGCCGGTGTGGCCCAGCTCCAACTCCGGCACCTCTGAATCTTCACTGCCATCTACACACAAGGATGTGCAAGAGGTATGGGAGCCAATGCCTGGGCTATTTAACAAGCCTGAAGCTGTTGTTGCTAATGTGAAGGAGCACAAGGATGATGCAAAGTTGTCGGTAATTGCACTCTTCATGAACCCATCAACCTGGTATGAACATTTCAATACCCGAGACCCTTGCTTGGTTTCGTTGGATGCCCAGTTGGTATTTGCGGAGCATATGAGTCCTGAACTGCGTTTGACATGGCCGCCACTAGTGGGAACTAATTTCAGTGAGTTATGTTCAGCAGGGCAGTCTAATTCAGATTGTACATTATCCTTGTTCCCTTGGAATCCAGGTGGTTATTTTCTCATGCATAAGAATCGGATGACCATGATTCTTATCACTACTAGTAGTAGTTCTCATTGGCATGCTACCGGTGTAATTGAGGAGTCTGGTCAATGCTTTTCTCATATTGCAAAAATACAATGGTTGTTTCCTATTTGTATGAAGGCGATGACATAGTGCTTGGAAATACTACCTCTTGTTAATCTGGATTATGAGCTATGGCATCCACCTGATCAGCAACCAAGGATGGTGAGCAAGTTCCCTTGGACGTTCAGAACATATCCATTTCTGAATAACCAAGCGCGGGAAAAGGAATTGACTAGTTACCTTTCTATGAATTTGTTCCATCTTGGAGACCTTGTGTACAATACATGGGGATGGTGGCTCAGTGTACTTGGACACTGGACACTACATCAGGATACTCCCAGGTCGGCTCTTGTGCTTGTGGTCTTTGCAACAAGACGATGTTGATTCATGCTTCAATACACATGTGAAACGCTTTCATTACAGTGAACGGTGGTTTTCTGAACTCTGTCCAGTTACTAGAATTCTCACCCTTGAACTGTATCATTCTTGCCCCGCTGCTACGACTGTCCATCCATTTAGGAGCATGACAAAATGTGGTGCTTGGAACACGGCAAGCAGTTTTTGTTTGCGGTTAATACAGCTTGAGCCAGTACTACCTTCTGATCTAGCTAGCATAACTGAACAACAGCAGCTTATCTCTGACAAGTATCCATGGCAACATGTAGTGTTTGGGCTGCGATATGAACTAGCATACTGCAATGAGGCCAATCATTATCATTGGTATCTGAAGATCCTTACAATGCTGGTTGTTCAGACCGTACAAGTTGCAACAGAGATACTAGATTCAGAGTTAAGTTTGTTTGTTGTTGGTGCTTTCCTGTTTGGGCATAAACAAAGGTTTCTCTGGACTCCATACACTGCAAAGTTTTTGGTGTTTCACAGGACCAACTCAGCTCCTAGTTATTTCTCAGTCTCTGACAAAAGATTTTGCTATCTTGTTCTGCTTGATGTGTTTATAGTTCTGCGCTATGAACTGATGCTAGCTACCGGTATTCAACCTAGACTCTCTGAGTGTCAGCCTGGCGATTGGTTTCATGATGTTTTTCTCAGTGTATGCAACACATATACTCCTGAACCCACACTCGCCAAATTTCAGGCTTTAAAAAAATGCGATTGCGAGCATCTTATATCAACCGGGGCTTGTAATCTATTCATGGACAAAGGATGCCTCAAGTGTCACATGGTTCATGAAGAAAGCGATTCAATAGTACCGCAAACTTCAAGGATTCAGTGTGTACAGCCAAGATGCTACTTGGAGGTTGGCTCTACTCAAGCATATCTAAAACTGAAGGGAGTTGATGTTGCTGTTACTTACATGTTTGAGCTTAGAAACAATTGGGATTGGGAGTTGCTTACCCATTTCAACCGTCCACCTGATCTAGCAAGTATTTGGGAGTGCATCACTGGCCGAAGCTTTCCCCGGGACCAAATCTTACTGATGATTTTTCATCCATGGCCACCAACTCATGTTACTTATCTGATGGGGTTTTGCTGTAGTGGCAGCCGGGCAGCGACTCGGGAAACATCTTGTATTGGCACATTGCATACACATTCAGGTTATATGGCCTATCTGAATCTTATCAACAACACTTTGATGGGTTCAGAAGCAATACATGGGGTGCATGTGAACTACAAGAGCGTACAGTCTTATATATCCTATATGGTGCAGCAACTAGCACGTGATGAATATTTTACCCATGGTTTTGCCCACTGTGAAATTTATCTGGAGAAGTTTGCACTGCTGCGGAAGAAGGAGAAACACAGTTCAAATAATTCAGTTCTTACTGTCACTGCTTCCTTCAGACATAGCAGCAACATTTGTTCTTTTCAAAACATCCTATTACTTACCTGGGTTGATTACGTGGAAGCTTTCTCTGTCCTTGCACATTTGAATCTGGATACACATTGGTGCAGGGGAACAAGCGTTGAGCCCAGTACAGTGGATGTGTATCAAGCTGGACATCATTCCTATGAGCTCCATTCAAATTATCTTCTGTTTTGTGCTATCGAGTTATTTGGGTCTCACTGGAGCATCTAGCAGCTGGTAACACCTTGGGACCCTGGAGGGATTGCATTGTGGCTATTATTGAAATTGACTCGACAAACAGTTTTTCAAGGCGGGCGAGGTGTCATTGCTATCACCGTCGGCTTTCCGCAAGGCTCCGTCGACCATAAGCACTACCATGGCTTCGACAACGACTTCTTTGGCTTCTCATGTGATTGGATCGCCATCGGCCACGACTACTCCAACCCTGTCATTCAAGTCAACCCTGACTATGGCTACCACCACGACTTCGAGCTAGTCAAGGAACATCGAGTGCAATGGGATCCGGGCGGCTCTCTCGGTGGCTTCGGTTTGGGGTCAAGCCGGATCTTAAGAAGGGGGGATGTTAGCAGCCCTCCTAACATGTATGCACATGGGCTTGGCCACTGGGCCGCTCATGGACTTGGCCCATCCGCTACCCCATCGCTGCAGCTACAAGTACTAAATCAAAGGCAAGGAGGAAGGTATCCAGTGGATCACGAACAGCAACGGCACGGCGGCTACCTTCCTTCTTCTCCTACCTCTGCTTCTCTCTGTAATAGCTCAGTTCATCTGTAACCCAATTTCTTGTATCAGAGCGTCAGTGTGTGAGAATCATAATCTAGAGGAGATATATCTGGTACCTTACATAGTTCATCTGATTATGCATCCTCCGGCGAAGGCTTCAAACCCTAGCCGTTGTGGTCTGGATGGAGGCGGACTGGAGCTGCAGCGCGGACTGCTCGACACAGTGGTTCTCTCAGGTGGAATAGGATACAGGTATGAATCCCTTCGTATCTTCTCAGTATTTTATCCATTCTCCTCTTTTCCAAGCTTTATATGAGCACCATCGGGGGATGCTACTATTTTGTTGACCTTCTCATGGCTTGTTCGATTCCTACCAAATGTAAGTGTTCATGATAAGCATCATTCCTAATGCAGATTATGTCTTATATTTGATAAACATCACTGTAAAATTGATTTTTTATTTGTTGTTGCCATGTCCTAGCAATAAGTCTTTAACTTGTTAATTATAATTTTGTTCATATGTGTCGGTCTGAAAAGTCTGCCTGAGATATGATGTTTTACTTCTGCAAAGAAAACAATATATTTGTTTCGCCTATTTTTATCTTCTGTCTTGCAACTTGTATTCTTCCTTACGATGGCAAGAATAATGGGTTTTCTTTTGGCATGCCCGACATCGAACTCCTCATCTTCAGGCCTTTGTAACTGTTGTTTTTGTTGGACTTCTACCACTGTAAGTGCTATTGCTCGGCGTCCTTTCTAATGCAAATAATCTCTTGTACTCTTCCTGACATTTTTATATTACTTGTACTACTGGAACTTTTCTAAAAAGCAACATGATAGAAGAATTGTTACCAAGAACATAAAACTCAAGAAAGTGTATGTGTGAATGTATTTCAAATAATTACAATATGACATGCTTTCGTAGTGCTAATGTCTCGTCCTTATACTGGTAGATACTATGAATAAATCATTCGATTTTTTTCCTTCTATTGATAGATATATAAATATAGCATTCAATTTTTTCTGGGCTAACGACATAGTGCTATAACACTCAATCTTACAATATAATTACTATCCTTCTTATATATCTTGGTAATACAAATAGGTTGCCTCGATATATATTTGATAAGATCCCCTATTTTCTGGATAACTTCCTTGTTCTCCTAGGTTTGCTTCCCGTACTTCATCATCATCTTCAAGCCTTGTATTTTTTACTTTTGCTATAAAAGATTTCTTATTTCCACAGAAATTTTTCCCCTTTCTTTCTGACAAACTTGTCTCGGTGCAGTCATCCTCTGAGTCATCTGATACTACAACAGATCTCAGTCTCCTTTTCTTATCACTGCGGAGTTCACGTGATGATTTTGGTCTTTTTTCCCGACGCCCATCTTTCTTTGTTGAAGTTCCATTACTATCGACTGGTTCCTCTTTAACAGGCACCAGTTCACATGACAATTTGGTAGCTGAAACTTTATTGTTTTGTGACTGCAAAATAAATATGAATAAATTAGACAAATTTAGAAGTGTGTACTGTGAGAAAACAAACCACCTTTTTATCACGCATGTTCTGCTACTTCGTTTCATGTTTTAACACGGTGTCCACCTTATCATCCATCAATTCTTGTGTAAGATGTATAGTTAGAGACTTATAAACATGATACTTTATTTTTTTTAAGAAAACACCTTTACATCCTCGGCTTTATCATTCTAGGAGAGCTTCTCGAGCCTATCATCAGGCACAAATGTTCTTTTAACTACATAATTTTGTGTGCCAAAGGTGAGGTTACTATAATTGAGCTTGAATCAAAAAATAAGTCTTTTTCTACAGGCTTCATCTATGTGAGCAATCCAATGACATTTGTATATTTGGAGATTAATTACATGGCTGTTAGAAATATTTAATAGTTAAAATTCATAGTAACAACTATAACATACCTGAGCATTGTATATCTTTTTCTGCCCGTTCTTGTAGTGTCTCTTTAGTTGCGAGATCGAAGTAAAATTCTGGGAAAACCTCTACAAATCCTTTAACCTCCTTTACCATTGTGTTGTATGCAGAAAATATTTTATTTTCATTGCTCGCTGAGCAATACTTTGTGGATTCCACGACCTTGAAATTGTTGAATGTCTAAATAGACTGCTCTTTAATTTTTGATCTAAAAGTGTATATTAGGTTCTTCCAGATAATAGCATGAATTGTTTAGCCATGTGAAAACAATGGGACATACTTAACAATTGTTGTCGAAACACATAGAACAATGTGCGGTTACTTTCACTTGTATATATATATATATATATATATATATATATATATATATATATATATATATATATATATAAAGAACATACCTCTTCATCCATCAAAATCATATCTAGGCTGATTAGTTATCAGTTTTAGGATTGATCGATTCCCACATTTTCATTACTTTCACTTGTATGTTCCAGTTCTGCCCCTTGTTGTTAAGTCGCTCAACTTCTTGTACGCCATAATGCTCCGCCTTCAAAAGAACTATAAAAAAAATTATCAGGAATAAATGAGTCTATACTAAATATTAATTAGCAAACATTCTGATTCAGGTGAGAAGTTGGTCGGCAACACTGCGTTGGACGTTGACTTGTACGTTGTGTGAATTGGTTTGGTGTGTCTTCGTCGGGAGTTGAGTTACACGTCCCGTCGTCGTTCCAAATTACTTCGGCTCCTACGGAATTTGATAATCTTCTTGGCGTGATGTGTGTTGGGTGGCTTGGCCGGGTTTGGTGGCGTGATATGCTTTGGCTAGCTTGGTCTGGCTTGTATTTATTGGTTGGTCTGGCTAGCCTGTTGTAGCAGACACCGTGTTGGTGTGCTTGTCTATTTTGGTTCGGCCTTCATGTCGTGACGTTCTTTGTCTCTTTGGGTTTCTATGTTGAACACTATTAGGACATGTTGGACTGTGTATTGTTTATTATTTTTATTATATGGACATATAGATCCTTTCCTTGTAACTGCAAGACGTGAGGACGTGTGGGAGCAGTCTATGAGTGTTTGATGGATTTTTTTTTGCATCGTCCATTGTATATGTCCTATGAGACGTGTCTATGTGCACCTATATTGTTGTACGTAACTCTTAAAATCTTTTAATCTCAATTGTTGTAATTTAGATCAATGGCTACTATGTTTTTAGCCTATGTGGATTAATGTGATGGCTTGTTTGTCTTCTGTCTTAATTATATAATAGATGTCCAAACGAATCTTAAAAAATTCTAAAATTTAACATGACTCTCCTGTTGTTCTATGTTGACACCAGAAAAAATTTGAAAGCAAGAAAAGGCAACGAACATTGTTTTGTTGACAAAGGTGACACGTTCCCTACCGGAACCATGAGGCTTGTTGTGAGAAGCTCTCGTTTGTGAGAAGCTTAGACCCAAACCTGCCCCAAATGGGAAATTTTTTCACCACAGCATGTTGACGCCGTTCCATGATAGCATGCCAGGTTTAATGAATTTCAGACGAGTTTTGGATTTATTAGAATTTTTAAACCATGTATCTCAATGTTTGCGGCCAAGTGACGGTGCCGAGGTGTTTGACATTCATTCTCATTTGTTGCATGGGACCTAAGCATGCAACCAAGGACACACATATGATTTTTCAACCCATTTTTATGCACTGGAGCATTTGTATGTAGTTCAAATTTGAATTATGCACATAAATGCATAGAAAACTCAGTAAATGTATAAAAATGTCCAAACGAACCCCGAAAAATTTCAAAATTTAACACGACTCTCCTGTTGTTCTATGTTGACACCAGAAAAAAAATTGAAAGCAAGAAGAGGCAACCAACATCGTTTCGTCCACAAAGGTGACGCGTTCCCTACCGGAACCATGAGGCTTGTTATGAGAAGCTCTGGTTTGTGAGAAGCTTATACCCAAACCTGCCCCAAATGGGACAATTTTTTCACCACATCATGTTGATGCCGTTCCATGATAGCATGCCATGTTTCGTGAATTTTAGACGAGTTTTCGATTTACTAACCATGTATCTCAATGTTTGCAGCCAAGCGACGGTGCCGATGTGTTTGACATTCATTCTTATTTCTTGCATGGGACCTAAGCATGCAACCAAGGACACACATATGATTTTTCAACCCAATTTTATGCACTGGAGCATGTGCATGTAGTTCTAATTTGAATTATGCACATAAATGAATAGAAAAATCAGTAAAATGTATAAAAATGTCCAAACGAACCCCAAAAGATATCAAAATTTAACACGACTCTCCTGTTGTTCTATGTTGACACCAGAAAAAATTTGAAAGCAAGAAGAGGTAACGAACATCGTTTCGTCCACAAAGGTGACACGTTCCCTACCGGAACCATAAGGCTTGTTGTATGAAGCTCTGATTTGTGAGAAGCTTATACCAAAACCTCCCCCAAATTGGACAATTTTTTCACCACAGCATGTTGATGCCGTTCCATGGTAGCATGCCAAGTTTCATGAATTTCAAACAAGTTTTGGATTTACTAGAATTTCAAAACCAAGTATCTCAATGTTTACCGGAAAGAGCCACAGTGCCAAGGTGTTTGAAATTCATCACCATTTCTTGCATGAGACATAAGCATCAACCCATGGACACATATATGATTTTACAACCCATTTTGGTGCATTGGAGCATGTGCATGTAGTTTAATTTTGAATTGTGCACATGAAATGCCTAGAAAACCAAATTAATGTATAAAAATGTCCAAACGAACCCCGAATAATTCCAATTTTTTTGACGACACACCTATAGTTGCATGTTCACTGTAGATAAAAGTTTTAGCAATTCAAACACCCTCCTTTGCCGATGTGACCCAATTATGCATTTCAAATCAAGACGAAAAATCAAGTAGACTGCACACAGTTTATTATCACTAACTGTGTGAGATGCAGTACAAAATATCTCGGAGCACCATCGGAGTTGTACCTATATAGCTTATGCGAGAAGGTGTGTCTGCTACAGTCCACAGCCGGCGCGTCAAGGACACTAGCTCGCTCCCCAAATATCATTTTACTGTTCAATCGTCGCCGGTGAAAGATGGGGACGTGGACCCACGTCGTGAGGGCCACTTCGGAGGCCCACTCCAGCGAGAGCACGGCCGCAGCCGCCATGCTCGTGGTAACAAGTTGCGCGAGCGTGGCCGCAATCTGCGACCGGCCGGCCAAGGCAGCCCAAACGGCCGCTGCTGCTGCTCAGGTGGTGGCTGCAACATCTGCGTCGGGGATAGCAACTGGCGAGAGCAGCACAGCAGATGTCTGTTCCGCAGCAGTGGCCTTAGACCTAATGGAGGCCGCCCACAACCATGTCGAGGCCGCCCACACCCAGCTTGTGGTGGTCACCGCACAAATCGAACGAAGCTTCTCCGACAATGGTCGGCAACCCACGGCCGAAGAGTTGGCAATCGCCGAGAGAGTTCGAGCAGCCGTCCGTTCCTTCGCGACATACCTTGCCACGATGGAGCCCGTCCAAGCCTAGATCATGGCCGCCCATGCCCAGCTCGTGGCGGCCTTTTCCAAAGAGATGGCAGACACGGATGGCGAGATGCTTGCCGAGTATGGTGCGATTGATGCCATGGAGCTCCTTCCCCAGGAGATCGTCGGGCGCGAGCTGGACATGGAGGAGGCAGCAGAGATTGACGAGCACCAGCTGGAGTAGTACTCTTTGTTTAATTTACAGTGCCGGTCTTGAATTTGTCAGGTTAATGTTTAGGTCAGCTAGCTCTGTTTAATTGCTGAACTTGCTCGATTACGAAATGTGGGTGTGCTGTAGGCTCCTTTGTGTACCCAAATTATGCAATGACGTGGATGACCACTGTAACCAGGGATATTCGAACCAAAATTTGCACGTTCAAACTCATCACACACAGGGTAAGCTATATGAATCGTTTGTGATGTTCACATATCATACACAGTGCTGAATAAGGGACCGTGTTTGATGACACGTTGCGCACCAGTTTTTTCGTTGCACCGATCCAAAATTTTTGGCTTCCGCGGAAATATCTACCTCCCCGCCGCTCCCCCTTACCAAAAGCCACATTTCCCTATTTCCGCCTTCCTTTCTAAGTTCAAACCTTCACTCCTTGCTTGCAGCGCCGCCTCCTCGCCGGCGACCCTCCTTCACGCTGCTCGGCCTCGTAGATCCAGGCAGGTAATCCACACCCGACCCCATCCTCCTCCTCCTTCCACATCCCACATGCCGCGACCGCCGGCGCGACACCTTCCACCCAAATCACCGACCCCTCCCCCAAATAAGCGCCGACCTAAGCCATGGTGCACGCAGTATAGCTAGGAGCTCAAGGCACATTTGGCAGCGGAGAAGCAAATCGCGGCCACATGCCGGATGAGGTCGCGATGGCTGCCATTCGTGTCGACCCCCAGATCTTGGAGGAGCACCTCGCCATCGAGGCCACCGTCAATGCCTCGCGCGCCGACACCGTGACACAGTTGGCTGCTTTAAATGACAGTTCATGGCGTTTTCTCGAGGCCACTGTCGGTGCCTTCGACGAAGACTACGAGGTGTTTTCTCTGCGTGCCCGTGCTTACCTCAACTCGAGAGCCAGCAGGTTGGTGCCCGGAGCGGGTCAGGCCACTCACCACTACGAAGAGGGCACCCACGATGTGGAGGCCTCGCCCTCTTCTATGTCCAGGGAGCCAATCATCATCGATATCTCTGACGATGAGGAGTAGCTTGTCTTATTAGCTCACTATAAGGACCTATATTCAGTTAGCTAGCTATGCCGGTTAAGCATGCTCGGTTTACCCGTTGCATGTGCTGCTCCTGCCTTTTCTTAACAAATTCTAGTGAATTATCCTATCTACTTTTACCATGCAATCTGTTGCTCTAGTGTATATGTTCTATATGTCGTGCAATGTGGTGCTCACTTATTAACTATTTGGTTAATTAGTTGTCCTGTTCAGCTAACTGTTTGGTTCAATTCTGCAATGTGATGTTCAATTCTTCAGGGTGCAATTTTGTATTGTCTTCCATGTGAGAAATAAATCGAATTTATTTGCACAAAGTACATGAGAAACAAATACAATTGCTATATTTCCAAGTTGTCGAGCATGCTTGGTTTGCTTAACTATCTGATCTTCTAGTATGTTATATATTATGCAATGTGGTGCTCAGTTAATGTTTGATTCATTTGTTGTGGTGTTTAGTTAACTGTTTGGTTCAAGTCTGCAATGTGATGTTCAATTGTTGTGGATACAATTTTGTATTGTTATGCATGTGAGGAATAAATCAAATTTGGTTGTACTAAATACATGAGAAACATATACAATTGCAGCATTTCCTAGTTGTTAAGCATGCTTGGTTTGGTTAACTGTCTGATCTTCTATTGGGAGTATGTTATCTTGTGCAATATGGTGCTTAGTTAATGTTTGGTTCATTTGTTGTGGTGTTTAGTTAACTGATTGGTTCAATTCTGCAATGCGATGTCCAATTGTTGAGGGTAGAATTTTGTATTGTTATGCATGTGAGGAATAATTCGAATTTTGCTGCACTTAATACTAGAGAAACATATACAATTGCTATATTTCCTAGTTCTTAATCATGCTTGGTTTGGATAAATGGGTTTTCCATGTGACTCGAATTAATTTCATGAATCTGCAATGTGTTTATTTTTCATCAACATATTTTACTGATAGCATGCCAACCCTCACTTACAATGGGAAGCACTGAGGTTTACAATCGAGATTTGCACATGCATGGTCCTTTGTCTAATAGCACATTATTGTGCAATTGCAGGAACCATTCTAAATATTAGGTTTTTAACAATTTGGTCTTACACATGTAGGTCCTGCTATCAAAGTTTTTGACCGATTGTTCGACCCTTTTTGCATATGGGGAAATGAGTTGTCCATGAATATCAGTCAAGTCAAGAAACTCAGAAAGATTGTTAGGATAAAGAAATTAGCGACAAAAAACAACAAGATCTTTGTCTGCACAATGAAGAAGACATCAGTTCACTAAAGGATGGTACTAACTGTTATACCTTGTCTTTTTAATTCCTTTGCACCATTTCAAATCTAGATAAGATATTTATGCATATCCTTGTTTTCAGGGCTTTCCAAAGCAGTTCACTGATGATTACCTCTCAAACCACCTGTATGGTCAGGAGGCGAGGAAGGTATTCATACAACACCCACGATTCAATATTGAAGTCTTCCTGAAGAGGACGAAGGATGGACGGTCAATCATCCACAGGCACTGGCCTAAAGTTGCAAAGACCTTCAACATCAATGAAGGCTCAATATTCGCCTTCCGCTTCAGCAGTTTTTCAGATGAGATTCATCTGTCTATGTATCGTCTATGATGCTAATTT
This sequence comes from Thinopyrum elongatum, assembly GCA_011799875.1. Classification (NCBI taxonomy): domain Eukaryota; kingdom Viridiplantae; phylum Streptophyta; class Magnoliopsida; order Poales; family Poaceae; genus Thinopyrum; species Thinopyrum elongatum. The sequence goes on from CM022298.1 coordinate 275,233,398, forward strand.
CGAAAGGTTATAGAAGTTGCATGTGAAACTTGGCACTGGTGTAGTTGTGTAATGGGGTAGCTGAGTGCTGAAGCTATATGATGTTGTACTCTGATGTATTTCAATTATGAAATCCTGCTTCCTTAATACGAAAATGAAATATATTGTGTGCTTAATAGGAAATGTCAATTAGAATAATAAATGGATTATTAATAATAGGCCAATTAGCCTGCTAATTGGGGTTTTCTCTTGCAAACGGTCATTGAGAAAACACCGTGGGCGATGACCTCAGACAATGCACACAGTTTCTAGGAATAAAACGTGTTGGATCAATGAACAATCGCACACGACTTCCTCTTGAAAACTGTTTGCGTTATGCCACCATGCACAAATGTTTACCACACATAAAGTGTGTGTGATGGACAGCCTATGCCACACAGTTTCTTCTACGCACCGTGTGTGATGCATTCAATAACGCAAACGGTAAAATTGTTAATATCATCTGCAATGGCAACGCTATCACAAACGATTTAATTGGGAAAATTGTGTGTGATGTATGTACGAACGGAAACGTTTTCCCTGAATTGACTTTGTGGGATGTACATACGAACGGAAACGTATTCCTTGGATTGACTGTGTGGAATGTACATACGTACGGAAACGTTTGTCTCGGACTGATTGTGTGGGATATACTTACAACTGTATGTATAATTGTATTTTTTAACACAACTATACGTATAACCATATTTGATCGCTCGCCCGTCGCACACGAGCTTATTTTGCCCAGCGTGTGTGACCAGAGGGCCTATCCCCGACGGTTTCTGGGTCATGTGGGAAAGACCCCCCTATCGCCCACACTCACTTAGCGATGGTTCAAAATGCCGTCGCGGAAAGGGGTTAAAAACCATTTGTATAGCACCTCGTTGTACCAGTGAAGGTACTCTGGGGTGCAGAAACTGCTTTTCGGCCTCCTCATGGCCTCGAGAAAGTTGCGACACTACTTCCAAGCACATGAGATAACCATTGTCACTAGCTTTCCGTTGCAACGTATTTTGAGAAATCCAGAAGCAACTGGCAGGATAGTAGAGTGGGCATTAGAGTTGTCAAGTTTTGCACTCAAGTTTGAGAGCACTTCAACCATTCAGAGTAGAGCTTTGGTGGTGTTCATCGCGAAATGGATGCCAATGCAAGATGAAGGAATTCAGGAATCAGCTCTCCCCGGCAAAGAAACTGAGAAAGATTGGATCATTTACTTTGACGGTGCCTTCTCGCAGCAAGGCGCCAGTGCTGGAGTACTGCTTGTCGCACCCACCGGAGAGCACCTCAAGTATGTGGTTCAAATGCACTTTCCCAGGGAGAAAGCGACCAACAACACTGCAGAGTATGAAGGGCTCCTTGCCTGCCTCAGGATTGCAGTAGAATTGGGAATCAGAAAGTTAATCGTTCGTGGAGACTCACAGCTTGTCGTTAAGCAAGTGAATAAAGACTATCAAAGCCCTTTGATGGAAGCATATGTGGAAGAAGTGAGGAAATTGGAGGAACACTTTGACGGATTACAGACGGAGCATATCCCCCGTGTGGAGAATAGTATTGCTGATCATCTGTCAAAGTGCGTTGCTCAAAAGCTACTTGTGGAACCAGGGACTTTTTTACTCCATTTGAATCAACCATCGGTTACTCCATCGACCCAAGTCAATAAGAGAAGAAAGTTGAATACTGGCAAATATTTTTCGGCAGAGCTCCCAGAAGCCGCTGATAAGAAGGTTTCTGGGGGCAATGATGCAACTGCTGGTGAGCAGCGGCTTCACGTAGAACCCCGGGTTCTTGGCATGGAGGTCAGCGCTCCCGCAGCCGAAGAGATGCCTTTAGTCCTTGCCGTCGAGCCACAAGCTCCAGCATGGGCACAACACATAGTCCAGTTCCTTCAAAAGGGAGAACTTCCCGATGAACAAGAAGAAGCTAAGAAAGTAGCCTGTCAATCGAGTATGTACCAGTTTGTGGATAATATTCTGCACAGAAAGAGGCCGAACGGTGTGAAATTAAAGTGCATCTGCCGGGAAGATGGACTGAGGTTGTTGGCAGAGATACATGGAGGCATATGTGGCTCTCACATAAGATCAAGAGCCCTTGCCGACAATGTTTTCCGGCAAGGTTTTTATTGGCCCACTGCTCTCCAAGATGCAACTGAGCTAGTAACCAAGTGTGAAGCATGCCAGGTCCATTCAAAGAATATACATCAACCAGCGCAAGCTCTCCAAACCATCCCTCTCTCCCGGCCTTTTTCAGTCTGGGGGCTTGATATCTTGGGCCCCTTTCCTCGTGCTATTGGGCGCTTGCAAGTTCACAATGTGGCCTGAAGTATAGCATGTGAGGAAGGCAACAAAACAGTCAGCCGTCAAGTTCTCCAAAGGGTTGTTGCCGTTTTGGGATTCCTAACAGAATAGTCACCGACAACAGCACGCAGTTCACGAGCCGCACCTTCATGTAGTACATCTGAAGCCTTGGGAGCAAGGTGTGCTTCGCCTCCATTTCTCACCCGAAAAGCAATGGGCAAGCAAAATGGATGAATGCTGAAGTGTTGCGTGGTCTCAATATAAGAACCTTTGACAGGTTGCACAAGTGCGGAAGGAGTTGGATTGATGAGTTGCCGGTGGTTCTTTGGTCACTCAGAATGACACCAAATCGATCTACTGACCAAACACCCTTCTCCCTGGTCTATGGTGCATATGCGGTGCTCCCCGCAGAACTCACATACGGGTCACCTCGAGTGCTTGCTTATGATGAGGCTGAGCAAGAGCAGCTGTGGCAAGATGACGCAATGCTCCTTGAGGAAGATCGTCTTCGGGTAGCTGTGCGAGCTGCACGCTACTAGCAAGCTTTGCGTGGCTACCATAGCCGCAAGGTTCATGCCCAAAGCTTTTAGGAAGGCGACCTTGTTCTTCGGCACGTCTAGTCCGCCAAAGGTTCAAACAAGTTGACGTCAAAGTGGCAGGGCCCTTATTGGGTAGTACAAGTCACCAGACCTGGCGCAGTCCATCTGGAGACCAAAGGTGGTATCCGAGTGCAGAACTCGTGGAATATCAAGCACCTTGGCAAGCTTTACCCATGAGGTGCAGTTGTCGGGCCTTGTTCCCGGCAACCCCTTTTGTACAAGCTTTGTCTTCAAGACTTGTGACCCTTTGTACAAAGCCAGGCGCATACCCTATGCATATGTGAATAAAGCTAAGTGTTTCACCACCTTTTGTGCATATTTACTTATGTATCAGTACATGCAACGTTGTGATTACATTTTGGCTTGTATGAAAACTGCTAACGGACCGCCAAGGTTACCAAACTACTCTTTCCCTTTCTTTCTTTTCAAAGAGACAGAAGGACTCATCGCGTGCAAGTTTCCCGGGGGGATTGGTGGAAGGAATACCTACAACTTAAATGACGTTAAGGTCAGTGTTAATTTCATATGACAAGAAGTACATCAAAGAAAGTTAAGATGAAATTTTTTTGACTAAGAATTCTTTGTTACGCTTTGCGATTCCCATTTGCGCCGTTTTGTGTTTGTATGAATAACCTGCACGCGGAGGAATCTTGTCATGACCACTCGCACTCTAGTCTCGCCTCAAGTCCGCTCGGCAAGGTTCTTGTAGCTGCGTTGAGATCGACAAGATATCTTGCCGGTGGCGGCATTTCTAGCAGGCTACTAAGGACCCGCTCCTCTAAGCGCTCGCGGCAAGGGCGCGCACCGGCCATTGGCTAAGCCACGTAGGGTGAGGGATCAAAATCATATGAAGGCACAAGCAAGCAAAGGGGACAACAAGCGTTTGTCTGAGCATTATAAATAGCAAATATTTATTAAAGGATGCTCAATAACATTTTTCTTAGCCCTTTTTCCTAGGGTTTACATCGAGTGCGACACAGGGTAAAAGGGGCGCCTAGGCAAGGTCGTGCTCACTTCTGGCAAGCCAGATGATGGTGCTGCCGGCGCTCAGCTGGAGTCGGAGCCATCGTCCTCGGTCTTGACGCTCGGGGACTCGCCGTTGTCGTCTTCACCATCGTCCTCCTTGTCGATTTTGCTTGAGGAGGCGGTTTCGTTGTCGCTCGAGCTCTCTGCGCAGCACTCCATGCGAGCTCCTGATGCGTCAAAGAACTTCACGGCAAGCGTGTCAGATTCAACTAGCTTGAAGTGGAGAAGGTGCTCCCGCCCTAGATAATGGGCACGGACGAAGGATTTCCACCCGCGCATGAAGTACATGAGGCCATTGGCGGAAAACTCAACGTTCACCCAGACGGAGCCATTGCAGCAGCCATCTACGCGCAGCCACAAGCCGAGCGGTTGGTCGACCTCCATCACCCTAGCAAAAGGACGAGGGAGCCACAGCCGGATTCACGGCCAGTCGTGCAGCTCCATGACGAACTCGAGCGTCGTATCTTCCGTGTGGCCCTCTGCTGGAGGCGGAACGGCTGGGGTTGAGACGACAATCGCCCTGCTACGGCTGCCCTCGCCCCAAGCGCCGCGTCTTCCACGACCTCGAGCATTGGATCCAGTTTTTGCAACCGCGACTGAGGCGGAGGCATGGTGCTGGGAAGAAGCTCTTGTGGCAACAACAGAAGCACGGGCTTGACCTCTCCCCCTCGCCATGATGGCGGCAGATGCGAGGGGTGAGGGAAGAAGGAGAAGGAGATAGTAGATACTAAAGAGATTGGGACGAGTAGAAGTGAATGAGCATCGCCCTCCGCAGCCCCCTCTTTATAGGGTGAGGCACGGGGGCTGGCTCTTCACCATCTTAGGGCAACCGCCCCGTTCCACCAATTCTGCGCCTTGCATTCCTGGCCAGCGCATTACTCCATCAACCGCCGAGCCTTGCCAATCCGGCGTCCTAATTCCCCTGCTCAAAGCACTACCTCCACGACTGCCCCTCTTCGCCATCCCACGTTCTGCGTGCAACCCGCATCATGGGGCGGCTACAGTAAAAGGAGGAGTGATAAAAAATGGCAGTTATCTTAAGCCACATGTGATCGTGGGCCTGCCCAGGCCGAGCCTGGTGGCAACCCGAGCGCGCACACGCCCCTGGTTTCTAACACAAGCAGTAAACGCCCGCCTAAGCAACAAGGTTGCCGGAGGAAGGCTGGGGGCTAACTCAAGTTCAGATTAATGAAGAAGCAAAGAAGATCTCAGAAGACAGATATCACCAAGGCAAGATTTTGCATCAGTCTTTGCCGCATGTCTGTGCATTGTTTGGGCCTAGCCCAATGATGCCCGGCAGCACATGTGGCTTCGGCCCGGTGGCTCCTGTCTGTGTATAAAACATGGGTATTTTGTACCCTGGCCTATGCACAGACAAGTAGCAGCTCCCCCGCCAACTAAAGTTTTAATAAAGATTCCCAAGCCAAGGGAGCTGCTCTTTGACAGTTCAAGGAGCGCATCAAGAAGACCAAGATTCAAGACCCCGTTGTTAGATGCTAACTGGGGAGAAGAGCAAGACATACCATCAAGGTTAATACCGAAGGCGAACTTTGCCAGCTAAGCCTAGCTGGTGAGGTCGAAGGCCTGGCAAGCTCCATGGCCGGCAAGCACCCGCTGGCCACCAGCGCTCCACCTCATCGAGCAACTAGTCATTAATCGATGAGGTGTCAAGCCCGCAGGTGGTTTGGTGGATCTTGTCGGGCACGTGGCAGCATGTCGGAAGAAAGATTACCTTTAATGACATCTGTCCTATGGGCATGTCAAGATAATAGGAGGCGGCTGGGCAAGCGGTGCAGCAACCTTGCTGGGGCTCCTCCTCCACTTGACACCTAACAGAACATTAAATGTTCTTGTGCTAGTCCGGCAGAGTTAGGTATGATAGCACTGTTTGCTGTCTAATCGACATGTAGTTACTATTTTGCCACTGTGGTTTCCCCTTAAGCTATAAAAGGAGGGACATGGAAACATTTATAGGGATCGACCCTTTGCACAACTACACGTGTAGCTGCTCCCTCTTACACCTTGGAGGGGTAGCGCTCCTTGTACTTGTGGTCAACACATACACCCAATATAGCAAGCAGGAGTAGGGGTTTACACCTCTCGGTGGCCCGAACCTGGGTAAAGATCCCTGTGTCCTCCGTTGGTTTTGCTCTTTGCATCTTGTGCATTTCCCTAGCCGAACCACAAGGGGCTTGATGGCCCCATAGATGGTCGTCCACACCAACACGGAGATTGCAAAGGACACCGCTGCTGAGGCCAACAGGGATGCTACTGACGAGGCCGCCAAGGCTGCGCACGAACATGCCACCAAGAAAGCTGGTGAGGAGGCCGGCAACGAGATCAGTGGGCCACTGATGACATTCCTGCCGCAGGAGTGCTTGGCACTGTCCTAGCCACCAGGTCTTCTGCTGCCGACAAGGCGGTTGTCGAGGATCACCTATCAACATCTGGCGCCCCTCCAACAAGCAGATACCTCAAGGTTGGCGATAATATGTTCGTCAACATCCCAGGAACGGCAAGCATTGGGGTGCCAACTGAAGAGGAGAATTTTGATGATGATATCATCACTGCTGCCAGACTCAAGATCGTCGATGAACCACACACCAGCAACAGCGGGTCCAAAGAAGAGCAGCTCCTCAAGGCCATGAGCGACAACTTCCCGCAACTTCAAGCACTTCATCGCAGTCGGATCGAAAGTTTGGATTCGAGGACGACAGTCATTGGAGCAGCAGAAACAGATTTCCAAAAGCACGTCAAAGAGATGCAAATCTAGTATGCTGAATCTACCCAAGAACTAACCACCTTCCAGGGACATCTGACCAAGGACTGGGAGAAATTTGTGTTGGAGAAGTCTGATGCTGAGAAAGCACAAGAGGAAGCCAAGCAGAGAATAGCAGCAGAAGATGCTGAACTGAACATGCGCAAGGTTGGGCTTGACACTCATGAAGAAGACCTTGACGCTCGAGAGGAGGCGCTTGCCACCAAGCTCCGCAACAAGGATGAAGAAGTTGAAGCTCTTGTTGCACGGCGGGTCCAAGAACTGGAGTAGAAGCACAAAGAAGCACTTGAAGCTTAGGCTGCGGATCACGCCGATAAGTTCAAGGATGCCGTCAATGCTGCCGAAGCCGCAAAGGCTGCCAAGAATGAACTGGACGGCAAGGTTAAGAAGTTGGAGGTGGATCTTGAGGACTACGGCAAGGAAATCTCGACGCTCAAGGACGACAGAGACAAGGTGCTCTACGACTTGGCGGATATGCAGACTTCCATATCTGCCAAGACCAAAGATCTCACCAAAGCCAATGAGGTCATTGCCGATCTGAAAGTGAAGTTGGCGACGCAGGAGAAATCCCTTGAAGAGAGCAGAGCTCGAGAGAAGATCCTGGCGAAAGACCTTCAAAGCGAGAAAGATCTGCTTGCCAATGCCACCAACACGTACAATGAGTACAAGGACATCGTGCAGATCTGGACTAAGCGCCTTGTCGAAGCAGCCCAGAACCTCACCGCACAGCTATCCGTCATGGGCCTGCAAAACTTTCAGCTTCTTCACCAACAAGAGGGACCCCGCGAGAGCCAGGTTGACCTTGTTCTTTGAGAGCATGCTTGATGCACTCAAGCTACTTCAATCTGACCGGGCAACCCATCTGGCCAATGAGGCCTGCAAGCTTTGCCGGACTATTCTCTTCAAGGTGCTCGTCAAAGTGGCCTTCAGGAACCCTGGCACCAACTTCACCAACGTCCTCGCCAGCTTGCTGAAGGATGCAGACACCAAGGCAATCGAGGAGCTTGTCGCGCCCATCGCCAACAAGGTAATCCAGGTCAAGAGGGTCGAAGGCCAGCGTAGGGACTAGCTGTCTTGCTCCATCTTGTCGCCAGCAATCCATATCAAAGACTATCTTAAGTTAGAACTGTGACAACTATTTATGAAATATGAACTTGTCGCATTTGAATGAATGTATGTTGTTTCCCTTGTCTGATTTTGTCTTTGCAAGTTTTATTCCCTACGCTATATTGGAAACTTGTTGGTGTGTGCACTTTCCGCGAGCGCTTGAGGAACGGATCCTTAGCAGCCTGCCGGAAGCGTCGCTGCCAGCAAGATACACTTGACGATCTCAATGCAGCTACTTAAGTTGTTGAGTGGACTTGAAACAAAGTAAGAGTGCCACTGATCACGACAAGGTTTCTTCGCATGCAGGTTTTTCATACAAAGTCCAAAAACATTCAAGGAAGAACAACTCTACAACAAAGAATTTGTTTTGAAGTTTTTCAACTTAGCTTTTCTTTGTTGTACTTCTTGTCGTAAAATGTTAACTTGAACATTGCTTTTGGTATCCATACCATCACTCCCCCGGGAGACTTGCACGCGAGGAAACCTTCTATCCTTTGAGAAAAAGAAAGAAGAGAAAAGAGGAGGCTGGAAACCTTCACGGTTCGTTAAGCATTTCATTCAAGATAAGTGTAACACATCATCACATACAAGCATGCACAATTTAACATGTAAAATGACAAGAGTTGTGAAACAATTAGCTTTATTTCATAACCCACAGGGTCTGCGCCTGGCTTTGTACAAAGGATTACATGCCTTGTCGGTAGACTCTTACAAAAGGTGGTTGCCGGGCGGTCCGGCAACTGCACCCTATGGATAGAACTTGCGAAGATGCTCAATATTCCATGAGTTGTGCACATGGGTGCCATTTTCGGTCTCTACGCGGACTACGCCAGGCCTAATGAATCGTACTACCCGATAAGGGCCTTCCCACTTTGGCATCAACTTGTTTGAATTCTTGGCGGACTGGATCCTTCAAAGAACAAGGTTGTCTTCCTCAAAACCCCGGGCATGAACTTTGCGGCTATGGTAGCGGCGCTAAGCTTGCTGATAACATGTAGCATGCACATCAGCCTGAAGACGGTCTTCCTCAAGGAGTGTCGCATCATTTTGCCATTGTTGCTCTTGCTCCATCTCATCATAAGCGAGCACTCGAGGTGACCCGTACATGATTTCCGTGGGGAGCACCGCTTTTGCACCATAAACTAAGGAGAAGGGTGTCTGGCCAGTGGCTCGATTTGGTGTCATCCTAAGTGACCAAAGAATCACTGGCAACTCATCAATCTAGCGTCTTCCCCACTTGTGCATCTTGTCGAAAGTTTTTGTCTTGAGGCCTCGCAGCACTTTAGCATTTGCCCTTTCCACCTGGCCGTTATTCCTCGGGTGAGCAACTAATGCAAAGCAAGTCTTGCTGCCAAGGTCATGGATGTACTAGATGAAGGTGCGGCTCGTGAACTGTGTGCCGTTGCCGGTGATGATCCTATTGGGTACTCTAAAATGGCAAACTAGTCCTTTGAAAAACTTGACGGCTGATAGTGTTGTCACGTTCCTCACTTGTTCTACCTCAGGCCATTTTGTGAACTTGTCGACTACAACGTACTAGTACTCAAAGCCCCTGACAACACTGGGGAAAGGGCCCAGTATGTCAAGCCCCCAGACCGAGAAGGGCCAAGAGCGAGGGATTGTTTGAAGAGGTTGAGCTAGCTGATGTGATTTCTTTGAATGGAACTGGCATGCTTCACACTTGGTTACTAGCTCAGTTGCATCCTGGAGAGCAGTGGGCCAATAGATACCCTTCCGGAAAGCTTTATCGACAAGGGCTCTTGATCCTATGTGAGAGCCATATCTGCCTCCATGTATCTCTTCAACCAGCTTCTGTCCATCTTCCCGGCAAATGCACTTCAATTTCACACTGTTTGGCCTTTTTCTGTCCAAAACATTATCAATGAACTGGTACATACTTGACTGACGGGCTACTTTTCAGCTTCTTATTGCTCTTCGAGAAGTTCTCCTGTTTGAAGGAATTGGACAATCTGCTGCGCCCATGCCGGAGCTTGTGGCTCGACGACAAGGACTAAAGGCACATCTTCAACTACGGGAGCACTAGTATCGACGGCAAGAACCTGGGATCCTTCCGGAGCCTGCTGCTCACCGGCAAGCTTGGCGTTGTCTCCGACAACTTCCTTACGGGCGGCTGTTGGGAGATCTGCCAGAAAGTACTTGCTGGTGTTCAACTTTCTTCTCTTGCCCTTCCCTATTGATGGTGTTACATATGGTTGAGTTAAATGGAGCACAAAAGTTCCTGGTTCCACAGGTAACTTAAGGGCGGCACGTTTTGACAGGTCATCAGCTATGCTGTTCTCCGCACGAGGAATGTGCTCTATTTGCAATCCGTCAAAGTGCTCTTCCAGTTTTCTCACTTCATCAACATATGCTTCCATCAATGGGCTCTGATAATATTTGTTTACTTGTTTTACAACAAGCTGCGAGTCTTCTCTAATGATAAGCTTTCTGATTCCAAGGTCTGCCGTGATCATGAGACTGGCAAGCAATCCTTTATACTCAGCAGTGTTGTTTGTTGCTTTATCCCTGGGGAAATGCATCTAAATTACATACTTGAGGTGCTCTCCGATGGGTGCAACAAGCAGCACTCCAGCATCGGTGCCTTGCAGCGAAAAATCCCTGTCAAAGTACATAATCCAATCTTTTGTGGTTTCCTTGCCGGGGAGAGAAGTCTCTTGAATTTCTTCGTCTGGCGTTGGTGTCCATTCTGCAATGAACTCCGCCAAGGCCCTGCACTGAATTGTTGAAGTGCTTTCAAAGTTGAGCTCAAAGCTTGACTGTTCCAACGCCCAGTCCACAATCCTGCCTATTGCATCTGGATTTCTCAAAATCCTTTGCATTGGAAAGTGAGTGACGACTATAATCTGATGTGCTTGGAAGTAGTGGTGCAGCTTCCTTGAGGCCATGAGAAGACCAAAGAGCAATTTCTGCATACCAGAATATCTTGATCTAGCACCCTAGAGAAGGGAAATAACAAAATAGACGGTGCGCTGCACCATCTTCTTCTTTTGCACTACTTGCTGATCTGTTGTATTTGGTTGTTCTGCACTTGACTTGTCGACACCTGGACTTGCTGGAGAAGATTTCGGCTTGTCATTTGACGGGCCTGCATCTGTTGCTCCTTTGTCTTTAGCTTCCCTCTCAGCCACCAGTGCAGCACTAACCACTTGATTTGTTGCTGCCAAGTACAGCAACAACGGCTCTTGTGGCCTTGGCGCAACCAGTGTTGGCGCAGAAGATAGGTACTTCTTCAAATCTTGCAGCGCAACCTCCACTTCTAGAGTCCATTTCATTGGACCCGCCTTTTTCAATATTTTGAAAAACGGCAAGGCGTGCTCAGCAGACTTGGAGATGAACCTGCGCAGTGCAGCAATGCAGCCGGCAAGACAGCACACATCCTTGACGTGCTTCGGTGCTTCAATCTGCTCAATTGCTTTGAACTTGTCAGGATTGGCTTCAATTCCATGTTGAGAAACAAAGAACCCGGGAAGCTTGCTGGATGGAACGCCAAACACACACTTCTCAGGATTGAGTTCCAGATTGATCTTGCGCAGATTTGCAAAAGTCTCTTCTAGATCTTGTATAAGTGTTGCTCTGTCCTTGGTTTTGACCACTATAACATCCATATATGCTTCCACATTTCTGTGCAGTTGGGGCTCAAAACCAATCTGGACTACCCTTGCAAAGGTAGAACCAGCACTTTTCTATCCAAAAGGCATACGTGTAAAGCAATACGTGCCACATGGAGTGATAAATCCAGTCTTCTCTTCATCCTCCTTGGACATGAAAATTTGGTGATACCTTGAGTAGGCATCAAGGAATGACAACAGATTACGACCGGCAGTGGAGTCCATAATCTGGTCGATGCATTGATATTAGTATAGTCAATATAAAGCCTCCATTTCCCATTCGCCTTGTGCACTACAACTAGATTGGCCAACCAAGTTGGATGGAGCACTCCTCTGATCAAGCCTGCCACTTCCAACTTCTTTATCTCCTCGGCAATAAATTGTTGTCGTTCCAAAGCTTGCTTCCTGACCTTCTATTTGACAGGCCATGCACGAGGGCGGACAACAAGGTGGTGCTCAATTACCTCACTGGGAACATCGGGATGTCAGATGGTTGCCATTCAAACACATTGACATTCGTCCGCAGGAAGGCAATGAGCGTGCTTTCCTATTTGTGTCAAGGGTGGCACTTATGGTGAAAGTGCCTCCCGTGCCATCCTCCTTGGCGGACACCTTCTTGGTTGCTGGTGGATCTGCTTTCGTTTTCTTGCTCTTGCCAGTGGAGCTCTCTGGCACGTCCTCAATGGCAGTGCTGCACTCCGAGGAGGTGCACTTGTAGGAGTTCTTGTTAGATGTCTTGCCAGTCTTCTTCCTCTTCTTCCCCCGGGAGCTTTGCAGGTAGGAGCAAGTGCCTTGGCGATAGATGCTACAACTGCCTCCCGGTAGAGTTGGTCAGAGCAAATGAGCGCGTCCTTCTTGTCGGAGTTGATTGTGATGACGCTCATCGGTCCTGGCATCTTCAACATGTTGTAAGCATAATGTGATGCCACCATGAATTTTGCCAGTGTCGGGCGGCCAAGGATACCATTGTATGGCAATGGAATCTTGAAAACATCAAAGACAATCTTCTCTGTCCTGTAGTTGACCTCACTGCCTGTAGCACCCAAGAAGTGATTCTATCCCAATCACGTGATGAATTCATGATTGGGGCACAACCGCATTTCGAGCGCATGGCAAGGTGGATATCATTACAACATACCATGTACTGAAGAGATGAGAATACCAGATACTGGCTTACACTCGCCACAAGCTACATCATGAATACATCAATACATAGCAATCATCATACTGAAGAGCAGGATCTGACTACAGATGAAATCAAACAAAAAAGAAGACCGACAACCACCCTGATAATCCCAGGCTCCCGACCCGGAACCTATCCCTTGATCGAAGAAGAAGAAGCAGAAGAACTCCAAAACAAGCAAGCATCGCTCTCACGTCAGATCATCGCATTACCTATACCTGCACCTATTGTTGTAGTAATCTTTGAGCCACAAGGACTCAGCAATCCCATTAACATGGGTATCAAGACTAGCAAAGCTTAACGGGTATGGAATGGATAAGTGGTGAGGTTGCAGCAAGCACTAAGCATTGTATGGTGGCTAACTTACGAGTACAAGAGTAAGAAGAGTAAACTACGCATAACGATCGCAAACTAGTAATGATCAAGAAGTGATCCCGAACTACTTACGAGTCAAACATAACCCCACCGTGTTCTCTTCGCGAACTCCCTTGAAAAGAAACAGTCATGGTTACGCACGTGGTTGGCATATTTTAATTCGGGTTTAGTATCAAGTTCTCTACAACCGGATATTATAAATTTCCAATCTGCCACATAACCACGGTCATGGCTCTCGAAAAGATTAAACCCTGCAGGGGTGTCCCAACTTAGTCCATCATAAACTCTCATGATCGGCTGAGGAAAAACCTCAATCTTGAGACAACCCGATCAAGCTCGGAATCCCGATGCACAAGAGATTTAGACAATGGTAAAACAAAACCAGCAAGACCTCCCGATGTGCCGACACCCCGATAGGAGCCACGCATATCTCGTCTCAAGCCATGATCGGATGGGACAAGCTACGAGTAAAACCAATCCTCGTGTTTCCCCGTGGTGGCGCCATAGGCTACCCGGTTTGGACCAACACTCATGCGGAGCATTGGCCCGGGTTGTTGATTAAGAGTCCTCAGGTGCTAGCTGGTCCCAATGCAAATTTTAGTTGTTATTAGGCAAATGATAAAACAAAAGTTGGGCCTTGCTGGAAAAGTTTTATTCAAAGCGAACTGTCAAGGGAGGACCATAAACCCCGACCGTGTAAGGAACGCAAATCAAGGAACATAACACCGGTATGATGGAAACTGGGGCGGTAAGAGTGGAACAAAACACCAAGCAAAAGGCTAAGCCTTCCACCCTTTACCAAGTATATAGATGCATTAATTACATAAGAGATATTGTGATATCCCATGATATCCATGTCCCAACATGGAACAACCTGAAACTGCACCTGCAACTAGCAACGCTATAAGAGGGGCTAAGCAAAGCGGTAACATAGCCAAACAACGGTTTGCTAGGAAGGTGGAAAAGGTTAGAGGCTTATCATGGCAATTTGGGAGGCTCGATAACCAAGTGTTAGGTAGCGCGACATAGCGATAGCATCGAGACAACTAGCATAGCAAACATAGTAGTGATATCCAAGGTAATGGTCATCTTGCCTGAAATCCCGCTAGGAAGAAGACTGAGTCCATGAAGTAGATGAACTAACGTAGTTGAACGAATCTTCACAATCACAACATAACCGGAACTATCGAGAAGGAGCACAACCGGAAAGAAGCAAACGACATGGTAAACACACATATCATAACCATGGGATGATGCATAATCAAGTATGATGCATGTCCGGTTTAATGAGTCATGGCATGGCAAAGTGCAACAAACAATACTACAAATTAAGTGGAGCTCAATATGCAACGAGTTGCATATTGACAAACACCACACTCAGTTATTTAGTTCGCTCTTGTTTATGTACAATACAAGATTAAATGTTGGTTAACATGGCAAGAGGTGAACATAAATAAACTACATATTTAAGCAAGTTTAAATGAGGTTAGAAACAACAAGCAACAATTCCAGAAAATCCCCATGTGCATATTTTGAATTTTCTATGGTTCTGCCTAAAACCATATTTTATAGTTGTAAAACAGCAAAATAAAGTGCACCATATTAATCTAGGCATTTTCTACCCCATTTACATATAAATTTTATTTAAATCGGAGCTACGATTAATTAGTTACGAAATAAACCATTTTAGCATGTCATTTATGCAAATTAATGCAAAAAGCAAGTTTAAACATTTTTGACATGGATGAAAGCAGCATAATATGAAACTAGATGAAATTCTAAGCATTTTACATATAAAGTTTGTTTAATTCCAATGCACGGTTATGGAGTTATTACATGCATGAACATTAAGGGGTTTTCTGAAAAACTGTAGTTCCTGGATAAATGGATAATTCGCTGAGAGGAAAAAAAAGAAGCAGGCCGAAACAGAAACTGGAGCAGGCCCAACAGTGTGCATCAGAGAGAGGCAGAGGCGCTGTGCTCACCATGGGCCATTGGCCCGGCTAGGGTTGGGAGCTGGGCCTTGGAGAGGCTAGCTGCAGCTTGCGGTCGCTAGTGACCCAGGCGCACTGGAGGCGCAGTTAACGCGAGGCAGGGGATCGAATGAGCTGCCCGTCTCCTGGCTCGAGCTTGAGCGCCTGGAGAAGATGAACGCGGTGGCAGGAACTCTGGCAGGCGGCGCGATGCAGGGGGAGGTGGAGGACGGAGGGGAGCGGGACTTGGCGCTGGCGTCTCCCGACGAGGAAGATGGCCGGCGCGGGCTCTCGGCCATGGGGAGGCGACGTGGGAACCAGCGGGGAGGCACAGGCAAGGTAAGGCCGGCCTGATCCGGAGCTTGGACGGCATCGAGGCGGTTCCCTGCACTGGGAGAGAGAGACAGGGACATGAGAGAGGGAGGGAACGAGAGTAGACAGCAGAGGAGACAGGAAAGGAGGGTGGTGCTCGGGCCTGCTGGTCGAGTGCTTGAGGTGGCCGCTGCTGCTTCTCGTCGAGCCCGCGGAGGCGAGCTCCGATGGTCTGGTGTCATGGCCGGCAAGGTCTTGCGGGACGAGAAGGTGCAAGGACGAAGGATGATGACGGCTTGAGGCGCGTGGGATGCCCGGACAGAGGAGCTCGAGCATCGGGCGCGCGAGGAGGCAGCTTCCTCGGGCGTGGCTTGCGGGAATGCACTGTTGCTGGTGTTCCGATGACTTGGAGGTCATGGGGAGGCTCGGGGTCGAGCTCTGAAAGCACAAGTGCTCCCTGAGTGATTTTGGTAATTAATGTCAACATATCTCTTGTTGGACTAATGCTTCTGTCGAGTGTATTTCAGACAAGTTCAACAATGGTGTGGAAAGGACAAGAGGATGTGGAACCCTTTTAAAATGCTAAGGACACATATTGGCAAAAGCTCAAGACTCTTCATTTCATTTTTAGTGATCCAAGATCACATTGAGTCCAGAGGAAAAGTCAATACTATTAAAAGGGGATGAGGTGTTGCTTAGTGGCTTGCTTGCTCAAATGCTTAGTGATATTGCTCCAAAACCCTCAACCACTTTCTCATTCCAAATATCTCAAAACCCTAAACTCCAAGTCAGCCCCATCAATTCATTCTATCCGGAGCCACCGAGTTCACATTACATAGCCACTGCTAGAAACCCTAATAGTTCGGTCACACCGATACGGATCTCCGTCTCACCGAGATGGCCTTGCCAACTCTCTGTTGCCTGTTGCAATTATTTTGGTCTCACCGAAATAAGGATCGGTCTCACCGAGATGGCTTGACCAACTCTTTGTTGCTCAATTGCTTCACTTCGGTCTCACCGAGTTGATGCAATCGGCGCCACCGAGATGAGGTTTGCCCTAAGCCCTAGCACATCGATCCCACCGAGATTCCTAACGTTCACATTTTGAACTAAATCGGTCTCACCGAGTTCACCTATTCGGTCTGACCGAGTTGGGTCAAATATTTGTAACGGTTGGATTTTGTGTGGAGTCTATATATACCCCTCCAGCCCCTTCTCCATATGTGAGAGATCCATCAGAACATGCCTACACTTCCAGCATACATTTTCTGAGAGAGAACAATCTACTCATGTGTTGAGATCAAGATATACCAATCCTAGCACAAGAATCTTGATTTCTAGGCTTCCCCAAGTTGCTTTCCACTCAAATCATCTTTCCACCATATCCAAATCTATGTGAGAGAGTTGAGTGTTGGGGAGACTATCATTTGAAGCACAAGAGCAAGGAGTTCATCATCAACACACCAGTTATTACCTTTTGGAGAGTGGTGTCTCCTTGATTGGTTAGGTGTCGGTTGGGAGCCTCCGTCAAGTTGTGGAGTTGAACTAAGAAGTTTGTAAGGGCAAGGAGATCGCCTACTTCGTGAAGATCTACCCGAGTGAGGCAAGTCCTTCATGGGCGATGGCCATGGTGGGATAGACAAGGTTGCTTCTTCGTGGACACTTCGTGGGTGGAGCCCTCCGTGGACTCGCGCAACCATTACCCTTCGTGGGTTGAAGTCTCCATCAACATGAATGTACGATAGCACCACCTATCGGAACCATGCAAAAAATCTCCGTGTCTTCATTGCATTTGCACACTCCAATCCCATCCCTTTACTTTCTTGCAATTAGCATGCTTTACTCTTTTCGCTTCATATACTCTTGACATGCTTGCTTGAAATGCATTGTGAATGCTTAAACTTGTGCTAAAACTCCACCTTAACTTGAACAACTTAAAAATTTCCACTTTTACTTGTTGAGGGTCTAATCACCCCCCTCTAGACCCCTTTTCTCGATCCTTTCAATTGGTATCAGAGAATTGGTCTCCATTGCTTTGGTTTAATCACCATTGGAGGAAAATGGATGAGTCTACGATCGGGAGTATTAGACATAGAGTGCCTAAGCTTGACGGAGAGTTCTATAATTCTTGGAAGAATGAGATGCTTGAGATTTTTCATGAATATGACTTGAACAAGTATATTACTAGCCATTGTGCGCCCCCCATTGATCCTTTACATCCTACCCCCGATGAGTATCTTGACATGACCCGCAATCTTAGAACTATTGATCCTATCATTAGAGGATTGCCTAGAAATTTGCTTGTATGCTTGCCTACATTTGAATGTGCTTATACTATATGGAAATATCTTGTGGAGCGCTTTCCAAACTATGCCTTGAAAAATCTAGATGACATTCTTCAAAAGTCCATTGCTTTTCATAAAATGGATTCTAGTGATCCTAAATTTGATGATTGTCTATTTGAGCTCAGTGACCTTATGCGTGCCAAAGGAGATGTTGGAGTCATTAGTAGCATCATCTCACAAATTATTAGAATTCATAAACATGCACATTGTCATGGTCAAAAATCTAATGAATCACTCTCTCTAGGTGATGATCATTCACATGATGATGTTGAACATGGATATTATGATGAGGATGATGATAGTGACTTTGATCTTGACGAGTCGATGAGACCCTTTGATCTTATGGCCAACCTTCGCGGTTACATGGCCGGAGGAAAGGAATGGATTCTCGATAGTGAATGTACTGATCATATGACCGGAGACAAGGACATGTTCTGTGAGCTTGCTAAGAACGATGGTCCGCACAAGTATGTCACTTTTGGAGATAACTCCAAGGGTAAGGCACTTGGCCTTGGTAAGGTGGCCATTTCCGATGATAGCTCTATCCAAAACATTATGCTCGTTGAATCTCTTGGCTACAATTTACTTTCGGTATCTAGACTAGCTGACTTCGGTTTCAATGTTCTATTTACTAAAGTAGATTGCCAAGTGTTTCGAAGAGATAGTCATAATATGGTCTTTACCGGTATTCGTAGAGGTGATCTATACATTGTTGATTTCACTAAGAGAGATCAACCTCGTACTTACTTAATTTCTAAATCTTCT
Organism: Thinopyrum elongatum; assembly: GCA_011799875.1. Classification (NCBI taxonomy): domain Eukaryota; kingdom Viridiplantae; phylum Streptophyta; class Magnoliopsida; order Poales; family Poaceae; genus Thinopyrum; species Thinopyrum elongatum. Next base: position 275,251,803 of record CM022298.1, read on the forward strand.
AAAGGTTGGTTATGGCATAGAAGGTTAGGTCATGTGGGCATGCGAAATCTTGATAAGCTTATTAAAGGTGATCATATCCTTAGTGTTAAAGATGTCATATTTGACAAGGATAGACTTTGCAGTGCTTGTCAAGCAGGAAAATAGGTTGGAGGAATTCATCCCGTGAAGAACATCATGACCACGAGAAGACCGCTTGAGCTACTTCATATGGATCTTTTCGGTCCCAATGCCTACAAGAGCCTTGGTGGTAACTCATTCGGTTTGGTCATTGTTGACGACTTTTCAAGATTTACGTGGGTGTTCTTTCTTGCTGATAAATCGCAGGTCCAAAAGATCTTCAAGAACTTCACTAGGAAGGCCCAAAACCAATTTGAAGTGAAGATCAAGAAGGTTCGAAGCGACAATGCAACGGAGTTCAAGAACGCCAATGTGGATACCTTTCTTGACAAAGAAAGGATTTCACATGAGTTCTCGGCTACGTACACACCTCAACAAAATGGAGTTGTTGAGAGGAAGAACCGGACACTTATTGAGATGGCAAGAACAATGCTTGATGAATACAAGACACCAAGACTCTTTTGGGCGCAAGCGGTTGAGACAGCTTGTCATGCTACGAATCGACTATATCTTCACAAGCTTCTCGGCAAGACGGCATACAAGATTCTCACCGGTAACAAACCCCAAGTTGGATACTTTCGAGTATTTGGCTCAAAGTGTTACATTCTTGATAAGCATCGTTGCTCAAAATTTGCTCCTAAATCTCATGAAGGTTTCCTACTCGGTTATGGCTCCAACTCTCAAACTTACCGTGTCTACAACAATTTCACCTGAAAGGTTGAAGAGACGGTAGATGTGAAGTTTGATGAATCTAACGGCTTGCAAGTAGAGCAATTTCCAATTGATGTACGAGACAAAGATCCTTCAGAAGCAATCCAAGATTTGTCCATTGGCAAGATTCACCCAACGGAGGTGAAGGAGAGTACTTCGTCCGTCCCAGTGGAAGCCTCAACTTCACATCAAGGTGAACCACAAGTTGACTTGGAGGCATCCACAAGTGGAACGCGACAAGACGGAGGAAATGAGGAAGTGCAAAAAGATGAACCACCTCAGCCTCCCTCTCCACCTCCACAATAGAACGACAACGCCAACAACAATGAAGGAGGAGAAGAAGAAGAAGAAGAAGATACTGAAGAGGATGTTCCACCTCAACCCAAACAAAAGCTCTCATGAGTTAGAGCAAGAGTTACAAGAGATCATCCTGCTGAACAAATCTTCGACGACATTCAAACCGGGAGAATCACTCGCTCTAAAACTCGTTTGGCTAACTTTTGTGAAAACTACTCATTCATTTCTAGTGTTGAACCTATGAAGGTAGAAGAAGCTCTTGAGGATCTGGATTGGGTGAATGCTATGCACGAAGAGCTACACAACTTCAAGAGGAATCAAGTGTGGACATTGGTTGAAAAGCCCGACGACAATCACAATGTCATTGGAACCAAATGGGTGTTTCGGAATAAGCAAGATGAAGATGGACAAGTTGTATGCAACAAGGCCCATCTCGTCGCTCAAGGCTACACTCAAGTCGAAGGTATGGACTATGGTGAGACATATGCCCCCGTTGCTAGACTTGAGTCCATACGCATCTTACTTGCTTATGCTAATCACCATGATATCACTTTATACCAAATGGACATTAAAAGTGCTTTTCTTAATGGAGAAACTGAGGAGGAAGTGTATGTTAAACAACCTCCTGGCTTTGTCAATCCCAGGAAACCTAATCATGTCTACAAACTTCACAAAGCTCTTTATGGTCTTAAACAAGCTCCTAGAGCATGGTATAAATGCTTGACCAAGTTTCTTATTGAAAAAGGCTTTGAAACTGGGAAGATCGATTCTACACTTTTTACTAAAAGGGTTAATGGTGAATTATTTGTGTGCCAAATTTATGTGGATGATATCATATTTGGATCTACTAACCCCCATTTTAGTGAAAAGTTTGGAAGGCTAATGTCGGAAAAGTTTGAGATGTCTATGATGAGTGAACTCAAATTTTTCCCTGGTTTGCAAATCAAGCAAACTAAGGAAGGTACCTTTGTCTCTCAAACAAAGTATACCAAGGTTCTTTTCAAGAAGTTCAACATGCAAGAATGCAAAGGTATGAAAACACCCATGCCTACTAGTGGACATCTTGACTTGACTAAGGATGGCAAACCGGTTGACCAAAAGGTTTACCGCTCTATGATTGGTTCATTGTTATATCTATGTGCCTCTCGTCCCGATATTATGCTAAGTGTGTGCATGTGTGCACGATATCAAGCGGCCCCTAAAGAGTTTCATCTTAAGGCCGTGAAAAGGATTGTGAGATACTTAATTCATACACCAAACTTTGGTATTTGGTATCCTAAGAGGTCATCTTTCGAACTTGTTGGCTACTCCGATTAGGACTATGCCGGTGACAAGGTTGATAGAAAGTCCACTTCGGGTACTTGTCAATTTCTTGGTAGATTCCTTGTGTCTTGGTCCTCCAAGAAACAAAACTCGGTATCCTTATCCACTGCCGAAGCGGAATACATTGCCGCCGGATTATATTGTGCTCAATTACTTTGGATGACCCAAACCCTTAAGGATTATGGGATACGTGTGAAACATGTCCCGTTGCTTTGCGATAATGAGAGTGCTATTAAGATTGCTCACAATCCCATGCAACATTCTCGAACTAAGCACATTGAAGTTCGTCATCATTTCATTTGAGATCATGTTGCTAAAGGAGACATCAATCTTAAGCATGTTCGTACCGATAAGCAATTGGCGGATATATTCTCCAAACCGCTTGATGAGAAAGTATTTTGCCGTTTGAGAGGTGAATTGAACATCATTGATGCCTCAAACTTGGGGTAGAAACTCCATTTGGATACATGCAAGGCATGAGCGTTCTTATGACTAATCCTTGATATTTCTCTTATGATGATGATCATATGTCTTGGATCTATATTTGTACCCTTGCATGTTATCTAACCCTTGTAGGTACTTGGATGAGCCCAAATCTATGAGATTGCAAGTCACTCACATTTTGAGCAATTTCTACATCACCAAGTCCCTATGATACGGTTGTTGAATTCAAGGAAGCATGAACTCACTCAACATTTCCTTTGACTATTTCAATAAATCAAATTTCAATTTGTATCAAATTTCATGGTTGTCATTTTGGATACACAAGTGCTTTTCCTTGCAAGACTAACCCATGTAGGAAGATGAACTCAAACCACTAGTGATGCTCCCAACTCTTGATGGACAACATCAACCTTGAGCATCCAACACAAGTTCAACTACATGATCAAGATCAACACCACAACCCAAGGTATGTCATTCCACCTTAGAGAAGCTTTGCTCCAAGTCATGAGCTAAAGCAACTCAAAAAGATGTGAATACATCAAAATGCTTAAATGAAAAATGGTAACCCCATTTTGAGCTTAAACGATGAGTATGACCTATGATCAAGTGATCTCACTTGACTCCTAAGTCAATATACTCTAACATAGGTCACTTTGTCGCTGACCCTTTTTTTGATGAAGTTCTCTAGTGTTCTTTTGCTTAGTTGATTTTTTCATTTGCATGATTTTCTTGTTTTTATGTCTCCCTCTATTAAAAAAACTTCATCTAGATCTTTTTATTTTTTCTACTTTTTATTTGTGTTTAATTCATTGCAAATCTTTCTGCTAATTCCCTGTAAATTCTTGTGAGATTTCATTTGCCAAGTGAGCTGAGTTGACAAAATCTTTACTCTGAATTGAACTTGGTCCCTCCGATCCAAACCTATCAGCTCGACCAAAATACAAGGTTTCCTTGTATATAGGTCATCGGTACCACCGACACGGACTAGCTCGGTCTCACCGATAAGCACCTTCTGTGACTTTGTCATCCCAGACTCACCGACAAAACCATATCGGCATCACCGATTTCAACTCTGAGAAAACTTTTTGCCATTTCTTACTACCTATTTTCTTCAGCTCCACTCAATGATTCTTTCCTCAGTCAGCATCATAAACTACCTACTGCTTTGTAGTGACTCTCAAGGACCACACCTATTTAGCTCATAATCCAGAAGTGCCCTTCTTGGAAATTAATGTCAAAGGAGGAGAAAGAGCACATCAAAGCTTATCAAATGAGCACGTCTAAGCTCTTCTATAGCAGATGCCTGTTAACAAAAGAGGAGAGAAGTCACATGTGTTTAAGAGGGGAAAGACATGTCAACATGTTTGATCTTAGCTATTGCTAAAATTCTTGTTGCTCTAATTTTGGTTGATATTACCCTATCTTGCTCTGATTTTATCTCACCCTATCTTCTCCCATTATCCAATATCAGAATCAGGGGGAGAAAGAGCTCTTGTCTAAGGGGAGAAAAATCTTTGGAATTCATTGCACATCTTTAAATCTTTGGGGACATGTCCACATCTAAATGAAGTACTTAGTACTCACCCATTACATGTCATCCCAGTCTTGGTACTCTTGTGGTTCCCTAAAACTGCTTTACTTCGAGTGATATTGTGTTATCTAACCCTGTTTTCTCAAGCCCACTCTTTCCAAAGTCAGCTCAAGACCACAAGGTAAGTATATGCATCACACCCATGTGCATGATGATCTCTTGCTGGTGCACATATTGTTTAAAAAAAGGATTCATAAACATGGAGGTACATTTCTAAATCATATCATTTGCTCTGATGCATATAGCCAAGATACATGTAACTTACTGCTTACTCTGTCATGATTATGCATTCACATGTTAGTATATTCTATCTTCACATGATTGCATACATGTAGGGGCAGCTTATGCTTGTTACATGTCTCTCCAAAGCTTTACCTGCTACCCTTCATATCATTTATCTAAAGCATTGATGTATGTTGTCATCAATTACCAAAAAGGGGGAGATTGAAAGCACAAGTGCTCCCTGGGTGATTTTGGTAATTAATGTCAACATATCTCTTGTTGGACTAATGCTTCTATCGAGTGTATTTTAGACAAGTTCAACAATGGCGTGGAAAGGACAAGAGGATGTGGAACCCCTTCAAAATGCTAAGGACACGTATTGGCAAAAGCTCAAGACTCTTCATTTCATTTTTAGTGATCCAAGATCACATTGAGTCCATAGGAAAAGCCAATACTATTAAAAGGGATGAGGTGTTGCTTAATGGCTTGCTTGCTCAAATGCTTAGTGATATTGCTCCAAAACCATCAACCACTTTCTCATTCCAAATATGTCAAAACCCTAAACTCCAAGTCGGCCCCACCAATTCATTCTATCCGGAGCAACCGAGTTCACATGACATAGCCACTGCCAGAAACCCTAATAGTTCGGTCACACCGATACGGATCTCGGTCTCACCGAGATGGCCTTGCCAACTCTTTGTTACCTGTTGCAATTATTTCGGTCTCACCAAAATAGTGATTGGTCTCACTGAGATAGCTTGACCAACTCTCTGTTGCTCAATTGCTTCACTTCGGTCTCACAGAGTTGATGCAATTGGTGCCACAAAAATGAGGTTTGCCCTAAGCCCTAGCACATCGGTCCCACCGAGTTGTTCCAGTCGGTCCCACCGAGATTCCTAACGTTCACATTTTGAACTAAATCGGTCTCATCGAGTTCACCTCTTCGGTCTGACCGAGTTGGTTCAAATATGTGTAACGGTTGGATTTTGTGTGGAGGCTATATATACCCCTCCACCCCCTTCTCCATATGCGAGAGAGCCATCAGAATGTGCCTACACTTCCAGCATACATTTTCTGAGAGAGAACCACCTACTCATGTGTTGAGATCAAGATATACCAATCCTACCACAAGAATCTTGGGGAGACTATCATTGGAAGCACAAGAGTAATGAGTTCATCATCAACACACCATTTATTACCTTTTGGAGAGTGGTGTCTCCTAGATTGGTTAGGTGTCACTTGGGAGCCTCCGTCAAGTTGTGGAGTTGAACCAAGAAGTTTGTAAGTGCAAGGAGATCGCCTACTTCGTGAAGATCTCCCCGAGTGAGGCAAGTCCTTCATGGGCGATGGCCATTGTGGGATAGACAAGGTTGCTTCTTCGTGGATCCTTCGTGGGGGGAGCCCTCCGTGGACTCCTGCAACCGTTACCCTTTGTGGGTTGAAGTCTCCATCAACGTGGATGTACGATAGCACCACCTATCGGAACCATGCCAAAAATCTCCGTGTCTTCATTGCGTTTGCACACTCCAATCCCATCCCTTTACTTTCTTGCAATTAGCATGCTTTACTCTTTCTGCTGCATATACTCTTGCCATGCTTGCTTGAAATGTATTGTGAATGCTAAAACTCCACCTTAACTTGAACAACTTAAAAATTGCCACTTTTACTTGTTGACGGTCTAATCACCCCCCAGACCCCTCTTCTCGATCCTTTCAAGCTCCTCTCAATCTGGATCGAGGAGGGAGCGGGAGGCGCGGCTGCGGAGGACCTGCAGGTCGGAGCTGCTCGATGGTAGGGTGTGCACGGGCATGAAGCTCGCAGAGGTGCGCTTGAGCGCTGGGTCCAGGGACTGCGGGATCGAGAGGATGCAGGGGGTTATGGCGCGGAGCAGACCAGGCGGTCTCGGAGTTTGGGCCGGTGGCTGTGTTCGTTGGAGGAAGTGGTTGGGTGGCGGCGTAAATCGAGGGAGGTGGTCAGATGGCGGCTGCGATTGGATCGGGCAGATCCCGAGGAAGGAGGAGACGGTGGGTGGCGACGGTGAGGAGGATAGGATGGATGGGATAGCTAGGGCTAGGGTTAGCCTGTTTAAGTAGGTAGGGGGATAAATTTTGGACCCTTCGATTTCGATCGGGCAGTCCTAGATAAATAGGCCAGGGAAGTTCACACAATGAACCGAAGATGTTTTGGGGATGTTTGGAGATGATTCGGACCCATCGGTAGCGACAGCCCGGTTCGGGTTCGGGTAAGTTTCGGACGCACACGCGAGGGGGTCTGAGAGAGGTTTACAAAGACAAGGGGCCTGACAAAAGGTCAACGGAGACAAAGAGAGAAGCGGTAACTACGAACGAATGCAAGTTTTAAGAAAAACATGCGGATGCAATGCGCTTGATGCAATGATGAATGCAACTAACAAATAAAACACATGGCGACAACGAAAACAAATGGGAGGCATCTGGAGCGTCGGTCTCGGGTCGTTACAACTCTCCCCCACTTACAAGAGATCACGCCCCGAGATCTAGGGATGAAAAACGAAGAGAAGAGGTAATACTAAGTTGCTTCTTGGACAAATGAGTGAAAGCAATGACCTTGAGAGGTTAAATAATTTCAAGGAAAGAATAAAACGGGGATGAACGAAGTTCAAAACACTCCATTAGAAAAGAGGAACGAGGAACATTACGAGAATCTTGTAGGTTGAAAGACATGAAACAAGAGCTTGACGAACCAAAAGAATATGAAACCACACCGGTATAATGAGATAACCAAGGAACAAGAATGACAGAATTTGGACAGCAGTCCGGTTGAACGTGGAAGGAATAGAACATGAACTTAACAAGATGAGATGGTACTTGATGAGAACAACAACACGTTGCTTCCAGGACAAATGAAAGAATGGAATGAAAAGACCAGAGAAGAAGCGAACATCTTGTCCACAATGAGTTTGAAAGAGCATCCTTGCGGAGTTGTTGGAAAATCAGCAACAAAAGATATGATTTCCAATGGTCTTATGGAAAACATCCCAAAATTATGAGGTGGAGACCTACCACTAACAAAATCAATTAATTTGATTGAGAACATCAAAGAGATGAAAAACTTCTTCCACCAAGATGATAAAGAGATAACTTGGATCATTGATAAGCACCACAATAGCAACATTCCTTAGGGAAGGCTTTAGGTGAAATATAACCCAAGATAACTCCAACAAAGAAATTGCTGGGTTGAAAAGAACTCATGAATGAAGAGAAAATGATGGTTTTAAAATATTTCATTCCTGACAAGTTGTGAGTCATGGAATACGAAGAGAAATTGCCAAGGATGACATAACACCACCTCAAAAGATAAGGTAGAAAGAATTGCACTTCGGAATGCAAGAAGAAGAATACTTGAGCTCCTCCAACAAAATCTTGAAGAACATTTCGAGAATGAATTAAATCTTGATAAACCACCACGTAGAACCTCTTGGAAGAACTCCAGACTGAAAGGATACTAGAAAATAAATGAAGGTTGAAAAGAATAAGATTGGAGCCTTGCAATGAATTAGAGCTTCGAGACAAGACAACCGAGAAAACTTGAAACTCCGGAAAAGAAAAGATGAAAAACTTAGAACCGAGAAATTGATACCATGACAAACTCCAGAAGAAGGAATTAACCACTTGGATAAATAAGAATTATGTTATGCGTATCCTTCACCAATTTAAATTGATGACAAGCAACGGATTTGGCATGCTACTTATTCTCATTGAAATAATTAAAGAGAGATAGAACAAACTTGGGAAGGTCTTTAACGAACCACCATAAGAATTGAAAATGAACGTAGCAAAGGGACGAATCACCGGGAAGAATTAGAAAACGGATAAAGATACTTGATGGTATTTCGATACAAGAGAACGAAGAGATGATAAGCTAACTAGAGAATACTTGAATGATGCATCGGTAAGATTTGGAGAACGAGAGCTGAAAGCTAAGAACGAATAATTCTTCTGAAATGATGGCCTTCGGAGGAATAAAATGGAAACAACTCATGAAATGCTTCGGATGGGTATGAAAATAATTTCTCGCGATGAAAAACAATTATGAGGATGGCATGAAGCTAGAACCACGAATCTTCAAGAGAATGGACAAGATTTAGGAGAAATTCTTCTTCGGTCTTCAAATCTTAGGACGACGATGAGAAACACCAACAAAATTGTTGAGACACTCCGAAACAATGAAGAATAGAAAGGTTGAGCCAAGGATGAAAAGAATCTGAAAGCGATCTTGGAGAAGGCAATTGACTGATGAGAATTCATTCTTACGTCAAACTTTGAAAAGAATTTGAGAATAACTCCGAAAAAATGAGAAGAGTCAGGTAAGAACCTGGGAAAGACCTATGGGTTATTGGCCCACTCAAAAGAAATACTGATACGTCTCCATCGTATCTACTTTTCCAAACTCTTTTGCCCTTGTTTTGGACTCTAATTTGCATGATTTGAATGGAACTAACCCGGACTGACGCTGTTTTCAGCAGAATTGCCATGGTGTTATTTTTGTGCAGAAATAAAAGTTCTTGGATTGACCTGAAAATTTACGAAGAATATTTTTGGAATATATAAAAAATACTGTCGCAAGAATAATCCAGAGGGGGGCCTCCCAGAGGCCACAAGCCCTGGGGGGCACGCCCTGTAGTCTTGTGGGCCCCCTGGACCTCCTCCGACCTCAACTCCAACTCTATATAACCCTATTCGGGGAGAAAAAAAATAAGAGAGAAGGACTCATCATGTTTTACGATACGGAGCCGCCGCCACCTCCTGTTCTTCATCGGGAAGGCAGATCTGGAGTCCGTTCGGGGCTCCGAAGAGGGGGATTCATCGCCATCATCATCACCAACCTTCCTCCATCACCAATTTCATGATGCTCATAGCCGGGAGTGAGTAATTCAACAGAGGTTGCTGGACGGTGATGGGTTGGATGAGATTTATCATGTAATCGAGTTAGTTTTGTTAGGGTTTGATCCCTAGTATCCAGTATGTTCTGAGATTGATGTTGCTATGACTTTGCTATGCTTAATGCTTGTCACTAGGGCCCGAGTGCCATGATTTCAGATATGAACCTATTATGTTTTCATGAATATATTTGTGTTCTTGATCCTATCTTGCAAGTTGTAGACACCTATTACGTGTTATGATCCGCATACCCCAAGGTGACAATAATTGGGATTCTTTCCGGTGATTACCATAGTTTGACGAGTTCATGTATTCACTAAGTGCTAATGCTTTGTTGTGGTTCTCTATTAAAAGGAGGCCTTAATATCCCTTAGTTTCCATTAGGACCCCGCTGCCACGGGAGGGTAGGACAAAAGATGTCATGCAAGTTCTTTTCCATAAGCACGTATGACTATATACGGAATACATGCCTATATTATATTGATGAATTGGAGCTAGTTCTGTGTCACCCTAGGTTATAACTGTTGCATGATGAATGCCATCCGACATAATTATCCATCACTGATTCGATGCCTACGAGCTTTTCACATATTGATCTTTGCTAAGTTACTTTGCCGTTGCTACTGTTACAATCACTACAAAACTGCTATTGTTACTTTTGTCACCGTTACCGTTATTTCCATACTAGTTTGCTACTAAAAACTTTGTTGCAGATATTGAGTTTTTCAGGTGTGGTTGAATTGACAACTCAGCTGCTAATAGTGAATATTCTTTGGCTCCCCTTGTGTCGAATCAATAAATTTGGGTTGAATACTGTACCCTCAAAAACTGTTGCGATCCCCTATACTTGTGGGTTATCAAGACCTTTTTCTGGCGCCGTTGCCGGGGAGCATAGCTCTATTCTTTGAGTCACTTGGGATTTATATCTGTTGATCACTATGAGGAATCTAAAAGATACTAGAACCAAGATTTTTCCCTCTACTATGAGGGGAGGTAAGGAATTGCCATCTAGCTCTGCACTTGATTCACCTTCTGTTTTAAGTAAGCTTGCAACACCACCACCTGCTATTAATTATGATATGTTGCAAGTAATTGATGATGCTACTTCTGCTATGCATGATGCTTATGATGATACTACTACTTTGCTTGATAATACTGTGCCACTGGGTGAATTTCTTGATGAACAACTTGCTAGAGCTAAAGATATTGAGAATGCTGAATCTTATGATATTTCTGAAACTGATGAAATTATTGAAACTGAATACTTTGAAACACCTGCTAGACCTAACTCTCCTAGATATGAATTGCCTGATATACCTGAGGGTTATGTTATGGATGGAGAGGTAGCTATGGACTTTCTTGCTTATAAGGATAGAGATGATCTTAAGAAATTACTATGCAAGTGGAAAGAAAAATCTTTGAATGCTAGAATGCAATTTGATCCTAAGTTTGCTACTTCACCTATCTTTGCTACTGATAAGGATTATGAATTCTCTGTCGATCCTGAGTTAATTACTTTGGTTGAATCTGATCCTTTCCATGGTTATGAATCTGAAACTGTTGTGGCACACCTTACTAAATTGAATGATATAGCCATCCTGTTTACTCATGAGGAAAAAATTCATTACTACTATATTCTTAAGTTGTTTCCTTTCTCGTTAAAGGGTGATGCTAAGTTATGGTTTAATTCTCTTGCTCCTGGTTGTGTGCGTAGTCCCCAGGATATGATATATTACTTCTCTGAAAAATATTTTCCTGCTCATAAGAAACAAGCTGCTTTACAGGAAATATTTAACTTTGTGAAAATTGAAGAAGAGAGTCTCCCACAAGCTTGGGGGAGGCTTCTCCAATTACTTAATGCTTTGCCTGATCATACTCTCAAGAAAAATGAAAAACTTGATATCTTTTATAATGGACTAACCGGTGCTTCTAGGGACCACCTAGATAGTTGTGCTGGTTGTGTTTTTAGGGAACGAACTGTTGAGCAAGCTGAAGTATTATTGAATAATATACTGAGTAATGATAATGATTTGGCACCTCCCGAAGCACCTCCTAAGCCAACTTTGAAGAAAAGAGGTATTCTATTTCTCAGTCCTGAAGATATGCAAGAGGGAAAGAAATCTATGAAAGAAAAAGGTATTAAAGCTGAAGATGTTAAGAACCTATCACCTATTGAAGAAATACATGGTCTTAATACTCCGACACAGGTAGTAGAGGTAAATTCTCTGTATAGATTTGATGAGGGTGATATTCCTTATAATAAGTCTGCTAGTCAACGCTTGGATGAATTTGATAACTTTATTGTTAAACAAGAAAACTTCAATGCATATGTTAGTAGACAATTGAAACGTAATGCTTATATGCTTGACTGCTTGGGTGACTACATGTGTAGAACTGTTAATGATCTCAAAATTATTAGTAAACATGCTTCCATGGTAAAAACTCAAGTAGAACAAGTCCTCAAGGCACAAAATGATTTGTTGAATGAAATGAATAATAAGGTGAATGATAATGCTATTAGAGTTATGACTAGAGGTGGTAAAATGACTCAGGAACCTTTGTATCCTGAAGGCCATCCTAAGAGAATTGAACAAGATTCTCAGAGAATTAATACTAATGCACCTAGTCCTTCAAAGAGGAAAAAGAAAACGAATAGGACTTTGCATGCTTCTAATGAACCTGTTGTAGACACACCTGAGAATCCAAATGATATTCCTGTTTCTGATGCTGAGACACAATCTGGTGATGAACATGAACCTAGTGATAATGTTAATGATGATGTTCATGTTGATGCTCAACCTAGCAATGATAATGATGTGGAGATAGAACCTGTTGTTGATCTTGATAACCCACAACCTAAGAATAAAAGATATGATAAGAGTGACTTTGTTGCTAGGAAACACGGTAAAGAAAGAGAACCATGGGTTCAGAAACCCATGCCCTTTCCTCCCAAACCATCCAAGAAAAAGGATGATGAGGATTTTGAGTGCTTTGTTGAAATGCTTAGACTTTTCTTTTTACGTATGCATTTGACTGATATTCTGAAAATGTCTCCTTATGCTAAGTATATGAAAGATATTGTTACAAATAAAAGAAAGATATCGGAAGCTGAAATTTCCACCATGCTTGCTAATTACACATTTAAAGGTGGAGTACCAAAGAAACTAGGAGATCCAGGAATACCAACTATACCATGCTCCATTAAAAGAAATTATGTTAAAACTGCTTTATGTGATCTTGTATCGTAGACTTGATTTGAATAAGTTGACACCAACTGAAATCTCTTTGCAAATGGCTGATAAATCAACTGCAATACCCATCAATATTTGTGAGGATGTGCCTGTCGTAGTTGCAAATGTTACTATTTTAATAGACTTTGTTATTCTTGATATACCCGAGGACGACAGTATGTCGATCATCCTTGGTAGACCCTTCTTGAATATTGCAGGGGCTGTCATTGATTGGAACAAGGGCAATGTCACTTTTCATGTTAATGGTAATGAGCATACGGTGCACTTTCCGAAGAAACAACCTCAAGTGAATAGTATCAACTCTATTGGAAAAATTTCAACAATTACTATTGGAGGTTTTGAGTTCCCTCTCCCTACTGCCAAAAATAAATATGATATTCTTATTGTTGGGGACATGCATATCCCCGTTGAGGTAACCTAGTGTTATTCGAAGATTCTCTGGTTTCATGCACTCGGAAGAAGTTTGTTAATAAGACTTGATCAACCTTGTTAATGGATTCCTTTTGTTGGGTATGAGATGGATGAATTTAGTAAACACAACTCTCTGTACCCTCTTTTTACTTTCTGTTATTTAGAATAAATAAAGCAAAAATACTGTTATTCCTCTATTTTCTGAATTTTCTGTATAATAAAAAATGACCAGAAAATAAAAGTTCCCCAAATGCCCTGAAAATTTAGTATGATTTTTTTCTAGAATATTTTAGAATTTCTGGCACTGAAAACACATCAGGGGGGTGCACCAGTGGGCCACAAGCCCACAGGGCGCGCCCACCCCCTGGGCGTGCCTACAGGGCTTGTGGGTCCCACGTGGGTCCCCCTCACTTATTTCAGCATCCATCCACTTCGTCTTCCTCCAGAAAAAATCCCACCATAGCTCAAACCCATGTTCTAGCTCATTTTGCTGCCATTTTCGACATCCTCGCTCAAAGCTCCATTCGCAAAACTGTTTTGGGGGATTCTTCTTCGGTATGTGACTCCTCCAATGGTCCAATTAGTTTTTGTTCTAGTGCTTTATATATCGCAAATTTTTGCTGCTGTGGTGACCTTGTTCTTGAGCTTGCATGTCAAATTTATATGGTCCAAAGTAGTTTTGCTGCATGTTATAGCCTCTAGACACTTGTGGGAGTAGTTGCTATCAATCTTGTTGAGTTTTGTTCACTTTTATTTTGAGTTACTAAAAATTTCAGAATTTTTCAGAGGAAAAGGAAGGAAATGATGAAGAGATGGTTAAGGGGTTCTTCAAGACGGAACTCAAAAGAAACTAAAAATGAGGAGAAGAAGAAGCCCAAGTACAACCTTCCGCGTACGGCGGAGGTTCGGCCGTGTGAATGGCCAAGTGATGCATTCTTGAGGGCGGCCGGAATTTATAATGATTTTTATTATTTGGTGGAGAATGCAGGCATCACCGACTTCCTCCACGATAAGTGTGACCGATACCTCTTACTCACTGATACCTTCATGCAAAATTTTCACTTTCATGCTAGGAAGGATCCTCCCATGGTAGAATTTCACTTGTATGATGTGCCTAAGCAAATGACACTTTATGATTTTTGTGATGTTTGCAAATTACCTTATGAGGGCAGCGTCAGTGAACCACGTCCTAGAGATGTGGAGGATTTTATTGCCGAAACTACTGTGGGGGAAGAGAGAGGGGTGTTAGAAGCGAGAGTGGCTAGCTTACATTTTCCTGTTTTACGCTATTATTCATTATTTTCTGGGAGATGTTTGATTGGTCGTGGGGAGAGTGTAGGCCTTAGTGCCCCTGACCTTGCCATTTTGCACCATGCTTCATATATTGATAGAACTTTTAGTTTGGGCGCTATTGTTGCTTGACGGTTGAACATGAACCGTTCGAAGGGGGCTATTTTTGGAGGTATCTATGACTCTCGCCTTTCTAAACATTTTGAGATACCCATTAGGCATGATGAGGAGGAGGAGATGCTGCTACCCACTAAATATTTAAACTATAAGAGTATGGTAGCACACGATTTTATTAAGAAGGACGATGATAAACGACTCCTCTACAACTTAGTATTTAGTCAGGGTACTTGTGAGACTATTGCTTTGCCTGCTTCTTCTTTGTTTGATATTCGTTCAGGCGGGTACACTATTATGCCGGAGGACATCTACAGATTTTGGGATCTTTCACAACCCCCAGCACCTGAGCCAGCACCAGTCTTTGATCCATATCAGGAGCCTATTTTTTAGTGGGAGCCACAGGAGCTCGCCAACCAGTGGAACCCTCAGGACCCTCCGGAGTATCGAGGTGTCGGTGTACTAAGTATTGGGCCACTAGTACCCCTTACTTGTGCACGGGCAGTTGTAGCCGTCCTCGCGGCAAGGCTTGCCGGGATCAGCTCGAGGTCGATTTAAGTCATCAAGGAAATCATCAAGTCAGAGATCTGAGGATCAGCAGATAAGCAAAGCTGGAAATCGAAGGCCAGCTTCCCCGGCAAGATCCTTGCCGGGATGGCCCGTGGAGCCCGGCAAGCCTCGGCGCCCGACAAGGCTTGGTTACCAGCAAAGCTCGGCGCCCGGCAAGCCCTGGCGCCCGTCAAGGATTGGTGCCCGGCAAGGATCGGCGCCTGGCGAGATTCTGCCACTGTGCCACCGCTTCGGCACAGTGACGAGTCTGACATTCTGGCTCCTTCCATGGATGCGTGGCGGCATGCCAGTGGAGGAGAGCTTAAGCGGTGCTGATGGGATGGCCCCTTTTTCCATCCCCAAGAAAGTGAGGACACCTAAACGGACACCTCACGGTGCATTAAATGCGCTTGTCCTAATCCGTCAGGGGTTAGGTATGATACCCTGTAGCTACTTTACACCTCAATGTATGTACATTTTGCCACTGTGGAGACCCCTTTGAGCATATAAAAGGAGGCCCAAGGCAACTGCTACAGAGGAGGAGAACTTCTGGCCCATTCTGCATGCGTAGCTGCTCTTTGAACACATTGTTCATTGTGTGCGCTCCTGAAGGCTGGGCTCAAGAACATCAATAAGAACATAAAGCAGGAGTAGGGTTTTACGCTGATCAGCGGCCCGAACCTGGGTAAAAGCTTCCCGCGTCGATCACTGGTTCTGCTCTTTGCGTATACCTCTCCCCCCGCCAAATCGTAAAGGGATCTCTCGGGATCCCATAGGTGTCGTGCCCCGACATCTTTGGCACGCCAGTTAGGGGGATTGAGGTTTGCGTGAACCTGATCTGGTGGTCGACGCCCTAGTTCCTTCATCATCTTCATCATCATGCCGCCCAAGAAGAAGAACATCGCGACAGCACAACCGTCCGGGTCCGTTTTGCCCGCGCCTTCGCAGACAGGCGATGGTGTGGGTGCAGAAGGAAGAGGACTAGAACCCCCGCGGCGTTCTGGTGACCCAAGCCAAGCGAGCGGTATCGTTCGCAGTGGCAGTGGTAACTTGCGCGCCGCTGGATCTAGAGATGGCGTTGTGTTGCCTACGGGTGGCACAACAAACTCTAGGGATCGAAGAGCGCCTGCTGGAGCTCCCACGCCGGCGCGAGCCTCGCAACCTGCCCAGGTCGTGCGAGACGAGCGACATCATGGCGCTGGTGGTTCGGGGCATCCCTACGAAAAGGTTTCCGCCCATAGATCCCAAGATGCGCGGGACCAGCTTGCACACCGAGCTGCCGGCGAAGGTGGCGCGCGGTCGCGTGACTGTGGCGGTGCTCCTTCTAACTTGGTTAGGAGTCAGAGCACCTCACGTACTTCGCACCTGTCGCCGCCACCTACGCCAGCGGAAGCCTTGGCACGTGCGCAGCTACTCCTCGATTTTCCTCCCGCCCCGGAGAAGATGGAGGAGTGGCGAGCTACTATCCAGAGCCTTATCGGCTTCGCTAATAAGGATGGACCACAAGAGGCAAGGCCCTCTCAGCGGAAGCCCATCGATCCGATGCGAGCCGGTGGAGAGAAAACCGATGGTGGTGCAACTACAGTGCACTCTCCTCCGCGACATCAGCGGCGGCCGACGACTCAGCAAGTCGACCGCCATGAAGAAGTTTCCACGGCGTCGTCCGATCCGCGGATGCGCCGTGATCAGCGTCTGGTTCTCCAGGAAAGAGGCAAGGAAGACGCTCGAACAACCATTGAGCAGCGACGGGAAGCGCGCTATCAGTCTGATAAGCGCGCGGGGCCGGTTGTCGACGAGCCCGCGCCAGGGAACGTAGGAGACTTGCCTTACGAGGTAGGACCTCCAGCGTTTACCCGTGAGCTGCGGTAAGTCCAGTGGCCCAATCTCCGAACCTTCAAGCCAGAGGTCCCAGAGAAATATGACGGCAAGACACATCCCTCAGAGTTCCTGAGCATCTACACCATTGCGGTGCAAGCTGCCGGGGGCCGAGATGACAAGATACTCGCCAACTACTTCCCGTTGGTGCTCAAACCCAACGTCAGGTCGTGGTTGATGCATCTGCCGGAGGATTCTATTTCTTGCTGGTCAGATCTGTGCCATCAGTTTGTTGGCGCCTTTGTTGGAGGCCACCAAGCTCCTGGCCAAGAGAGTGATTTGCACATCATCCCTCAGAGGGAGGGCGAGTCCCTGCGCAAGTTTATGCAGAGATTCAGCCGGGTGCAGTACAATATTCCTGATGTTCATCCTGCCGCTGTCATTAGCGCGTTCCATCAGAACGTGCGTAACCGCAGGATGCGGGAAGAGCTGGCAATGAACAAAGTCAGGAGTATTGCCGAGCTTTACGCTTTGGCCGACAAGTGCGCTCGAGCTGAAGAGGGGAGAAAACTCCCCGGTGAAGCTGTTGGTGCGACAGGCGACTCAGAAGAAGAAGAAGATGCCGCGGCTCCGTCAAGGAAAGGCCGGCGGCGGAATAGGAAGCGCGGAGGCAAGGCCGTGCTTGCCGTCGAGGAATCCGGCAACCCTGGCGCCGCCAAGAAGGCCAAGGTTAGCGCCCCCGGCAAGGATCTTGCCGGGTGCCCTTCCTGTCAGGCCTTGGCGGCTGCCGACAAGTCGGAGAACTCCGGCAAGCAATATTGCAAGATCCATCGCACTAAGGGCCACGATCTCCAGAACTGCCGGCAAGTTGAGCAGCGTGCCGAGAAGCAGGAGGCCGAATACGAGAGGCGAGACAAGGAGAAGGCCCAAGATGGTGCTGAGGGATCCGGCAAGAAATGCGGTGGCCGAGGGGGTCGCCGCGGTAAGGCCAAACAGCAGAAGGATCGGCCCGCTCGGGGCCGAGATAAAGAAGGAGACGATGATGAAGAAGATGACGAATCCAGTGAGCAGGAATTCCAGAAGGCTACGGAGGCTATGTGCATTGATGGGGGTGCCTCGCTGCATTCTTCCCACAGCCAACTTAAACAGTGGGTGCGGGAGGTTAATGCGGCAGAGCCATCCCCCGATGCATGTAGTCCTCTGAAGTGGTCCAGCACGCCTATCATCTTTGACGCCGAGGATCACCCTGATCGCACAACTGCGGTCGGGTGTTCGCCATTGTTGGTTTCCCCAACAATTCGCAACCTCAGGGTGACGAAGATGTTAGTTGACGGCGGGGCCGGCCTAAACTTAATCTCACCAGACGTGCTCACAAAGCTTCAGATTCCCGACGAAGACCTCGAGGAAACGGGTACGTTTCAAGGGGTCAACCCAGGAAGAACCCAGCCTAAGGGCAAGATCACGCTGCCGGTAACATTTGGCAGCGAGCTTAACTTCAGGACCGAAAAGGTGGTGTTTGATGTCGCCAAGATCCCCATGTCATACAATGGGATCCTTGGTCGGCCAGCGCTGGCTAAGTTTATGGCGGCATCACACTACGCATACAACGTCTTGAAGATGCCTGGGCCGTTGAGCGTCATCACTATCCATTCCGATAAGAAGGATGCGCTCATCTGTGCCGACCAACTTTACCGGGAAGCAGTTGCAGCACCTGCCATCAAGGCATCTGCTCCTGCCGCTGGAACTCCCGGGGGGAAGAAGAAGACCGGCAGGAACCTTGGCTCAAACTCCGGCAAGCGCACCTCCTCGGAGTGCTGTGCTTCCGTCGAGGACGCACCAGAGAGCTCCACCGGCAAGAACAAGAAGTCCAAGGCTACCCCGCCGGAAACCAAGAAGGTGCCTACCAGGGAGGACGGAACGGGGGGAACTTTCACCATAAGTTCCACCCTAGATGACAAATAGGAAAGCGCGCTCGTTGCTTTCCTGCGGGCGAATGTCGACATGTTTGCATGGCAACCGTCTGACATCCCCGGCGTTCCCAGGAAAGTAATTGAGCACCACATTGCTGTCTGTCCCCATGCGTGGCCCGTCAAGCAAAGGGTGAGGAAACAGGCCTTGGAGCGGCAAGAATTCATTGCCGAAGAGATTAAGAAGCTGGAGGCGGCAGGACTGGTCAAAGGAGTGCTTCATCCAACCTGGTTGGCCAATCCGGTTGTAGTGCGGAAAGCGAATGGGAAATGGAGGCTTTGTATCGATTATATAGATATCAATAAAGCTTGTCCAAAAGATCCTTTTCCCTTGCCGCGCATCGACCAGATTGTGGATGCCACCGCTGGTTGTGATCTCCTGTCCTTCCTTGATGCCTATTCAGGGTATCATCAGATTTTTATGGCAAAGGAAGATGAAGAGAAGACCGCATTTATCACCCCATGTGGTACGTATTGTTTTATACGAATGCCTTTCGGGTTGAAAAGTGCTGGTTCAACATTTGCCAGAGCAATCCAGATTGGTTTTGAGCCACAACTCCATAGAAATATGGAGGCGTATATGGATGATATAGTGGTCAAAACTAAGGATAAAGCAACGCTCATTCAAGACTTAGAAGAAACATTTGCGAACTTGCGCAAGATCAACTTGAAGCTCAATCCTGAGAAGTGCGTGTTCGGTGTTCCTTCCGGCAAGCTCCTCGGATTCGTTTATCTTGCCGGGGAATCGAAGCTAACCCCGACAAGATCAAAGCCATTGAGCAAATTGAAGCGCCGAGACGCGTCAAGGATGTGCGTCGTCTTGCTGGCTGTGTTGCTGCTCTAAGCAGGTTTATTTCCAAATCTGCAGAGCGCGCCCTGCCCTTCTTCAAAATTCTGAAGAAGGCAGGTCCAATGAAATGGACCCCAGAAGCGGAGGCGGCACTGCAAGATTTGAAGAAATACCTTTCTTCTCCGCCGACGCTAGTCGCACCTAAACCACAAGAGCCGTTGCTGCTGTATTTGGCGGCAACAAATCAAGTGGTTAGTGCTGCGCTGGTGGCGCAGAGAGAAGCTGATGAGGAGGCAACATCAGCGGCAGGAACGCCAAGTGATGCGGCGAGATCTTCCCCGGCAAGGGTTGATCCCGGCAAGACAGGATCTGCGCAAACAGAAGAGCCCGTGCAGAAGAAAAAGGTGGTGCAGCGCCCAGTTTATTTTGTTAGCTCCCTCTTACAAGGGGCTAGATCAAGATATTCTGGTGTGCAGAAGTTGCTTTTCGGCCTCCTTATGGCCTCAAGAAAGCTGCGCCATTATTTTCAAGCACATGAAATCATCGTCGTCACTCGCTTTCCGTTGCAACGGATTTTGCAAAATCCGGAGGCAACCGGCAGGATCGTGGAGTGGGCGTTGGAGCTGTCCAGCTTGGGTCTTAAGTTTGAAAGTACTTCCACAATTTAGAGCAGGGCCTTGGCGGAGTTCATTGCAGAATGGACCCCGACGCCAGACGAAGAAGTTCAAGAAACAAGTCTCCCCGGCAAGGAAATCGATCAGCAATGGGTTATGTACTTTGACGGGGCTTTTTCGCTGCAAGGCGCCGGTGCTGGCGTGCTGCTTGTTGCACCCACCGGAGAGCACCTCAAGTATGTAGTCCAAATGCATTTTCCCCGGGAGAGTTCAACCAACAACACTGCAGAGTACGAAGGTTTGCTTGCGGGTCTCAGGATCGCGGCAGACCTTGGTATCAAAAAGCTCATCATCAAGGGTGATTCACAGCTTGTCGTCAGGCAGGTCAACAAGAACTATCAAAGTCCGTTGATGCAAGCCTACGTAGATGAAGTGAGGAAATTGGAAGAGCGCTTTGACGGTCTGCAGATGGAGCACGTTCCTCGTGCCGAGAACGGTGTTGCTGACGACCTGTCAAAGCGTGCTACCCTCAAGTTGCCTGTGGAACCAGGAACTTTTGTGCTCCAATTGACTCAACCATCCGTGGCGCCATCGATGCGACAAGAAAAGAGAAGAAAGTTGAACTCTGGCCAGTACTTCCCGGCAGAGCTCCCCGGAGCCGCCGGCAAGGAAGTTGCCGGGATCGACATGCTTGCCGGGGAACAACAGGCTCCGGCAGGGTCTCAGGCCCTTGCTGTCGAGACAAATATTTCCCCGACGGATGAAATGCCTTTAGTCCTAGTTGTCGAGCCTCAGGCTCCAGCATGGGCGCAGCACATTGTCCATTTCTTTCAGACAGGTGAACTCCCTGAGGAACAAGAAGAAGCGGAGAGAGTAGTCCGTCGGTCTGTTATGTACAAGTTCATCGATGACGTCCTGTACAGAAAGAGACCAAACGGTGTGAAATTGAAGTGCATTCCTCGGGAGGATGGACTAGAGCTGTTGGCAGAGATACATGGGGGCATGTGTGGCTCTCACATAGGGTCAAGAGCGCTTGCCGGGAAAGCATTCCGGCAAGGTTTCTTTTGGCCCACCGCCCTCCAGGATGCGACTGCACTAGTAACCAGGTGTGAAGCGTGCCAGTTTCATTCGAAGAAGTTACATCAGCCAGCTCAAGCTCTTCAAACAATCCCTCTCTCCTGGCCATTTTCGGTCTGGGGGCTCGACATACTGGGCCCCTTCCCCCGTGCTGCCGGGGGCTTTGAGTACTTGTACATTGCTATCGACAAGTTCACAAAGTGGCCGGAGGTGGAAGCAGTGAGGAAGGTGACAGCGCAGTCGGCTGTCAAGTTCTTCAAAAGAATTGTTTGCCGTTTCGGTGTGCCTAACAGGATCATCACCGACAACGGCACGCAGTTCACAAGTCGCACCTTCATGCAGTACGTCCAAGGCCTTGGCGGCAAGATTTGTTTTGCCTCTGTTGCTCACCCAAGAAGCAATGGCCAAGCGGAGAGGGCCAATGCTAAAGTGCTGCGCGGTCTCAGGACCAGAACTTTTGACAGGCTGAAAAAGTGTGGAAGACACTGGATTGATGAGTTGCCGGCGGTTCTTTGGTCAATCAGAACGACACCAAATCGAGCCACCGGCCAGACGCCCTTCGCTCTGGTCTACGGAGCGGAAGCAGTTCTCCCCACGGAACTCATATACGGATCTCCTCGAGTGCTCGCTTATGATGAGCTCGAGCAAGAGCAACTGCGGCAAGATAATGCTGTGCTCCTTGAGGAGAATCGTCTTCAGGCTGCTGTGCGAGCTGCACGCTACCAGCAAGCTTTGCGCCGCTATCATAGCCGCAAAGTTCATGCCCGAAGCCTTGAGGAAGGTGACCTTGTTCTTCGACGGATTCAGTCCGCCAAGAATTCAAACAAGTTGACGCCAAAGTGGGAAGGCCCTTATCGGGTAGTACGAGTCACCAGGCCTGGCGCTGTCCGCCTGGAGACCGAGGATGGCGTTCCAGTGAGTAATTCCTGGAATATCGAACATCTTCGCAAGTTCTATCCATAAGGCGCGGTTGCCGGGGGCTCCCGGCAACCACCTTTTTGTACAAGTCTTGCCGGCAAGGCATGTGATCCTTTGTACAAAGCCAGGCGCAGACCCTGAGCACAGATGAATAAATTTAAGTGTTGTACATTTCCTTATTGATTCTCATGTTCATATTCATATATGCATGTTTGTCTAAGATGTTGTATAACACCTGATCCCGGTAAGTTCTAACGAACCGCCAAGATTTCATCTCTTTATTTTCTCTTCTTTCTTTTTCTTAAAGACAGAAGGATTCCTCACGTGCACATTTGCCGGGGGAGGAAGGGAGACATGAATACCAGTTGGTGACGTTCGGAATCGTATGCTTGCCGGAGGAAGGACGAAGACAGAAAGCTAAGTCCTAAAAACTCAAAGCAAGTTTTTCTTTTATTACCAAGTTAGTTCCTTGGACGATTCCGACCCTTGTATGGAAAATCTGCACGCGAAGGAACCCTTGTTGTAATCAGCTGCGCCCTTATTTTGTTTCAAGTCTGCTCAACGATTTAAGTGGCTACACTGAGAACGCCAAGGAGTGGAGGGTTTTTTCCCTATCCCCATTGAGCGTCGAGAGCTCCTTATCGTGCTCATCAAGATCTGTCTCCAGCCTCTTTACTTTGTCGCTCAACTCGTTCTTGGCGGCCTCTGCAGCTTCGGCAGCATCGACGGCCTCCTTGAGCTTGCCGGAGTGACTTGCGGTTAGAGCTTCGAGCGCCTCCTTGTGCTTCTGCTCCAGCTCCTGGGTCCGCCGCGCGACAAGATTTTCAATGCCTTCATCCTTGCTGCGAAGCTTGGCGGCGAGCGCCTGCTCACGAGCAGTGAGATCTTCCTCATGAGCATCAAGAGCAACGCGGCGCCCCGTCAGGAGGGCATCTTCGGCAGCAATCCTTTGAACAGCTTCATCATGCGCCTTCTCCATGTCTGATTGCTTCAGGAGGATCTCATTCCACTGTTGGCTCACTTGTTCCCGGCCGGCAACCAACTCTTGGAGGGCCTCGGTGTGCCAGATCTGCATTTGTGCGACGCGCCTTTGGAAATCTGCTTCGGCCGCCTCAACAACTGCCATTCTGGAGTCCGCTTTGTCTTTCCGGGCGCGATGGAGAGCCTGGAGTTTGCGGAAGTTCTCACCCATGGCCTGAAGGAGCTGATCCTCTTCAGATTTGCCACTGCTAGTGCTGGGATCGTCGACAACTTCAAGCCCGGCAGCAGCGATGATTTCTTCGAAAACTTCTCCTTCGGCTGGTGCCCCAGCGCTTGCCGTCCCCGGCAAGTTGATGAACAGGTTCTCGCCAACCTTGAGGTACTTGCTGGATGAGGGGCCTTCAGATGCTGATGGCTGGTCTTCAGTGGCCGCCTCACCAGTGACAGGGGGCTCTGTGGCCGGTGTAGCGCCTGGCGCTCCTGTGGCAGGAATGCTATCAGTGCGGTCCTCAGCCTCCCTGTCGCCCCCTTCAGCAGGGTCTTCGGCGGTTTCCTCTTGTGCTGTCTTGGCGGCCTCCCCGTCAAGAGCACCACCAGCCTCGACAACATCATCCTTGGTGGCCTCGCTGGCAGCGATCCTGTCTGCTTCGGCGGCAGCATCCCTGGCGGTCTCCTCGATCACGACGTCGACGTCCATGTGTTCCATCATAGGGAACTCTGAAGGACGAAGGAGCAAAACAGAATAAGATCAAGGTTGAAGTTTGAAGTGATCAAAGATAAAGAAGTAAGGGAAAAAGAATAACTAGCACTCTGAGGCGATCGAGTACCTGCGTCGGGCTGTCGAGAGGTGGCTTCGCCTCTCCCGGCAACTCCGGTTGCCGGGGGTGGGTTGCCGGAGTCCGTGCTTGTCGGCTCCTCCTCAATCCGGACAGGCTCGTTGGCAGGATCTCTTGCCGGAGATGTGCTTGTGGGCGGAGCGGTCGATGAAGGAGGCACAATGGGGCAATCTTCTCCTTGTTGCCGTTCTTCTCCTGCGAACCCAAAGATATCAGCGACAAGAATGGAAGCCTCGGCACCAGCCAACAGAAAAAGGGACAATGAACCTACGCTGGGGGCTGTGCTGGGGGCTGCGCTGGGGGCTGCGTTGAGGACTAGACTCTGGACTCACGATGACGGTCTCTGGCACGCTAGTGGAGCCTGCCGGGGGCTCGTCGCCCGTAGAAGTCCTTGACCTCTTCGCCATCCTCTCCAGCAAGGTTTCTGTGTCACTGCAGAAACAATACAAGTAAGTTAGTAAGACTGATGCAGATTGGAAGGTGGAAGTTGTGACAGGTACTCACTCTTCTTCCTCTCGCTCCGGACTAAAGCCGGAGATGTCGAAGTCGACCTCCGTTGCGGTGTCTGAGTGGGGAGGCGGAGGAGGGGTCCTGGGCCGCTTGGCTGTGGCAGGCACCGGGGCAGCTTCTGGCACGGTTGTACGAGACCCTCCTGCCGCTCCGGCGGTGGCCGCTGGTGTGGGTCTCGCGCGCCGCGCGGGCTGTTGACGGGCCCCCTGGCGCGGTCCGGTCTTGCCAGCCACTTTCTTGCCGGGGGATTCGCCGCTCGATGTAGGCTGGCTTGCCGGGACGCCCGATGCGGCTTTCCGAAGGACACGCTTTGTCTTCTTCGGGGACGAGGGCTCTTCTCGCGTCTCCTCTTCGGCCGTGTCGTCGTCGGATGAGCTTTCAGCGACTGCGCCGCCTTCTTCCCCGGCATCCTTGCTCTGCTCAGCAGGTTTTGCCTCCACCACCACCTCTGCATCGCTGGCTTCCCACTCTGTGAAGCCAACGCTGCCGGCCTCGGCGGCAAGATTCGCTTCCTCCACTCTGGTAGCAATGTATGCTACCTCCTGATCTGTGGTGGCGCGAATAAGATCTGACTCTTGCCGGACAAGCTTCTCCGTCAGATTGTCGAAGAATTTCTGCGCTTCTTCCTCGCTTGGCTCGACCCAGGTCGGGTCAAGGCCGTGGGCGTTGAACATCGGCAAGAAGGCAATGATCGACCCCAGTGCAGAGTTGTTGCACAAGGGGACGATCCTTGCCGGCAGCCGGTGCTTGTATTCGTGCTGGAATAACTTTTGGCGGAGAGCGCCGAGCTGCATAACAGTCAAGTTGTTGTTCAGCCCGGGGCGCAGCCTCATGACATCCGCTACGTTCTTATACTCCCAGGCTGGCCTCCCCCTATTCTGCAGAGGGGCGATGCGGCGGCGGAGGAAGTCGAAGCCGATCATCTCCATTGTCAGCCCGGCAGCCTTCAAGCGGAGGATCCTGGTAGTGGCGATTGTGAGCTTCTCGTCTTCTGCGGCGAGATCGCCCCAATCCTTGCCGCGGACCACCTTCTGTCGCCGGGGATGGCAAAAAGGATGAGGATCTGCTTCCTGGATCCAGCACCATTCGGCCCGCCACTCATCCCACTTTTCGCGGTAAACTCCATCTGGGTATATCTCTTTGTTCCAAGCCCTTGGAATCCAAGCAATAGATCCAGAGAGAGCCTCTCCTTTTTGGATTCGAGGATAGAAATAGTGGCAGAAAAGAGCAGAATTGGGGATCACGCCGGCAAAAATTTCACAAAGATGGGCAAAGATCGACATGCAAAATACGGCATTCGGCGTGAAATCAAGAAGGCGGAAGCCGTATGTATACATGATGTCGTTGAAGAAATCGGAAAAAGGTGGACAGAGCCCGCAATAAAAGTACGCAGTGAAGAAGGGGTATCTGTCCGATCCGCCTTTGGAACTAGCACCTGGGATTACGCGTGTGGCGGGGTGAGCTTGTGTTCCCTTCGCCCACATGCATTGGTATCGTCCCTTCAAGGTTTCGGCGTCGAGCGTCGGAGGGAAGACGACGAGCCTCTTCCGCATCTTCACCAGTTCGCTTTCCGGAACTTCAGCCTTCGACTCCTTGTCCGTGCCCTTGCCTTTGCTAGCCTTGGGCGGCATGGTGACTGTGGAGATGGAAGCCGGAGGACGGAACGAGCGCGGGAGCGGCGAGCGGAAGGGAAAGAAGGTTTCGCTCTGAGCTCGAGCAGAGGAAGGCAATGGCGATGGCCAGATTGGGAAGCAGAGGGGGGTGAATGGGTTTGCGCCTCCACGACTTCTCCTTTTTATGGGGAAGGAGCGGGGCCACCTTGTTTATCCCCCAATATGAATGCGCCTCTGTGGGCGCGAAATAGTTTGCAGCCTTTTTGGCACACTTCCCACTTCGCGCGCTCCGTGCGCGTAGTGGGGGCACAGTAAAACAAGATCTTTACGAGCAGTTAATTCCCTGCCACGCGTGCCCGTGCACTGTTTGGGCCTAGCCCAACAACGCCTCGCACTCGTGTGTGGCCCAGGCCCGGGGGCTCCTGTCGGTGTACTAAGTATTGGGCCACTAGTACCCCTTACTTGTGCACGGGCACTTGTAGCCGTCCTCGCAGCAAGGCTTGCCGGGATCAGCTCGAGGTCGATTTAAGTCATCAAGGAAATCATCAAGTCAGAGATCTGAGGATCAGCAGATAAGCAAAGCTGGAAATCGAAGGCCAGCTTCCTCGGCAAGATCCTTGCCGGGATGGCCCGTGAAGCCCGGCAAGCCTCGGCGCCCGACAAGGCATGGTTACCAGCAAAGCTCGGTGCCCGGCAAGCCCTGGCGCCCGGCAAGGATTGGTGCCCGGCAAGGATCGGCGCCTGGCGAGATTCTGCCACTGTGCCACCGCTTCGGCACAGTGACGAGTCTGACATTCTGGCTCCTTCCATGGATGCGTGGCGGCATGCCAGTGGAGGAGAGCTTAAGCGGTGCTGATGGGATGGCCCCTTTTTCCATCCCCAAGAAAGTGAGGACACCTAAATGGACACCTTACGGTGCATTAAATGCGCTTGTCCTAATCCGTCAGGGGTTAGGTATGATACCCTGTAGCTACTTTACACCTCAATGTATGTACATTTTGCCACTGTGGAGACCCCTTTGAGCATATAAAAGGAGGCCCAAGGCAACTGCTACAGGGGGGAGGAGGAGAACTTCTGGCCCATTCTGCATGCATAGCTACTCTTTGAACACACTGTTCATTGTGTGCGCTCCTGAAGGCTGGGCTCAAGAACATCAATAAGAACATAAAGCAGGAGTAGGGTTTTACGCTGATCAGCGGCCCGAACCTGGGTAAAAGCTTCCCGCGTCGATCACTGGTTCTGCTCTTTGCGTATACCTCTCCCCCCACCGAATCGTAAAGGGATCTCTCGGGATCCCATAGGTGTCGTGCCCCGACACGAGGAGAGGGTTATTTCGAACCGTGGCCCTAGACCAACTTAGGTCAAAAGCCTAAACTTGGGGGAGTACGTATTTCTCACCGACATTACATTCATGCTCACACACTCATTTCAGTTGTCGGTGCTCATACTTTTTCATTGTATTATCCATGCTAGTTTATTTCTTTTTCTCGCTTTCTTCTTGTGTGTTTGAAAAACTTTGAGAAAATCAAAAAAATTAGCTCTCACTTCTTTTTAGCTTTTCTTTCTAGTTTAATTTAGTAGTAGTATTAAAAGAAAACCCAAAAAGATTTCTCGTTCTTCTTTTGCTTGTTGGGAGCTTTCCTGTGTAAATAGTTTTTCTCGTTTTTGTTTTACTTTCTTCAGAAAAACAAAGAACTCCAAAATTATTTCATTGTGTTTCTTTGAAATTCTTTCCCTTTTCTTTGGGTCGTAAGGAGAAGACCACAATGCAAATGTTGAGTGGCTCTCATATGCAATATTGTTGATCTAACAGAGAGCCCATATTACCTTGTCTTCTCCTTGGAATAAATGTTTGCAGATTCCAGCTTAGTCCAATGCACGTGCACTCTTATTATTATTCACACCGTTTGTTCATGCAAGTGAAAGGCAATAATGACGATATATGATGAAATGATTGAGATGGAGAAAAGATGGTACAAACTTGACCTATTTTGTTTTTGTAAATATGAGTAGCTCATCGTTCTTGATTCAGCCCATTATGAATGAAACATGTTTGCAATGACAATTAGAGATTATAGTTACTCATGCCATGCTTAATTATCTAGGAGTGGATAATGGTTTGTCTTGTGTGCCAACATGCAATTTAAAATGGCTATGATGTAGTATGATAGGATGGTATCGTCCTTTGAATGATTCAAGTGGCTTGACTTGGCACATGTTCACGCATGTAGTTGAATCAAAATCAACATAGCCTCCACGATATTTATGTTCATGGTGATTTATATCCTACTCATGCTTGCACTCAATGTTGGTTAATCTCAATGCATGTTTATGACCGTTGTCACTCTCTAGTTGGTCGCTTCTCAATCATTTGCTAGCATTCACTTGTACTAAGCGGGATTACTGCTTGTGCATCCACTTCCTCAAACCCAAAGTTGTTCCATATGAGTCCACCATATCTACCTATATGCGTTATTTACCTGCCATTCCAAGTAAATTTGCATGTGCCAAACTCTAAACCTTCAAATAATAATCTATTTTGTATGCCCGAATCGCTCATGTATTGACTGGGGGCTGTCAGTATCTTCCATGCTAGGTGGGTTATTCTCACGATGAGTGTTTATTCACTTGTCATTCACGAGAAAGTGGCTGGTAATCGGGATGCCCAGTTCCATGCTCAAAATCAAATCAAAATATAATCATAAAACAAAACTTCCCCAGGACTGTTGTTGGTATGGACAGTACCCGTGGATTCGGCTAGCCGTGGAGTGTGATTGTTGGTGGAGGGGGAGTAAAAACTTTACCATTCTATTTGGGAACCGCCTATAATGTATCTAGGATGGAAGATAGCGAGATCTCTTGGTTGTTATGTTACAATGAAAGCATACTGCTCAAAATTATATTCATCTCTGTTTTAAAAGCTCCAAGCTCTGGCACCTCTGCAAATCCCTGCATCCCTCTACGAAGGGCCTATCTATTTACTTTTATTATTGAGTCATCATCCTCTTATAAAAAGCACCAGCTAGAGAGCACCACTGTCATTTGTAGGCTTTGTTATTAATTGATATTGAGTATGAGTGTGACTGGATCTCTTTTGCCATGTATTACAATGTCTAGTCAGTCCTTAATCTTCAGGGGTGCTCTGCATTTATGTTTTGCGGTCTCAGAAAGAACTAGCGAGATACCATTTTATCATATTGTATAATGATTGTTTTGAAAAAAGTGTTGTCATCCAAGATTTATTATTATTACTCGCTAGTTGATTATGCTATTGATATGAGTAAATGTCAGACCTAAATGTTATTGTGAATATGGTTAGTTCATAATCTTTGCTGAAAACCTGAATGCTAGCTATACATATTTGCAACAACAAGATCAAACAGAGTTTGTAAAAGTTTTTTCTTTGTCACTTTCACTTTGTCAACTGAATCGCTTGAGGACAAGCAATGGGTTAAGCTTGGGGGAGTTGATACGTCCCCATCGTACATACTGTTCCAAACTCTTTTGCCCTTGTTTTGGACTCTAATTTGCATGATTTGAATGGAACTAACCCGGACTGACGCTGTTTTCAGCAGAATTGCCATGGTGTTATTTTTGTGCAGAAATAAAAGTTCTCGGATTGACCTGAAAATTTACGGAGAATATTTTTTGAATATATAAAAAATACCGGCTCAAGAATTATCCAGAGGGGTGCCACCCAGAGGCCACAAGCCCTGGGGGCGCACCTTGTAGGCTTGTGGGCCCCCTGGACCTCCTCCGACCTCAACTCCAACTCTATATAACCCTATTCGGGAAGAAAAAAATCAGAGAGAAGAACTCATAGCGTTTTATGATACGCAGCCACCACCACCTCCTGTTCTTCATCGGGAGGGCAGATCTGGAGTCCGTTCGGGGCTCCGGAGAGTGGGATTCGTCGCCATCATCATCACCAACCTTCCTCCATCACCAATTTCATGATGCTCACCGCCGGGAGTGAGTAATTCCATCGTAGGCTTGCTGGACGGTGATGGGTTGTACGAGATTTATCGTGTGATCGAGTTAGTTTTGTTAGGGGTTGATCCCTAGTATCCAGTATGTTCTGAGATTGATGTTGCTATGACTTTGCTATGCTTAATGCTTGTCACTAGGGTCCGAGTGCCATGATTTCAGATCTGAACCTATTATGTTTTCATGAATATATTTGTATTCTTGATCCTATCTTGCAAGTTGTAGAAACCTATTACGTGCTATGATCCGCATACCCCAAGGTGACAATAATTGGGATTCTTTCCGGTGATTACCGTAGTTTGAGGAGTTCATGTATTCACTAAGTGATAATGCTTTGTTCCGATTCTCTATTAAAAGGAGGCCTTAATATCCCTTAGTTTCCATTAGGACCCCGCTGCCACGGGAGGGTAGGACAAAATAGGTCATGCAAGTTCTTTTCCATAAGCACGTATGACTATATACGGAATACATGCCTACATTATATTGATGAATTGGAGCTAGTTCTGTGTCACCCTAGGTTATAAATGTTGCATGATGAATGCCATCCGACATAATTATCCATCACTGATTCGATGCCTACGAGCTTTTCACATATTGATCTTTGCTAAGTTACTTTGTCGTTGCTACTATTACAATCACTAAAAAACTGCTATTGTTACTTTTGTCACCGTTACCGTTATTTCCATACTACTTTGCTACTAAAAACTTTGCTGCAGATATTGAGTCTTTCAGGTGTGGTTGAATTGACAACTCAGCTGATAATACTCGTGAATATTCTTTGGCTCCCCTTGGGCCGAATCAATAAATTTGGGTTGAATACTCTACCCTCGAAAACTATTGCGATCCCCTATACTTGTGGGTTATCAAACACCGTTGAACGATTTTTAAAGAGAGATTGCACCGGTTGAATAAAATGGCTTAAATGAGGTAACCACCTCAAATAGATTGAATGAATCTCAAATGGAAACATGAATCTTCTGAGATATCTTTAGCACTCCAGATATGAATAGAGAGAGGTGAATAAATAAGAGAGCCTTGGGCAAGAAATTCCTGCATGGGAAAGCATGTGAAAGAAAAGGAAGAGATATGATTAACACCAAAGCTTGAATTGACTCCACCAGAAAAGAATACGAGAAAGAAGAATGGTGAACTTGAAAATCGTTAGCATTTTCACGAGAATTCACCGGGTAAGAACATTGAAGGAAAAGAATGAAGAGACTTCACATCAATAAAATGGATATTTGATTAAGAAATCCGAGTCCTTGAAGAAAAGGGTGGGATGGTGGGAAAAAACAAAGGCAACTTGGGACAGATGAAACGGACATCGTTGAGAAAAAAGAGAATTGATCTTGCAAATGTTCAAAAGATCGGATCCACATGAAGAGAAACACGCCGGTTGGAAAAGAATTGGCATGACAATCTCGATGATCGAAAGGATTAGCATTCACATCGAAATATGAGAACACCGCTTAGGAAAGGTATGGAATCAACACTTGACTTCGAAGCAACTTGAGTACCACAAATAAAACAAAACAAAGGATTGGGCTTGCAGAATAAGCCGGCATAAATACATAACCCCTCATGCATTTGTTGGAAGGATAAACCTAGGTAACTACTTGAATTCCCACCTGAGAACTCCTGAAACTTCTTGGTTATGCAATCTGGTCCCACGGCTACACGGAGCAAAATTTCACACAATTCCTAACAAGGTATACTATGCTCCAATGTTCCGACTGCGTTCAACACATAACCAAGAAATCTTGGAAACTCGTGTACCTCAGACCTTTGAACACACAATGATACTAGTCATGGAAGATCATCCGTGCTATCTCCTCCAGTACTGGGGATCAGTCACGGTACTATTTGTCACCATGAAAAGTATGTGAGCGTTTCGACGTCGGTGTCCTCTGGTATTCTGGAACTGAAACTATAACAACTGTGACAGAAACACTTTGGAGCTCAACTCCCCGGGTCCAATCCATACAATCAGGAGGCACCAAGACAGAATTCCCGTCACATCAATATCGCAACGATTCCAACAATACCCACGTGATCCTAAAAGAAATTGAGTGGGAAGAGTAGTGGAATCAAAACACCTACATCACAAATCCTCACCAGAGCGACGAAGAGGATAAGGAGTAAAAAGAATTCCTACTCTCTGATATATAACTAGACTCAAAATAGTTTTTTTTCTAGACTTGACAACGGCAACAGTTCGATCAATCAAGGGGCTCCTGCGGTCAGTAAGGCTCTGATACCAACTTGTAGCACCCAAGATGCGATTCTATCCCAATCACGTGATGAATTCATGATTCTTGCACAATCGCATTTTGAGCGCACCGCAAGGTGGATATCATTACAACATACCATGTACTGAATAGATGAGAATACCAGATACAGGTTTACACTGGCCACAAGCTACATCATGAATACATCAATACATAGCAATCATCATATAGAAGAGCAGGATCCGATTATGGATGAAATCAAACAAAAAAGAAGAACAACATCCACCCTACTAATCCCAGGCTCCCGACCCGGAACCTATCCCTTGATCGAAGAAGAAGAAGCAGAAGAACATCAAAACAAGCAAGCATTGCTCTCACGTTAGATCATCGCATTACATGTACCTGCTCCTATTGTTGTAGTAATCTGTGAGCCACAAGGACTCAGCAATCCCATTACCATGGGTATCAAGACTAGCAAAGCTTAATGTGTATGGAATGGATAAGTGGTGAGGTTGCAGCAAGCAATAAGCATTGTATGGTGGCTAACTTACGAGTACAAGAGTAAGAAGAGTAAACTACGCATAACGATCGCAAACTAGTTATGATCAAGAAGTGATCCTGAACTACTTACGAGTCAAACATAACCCCACCGCGTTCACTTCCCGAACTCCCTCGAAAAGAGACGGTCACGATTACGCACGCGGTTGGCGTATTTTAATTCGGGTTTAGTGTCAAGTTCTCTACAACCGGATATTATAAATTTCCAATCTGCCAAATAACCATGGGCACGGCTCTCGAAAAGATTAAATTCTGCAGGGGTGTCCCAACTTAGTCCATCATAAACTCTCATGATTAGCTGAGGAAAAACCTCAATCTCGAGACAACCCGATCAAGCTCGAAATCCCGGTGCACAAGACATTTCGACAATGGTAAAACAAAACCAGCAAGACCTCTCGACGTGTCGACACCCCGATAGGAGCCGCGCGTATCTCGTCTCAGGCCACGATCGGATGGGACAAGCTACGAGTAAAACCAATCCTCGAGTTTCCCCGTGGTGGCCCTGTAGCCTGCCCGGTTTGGACCAACACTCATGAGGAGCACTGCCTGGGTTGTTGATTAAGAGTCCTCGGGTGCTAGCCGGTCCCTATGCAAATTTTAGTTGTTATTAGGCAAATGATAAAACCAAAGTTGGGCCTTGCTGGAAGAGTTTTATTCAAAGCGAACTATCAAGGAGGGCCCATAAACCCTGACCATGTAAGGAACGCAAATCAAGGAACATAACACCGGTATGACAGAAACTAGGGCGGCAAGAGTGGAACAAAACACCAAGCAAAAGGCTAAGCCTTCCACCCTTTACCAAGTATATAGATGCATTAATTACATAAGAGATATTGTGATATCCCATGATATCCATGTCCCAACATGAAACAACCTGAAACTGCACCTGCAACTGGCAACGCTATAAGAGGGGCTGAGCAAAGCGGTAACATAGCCAAACAATGGTTTGCTAGGAAGGTGGAAAAGTTTAGAGGCTTATCATGGCAATTTGGGAGGCTTGATAACCAAGTGGTAGGTAGCGCGACATAGCGATAGCATCGAGACAACTAGCATAGCAAAGATAGTTGTGATATCCAAGGTAATGGTCATCTTGCCTGAAATCCCGCTAGGAAGAAGACTGAGTCCATGAAGTAGACGAACAAACGTAGTTGAACTAATCCTCATAATCGCAACATAACCGGAACTATCGAGAAGGAGCACAACCAGAAAGAAGCAAACGACATGGTAAACACACATATCATAACCATGGCATGATGCACAATCAAGTATGATGCATGTCCGGTTTAATGAGTCATGGCATGGCAAAGTGCAACAAATAATACTACAAATTAAATGGAGCTCAATATGCAACGAGTTGCATATTGACAAACACCACACTTAGTTATTTAGTTCACTCTCATTTATGTACAAGACAAGATTAAATGTTGGTTAACATGGCAAGAGGTGAAGCATAAATAAGCTACATATTTAAGCAAGTTTAAATGAAGCCGGAAACAACAAGCAATAATTCCGGAAAATCCCCATGTGCATATTTTGAATTTGCTACTGTTCTGCCTAAAACCATATTTTATAGTTGTTAAACAGCAAAATAAAGTGCACCATGTTAATCTAGGCATTTTTCTACCCCATTTACATATAAATTTTATTTAAATCCGAGCTACGATTAATTAGTAACAAAATAAACCATTTTAGCATGTCATTTATGCAAATTCATGCAAACAACAAGTTTAAACATTTTTGACATAGATGAAAGCATCATAATATGAAACTAGATGAAATTCTAAGCATTTTACATATAAAATTTGTTTAATTCCGATGCACGGTTATGGAGTTATTACATGCATGAACATTAAGGGGTTTTCTGAAAAACTGCAGTTCCTGGATAAATGGATAATTCGCTGATAGGAAAAAAAATAGAAGCGGGCCGAAAAAGAAACTGGAGCAGGCCCAACAGTGCATCAGAGAGAGGCAGAGGCGCTGGGCTCACCAGGGAGCCCCTAGTCGGCGCCTTCAGCGCGGGTTAGGCAACCTGGCGCCTGCACATTTATTGATTGGGCCGGTTTCGAATCTAGCCCATTACCTGCTGACAAATAAGAAAAACAACAGTGGAGAGCTGGGGTTCGAACTCTCCACCTCACGTCTACACACTAACGCAACAACCAGTGGACCAAGCTCGTCTTGGTGTCCAATAAACAGAAAACAGGTCTAGTTATTGCTTTTAATAGAACGTTAACTTAAATTTAAAAATTACTTGAAAAGTTCATCGGTTTTGAAAAAAGTTCATCATTTTTTAAGAGAAGTTCACAAAAAATTGAAAAAAGTTCATCGACTTTAAGAAAAGTTCACAAAAAATTTGAAACAGTTCATCAATTTTGAAAAATAGTTCATCAAATTTGCAAAATAGTTCATCCATTTTTTTAAAGTACACAAATTTGAAAAAAATCATTGATTTTGAAAAAATATTCATGAATTTGAATAAAAGTTCATGGGTTTTGGAGAAAAGGTTCATCGATTTTGAAGAAAATGTTCATGATTTGATTAAGAATCCACGCATTTAAAAAAAGAAAAAGGGAAAAGCAAGGGGAAAAAATTAAAAACCGAATGAAAGCATCCAGAAGAAAAACCACGATTGTAGAAAGAAATAAAAAGAGCAAAACGAATCTTTTTCATAGCGGCTGGGATGGCCGAATGGCTAGTGCCCTTCCCTTCGAACACAGAGGTCGTGGGTTCGAAGCCGATCGCAGCACCTTTTTTTGCAAGTTTGCGGAAAAAATATGGGCCTGCCCAGCTTGGGACGCTACAGGCACCCATTTGCAAAATACACAGTAACGGGCGCCTGCAGCGCCAAATAGGATTCGCTGGCTCACCAAGGGCCATTGGCCCGACTGGGGTTGGGAGCTGGGCCTTGGAGTTGCTCGTCTCCTGGCTCGAGCTCGAGCGCCTGGAGAAGATGAACGCGGCGGCAGGAACTCCAACTTCGGCAGGCGGCGCAATGCATGGGAAGGTGGAGGACGAAGGGGAGCGGGACTTGGCGCTGGCGTCGCCCGATGAGGAAGATGGCCGGCGCGGGCTTTCGGGAATGGGGAGGCGATGTGGGAGCCGGCGGGAAGGTGCAGGCAAGGTGAGGTCAGCCTGATCCAGAGCATGGATGGCGTTGAGGCGGTTCCCTGCACTGGGAGAGAGAGACAGGGACATGAGAGAGGGAGGGAACTAGAGTAGACAGCAGAGGAGGCAGGGAAGGAGGGCGGTGCTCGGGCCTGTTGGTCGGGTGCTCGAGGTGGCCGCTGCTGCTTCTCGTCGGGCCTGCGGAGGTGAGCTCCGGTGGTCCGGTGTCATGGCTGGCAAGGTCTTGCTGGAGGAGGAGGTGCGAGGATGAAGGACGATGATGGCTTGAGGTGTGTGGGATGCTCGGGCAGAGGAGCTCGAGCATCTGGCGCGCGAGGAGGCAACTTCCTCGGGCGTGGCTTGCGGGAACGCACTGCTACTGGTGTTCTGGCGAGTTGGAGGTCATGGGGAGGCTCCGTGTTGAGCTCCTCTCGATCTGGATTGAGGAGGGAGCAGGAGGCACGACTACAGAGGACCTGTGGGTCGGAGCTGCTCGACGGCAGGGTGCCCACGGGCATGAAGCTCGCAGAGGTGCAATCGGGCGCTGGGTCCAGGGACTGCGGGATCGAGAGGATGCAGGGGGGTTATGGCATGGAGCAGAGCAGGCAGTCTCGGAGTTTGGGCAGGTGGCTGCGCTCATTAGAGGAAGTGGTTGGGCGGCGGTGCAAATCAAGGGAGGTGGTCGGATGGCGGTTGTGGTTGGATCGGGCAGATCCCGAGGAAGGAGGAGATAGTGGGTGGCGGCGGCGAGGAGGATTGGATGGATGGGACAGCTAGGGCTAGGGTTAGCCTGTTTAAGTAGATAGGTGATAGATTTTGGACCCTTCAATTTCGATCGGGCGGTCCTAAATAAATAGGTCAGGGAAGTTCAAATAATGAACCAAAAATGTTTTGGGGATGGTTGGAGATGATCCGGACCCATCGGTAACGACAGCCCGGTTCGGGTTCGGGTAAGTTTCGGACGTGTGCGCGAGGGGGTCTAAGAGAGGTTGACAAAGACAAGGGGCCTGAAGGTCAACAGAGACAAAGAGAGAAGCGGCAACTACGAACGAATGCAAGTTTTAAGAAAAACATGCGGATGCAATGCGCATGATGCGATGATGAATGCAACAAACAAATAAAACACATGGCGACAACGAAAATAAATGGGAGGCATCTGGAGCGTTGGTCTTGGGTCGTTACACTACCAAATGTCACCGGCAGCGTGACCTTGCCCTTTGGCTGACTCCTTCCTGGATTAATCCCTTGAAATGTGTCTGTCTTCTTGAGATCTTTGTCAAAAATCTGCAACCTCTTGATCACATCTGGTGAAATCAAGTTCAAGCCAGCCCCACCATCAACTAACATCTTTGTCACTTTGAGGTTGCATATTGTTGGTGAAACCAACAATGGCAAGCACCCAACTGCAGTTGTGCGATCAGGGTGGTCCTCAATGTAAAAAATGATGGGCGTGTTGGACCATTTGAGCGGCTTCTGGGCGTCAACTGCTGGTTCTGCTGCATTGACTTCACGCGCCCACTGCTTGAATTGGCGGTAGGAGGAATGCAAAGATGAACCTCCATCAATGCACATGGCTTCAGTGGCCTTCTGGAACTCATGACCACTAGACTCATCGTCATCCTCTTCGTCCTCATCATCATCATCATCTCTTCTTTCTTGTCACGGCCCCTAGCAGGCTTCTCCTTCTGCTGCTTGGCCTTGCCGTGGCGACCACTTCGGCCACCATGCTTCTTGCTGGACCCCCTAGCACCATCCTGGGCCTACTCCTTGTCTCATTTCTCATATTCAGCTTTCTGCTTCTTGGCAAGCTACTCGACTTGCCGACAGTCCTGGAGGTCATGGCCCTTGGTATGGTGGATCTTGCAGTACTGCTTGCCGGAGCCATCCGTCTTGTCGGCAGCCACCAGGGCTTGACATGCAGTGCACCTGGCAACCTCCTTGCCGGGGCTATTAGTCTTGGTCTTCTTGGCGGTGCCTGTGTTGCCGGAGCCCTCAATGGCTAGCACTGACTTGCCTTTCTGCTTCCTGTTGTGCTTCCGGCGTTGCTTCTTTGGGGTGGTTGCAGCATCGTCGTCTTTAGAGTCAACCTCTGTGCCAGCATCCTCCCCGGTAATTCTTCTCCCCTCTTCAGCACGTGCGCACTTATCAGCCACAACGTAGAGCTCGGCGATATCCTTCACTGGATTCATGGCCAGCTCCTCCCACATCTTGCGATTATGCACATTCATGTGGAATGCAGTAATCACATCAACAGGCTGAATGTCAGGAATGTTGCATTGAACACTCCTGAATATCTAAATATACTTGCGGAGAGACTCGCTATCTCTCTATGGCATCACATGCGGATCACTGGGCTGACCATGAACGTTGTGGCCCCCGATGAAATCACCAATAAAATGATGGCATAGATCTGACCATGAGGAAATGGAGTTCTCCGGCAAATTCATCAACCATGATCTGATGTTGGGCTTGAGTGCCAATGGAAAGTAGTTGGTGAGGATCTTCTCATCACGAGCCCCGGCAGCCTGCAGCGCGATGGTGTAGTTGCCCAGGAACTCTGATGGGTGAACTTGCCGTCGTATTTCTCCGGCAACTCTGGCTTGAAATGGCGGGAAGTCAGCCACTGGACTCGCCGCAGCTGTCGTGTAAACGCTGGGCAACCCACCTTGTAAGGCAAGTACTGAGTGTACACTGGCATAGGCTCATCAACAGTAGGCCCTCTATGTCTGTCGGACTGACGGCGCACTTCCCGTCACCGCTCGATGGTGGTGCGA
Organism: Thinopyrum elongatum; assembly: GCA_011799875.1. Classification (NCBI taxonomy): domain Eukaryota; kingdom Viridiplantae; phylum Streptophyta; class Magnoliopsida; order Poales; family Poaceae; genus Thinopyrum; species Thinopyrum elongatum. Next base: position 275,290,815 of record CM022298.1, read on the forward strand.
GCGTCTTTTGCATGTTATTCTCGGAGAACTTGACGCTGATCTCGATGAGCTCACAGAATGGATGACGCCATGGATGCATCATCACGGGTGTCGACCCGTTGGCTCTGCCATTTTGGTTGTTGCTGTTGTCGTGGAGGGGACTGCACTGTGGCTGCACCGCCTCCAGTCCTCTGACCAGCAGCGCGCACCGGCGCGGTGAGCTGCCGTTGTCAGGGACCCGCCTGCTGTGGTCTGTCATTATTGGTGAAGCTAACAAGACTCTGAATTGTGGCTCTCCACTCCTCCATCTTCTCGGCAGTAGGAGGGAACTCTAAAAGTAGCTGAGCACGTGCCAGGGCTACTTCTGGTGTCGCTAGCATGGAAAGGTGTGAAGAACGAGAGGTATTCTTACTCCTGATAGTTCCAGAAGGAACTCCATCTCAATTTTGCTGCCTGGGCCTACTCCCACCATCTCGCTAGGGTGCTCGCTGGCCCTACACATCTTGAGAATGATGCGCAGGGGCTTTTCCATGTGTACGTCCGGAGCCGCTGTTGTCGTGGCACTGCTCATCACACGCGACCTGAGATGGCTGCTGTGTATGCGCCACTTGGGTGTCTTGGATGGCGCCGTGTTATCCTTGGAGTTTGCCACGCCGCCCGTAGGTAGCATGGCTCCGTCCTTGGACCTGGTGGCATGCGGGTTGTTGTCATTCCCGCCCTGGACGATGCCGCTCGCCTGGCTCGGATCGCCAGAACGCCGCGGATGTTGTTCACCGCCTCCTGCGCCGTCGCTTGTCTGTGTAGGCGCCAGAGTTGGTGGCCTGGACGTAGACGGACCATCCGCCGTGGCGCCCTTCTTCTTGGGAGCAATGGCCATGAAGATGATGAAGCTAACGCGCTGACTGCTGAACCATGTTTGTGTACGTGAACCCCCTTCCTGGCGCACCAAAGATGTTGTGCATACGACGATCTATGGGACCAACAAAGGCCCCTTTGCAGTTCAACTGGAGAGATCAACATGCACAAAGAGCAGATCCAGCAATCAACACAGTGGTTTACCCAGGTTCGGGCCACTGTGAAGCGTAAAACCCTACTCCTGCTTTGTTGTATTGGATGTATGAAGCTCAAGTACAAGGAGCGCAACTTGCTCGAAAGGTTGCATGGGAAGTGCAGCTACGTGTGTAAATGAGCAAAGTGTCGACCTTTGTAAATGTAGCCATGGGCCTTCTTTTATAGGGAAAGGGGTCACCACAGGGGCAATGGTCTTTACATAAGATGAATAGTAGCTACAGTGCCTAATACCTAACTCTGATGGGTTAGGATAAACGCATTAAATGCACCATGAGGTGTCACGTTGGCGGAGCTCCCTGGCAAGAATCGTCTCTCCTTCTGTGTCGTTCGCCCAGCTACCTCGTATTCCTTTGACACGCTCCTCGGACGGGTGTCATTAAAGTTGTGCCTTCGGCGGCGAGTGTCGGTGGAACGAACATACGCTTTCATTGCCCTAACTTATGCACCGGCGTGCAGAAAGACATACATCCAATATCATGGCTTGACATAAGATAAACCAGAGAAACCGCTTTTAGTGAGATCAAGGAGAGCATTAAGAAGACCATGGTGACAAGAGAACCCCCTAGGAAGGTTTCCCTTGCCAGGCAGGCGAGCCCGGCAGGGTCGAGACTAAGACTGGAGATCAACCCCAAAGCCGCTCAAACAAGGTTCCCGGGGCCGCCAAGACTCCAAGACATGAGCTCGGCAGGCTTCGTACCAGTAGGCCTCCGCCAAGACGCCACCGCTCCACCTCATCGCACACAAGTCATTAATCGATGTGGTGTCGAGCTCTCGAGTGGCTAGGTGGATCCTGTTGGGTACGTGGCAACCTGCTGGAAAAGAGATTAGCTTTATTGACACCCATCCAGATGGCGTGTCACACTAATAAGAAGAGGATGGATAAGAGGCATGGCAGGCTTGCCGGGCTTCGACATCAGCATGACACCTAGCAGTGCATTTAATGCACTTTGTCCTAACTGCCAGAGTTAGGTATGATTACATTGTCATCTATCTAATCATGCTAAAATGACTATTTTGCCACTGTGGTTGCCCCTTAACCTATAAAAGGAGGCCCGAGGTAACCTAGCAAAGGGTTCAAGACCTTGATCCCACAACACTTTTACACGCGTAGCTGCTCTCCCCGAGGCACCCTTGCCAGGCTTGAGCACTTCGCGCCTTCGTGTTCCTCTAGATCAGTCCACCATAGCAGGAGTAGGGTTTTACGCTGCAATGCGGCCCAAACCTGGGTAAAAGTGAGTTGTCCACCGTCACGCTGCCCTGCTGTTTCTGCTCTTTGTGCGGTCTGATCGTCCCCTTGCCGAACCACAAAGGGGCAGCCCTGCCCCGTAGATGATCGTGCTTCCGCGCCGACATCTTTGGCGCGTCAGGTAGGGGACTGCGTCACTCGTGCGAACCTGAAGCAACAGCCAACGCGTGATCTTCATCACCTTCTGCATTTTCAATGGCTCCTAAGAAGAGAAGTGGTGTTGCGGCACATCCTTCCACTTCAAAGTTTTCCTCGCCTATGGCTGCGGACGCCGCAGCTGCGATGGGCGGGGCAGGCGCTGCAGACGGTGCCACCAACACCCTCACCACCGCCGGAATAGGGACTTGTGCTGCAGGGGCGGCCCAGCTCCCTCGACCTTCTGGTGAGCATGCTCACGTTGGCGCAGACTAAGGAGATGCCCAGCTTCCACCTCCTCGCCGCACCAGCGAGCGCGACCAGCGCAGCATCAACGCCCTCTCTGGTGCTAGCCAAGATCCATTAGCTGCACCATCCAAAGGAGCGGCGACAGGACACACGTTCCGTCCCATGCAGGGCTAGTATGACAAGACCAGGAGCGGCGCTGTCGATCCTCCGCGACAGCGTCCACATGGGAAGGGTCCAGCTGATCAAGATGCTGGCCATCCAGAACAACTTCGGCCATGCCAAACCGCTCTGGTGATTGGACAGAGGCGGCAGGGGCACGACAACGTTCCTTCTGGTTCGTCCAGGAGTCGAGTGGTGTCACGTTCCGCTTCTCATGCCATGCCAGAGACGGTGGATGAAGTAATGACGAGAGCTGAGCTGTTGCTGAACTTTCCCCCAACAACAGACAAGATGGATGAATGGGGAGCTACCATTCATAACCTCATCGGTTTTGCTAAAGCCAACAAGTCGCAGCGTGCGGAGCCTTCGTGATGCCCGCAGGCGATGCCGGTGGCACCCGCTGGTGGCCAAGTTGAGAGGACTATGCCTACGGTGCAGTCCCGTCCGCGGCAGCCTACCCAAGGGCAACCATGGCGGGCTCAGCAAACCCAAGACGTTGACGATCCTGACGAAGCGTCCATGGCCTCGTCCGACCCACAACTCCAGCAGGATCAACGCCATGTGTTGAGGGATGGGAGGAAAGAAGACAGCCACATCACTATCGAGCGGCATCGCGAGGCACGCCATCAGCCAGGCAGGCGTAATGGGCCCGATGTTGACGAACCTACGCCCAGTGCTGGCGGGTACTTGCCTTACAAGGTGGGGTGCCCTGCCTTCACTCGTGAGCTGCGGCAAGTCCGTTGGTCGTCCTCCCGCGCCTTCAAGCCCGACTTGCCAGAGAAATTTGATGGAAAATTGAACCCAACAGAGTTTTTGGGCATCTATACGATTGTCGTTCAAGCCGCCGGGGGAAGAGATGAGAAAGTGCTCGCCAACTACTTCCCGTTGGCCCTCAAACCCAATGTGAGGTCTTGGCTGATGCACTTGCCAGAGGATTCCATTTCTTCATGGGCAGACCTGTGCAATGAGTTCGTTGGCGCCTTCAATGGCGGCCATTAAGAACCAGTATAGCCAAGTGACTTGCAAGCCCTTCTGCAAAAAGAAGGAGAGAGTTTGCATAAGTATCTGCAAAGGTTCAGCCGAGTGCACCGCAGCATCCCAAAGATACATCCGGCAGAAGTGATTGCCGCATTCCACACGAATGTGCGCAATCAGAGGATGCGAGCCAAGATGAATGTTCGGCTGCCCAAGACTGTCAACGAACTTTACACGTTGGCAGACAAGTGTGCTCGGGTTGAAGAGGGCAGAAGACTTCTAGGAGAGGAGGTTGGTGTCGAAGTCGATTCAGAAGACGACGACGACACTGCCACTCCTGGGAAGAGAAACAGGAAGCGCAACAAGAAGCGTAAAGGGAAAGCAGTGATGGCCGTTGAGAGCTCTGGTGATCTTAGCACCAACAAGAAAGCAAAGACTAAGACACCCAGCAAGGAAGCTGCTACTTGCGCTGATTGCCGGGCAGCAGCGGTGGCTGAGAAACCGGCAAGTCCGATGGGCCATACTGCAAGATCCATAGAACCAAGGGCCATGATCTCCAAGATTGCAAGCAAGTTGAACAGCTAGTCGAGAAGCAGAGGGCTGAGTATGAAAGGCGTGATAAGGAGAGAGGCCAGAATGGTGCTGGCGGGAAGGGCCACGGTGGCCACAATGGCCATCGCGACAAGGTTGATCAGCAGAAGGAAAAACCCGAGAGGGGCCGTGAGAAAAAGCAAAATGAAGATGACAGTGATGAGGAGAATGATAAAACCAGCGAGCAGGAATTCCAGAAGGCTACCGAGGCGATGTGTATTGACGGGGTGAATCTTTGCACTCCTCTCACTGCCAACTCAAGTAGTGGGCGCGTGAAGTCAATGCGGCAGAGCGAGTAGCGAGCACACGAGAACCACTTAAATGGTCTCGCACGCCCATCATCTTTGACGTTTAGGATCATCTAGATCGCACTTCTGCGGTAGGGTGTTTGCCGTTGTTGGTTTCACCAATAATCTGCAACCTCAAAGTCACAAAGATGTTGGTTGACGGTGGAGCAGGGTTCAATTTAATTTCCCCTTACATGCTTAAGAAACTTCAAATTCCTGATGGAGACCTGAAGAAGATTGGCACTTTCCAAGGGATCAACCAAGGAAGGAGCCAGCCAATGGGAAATATTACATTGCCAGTGACGTTTGGCGGGGAAATAAACTTCAGAATGGAGAAGGTTGTGTTTGATGTCGTTGAACTTCCCCTGCCATTCAACGGAATCCTTGGTCGCCCGACTTTGGCTAAGTTCATGGCGGCGGCCCATTATGCATATAACACCTTGAGGATGCCGGGTCCAATGGGAGTCATCTCCATTCTGTCAGATAAGAGAGATGTAGTCATATGCGTCGACAAGATGTATAGAGATGCAGTAGCAGCAGAGGCCGTTAAGACTTCAGCTCCCGCCAAGGAGGAAAAGAAAGTTAAGAAAAATGGCAAGGACACCGACAAGGACCCCGGGAAGCACGCCTCTTCGGAGTGCGCTGCGCCCGGCAGTGACTTGCCGGAAAGTTCGGCCTGCTAGACATCCAAAGCTGCTCCCCTGCAACAAAGAAGGTTCCGGCAAGGCAGGATGGCGCTGATGGTACTTTTACCATTAGTGCCACCCTTGATGACAAATAGGAAAGCACGCTCATTGCCTTCCCGCGGGCGAATGTAGATGTGTTTGCATGGCAACCATCTGACATCCCCGGTGTTCCCAAGGAGGTAATCGAGCACCACCTTGTTATCTGTCCTCATGCCCATCCCGTCAAGCAAAAGGTCATAAAGCAGACCTTGGAGCGATAGCAGTTTATTGCCGAAGAAATCAAGAAACTTGAAGCAGTGGGCTTGGTCAGAGGAGTGTTGCACCCAACTTGGTTAGCAAATCCAGTGGTGGTATGCAAGGCAAACGGGAAATGGAGACTTTGTATTGACTTCACTGACTTAAATAAAGCAAGTCCAAAGGATCCCTTTCCCTTGCCGCGCATCGACCAGATCATTGACTCCACTTTAGGGTGTGATTTGCTCTCCTTTCTAGATGCATACTCCGGATACCATCAGATCTTCATGGCCAAGGAAGATGAAGAGAAGACCGCGTTTATTACCCCATGTGGCACGTACTACTTTGTACGTATGCCTTTCGGGCTAAAAAGCGCCGGTTCTACATTTGCGAGGGCTGTGTAGATTGATTTCGAGCCTCAGCTACACAGAAACATAGAAGCCTACATGGAAGACATAGTGGTCAAGACCATAGATAAGTCTATACTTGTCGAGGATCTAGAAGAAACCTTTGCAAACTTGCGAAAGATCAACTTGAAGCTCAACCCAGAGAAATGTGTGTTTGGCGTTCCGTCCGGCAAGCTTCTTGGTTTCTTTGTGTCTCAGCGAGGAATAGAAGCCAACCCTGACAAGATTAAAGCAATAGAGCAGATCCAAGCCCCTAAAACCGTCAAGGATGTGAGGCATCTGGCTGGCTGTGTTGCCGCACTAAGTAGATTCATTTCAAAATCCGCTAAGCGTGCCCTGCCGTTCTTCAAAATTTTGAAGAAGGCTGGTCCAATGAAATGTATTCCAGAGGCAGGGGTTGCACTGCAAGATTTGAAAACCTACCTTTCCTCCGCGCCAACCTTGATTACACCTAAGCCACAAGAGTCGCTGCTGCTATATTTGGCAGCAACGAATCAAGTGGTTAGTGCCGCCTTGGTGGCACAGAGGGAAGTGAATAGCGAAGAAGTTAATACGGCAGAGCCACCCAGTGACAGATCAAACCTGTCCCTAGCAAGCCCTAATACACATGGAGAAGAGGTGCCACAAGCAGACGTTGACAATCAGAAGGTGTTAGCAAGGAAGAAGATGGTGCAGCGACCAGTTTACTTTGTCAGCTCCCTCTTGCAGGGGGCTAGGACAAGGTATTCTGGGGTGCAAAAGTTGATCTTGGCCTTCTTATGGCCTCGAGGAAGCTGCGCCATTACTTCCAAGCTCATGAGATCATGGTTGTGACTCGCCTTCCATTATAGCGCATTCTGAGGAACCCTGAGGCTACCGATAGGATAGTTGAGTGGGCATTGGAGTTATCAAGCTTTGCTTTGAAATTGGAAAGCACGACAACTATCCAAAGCACGACACTGGCGGAATTTATTGCAGAATGGACGCCAACACCTGATGAAGAAGTGCTAGAGACAGTTCTCCCTGGCAAGGAGGCCACCAAGGAGTGGGTGATGTACTTTGATGGAGCTTTTTCACTGCAAGGCGCTGGGGCTGGAGTGTTGCTCATCGCAACCACCGGAGAGCACCTCAAGTATGTTGTCCAGATGCACTTCCCCAAGGAAGAGGCAAACAGTAACACAACAGAATATGAAGAGCTACTTGCCGGTGTCAGGATCGCAATAGAATTGGGAATAAAGAAGTTGGTTATTCGTGGTGATTCTCAGCTTATTGTGAAGCAGGTGAATAAGCATTACCAGAGCCCACTGATGGAGGCATATGTGGATGAGGTGAGGAAGTTGGAAGAGCACTTTGACAGATTACAAGCAGAGCACGTGCCTCGTGCAGAAAATAGCATTGCTGATCAAGTGTCAAAGTGCGCTGCTGAGAAGCTTCCTGTGGAACCAGGAACTTTTGTTCTCCATCTAACTCAACCATCAGTTTCCCCATCAACGTTGGCAAGAAAATAAAGAAAACTCAACACAGGCACTCATTTCCCGGCAGAGCTCCCTGGAGCGGCTAGTGAGAAGGTTGCCAGAGGAAGCCCTATGCTAGTTGGCGAGCTGCATTCTCTGGCAGAGCCCCAGGCTCTTGCTGTTGAGATTGGTGCTCCCAGAGCCGAGGAGATGCCTTTGGTCCTCATCATCAAGCCACAAGCTCCGGCGTGGGCACATCATATAGTCCAGTTCCTTCAAACAGGAGAACTTCCCGATGGTCCAGAAGAATCTGAGAAGGTAGCCCGCCAATCGAGTATGTATCAGTTTGTGGATAACACTCTATACAGAAAGAGGCCAAATGGTTTGAGGCTGAAATGTATCGATCGGGAAGATGGGCTATAGCTGTTGGTAGAGATACAAGGGGGTATATGTGACTGACATATAGGATCAAGAGCACTTGTCGGGAAAGCCTTCCGGCAAGGGTTCTACTGGCCCACTGCCCTCTGGGATGCAACCGAGCTCGTCACTAAGTGTGAAGCTTGTCAGTTCCGTTCCAAGAACGTTCATCAACCTGCTCAAGAGCTTCAAACAATCCCTTTATCCTGGCATTTCACGGTCTGGGGGCTTGACATCTTGGTCCGCTTTCCCCGTGCCATCGGGGGCTTTGAATTCTTGTACGTTGCAATCGACAAGTTTACAAAGTGGCCTGAGGTGGAGCTAGTGAGGAAGGTGACTGCACAAACAGCTATCAAGTTCTTCAAAGGATTGGTGTGCCGTTTTGGGGTGCCCAATAGGGTGATCACAGACAATGGCACCCAATTCACAAGCCGCGCCTTCATGCAGTACATCCAGAGCCTTGGAAGCAAGGTTTCTTTCGCTTCTGTTGCCCACCCCAGGAGCAACGGACAAGCCGAAAGGATGAACGCTGAAGTGCTGCAAGGGCTCAAGACAAGAACTTTCGATAAATTGCGGAAATGCGGCAAACGTTGGGTTAATGAGTTGCCGGTGGTTCTTTGGTCAATCAGGACGACACCAAATTGAGCTACTGGCCAGACTCCCTTCTCCTTGGTATATGGTGCAGAAGTAGTGCTCCCCATAGAACTTATATACGGGTCACCTTGAGTACTTGCCTACGATGAAGTAGCGCAGGAGCAGCTGCGGCATGACGATGCCACGCTCCTCGAGGAAGATCATCTCCGGGCAGCTGTACATGCTGCATGATACCAGCAAGCCCGGCGCCGCTATCATAGCCGCAGGGTTCACGTCCGGAGCCTTGAGGAAGGTGACATTGTCCTTAGGCATGTCCAGTCCGCCAAGGGTACAAACAAGTTGACACCAAAGTGGGAAGGCCCTTATCGTGTAATACGTGTCACTAGACCTGGCGCAGTCCGTCTGGAGATCGAAGATGGCAATCCTATGCGAAACTCATGGAATATTGAGCATCTTCGCAAGTTCTACACGTTAGGCGCGGTTGCCGGGCCTTGCCCCAGCGGCCTGTTTTGTACAAGCATAGTCCCCAGGACTTGTAACCTTTGTACAAAGCCAGGCACAGACCCTGTGCATAGTTGAATAAAATGAAGCGTTCTTTTTTACAAAACTTGCATGCATGCATTCATATTTACATAAGTATGATCTTATCATGATTATGATAGTTCTTAAGTCAGATAACTGACATGCAGTAAAAAGCCGTGTGTTATCCTCTTTTCTTTGATGACAATAGAAAAGTTTCATCATGATAGTTCCTGGGAAGGAGGATGAACGCAAGGCCCAACACTGATCCCCGACAACTTTTCCTTATCTAAAATGATAAGAAGGACAACAAAAGAAGATGAGTACAATTCATTACATTCCATTATTCCATGTTGTACTTTAGTATCAGGGACTTGTACATAAGGAAACCTGGTCACTTCTGCCATTCACGCTCCTATTCTTGACTCGAGTCCACTCGAGAAGTTTTAGTTGTAGCTACGTATGGGGGGAGGTTGGCAAGGGGTTGGCCTTCGTTCGCGCTCACTAACCCGTTTTCGAGCTCATCAAACGTGGTTTTTAGTAGTAGCGACACCGAAGGCCGGCAAAGATGTCTTGCCGGAAAATTTTGTTTACTAAGGAGTATTGAAGGCTCGTCCTTTAGTATGTTTAAGTACATACACAAACATCCGGCAAGCTCTTTTTCCAAGTTTACGTGAACAAACAAGTACAGATCATACAAGTACTAGCATGAACGAAGGATTACATAATTTTTATTAAAGTTTGGCAAGTGCCTACATCTTCTGATATGAAAAAAGATAAGTGCCCTATAATGCCTTTCTTGTCCCTCTCCTCCTAGTAGTTACATTGAGAAGGAAAGAGGGCAAAAGGAGCGCCTGGGCAGAAGCCCAGCCTAACTCCATCAGGACCAGCGGGATGCAGCCCGACAAGATCGGGAGGACGCCTCCCCGGTAAGGAAGAAAAGGCCATGGACAGAGAGAGCGGCTAGACGATGCCCTGGTCACCCCTGCTAGGACCAGAGGAACGTGGCAAGACAGGAACACTGGCAGGGAAGACGAAGCTGGAGTCCACGAGGAAGCCTGCAGGGGTCCAGCTGGAGGTGGCGGTGACATCCCAGCCAAGCACCCCCGGCAAATCGCTCTATCGGAGTCCAGCTACAGATGATGGTGCTGCCGGCGCCTAGCTGATAGTGACGGTGCGTCCAGTGCTCAGCTGGAGTCCGAGTCATCATCTTCATTCTTGACGACTAGGGACTCGTCGTCGCCGTCTTCACTGTCGGTGTCCTCTTCGTCGTTGTCGCTCGAGGAGGAGCTTTCGTCATCGCTCAAGCTTTCCGCACAACACCCTAAGCGAGCACCTGAATGCCCGAGGACCTTGATGAAGAGCAGATCAGCCTCCACCAGCTTGAAGTAGAGGACGTTCCCTTCCGCTAGATAATGGGCACGAGCGAAGGTTTTCCAACCACGCCTAAGAAGCATGACATGCGGTGCGGGAAACTCGGTGTCCGCCCATGCCGCACCATTGTAGCAGCGGCTCTTGCGCAACCCCAGCCTGAGCGGCTGCTCGACCTCCATCACCCTGGCGAAGGGGCAAGGAAGCCACAGATGACTGCGGGAAGGATCGCACAGCTTGACGATGAACTCCAGCGTGGTGTCCCACGTATGGCCTTCTGTCGGTATTGGTGCGGCTGGCAAAGGAGCGGCGGGTGCACCGCCTCGTCCGCCCCGGCCACGGGCACTGTGTCGACCACAACCACGCCCCGCGGCTTCACCTTGCGCACTAGACTCTGCCCCTGCCGCTGTCGTGGAAGTAGGAGCAAGATGCCGAAAGAAGCCCTCGTTGCTACTGCTGGAGCACGGGCTCGGCCCCTTCCCCTCGCCATGGTGGAAATGGAAGCAAGAAGAAAAGGAAGAAGAGGAGGTGGATGAGCATCGCCACCCCTCGCATCTTCCTTTTTATAGCGGAGTGGAGGGGGAGGCTGGCTCTCCTCCACTCTGGGGCAACTGCCCCACTCCTCCAATCCAACCTTCTGCGCCCCCATTGGCATCCTGATCCATCGGCCGCCCAACTATGCCAATCCAGGGCGCTCTACATTCTACTAACGGCACATGTTCCCATGCCTTGCGTGTCCACTACCAACCTCGCGCAATGCATGCGGCACGCGTGGCGGAAATGATAGGAGCAGTAGGTGAGGTAAACGTAAAATGGCAGTTACCCCTGGTTCCCGCGCGGACGCCCTAATAGGCTCCCTTGGACGTGTGCACCCCTGGTTTATAACACAAATGGGGTGCACCATTCGAATTATTAATATGCCACGAAAACTTGGGAGCCAGACCAAGCCCAGGTTAATGAAGAAGCAAAGAAGATCTCAAAAAGAACCGTACCAGCCCCGGCAAGGTCAACACGTACGCATGTGCATCGGTTGGGCCTACCCCAATGATGCCTTTAACACGCGCGTGGACAAGGCCCGGGGGCTCTTGTCAGTGGAACGAACATACGCGTTCGTTACCCTGTCTTATGCACCGGCGTGCATAAAGACATACATCCAGTATCATGGCTTGACATAAGATAAGCCAGAGAAACCGCTCTTCGTGAGATCAAAGAGAGCATTAAGAAGACCAAGGTGACAAGAGAACCCCCTAGGAAGGTTTCCCTTATCGGGCAGGCGAGCCCGGCACAGTCAAGACTACGACTGGAGATCAACCCCAAAGTCATTCCAACAAGGTTCCCGGGACCGCCAAGACTCCAAGACATGAGCCCGGCAGGCTCCATGCCGACAGGCCTCCGCCAAGACGCCACCGCTCCACCTCATCACACACAAGTCATTAATCGATGCGGTGTCGAGCTCTCGAGTGGCTAGGTGGATCCTGTTGGGTACGTGGCAACCTGCTGGAAAAGAGATTAGCTTTATTGACACCCGTCTAGATGGCGTGTCACGCTAATAAGAAGAGGATGGATAAGCAGCGCGGCAAGCTTGCCGGGCTTCAACATCAGCATGACAGCTAGCAGTGCATTTAATGCTCTTTGTCCTAACTGCAAGAGTTAGGTATGATTACACTGTTAGCTATCTAATCATGCTAAAATGACTGTTTTGCCACTGTGGTCGCCCCTTAACCTATAATAAAAGGAGGCCTGATGCAACCTAGCAAAGGGTTCGAGACCTTGATCCCACAACACTTGTACGCGCATAGCTGCTCTCCCCGAGGCACCCTTGCCAGGCTTGAGCACTTCGCGCCTTCGTGTTCCTCCAGATCAGTCTAGCACAACAGGAGTAGGGTTTTACGCTGCAAAGTGGCCCGAACCTGGGTAAAAGAGAGCTGTCCACCGTCGCGCTGCCCTACTGTTTCTGCTGTTTGTGCGATGTGACCTTCCCCTTGCCGAACCACAAAGGGGCAGCCCTGCCCCATAGGTCATCGTGCTTCAACGCCGACAGTGAGCTGACACGTGCCTAGACAAGACTCATCTAACTAATTGCCTGCTCGACACTTATACGACAAGTGACAAGCTGGTCGTTGAGGTGGAGCAGTGGCAAGGTAGTGGGATCTTGCCGGGCTCAGAGCTTGCCGGGTCTTCACTTGCTTGCCGGCAAGGAACTTGCCGGCGGCTCCAAGCTTGATCTTCTGTGCTTCTAATCACTGGCTTGGGTGTCTTCTTGTAGCTTTGTCCATTGATCTTGAGCTTGTCCTTAGTAGCCCTCCTGCAAGCTTTGCCGGCAGGAGGGCTGGCACTACATGTGCACAAGTTTGGGGTACTAAAGTACCCAAACTTAGTACACCGACAGGTCCTCATCCACTTGCTAATCTTTTCAAAAGATCTAAGTATGTTGAACCAATCGCTAGTGAGTTGAGTGCACTTGATTATCTCTATGAAGTTTTTCTGGAAAAACATGAATCTGGAAATTGTGATGAAATGTTGAAAGAAAATAAAATTATAAAGTGATTCATGATAGCTCCTTGAATGAAAAGCAAGACTACATTGATGTTATTATAAATTCTATTGATGTCAATTGTGCTATTGATATGCAAAACTAATAGCTTCGGGATGATGAATTTGTTATGTCCACTACTTATTGTAATGATCATGATTGGGGTGATGCTTCTTATGATCTTGAAAAATTATTTAAGCCCCACGAAGAATATGATATTGATAATAATGTTTGCCATAATATTGAAAGTGGGTTTGGAAGAGTGACAACTTTAGGAAAAGAGAATCCTACACATTTGGAGAGTGTTCAATCTTATGAAATTATTGATAACGTGGGTTTGGAGAGGTCATGCCTTTAGTTGATGTCAATCCCACTATTTTGGAAGACTATAAGATTTGGATGCATGTGGATCATAAAGAGAATTTTGTTTATGATAGCTATATTGTTGAACTTGAATATGATCCTACAAGTAATAATTATGAGAGAGGAAAATAAGATTGTAGAAATCTTCATGTTACTAAAGTACCTCTGTTCATGTTGAGATTGCTATTGTTTCTTTTCTTCCTTGCATATGCTAGATATTGCGTGTCTTGATAATTTGTTTTCCTATAAAATGCCTATGCAAGGGAAGTATGTTAGACTTAAATGTGTTTGTTACATGTTTTATGAAGCTCTCTTTGTGCTTCAATTCTTGTCTTTCATGTGAGCATCATTGAAATCTCAAACCTATCTTAATGGCTATAAAGAAAGAGCTTGTTGGGAGACAACCCAATAGTTATCATTTCTGTTTTATGAGTGCTGACACAATTATGCTAATGTTATGATTGTGGATTTATGTTTTAATTAGTGTTTGTGCCAAGTAAAGCCTTTGAGATATTTGGTTGATAGTTGACTTGATTTTGTGAAAAATAGAAACTTTTGTGCTCAGTACGGGAATTTTCTTAATTCATTGGAACGTGATAAAATTCTGAATTTGTTACACATGATTGATATAGAAATTTCCCACGGTTTCCTAACTTTGCAAAACTTTTGGAGTTACAGAAGTATTGGGTTTGCTCAGATCATTGCAGACTGTTCTGTTTTAGACAGATTATGTTTTCGTTGCATAATTTACTTGTTTTAATGATGCTATGGATTGTACTGGGGGGAGGGTATAAGTCATGGAGAAGTTAGAATACGGTAGGTGGGTTTCATAATAGTATCTAAAGTTTATGATTTGCTTGTTATACTAACAGATCTCACAAGGTTTCTGTTGAGTTTTGTGTGCTGAAGTTTTCACGTTTTGGGTGAGATCATGATGGATGAAGGAATAAGGAGCGGCAAGACCCTAAGATTAGGGATGCCCAAGGCACCCCAAGGTAATATTCAAGGAGACCCAAGCATCTAAGCTTGGGAATGCCCCGGATTGCATCCCCTCTTTCATCTACAAACCATCGGTATACTACTTGGAGCTATATTTTTATTCATCAGATGATAGGAGTTTTTCTTGGAGCGTCTTGTATTATAGTAGTCCTTGCTTTGTAGTTTGACACAATCATTGTTTACTGCACACACCGTTTTAGAGTTACACACATTTATTCGTGATTTGTTAGAATACTCTATGTGCTTCACTTATATCTTTTGAGCTAGATAGTTGCTCTAGTGCTTCACTTATATCTTTTAGAGCACGGTGGTTGTTATATTTTAAAGAAATAGTTGCACTCTTATGCTTCAATTATATATTTTTGAGAGCCTAATAAATAGTAATGGCAACAAGCACATGTTATGAAATTGGTTCCAATATGATAGGTATTCGAGGGGGATATAATAAAAACTTTCATGTAGATCACTAAATATGAAATGTGTGGTTTAATCATATTGATGTTGTAATATGAAAGGGTATATGTTCATGATCATTGGTTAGTAGAAATATCGGCATTAAATTTTGTTATCATTTTTCATCTAAGTGTTGGTAATGGCATGACGGGGAAGTCCGAGCAATCTTAGGTCTGACTGAAATCCTTTGTGGTGTTATAATCGGGGGCGCGCGATGATTAACTCCTTCCAACCTTCTCCCTAGGGGCATGCAGGGAGTACTTTGCTTCGAGGGCTAAGTAAACTTTCACAATAAGTACGCGAGTTCTTCTATACCTATTAATAAAGCAAGGTGCGTTTCGCCAATTTTTTCATCCGTTCACCGCCAAAAAGAAAAAAATTACCTATCCGAAGTGGTACTAAATTCTTATGCGTTCATGTGCTAGGAAAAAGGCTTTTCCAGAATTTCGTACATGGGCAGTGCGCTCCGGCCCAGCGAAGCCAACCAACTTATTTTTCTACCACGCAGCTGGGAAAATTCAGTTTTCCGCATGGGGCGAGAAATAGGTAGAGCTTCGCACAAGACAATCTATAATGGGCTGGCCCATTTTTCTTTGTTTTTGTGTTTTACTTCTATTTTTATTCTCCTTCCCCTATCTCATTTTTTCCTTCCAAGTTTATTTTTCTTATAGCACTTATTTCATAATTTCAAAATAAAAAAACATTCAGAATAAAAAAAATTAGAAAATGTTCAGAATTTCAAAATTTTGTTGCTATTTTGAAAAATATTTGGAACTTGGAAAAGGTTTCCCAGTTTTTCAAAAAAAAATATTGTTTTGCAAAATTGTTTGTGATTTCTAAAAATAAAAATGGCATTTTAAAAAATGCTCCAAATTCGAAAAATATTCTTGGTTTATTGAAATTTTCACAATTCAAAATAATGTTCGCGTATAAAAGATACACATTATCGAAAAATGTTATGAATTTTCAACACATGTTCCTGTTTTAAAAAATATTCACAAATTCAAATAATGTCCGTGTTTTGATAAAAAAGTTGGTGTTTTCCGAAAATATTTGTGAATTTTAAAATATGTTCCTGTTTCAAATTTTATTCGTGTTTTTCTGAAAGTGTACATAATTCGCAAAACATGTCCAGGATTTAAATAATGGTTCATGTTTCCTACAATATTCAGAAACTTCATACCTTAAAATCTCCACGATTGAAAAAAAGTAGATTGAATAATTCATTGGCCTTCTCTGGGATACGATGACGTAACAAAACTCTTAAATGCCCTCGATCAATGAATAGAAAAATAGCGGATTGATTACTTCACACTCGGCGAAACCGAGAAGCTAAATGTTCCTTTTTCACATGCACAAAGGGTTTTGCTTCCACATATAATTCTCACTAACTTTAAATGCATATTATTTTTTCTCCCATTGCAACGCACGGGCATATGTGCTAGTTATGACTAATGTGAGTCGATGGATTATATGCACTCCTATCTTTCTGCCATTTGCTAGCCTCCTCGGTATCGTGCATTGCCATTTCTCACCTTGAGAGTCAGTGCAAACTTCGCCGGTGCATCTAAACCCCGTGATATGATACCCTCTATCACACATAAGCATCCTTATATGTTCCTCAAAACAACCATCATACCTACCTATCATGGCATTTCCATAGCCATTCCGAGATATATTGCCATGCAATTTCCATCGTTCCATTATTATGAGATACACCTTCATTGTCATATTGCTTTGCATGATCATATAGCTGACATAGTACTTGTGGCTCAGCCACCCTTCATCATTATCATACATGTTAACGCTAGCATCATTCCACATCCTGGTACACTTCCACAGGCATTCATATAGAGTCATATTGTTCTAAGAGTTGTAATATTGAGTTGTAAGTAAATAAAAGTGTGATGATCATCATTATGAGAGCATTGTTCCAATGAGGAAAGGAGGACGGGGACAATGATTCCTACACAAGTCGGGATGAGGAACCGGACGAAAAATAAAATAAAACAAAAAAGAGGCCAAAAAGAGCCCAGCAAAAAAATAGAGAAAAATAGAGAATGGGCAATGTTACTACCCTTTTCCACACTTGTTCTTCAGAGTAGCACCATGCTTTTCATATAGAGAGTTTCCTATGTTGTCACTTTCATATACTAGTGGGAATTTTTCATTATAGAACTTGGCTTGTATATTCCGATGATGGGCTTCCACAAATGCCCGAGGTCTTCATGAGCAAGCAAGTTGGATGCAAACCCACTTAGTTTTCAATTGAGATTTCATACACTTATAGCCCTTAGTGCTTCCCTTGCATGGAAATACCTACTCCTTGCATTGACATCAATTGATGGGCATCTCCATAGCCCGTTGATAAGCCGCGTCGATGTGAGACTTTCTCCCTTTTTGACTTCTCCTTATTGATCTCTATCACCACATTCTATTCCACCTAGTGCTATTTCCATGGCTCACGCTCATGTATTTTGTGGGAGTTGAAAATGCTGGAGCGCGTTAGAAGTACGATCCAATTGCTTGGTTTAACACCTTGGTGCTCATGATTTATATTTTTGCGGTGAAGGCGGAGTTAATGCCATGTCAACATGATAAAATGAGGGGGGATAACACTTGTTAAGGACCGTATATTTTGAAAAAGTAATGATTATGCTTCTTATATTCATGGATATTATTATGTTGATATTACTACTTCATCGTTTCTCAATATTTATACCGTCAAAGAAATTACATGATAGACATGTTAGGTAGTATTCCACATCGAAAATTCTATATTTATCATTTACCTACTCGAGGACGAGCAAGAATTAAGCTTGGGGATGCTGATACGTCTCCATCATATCTATAGTTTTTTATTGTTCCATGCTATTATAGTATCAATCTGAGATGTTTTATATTCATTTATATGCTATTATATATTGTTTTTGGGACTTATCTATTAACCTAGTGCCCAATGCCAATTGCTATTTTTTCGCTTGTTTTTGACTTTTCAGAAAATAAATATCGAATGAAGTCCAAACGGAGAAAAGTCTTTGGATTAATTTTTTTGTGGACCAGAAGGGAGCCACAAAGGTTCGAGGGAAGACTAGAAAAGTCACGAGGGAGCGATAGACTCACCAGCCGTGGCCCACGGGGGGCCCTGAGCTTGTGGGCCCCTCGTGGCACCTCTTGACGTAATTCCGCCTCTATAAATTCCCAAATATTCCCAATATACCAGAGAGCCACCCGAAACACTTTTTCTGCAGCCGCAAGCTTCTGTTCTTCTGTGATCCCATCTAGAGGCCTTTTTTGCTACTCTGCCAGTGGGGGAATCGATCATGGAGGGTTTCAACATCATCCTTGCTGCTTTCCGATGATGCGTGAGTAGTTCACCACAGACCTACGGGTCCATAGCTAGTGTCTAGATGGCTTCTTCTCTCTCTTTGATCTTCAATGCAATGTTCTCCTTGATGTTCTTGGAGTTCTATCCAATGCAATCTTCTTTTGTGGTGGGTTTGTTGGGATCCGATGAATTGTGTGTTTATGATCTGAATATTCATGAGAAGTAATTTAGTCTTTTCTGAACTTTATTATGCAGGATTTTATAGCTTTGTATTTCTCCCCGATCTATCCGTTTGGTTTGGCCAGCTAGATTGATTTATCTTCACTGCGAGAGGTGCTTTGTGATGGGTTCAAACTTGCGGTGCTCTATCCCAGTGACAGAAAGGGACCAGGCACGTATTTGTATTGTTGCCATTATGGGTAAACGGGGTTTATTCATATTGACTGGGTTTACTTTGTCTACATCATGTCATCTTGCTTAAGGCGTTACCCTATTTTTATTAACTTAATACCCTAGATGCATGCTGGATAGCGGTTGATGGGTGGAGTAATAGTAGTAGATGCAGCCAGGAGTCGTTCTATTTGTGTCAGACGTGACGCCTATATACATGATCATTGCCTTGTATATCATCATAACTATGCGCTTTTCTATCAATTGCCCAACAGTAATTTATTCACCCACCGTATGCTATGTGTTCGAGAGAGAACCCTCTAATGAAAACTATGGTCCCCGGGTCTACTTTTATCATATATATATATAGCCAAAATATCCTTGCTCAAGGGGATTGACAACCCTCTTGCCTGCTTTGGGTGCAAGTATTTGCTTTTGTGTCTGCAGGTGCTATTCATGAGGCTTTGCGTGATTCTCCTACTGGATTGATACCTTGCTTCTCACTGAGCGAAGATATTCTGCAGGTGCTGCATCTCCTCTCCTCTTCGGGGAAAATCCCAACGCTGCTCACAAGTAGCAGGAAGAATTTCTGGCACCGTTGCCGGGGAGGCACATTAAAACCTATCAAGTACCTTCACACAAACAATCATCTACTTAATCTACCTTTTATTTGCCTTTGCCTTCCGTTTTCATCTCCCTCCCACTAGTGCAGAAAAGCCTAGGTATGGCGTGCCAAAAACAACCTAGCTGGCATAGACACCCAACGCCACCAATATGGCGCCATTGTTAAAATATAGTGGCGGCATTGAAGCCTACGCCAGCACTATTTTAGATACCTATGGCGTTGGATTTAATTACAAGACAGCAATATCACACATAGCTATGGCTCGTGACATGGTGTAAGGCCAGTAATAAGATAAATCTTCACGGGCGTTGCGCATTGTCTGAACGCCGTTACTAGTGTTTCAGAAAGCAGCAAAAAATATTGTTGCCACGGCAGCATAATTTATTATCAATATATATATATAACCAATTTTTTTCACATTGATTCGATAATATATTTGCATTAACACACACCATTTCTTCACATCCTGTTGTTTTACCACACACTAGCTAGTTCTTATCGATCATGACTAATTAAACATTCGCTAAACTAAACCACACACTAGCTAGTTCTTCATTTATCAGTTATCCTAGCTAGGTAGCTAGCTAGTAGTACATATATACTATTAACCATCGTAACTACTAGCATGACACTCCTCTCCTTTCGGAACAATTTCAAAGAATAGGAAAACCCCTGCATCTCCATGGTGTAGGACAGAGATCCACCAATCTCCAATCTTCAACTCGCAGTCACTCAGTAGTTGGCTCCATTAATTAATTTCGAGCCGTCCATCTCGTCGTTATGCAATAGAGTATGTACCTCTGAAATATGTATTGTCGTCAGAAATAATGGTCATCTCACCAGCCTGGTCGTCATCCATCATGTGAGGCACAACACATCTAGGGAGCTTTTGTTCTCGAACATAATAGTAACATAGTAAGAAATAGTAACTCATATATATATATACACTATGAGTTGAAACAAGGAATGTATATGAAAAATACATACTGTATATAGTAGCGATCATAATCTTACCATGCATTTTCTAGAAATGTTTTTCTTGTTCAGTGTGTGCACTAGTGGCAGGTATGGTGCATCATTTGGACCAGCTCCGTAATTGCTCTTAAGCGTCTCAATATTATCAATAAAGGACACGAGGTACCTCTTTTCTTGCCAAGTAAGCATAGTGCGAGCAGTGTAATAGGTCTCATCTACTAAATTATGTATGTTTCTAGGAGATAGAAAATAAGCTGTCAATTTTGTCGGCCCAGTGGTAACCGGGGTACCACGGGCCATCTGCCTACGGCCCAGGAAGAGCCCCCTGGCCCAACTCATGAGGCAGCCCACCAGCCGGCGCCACGAAGCCAGCAACCTCGCGAGGGTCTTGCCCCGCGAGGGGCTTCACCTACGTAGGACTTCATCAAGACTATCAACACAGCAGGCGGCCTCGCGAGGCGCCCTCTCACGAGGCCTCGCGAGGAGCCATGTGGCGCGGGTGCTACCCATCACATGGGTGACATCGACAAGGTGGGCGCCGGCCTGCGCGGCCAGGGACAGTTTCCCCTTTGGTGTTAAGGGTGCAGTTGTGCCTACCTGCCACCAAAGCAAGTCCCAAAGGTTTCCCCTTTGGTGAAAGAAGACTAAGATGGTGGCACGCAAGGATGGTGGTCACTTTGGATCCCCTAGCGCGTCATGGATAAGCACCTTTTGCAGGCGAAGACCACCGGTTATCAGGATCGCACCGGTGCATGTCCCCTTTCAAATTGCCGCCCTGTGGTAGCCCT
Source organism: Thinopyrum elongatum (assembly GCA_011799875.1). NCBI lineage: Eukaryota > Viridiplantae > Streptophyta > Magnoliopsida > Poales > Poaceae > Thinopyrum > Thinopyrum elongatum. Next base: position 275,311,622 of record CM022298.1, read on the forward strand.
TTCCTACTCATATTTTCGGGGAAGAGGCCCAAGGCATCTATATCATCTATATAAGGGATAGAGCGGACACGATAGAGAGGGATCGACTCCAACCCAAACCCTAGCACCTTTGCTAGCCCCAAAGAGCTCCAACTCACTTTGTAACTCCAAGAGAACTGTCCACAGGCAATACAACCAAACAGGAGTAGGGTTTGACACTGCACGATGGCCCGAACCTGGGTAGCTCGTTGTGTCCTCGTTCTGCCTAACTAGTAGCGTCGTAGATGCAAAGCCAGGCCCCCAGAGATCAAACCAGGGTTTTGGAGGATTTCCCGTGCTCGGAATCAATCCCCTGACATTTGGCAATCCAGGTAGGGGGCTTGGTTTTTGCGCCTCAAGCTTCAGCACCGCCATGGCCAATGCTTGACGTGCCCATGCCCAGCGACAGGCGAACCGCGTCCAGATGGAGCCCATCGTCGCCCCTCGCGTCCGCCGCACTCGCGCAGCCAACATGGGCGCAGAGCCGGAGGCGGAGTCCTCCTCCGAGCATCCTTTGGTCTGGCAGCACTAGCAACATGCACCGCCCGCGCAAACAGCCACGGCGACCTCGCTCACCCGCCCTGACCCGCCGGCTCCACATGATGTGCTCCTGATGGCACAAGAGCATCTATGCTACCGCCCCATCGACGATGGCTATGATGCCTGGATCGCCCGCATTACCAAGATCACCAACGTCGTCGGCGACGCCTCGGTGCCATCTCGCTCCCTGCCGCCTCCGCCGCCACCCGACGCACGGGCGGGGCATGACGCGCCTCCTCCGTGCAATGACGGCGCGGCGTGTCACCGCTGCAAGCGCTCGCCTGAGCTCTCCCGCGACTCCTCTCCACCACAGGACGACAACCCGAGCTGCCAGATCATCCAGCACGGGCGACCAGGCGCGCGAGTGCTAATTGAAAGGCAAGCGCGAGCGCCAAAATCGCACCATCCAGGAGGTTGCGGCTGCCGGGCGCCAGAACCGCACCGCCCTCGTATGCGGCGTCATCTCCACCGTCGGCGGCTGCCTAGCCTTCACGCAGGAGCTCCGCCGCATGGTGTGGCCCGTGAAGTTCAAGCCGGAGCTGCCTCCCCGCTACGACGGCACCGCCAACCTCGTGGAGTTCCTGTCGCTCTACTACTTGAGCATCCAGGGCATCGAGGGTGACGACAAGGTCATGGAGAACTGGTTCCCCATGGCCCTCAAGGATGCAGTGCACTCATGGATGATGAACCTTCCTGAGGGCTCCATCTCCTCATGGGTTGAGCTATGCCGACAGTTCATTGCCAACTCAAGGGCATGTCCGACCGCCCCCTCGTGCTCAGCATCCTTCGCGGCATCCATCAGCGCCCTGACGAGCCCCTCTGCAAATACATCCAGCGCTTTAGCCAGGTGCGCAACAAGATCCCGCGCGTCTCCGGCACTGCGGTCATCGCCGCGTTCTCCTCAGGCTTCACGGATGTCAGGATGCGCAAGAAGCTCGCCATCCACGACGAGCTTGACACCATGGTGGGCTTTTCGACCTTGCCGACAAGTGCGCCAAGGCTGAGGAGAGCCGTCTCTTTGTCCACAATGACCCTGACGCTAACCTCAATATCGCCAAGCCTAAGGGTAGGGACACCAAGCGCAAGGGCCCCATCGTGCTTGCGGTAGAGCCTGAGAGGAAGCTCGGTCGCGACCGCGATGAGGCCAAGATGGACGATCGCCCCTTCTGTGCCTACCACAACATGTACTCTGACACCACTGAAGACTGCCACGAGCTCAAGCTACTTCGCGATGATTGGCAGGAGAAGCGCGGCGACCGCAACAACCATGGCTTAGGCTGCAGCAGCAACCTTAAGAACTACAAAAAAACACTTCCATGATGATACATGTTTGTCACAGTAGGTCACGTTTTCTGTCATGCATGTACATCCATGACAATTTTATGACAGAGTCAAGATAGTCATACTTGTGTTGTCATAGAAGTGTTCCATGACAATACTCTAATTATCATCACGGAAGTGTGAACTTCCATGATGATAAATGGCGCGTCATGGAAGTGCTTTCGTCCAGGGTAACCAACACATGGCATCCACCTTAACGGGTCGCCGTTAAGCTATCGGGTCCGGTTTTGGATCCGATAACCCGTTAACAGCCACGACCAATGGTGATTTACCACGTGTAAAATTCTCATTGGCTGTAGGAACCACATGTCAGCTCCACGTTGAGACAGATGTCAACCATCCACTGGACAGGAGGCGCCTATGGTATGTCGACACGTGGCACGACCCACCAGTGGCCCATTTAGGTTAAAAAGGTTGGTCCAGCCAAAGGCCCACAAGATTTTGTTAGACACTAGTGGGCCAGCCCGTTAACTGTCTGCCATGATTTGGGCTAAATTACGGCCCACATTAGATCTGGCCCGTTAGATGTCTGCCATGTTTTGGGATAAATTACGGCCAACATCAGATCCGACCCGTTCGAGTCTGCCACATTTTGGGCCAAATCACGGCCCATATAAGATCCAACCCATTAACTGCCTGACATATTTTAGGCCAAATTACGGCCCATATAAGATCTGGCCCGTTAATAGGCACATTGCTTTTGGGCCCATTGGGGGGCCGATTTGAACTACGACGTCTTGAAGGCCCATGTAGTAGTTTGGCCTGTTAGTGGCCCTTGGTACATATGGGTCGTTATCGGCCCGGTTTCACTTTTGGCCATTTAACGATCCATGTTGCATGTGGGCCCATTTCTGGTTTGTAGTGACTTTCAGCCTATTAATGACCTGTAGTCTTCGTGGATATATTTTCGCCCAACCTGACTATTGGCCCATTAAAGGCCCGTGATATAACTAGGCCTAATTATGACCCGCTTTGCATCCGACCTGCTTACAGCCCATCATGTTACTGGGCGAACTATGGCCGGACACATATTTTGGCCTGTTAACGGTCCGTCTTGTGGTCGGGCCAATCATGGGCTGAAGTCACAACTTAGGCCCAATCTACTTTTCAGACTGTTAAAATACCATTTTATTTTCTGGCCCAACTTAGGAACTGGTTTACTTGGCTTGTTATAGGCCCTAAACTAATAGTTGTTGAGTTTACGTCTAGGCCTGCTATTGGCCCGAGATGATTATAGGACCACGTTATGACCCATTTATAGCGATTGGCGGGCCCACCAGTTTTAGTAACGTATTTTTTTATATAAACCGAACGTCCAGGCCCATTGCGCTCCGTCTTTGCTTACGGCCTTTTCAGAGAGCGACGACAGCATATACAGAAAATAAATTACAACATCATGACGAAGAATAAACCTAGACTATACAACAAAGAAATTATTGCATATTACATGCACTGGGCATATAAGTACGCCGCTAGCGATAATAAAGCGCAACCATACAGTAGATTACATACACTGGGCATCAAAGGTCGCCACCAGAGCAAATAAACACGTCGCAAAAAATAATATACAGAACCGATAGCACGTCAACACAGTTCAAGAAAGGTTAGCCTTGCCTAGGAGCTGCAGTGCAAGCAACTGAGCAAGCTAATGAGACTGCACTTGTTTGACGCTTATGTCTTCCAACTCTAGCTACATAGCATCAATAGACGTCCTGTACTTCTGGTTAATCTTCCATAGAGATGGGAGTTCCAGTAGGAGTTGAGCTGAAGCATGTCGTTCTGTTTGAATATGAGATTGAAGAAGTCGAAAAGATTCAGGCGGCGACTTCAACGAGCTTGTGTCACTGCTAATAGCGAGTACCTTCGACACTACATCAAGACATGACTTTGGCGTTGTATTGCTATCCCCAAGATGTGTTGCCTTCTTCCCTAGAATATATGTTAGAGGGACAAGTAATGGGTTCGTCGCAGTATCATTGTGGCAGTTTTTCTTGGCATCAGTGATATCACCCTGAAAGAGAAAAAAGCACATAGATAACAGGCTTTGCACATATAAGCATCAGCGCTGTCGAACATCCCATTTCTTGGTGGAAAATAAAGAGACCTGGTTTAAAATAGCATTAACATTGTTCATAGTTAAGACATGGCAGGAAATGGCATTGTGCAGGAGTGGCCAGCTTCACCACACCACTGGATTACAGATCATGAACACAAGCATACATTCAGTGGTAAAGAATGTATAAGTATCGATGGTGAGTGTACTGTCTGTTTATCCCATTTCAGATTGGTAAATAAAGAGACACAATTTAAATAACATTAACATAATATGCATTGTTCATAGATAAGAAATAGCAGGATATGACATTGTCTTGGAGTTTGTAGTTTCACCACACCACTGGATTACAGATCAAGAACACAAGCATACATGCAGTGCTAAAGAAGATCACTTGCTATGTATAGTTTAATTTACATTGTATGAGTAAGGAACTAGGTTGTACAACTAAAAACTGAAATTGAGAAGGAGAAACTTATGTTTATGAACTTCTTCATAATAAACTTTAAACATGCGATTTGGTGCAAATGACAAAAATAAACAGCGGTTGCAGTCATTGCTATCCAAATATGCACAACAAAGTTGGAAGGATCGAGAAGGAAAAACTTACGTTAGTAATGAAGACCGGCTCTATAAATCCCTTTTCCATGTTGATGGCGGGGGGGGGCAATTCAAGAACTTTACCATAGAGTCTTCTTCATAAGCATTGCCTTTATTCTACATTTTGTTAAGACTAAATATATGTGTGATAATATAGGAACAAATGGAGATTATTTCCAGCCTGTGTTATCTTCCGGCCTTCTTACGACCCATTTATTCTTGGGCTCATTTCCAGCATTTGATTACTTATGGTCCGTTACTGGCCTATTCCGCTTGTGGGCCAAAATCAGCCCGTTGTTATGATTGGCCCGTTTGTGGCCCGTTAATTCTTTGGGCTGTTTTCATAGCGTCATCAAATACGGCCCATTAACGACCCGTTATGCATGTCGATAGAATTAAGCCCGTTATACATATCGGCCTATTAACGGCCTGGTATGGTCGGCCCATAAACAGACGATTCCCACTATAGCCCGTTTACGACCCATATTGCAGTACGTTATTGGTCCACAAATAGTACGGCCCATGTTTGGCCAATCGATCATATGCCCCGTAGTAGGCCCATTGATTCTACGGCCCGTAGAAGGCCCATGGATCCTATGGCCCGTAGGAGGCCCATGGTCATTACAACAGGTAGCAGGACCATGGTTACAACGGTCCGTATGTTGCCCATGGTTATTGTGGCCTAGTTTTTAAAAATAGGTTATTGTGGCCACTAGCATACTGAGAAAAAAGAACTGAAGTGACTACAAGCAAACAAATAAACAAGACAATAAGGAAATAAATAAGCAAGCAACTTACACTAGGCTATTACGGCTATTACACAATTACATCCACTGGGCATCAAAGTTCACCACCAGTGCAAATATAGTGAACAAATGAGCATATTACATACACTAGGCGTCTAAATTGGCCACCAGTGCAAATAAACCCGGCAGCAAAACAAGTACAGAACTAAAACCACTTCAGAAGAGCTCAAGACATGATATCCTGGGTACCCACCATGCTAGCAAGAAGTTTAGCAAGCTTGCTAGCTTTCTCTTGTTTGGCGCTAAAAATCCTCCAATGCTTGTTGTTGCACCAGAAAGTATGCATCTGAATTCTGCAGGGACTTCCTCAGTCCTTAGGCTTCTTGTCGCAGCACAGCTAACTGATGCCTTTTAGCTTGTAGCTAAGACTCAAGAAGCCAAAGTGATTCAGGCAGCGAGTTCGAAGAGCTTGTGCCAGCGGTAGTGGCTAGTAACTCGAACACTACATCAACGTAGGACTTTGGGGTTGTCTCACTGTCTACAAGATAGTTTTTATCACCTTTCTTAGAGACCAACAGGGTTGTCTCACTATCTTGAACCTTATCTGCATTACTTTCTCTACCATTGCATAATGGGTTGATCTTCTCCAATATTCTGTCAGCATTCTACAAGAGAAAAAAAGCAGACACATCACAGGTTTAGCATGTAGTATATGAAACTCATTTTGGTAAACCGGTTCAGTAGTAAGGTGGACATGATAACAACATGAAACAAACATATATCTATGTACAATGGTCATTGTATTGTCTATATCATTCTAGTTTATGTTGGCAAATCAAGATAGAGGCACAGTTCAAATCATATCGGTTTAAGACAAAGCAGCATATACAGAATATAAGTGTGGGAAACTACACATCACTAACAACAATTGTAATGTGCATGACATGAGAACATAACTGTTTATACAATTGAAACTGAAATCAACATAGAGCAAGAAGTTAGAACAACAATCCAGGTAAAGAAATAGATTTAAAACATACCTGTTGCACCATTGGAGTTTCAATTGCATCCTTCAAATTTGAAATTAGTTGGTTTGAGTAAATACAGTTATGCAAGAGCAAAGGAGTATGAACCATACCTACTGAACCTGACCTGAGAACAATTCTCGTTCTGCTTTAAGAGTTAAGTTGGGGTTCGGGGTGGTGGTCCTCATGCTTTGGGCACTGTAGTTGCCTTACTAACTGCTCATGTTTGGGTGCTCTGTGGTGGAGACGGTGCTGTGTCAACTGGAACTGGGTTACAATCTGCTGGGGTTGGGGTTAGAAGGGGTGTAGCTGGTTCTCTGTCCAAGTGGGTAGGGGTACAATCTGCGAGAGTCTGGTGTCGGTGTACTAGAATAGGGGTACCCTAGTACCCCGTACTTGTGCACGGGCAGTAGTAGCATCCCGCGGCCAGGCTTGCAGGAGGACAGCCAGAGAGAAGCTCAAGATTATTAAGCCATTCAAGAACAAAGTATACAAAGCAAGAGTTAAGGCCCCGGCAAGAGGAGCTTGCCGGGAGGGACAGCTGAGGCCCAGCCTGAGGTTTGCTGTAGCAGAGTACTTGCCGCGGCAAGGTACTTGCCCCGGCAAGTCATTGGCTGCGGCTAGGTATTGGCTGCGGCAAGATAGCAGCTGCGGCAAGGTACTTGCCCCGGCAAGTTACCTTGCGCGGCAAACTATGGGTTGCGGCAAGCTGTCAGGTGCGGCAAGGTCTTGCCGCGGCAAGCGTTACTGTACCACTGTGCTACTGTGCTGCTCCGGTGCCTCTGCCAGCGTGGCGCTCTGGGTCCGTCCAAGCGTGTGTGGCAGGGCACTGTATAGACGGCGGTACACTGTAGCTAGCGGTGCAGGAGCAGGTGGGATAGGCTTTTCCCACGTCCAAGACGTCCGGGTACATGTATGTGGACAGCAAAGGCATGGGCATTTAATGCCCTTGTCCCCTGCCGTCAGTGGTAGGTAGGACATGTCATCCTGGTAATAATGGCCTTACTGTAGCAACTTTCCACCTCTACCTTTACTGTTTGCCACCTGTTGGTGACCCCTTTGTGCGTATAAAAGGAGGCCCATAGGCAATGTGGAGGAAGGAGGAGGAACGGGGAGATGGAGAACTCCAGTATTGTACGCAGCTGCTCGGTACTGTAGCGCTCCTGGAGCTAGAACAATCATACAGATAATAAACCAAAAAGCAGGAGTAGGGTTTTACGCATCCGTGCGGCCCGAACCTGGGTAAATCTCTCTCGTGCACTGTCGTGTTCTTCGCTAGATTTGCTCTTCGTGCGACCGTCTCTCCCTGCCGAACGTAAAGGGGTCCTTCCCTGGGTCCCATAGGTGATCGCGGATTCGTCCCCGACATCTTTGGCGCGCCAGGTAGGGGGAAGGAGGTTGTGTGAACCTAATCTAGCGATTTGCGCGTTAGTTTTTGGGCCATCCTCCGTCTTATGGCTCCAAAAAAGAAGACTTCAGCCATCGGTGCGTCTACGTCCAACCCGCCTGCTCCCATGCAGGAGGGTGCCGACGTGATTGCGGCTGCTGGGGGGACTGGAGAGCGAGAGCTCCTATTACCTCCACCTGTCCAAAACCGGGCCAGCAACGCCAATCTTGGCGCTGCTGGGTCTGCAAACGCAGCGCTGCTCGCTGCTGCTGGCCCTGCAAGCTCCAGAAACGGTGCTGCGCGTTCTGGAACGCCTGCGCCGGTTCAGACGCCGCGGCCTTCGCAAGAAGCCCGTGACAGGCAGCGTCCTGACGCCCCAGGTGCCAGGCGCTCCCTGGATAATGAACTTGGCATCGATCTCGAGATGCGCGGGGTCACCATACGCAACAACACGTTGGCGGGGTAGAGGTGCGGTCGCCTGGGCGTGGAGATGCTCCTTCTAACACTGTTAGGAGTAGGAGCATCCCACAGTCCTCACGCCACTCGATACCTCCCTCACCAGCAGAAGCGTTGGCGCGTGCGCAGCTGCTCCTGAACTTCCCTCCACCAGCAGATAAGCTTGACGAGTGGAGGGCAACCATTCAGAGCCTTCTCAGCTTCGCTGATGCTGACCCGGTGCGCGCGGCCGACAAGAGAACTGGTGACAATGCTGTCACCAATAAGAACGGCGAGGGGGCAACAACCGTACACTCCCCACCCAGACGGCCTCGGTCGCCGACACGTCGAAACGACGCCCGTGGCGATGATTCCACGGCGTCGTCTGACCCGCGAGCTCGTCGTGACCAGCGCCTCGTTCTTCAGGAACGCAGAGGAGAAGACGCTCGTACCACTATCGAGCGAAGGAGAGAAGCGCATCGTCAGTCCGACAGACGCGCAGGGCCCGCTGTTGACATGGATGCGCCAAGGGATCCTGGCGACTTGCTGTACGCGGTAAGTTGTCCAGCGTTCACCCTTGAGCTGCGGCAGGTCCAGTGGCCCAATCGCAAGGCTTTCAAGCCTGACGTGCCGGAGAAGTATGATGGCAAGACACACCCGTCGGAGTTCCGCAGCATTTACACCATTGCGGTGCAAGCTGCCGGGGGACGAGACGACAAGATCCTTGCTAACTACTTCCCGCTCGTGTTAAAGCGCAACGTCGTCTCATGGCTCATGCACTTGCCGGAGAACTCCATTTCTTCATGGGTGGACCTGTGCCATCAGTTTGTTGGTGCCTTTACTGGCGGTCATCAACCTCATGGCCAGGAGAGTGATCTTCATATCATCCCCCAGAAGGAAGGAGAGCCCCTGCGCAAATACATTCAAAGGTTCAGCCGCGTACAGTACAACATCCCAGATGTTCACCCCGCTGCGGTTATTAGCGCGTTCCATCAGAACGTGCGTAACCGCAGGATGCGGGAGGAAATGGCGATGACCAAGGTCAGAGACATTGGCCAGCTATATGCTCTCGCCGACAAGTGTGCGCGCTGAAGAGGGAAGGAAACTTCCCGGTGAAGGTGTTGGCGCAGGGGGGAGCTCTGACAGCGAAGGTACCGCCCCGGCAAAGAAGGGCCGGCGGTGGAACAACAGGAAGAAAAAGGGCAAAGCTGTGCTTGCCGTCGAGCAGTCCAGCGGCAATGGCAGTGCCGACAAGGCCAAAGTCGAGGGCTCCGGCAAGGAGATTGCCGCCTGCGCCAACTGTCAGGCCTTGGCAGCTGCCGACAAGCAGGACGGCTCCGACAAGCAATATTGCAAGATCCACCGCACCAAGGCACATGATCTCCAGAACTGTCGACGAGTCGAGCAGCTTGTCGAACAGCAGAAAGCTGAGTATGAGAGGCGCGACAAGGAGAAGGCCCCAGAAGGTGCTGGCGGGTCCGGCAAGAAGCGCACTGCCCGAGGAGGGCGTCGCGGCAAGGCCAAGCAGCAGCAGAGAGACAGGCCTCCTCGTGGCCGCGACAAAGATGATGATGATGATGATCTAGATGATGAAGAATCCAGTGAGCACGAATTTCAGAAAGCCGCAGAAGTCTTGTGTGTTGACGGTGGTGCTTCGTTGCATTCTTCTCACCGCCAACTTAAACAGTGGGCGCGAGAGATCAATGCGGCGGAACCATCTGTTGACGCCAGAAAGCTTCTGAAGTGGTCCGACACGCCTATCGTCTTTGACATTGAGGACCACCCTGACCGCACAACGGCGGTCGGGTGCTTGCCGATGTTGGTTTCACCAACGATCCGCAACCTCAAGGTCACGAAGATGTTAATTGACGGTGGGGCCGGCTTGAATCTGATTTCGCCCGCTGTGCTCCGGAAACTTCAAATTCCTGACGGCGAGCTTGAGGAAACTGGTACTTTCCAAGGAGTCAATCCAGGAAGGAGCAAGCCGAAAGGGAAGATCACGTTGCCAGTGACATTTGGCGGCGAGCTGAACTACCGGACCGAGAAGGTCACCTTTGACGTTGCCGATATTCCATTGCCTTATAATGGGATACTTGGCCGTCCAGCGCTCGCCAAGTTTATGGCAGCCTCTCATTTTGCCTACAACGTGTTGAAGATGCCAGGCCCAGTAAGTGTTATCACAGTTCCCTGCGACAAGAAGGATGCGCTTATTTGCGCCGACAAGATCTACCGGGAAGCAGCTGCCGCAACTGCCGCCAAGGCACTTGCCGCTGAAGCTCTCGGGGGGGAGAACAAGAGGAAGTCCGACAAGAGCTCCTGTGCCCACTCCGGCAAGCGCACCTCTTCGGAGTGCTGCGCTGCCGTCAAGGACGCACCAGAGAGCTCCACCGGCAAGTGCAAAAAGAATAAAGCCGCTCCGCCGGCGACAAAGAAGGTGCCCGCCAAGGAGGACGGCACTGGTGGTTCCTTTACCATCAGTGCCACACTTGACAACAAATAGGAAAGCGCGCTCGTTGCTTTCCTGCGGGCGAATGTCGACGTGTTTGCATGGCAACCGTCCGACATCCCCGGTGTTCCCAGGAAAGTAATTGAGCACCACCTTGCCGTTTGTCCCCACGCGAGGCCCGTCAAACAGAAAGCCAGAAAGCAAGCTGTGGAGCGGCAAGAGTTTATTGCAGAAGAAATCAAGAAGTTGGAAGCAGCAGGCCTCGTCAGAGGAGTGCTCCATCCTACGTGGTTGGCCAATCCTGTTGTCGTGCGCAAAGCGAATGGAAATTGGAGGCTTTGTATTGATTTCACTGATGTTAATAAAGCTTGTCCCAAAGACCCAATTCCTTTGCCCCGCATAGACCAGATTGTTGACTCCACGGCAGGATGTGATTTGCTTTCATTTCTTGACGCATATTCAGGGTATCATCAAATCTTCATGGCTGAGGAAGATGAGGAAAAGACCGCATTTATCACACCCTGTGGCAAATACTGTTTCGTACGTATGCCATTTGGTTTGAAAAATGCTGGTTCAACATTTGCAAGAGCCGTCCAGATTGCTTTTGAGCCTCAGCTGCACAGAAATGTGGAAGCCTATATGGACGATATAGTGGTCAAAAGCAAGGACAGGGCTACTTTGGTTCAAGATCTAGAAGAAACTTTTGTAAATCTGCGCAAGATCAACCTGAAGCTTAACCCCGAGAAGTGCGTGTTTGGAGTTCCCTCCGGCAAGCTTCTCGGGTTGTTTGTTTCTCCACGCGGAATTGAAGCCAATCCTGACAAGATCAAAGCCATTGAGCAAATTGAAGCACCGAAGCGCGTCAAGGATGTATGATGACTTGCCGGCTGTGTTGCTGCTCTCAGTAGGTTTATCTCCAAGTCAGCTGAGTGCGCCCTGCCATTTTTCAAAATCTTAAAAAAGGCAGGTCCATTGAAATGGACTCTGGAGGCGGAGGCAGCGCTGCAAGACTTGAAGAGATACCTCTCCTCTCCTCCAACACTTGTCGCACCTAAACCACAAGAGAAGTTGTTGCTGTATCTAGTGGCAACCAATCAAGTGGTTAGTGCTGCACTGGTAGCGGAGAGAGAGGTGGATGAGGAGGCAGTAACTGCGGCAAGCACGTCCAGCGACAAGCTGGGGGCTCCCCCGACAAGTTTTGCTGCCGACAAGGATTCGTCTGCGCAGTCAGGCGAAGTGATACAAATGAAGAAAATGGTGCAGCGCCCGGTCTACTTTGTGAGCTCTCTTCTGCAGGGAGCTAGGTCAAGGTATTCTGGTGTGCAGAAGCTGCTTTTCGGCCTTCTCATGGCCTCAAGAAAGCTGCGCCATTACTTTCAAGCACATGAAGTTACCGTCGTCACTCGCTTCCCGCTGAAAAGGATATTGCAAAATCCAGAAGCGACAGGCAGGATTGTCGAGTGGGCGTTGGAGTTGTCGAGCTTTGGTCTCAAGTTTGAGAGTACATCAACCATACAGAGCCGAGTTTTGGCAGAGTTTGTCGCAGAATGGACACCAACGCTAGACGAAGAAATCCCAGAGACGACTCTCCCCGGCAAGGAGACAAGCAAAGAGTGGCTTATGTACTTTGATGGGGCCTTTTCGCTGCAAGGCGCCGGTGCTGGCGTACTGCTTGTCGCACCCACTGGAGAGCACCTCAAGTACGTGGTCCAAATGCACTTTCCCAAGGAACAGGCGACGAACAATACTGCAGAATATGAGGGGTTGCTTACCGGTCTCAGGATCGCGGCAGACCTTGGGATCAAGAAGCTTATTGTCAGGGGAGATTCGCAGCTTGTCGTCAGGCAAGTGAACAAGAACTACCAATGCCCATTGATGGAAGCTTATGAAGATGAGGTGAGGAAGTTGCAGGAACGCTTTGACGGCCTACAAATGGAGCACGTCCCACGTGCTGAGAATGACATTGCCGATGGTTTGTCAAAGCGCGCCGCACTCAAATTGCCTGTGGAACCAGGCACTTTTGTACTCCAACTAACTCAGCCATCCGTGACGCCATCAGTAGGGCAAGGCAGGAAGAGGAAGTTGGCTTCTGGCGACTACTTCCCGGCAGAGCTCCCCGAAGCCGCCGGCAAGAAGGCTGCCAAAGCCAGCGCCAAAGATGCAGAGGGGCAACTTGCTCCGACAAGGCCTCACGCTCTTGTCATTGAAGCGGGTGCTCCTAGGCAAAAGGCAAAGGGGCAACTTGCTCCGACAAGACTTCGGGTCCTTGTCGTTGAAGCAGGCGCTCCTGATCGAAGCGCTGAGGAGCAAGATGCTCCGACGAGGCCTTGGGCTTCCGTCATTAAAGCAACTGCTCCCGACGAGCTTGTTGAAGGACAGCACGCTCCAGCAGGGCCCCAGGCTCTTGTCGTTGAAGCGGCTGTTCCCGCCAAGCTCGTCGGGGAACGGCCGGCTCTGGTAGAGCGACAAGCTCTTGCCGTAGGGCCTGATGTTCCCGCAGCAGAAGAAATGCCTTTAGTCCTTGTTGTCGAGCCACAGGCTCCAGCGTGGTCGCAGCAGATCGTCCGTTTCCTTCAGACAGGAGAACTTCCCGAAGAGCAGGAAGAAGCGGAGAAAGTAGCCCGACGGTCCAATATGTATCAATTTGTCGATGACATGCTGTGCAGAAAAAGACCAAACGGTGTGAAATTGAAGTGTATTCCCCGGGAAGAAGGGCAGGAGCTGTTGGCGGAGATTCATGGAGGCATATGTGGTCACCACATAGGGTCAAGAGCCCTTGCTGGAAAGGCTTTCCGGCAAGGTTTCTTTTGGCCCACCGCCCTCCAGGATGCAACTGCACTAGTAACCAAGTGTGAAGCGTGCCAGTTTCATTCCAAGCAGATTCATCAGCCAGCTCAAGCTCTCCAGACAATCCCTCTCTCCTGGCCATTTTCGGTCTGGGGGCTCGACATCCTCGGCCCCTTTCCCCGTGCCACCGGGGGCTTCGAGTACTTGTATGTGGCCATCGACAAGTTTACGAAGTGGCCGGAAGTGGAAGCAGTGAGGAAGGTGACAGCACAATCAGCCATCAAGTTCTTCAAGGGAATTGTTTGTCGCTTTGGTGTTCCTAACAGGATCATCACCGACAACGGTACCCAGTTCACGAGCCACACCTTCATGCAGTATGTCGAAGACCTTGGCGCCAAGGTCTGTTTCGCTTCTGTTGCTCACCCCCGAAGCAACGGTCAAGCTGAAAGGGCAAATGCTGAAGTGCTGCGTGGGCTCAAGACGAGAACTTTCGACAGGCTGCGCAAGTGCGGCAAGAACTGGATCGAGGAGCTGCCAGTGGTTCTTTGGTCGATCAGGACGACGCCAAATCGAGCTACTGGCCAGACGCCTTTTGCTCTAGTTTATGGAGCAGAGGCAGTTCTCCCCACGGAACTCGTATACGGGTCACCTCGAGTGCTCGCTTACGATGAGCTTGAGCAAGAGCAACGGCGGCAAGATGACGCTGTGCTCCTCGAGGAGGATCGTCTTCAGGCTGCTGTGAGAGCTGCTCGCTACCAGCAAGCTTTGCGTCGCTACCATAGCCGCAAAGTTAATGCCAGAAGTCTCGAGGAAGGCGACCTTGTTCTTCGGCGCGTTCAGTCGGCCAAGAATTCAAACAAGTTGACGCCGAAGTGGGAAGGCCCTTATCGGGTGAAACGAGTCACCAGGCCCGGCGCTGTCCGCCTGGAGACCGAGGATGGCATTCCAGTGATCAATTCCTGGAACATTGAGCATCTTCGTAAGTTTTTTCCATAAGGCGCGGTTGCCGGGCCCTTCCCCGGCAACCACCTTTTGTACAAGTATTGCCGCTGTTGCATGTAATCCTTTGTACAAAGCCAGGCGCAGACCCTGTGCATAAATAAAGCTTTTGTATTTCGCAGTTTTTGACGATTTCATGTTTACTTTTATTTTGCATGATTATCTGACATACTATGCAGTACAGCCTCCCTAGTAAGCATTAACGAGCCGCCAAGCTCCTATATCTTTATTTTCTCTTCTTTCTTTTTCTCAAAGAGACAGAAGCTTCCCTCGCGCACAAGTTTGCCGGGGGGGATGGGATAATGATATGGACCAGGCGTCGTTCAAAGAAACTTTGCCTTGCCTTGCCGGGAAGAAGGCAGCGGCAAGCAGTGACAAGACCTTGCCGCGGAGAGATCAACGACAAAGCTAAGTACCAAAGTTTGAACAATCAAATTCTTTTTTATTTTCAAGGTTATTTTCCTTGAACGATACTACTCTTTGTATGGAAAACCTGTGCGCGACGGAACCTAAGCATAATCGGTCGCGCCCTTACCTTGTTTCGAGTCCGCTCAACAACCTAAGTGGCTGCACTAAGCACGACAAGGTTGCTTGCCGGCAGCGGCACCGCCAGCAGGCTGCTGAAGTCCCGCACCCAGCGCTCGCGGCGATGGTGCGCGCACCGGCAAGTTCCCTATAAGCGTAGGGCAAGTACACGCAAAGAAAGAAATTGCTCAAGGGAGATGACATGCATTAACTTCAAAATATTGCAAGTTATATTACAAGATAAGTTGCCGCGGCTTAAACAGATTGTTCTTTAACATGTCTAGCGGCGGCAAGGAGGGAGAAGAATGGGCTCTCTAATTGCGGTGCTCGCCTTCGACTCTCTGGATTTGGTCCACCCTCTCCACGATGGGCGCGACAAGGGCCTCTAGTGGCGCGGGGTCGTATCCCTTCGGCAAGCTTTTGAAGATGTTGCTGAAGTCGACGCCCGGGTTTCTGTATGCTATCTTCACCAACAACCTCCGGAGAACTCCCCGGCAAAGCCTGCGTGACTCGTCGGCCAGTTGAGCCTTGTGATTGACTTGGAGCTGTTGGAGTGCTTCTACTACTCCGTCGAAGAACTCGGCTAGCTTGACGCTAGTTTGCGTGTTCTTGTCGGTGGAGTACCCGAAGTCCGGCACCTTCAGGGCAGTTAGCTCCTTGTCGATGTCCTCGGCGGCGCTGGCAAGCCTGTCTGTGAAGATCCCCACGTTATCCCTGAACTTCTTGTGGGTTGCAATAGCATCTTGAAGCAGACCTTTTTCCTTCTGGAGCTCTTTCATTAGAAGCCCTTCGCGCTTTCTGGTGGTGTCGAGCGTCTCCTTCAGCGTGGTCAGCTTCAGCTTCAGGTCTGCTCTGGAGTCGTTGGCGGCGGCAAGCAGATTGTTCTTCTTGGCTATGGTAACTTGCATCTCCGCCAAAGTGTGGGTCACCTTTGCCCTTTCACTTTCAAGCGTTGAGAGCTTGTCACCGTTTGCCTTGAGGGCGGCCTCTAGTCTTGCCACTTTCTCCTCCGTTTCCTTCCTGTTCACTTCTGCAGCAGCGACAGCGTTGGTGGCCTCCACCAACTTGCTGGCGTACTCTTGGGCCAAGGCTTCGATTTCCTTCTGGTGTTTTTGTGCCTGCCCCTGGGTCCGCTCTGCGACAAGTCTTGCCACCTCCTCGTCTTTCTGTCGGAGGGTTTCGGCAAGTTTCCTCTTGCGCTCGGCAAGTTCTTCTTCGTGGGCATCAAGGTCCACTTTCCGCTGGTTCAGATCACCGGCCTGAGCAGACAACTCCTTGGCGGTCTCCTCCTGTTTTTGTTCAATGTCTTGCTTCATCAGGAGGAGGGCCTGCCGTTCTTCGGCCAGTTGTGCCCGCTTGACCTCTAACGCATTAAGAGATCGCGCGCGGACGTCCGCCAAGATTTCCGCGTGCCTCAACATGTCAGCTTCGGCCTTCTCGATGAGCGCCTCCCTGGAAGCTAGCTTCTCCCGTCGGGCGCGATGAAGATTCAGCAGCTTTTGAAGCAGTTGCTCCTCTTCAGACGTGCTGCTGCTGGCACCTGGCGCATCCACAAGCTGGAGCCCGGCAGCGGCAAGGATCTCCTCGTCCACAACATCCTCCTCGGTTGGCGCTCTGGAGCCCACCGTCCAGGGGAGGCTGACGTAGACGTTCTCGCCGACCCGGATGTATTTGCTTGGCGGAGGCGAGTTGGGCGCTGCCGCCTCGTCAGTGGTTGAGGGACCCGTGGTCGGAGTAGCGCCTGGCGCTCCTGTGGCCTCAGGGCCGTCAGTACGACCACCGGCTCCCTCGCCAGCCTCCTCAGCAGCCTTCTGGGCGGCCTCAGCTTCAGCAGCCTTGGCGGCTTCATCGGTGGGCGCCTTGGCGGTATTATCCTCGGCGGCCTTGCCGGCGTCTTCGGCAGCCCTGGCAGTTTCTTTGTCGGCAAGCTTGTCGGCTGCCAGCTTGTCGGCCTTGGCAGCGGCGGCCTTGGCGGCCTCATCGTCGACGGCCCCTGTGGTGTTCTCCTCGGCAGAAGAGTCAATGTTCATTGGCTCCACCGAGGAGGGCTCTGCCAACCCGAGAAGTAAGGCAAAAAGAGCTTCAGGAAGAAATTCAAGAAGACGAAAGAAAGAAAGCAGAAAGAGTTTTGCGGCAAGTGGGTTTACCCGTGTTGAGCTCAGGAGCTGGGGGCTCCCCTCCCCCGTCAACGTTTGTCATTGGGGGGGATCGCCAGCGCTGGTGCTTGGCACTTCGGCGCTTGCCGGCTCCTCTTCGTGGCTCGGCTCGCTAGTGGGAGCCCTTACCGGAGATCTTCTCCTTGGCGGTGTGGTCGAGGGGGGTGGTACTTCTGGAGCACCTTCAGATGGCTCCACTTGCTGCTCCTCTCCTAGACGCCCAAAGATGTCAGTGACAAAATGCTTGTTCCTCAGCGACCGCCAGCGAAAGGTAGTTGAAATACTTACGCTGGGGGCTGCGCTGGGGGCTGCGACGAGGGCTGGGCTCCGAGCTGGTCGGGATGGTCTCAGACGCTCTCCCGGTGGTTGCCGTGGGCTCATCTTCGACGACCACCACGGTCTTGCTCGTCGAGACCTTAGCTCTCTTCCTTGTCCTCTCCGCCAAGGTTTCCTCCCTGCGGAAGCAAGGCCGGAGCGCGACAAGTGAGGACAGAAACAAAACCTTACAAAGATTGAGGGTCGCGGCAAGGGAACTTACTCTTCCTCGTCGTCCTCTTCGCTGAGAGCGGAAAAATCAAAGTTCGCCTCCGTGTGAGGAGGGGGAGGAGGGGGAGCTGGGCTCCTTGGCCGCTTGGCGGGGGTAGTAGCAGCGGTCTTTGATGACCCTGCTCCAGTTGTCGGGGCCGCGTGAGACGCTCCCGCAGCACCAGCCCTTGCCGCGGTCGAGCGCGTCGAACGGCGCTCCGGCGGTTGTTGAACCTCTTGCCGCTCAGCCACTTTGCCAAGCCTGCGAAGGCGTTTCCTCCTCAGAGGGGCTGGGGACTCTGACTGCGGTGGTCTTTCGGTGCCCTCCTCGGAAGAGGAGCCCTCATCCTCCGAGCTGCCTGACTCGTCGGCAGGCTGGCTTGGCCCGACATCCTTGCCGGGTGCCGCGAGCTCGCCCTTCCCGGCAAGCATCCCCTGCTCAGCAAGGATCTCCTTTTGTGCCTCGTCGAGCTCCGCCAAAGTATAACCAAAATCGCCAGCTTCCCTGGCGAGCCTGTCCTCTTCCACTCTTCGAGCAATGAATTCTATTTCTTGCTCAGTGGTGTTGCGGACGAGCCACTCCTCCTCCCGGACCTGCTTTTCGACCGTGGAGTCAAAGAATCGCCGCACGTCTTCTTCGAGCGGCACGTCCCAAGTTGCTTCAACGCTGTGCGCATTGCAGAGCGGCATCATAGCGATGATTGCACTCAATGCGGAGTTGTTGCAAAGGGGCACGATGTGCTTCGGCAGCGTGAACGCCTTGTCGCGCTTCTCTGGATCTGTCTCTTGCTTGAACAGTTCTCGCATGAAAAAGTCGTGCTGCAGAACTGTGAAGTTGTTGATCAGTCCAGGGCGCAGCCGCATGATATCGGCTGGGTTCTTCCAATCAGAGGCCGGCCTTCCTCTCTGCTGCAGAGGAGCAATGCGGCGGCGGAGGAAGTCTACGCCAACCATCCCTATGGTGAGCCCGGCCTCCCTGAGCCGTATGATCCTGGTAGCGGCAATCTCCAGCTTTTTGTCCTGGGGATCCAGATCGCTCCAGTCTGTGCCACGCGCTGCTGGGGTCTTGCGAAGCGCACAGTATGGTGGCGGCTCGTCGTCAATGATCCAACACCATTCAGACCGGATTTCTCCCCATCTTGGGCGGAGATCCCCCTTCAGATAATGCTCCTTGGCGCCCAATCTTGAAACGAACGAGACGCCAACAGTGAGAGGCTCCCCCTTTTCAGCACGGGGAGTGAAGTAATGCCTGAACAGCGCAGTGTTGGGTGCAACGCCGACGAAGTTCTCGCACAGATGCGCAAATATTGCCATGGTGGATACGGCATTCGGTGTGAGATCCAGCAGACGGAGATTGAAGGTGTACATGACGTCGCTAAAGAAATCCGAGTACGGTGGGTAAAGCCCGCACCAAAAGTAGCAAGCGAAGAAGGGGTACTTGCTCACTTCGCTCTCGTCGGTGGCTGGGCGAACGCGGGTGGCCGGATGCGCCTTGGTCCTCGTGGCCCACATGCCTTGGAACTTGGCCTTCAGATCCGCCCCCGTGAGCGTCGGAGCGAAGAGCGCGTACTTCTGCCTCTTCAACTGCGCCTGGGTCTCCGTCCTTGAGGACTTCCCCGTCTTCCCCTTTTCTCCTTTGGGAGGCATGGCGAAGGCGGAGCTGAGGACCGAGGGAGATGCGGACGCGCGTGGTGGCAGAGGATTGGGAAACCGCTTTGTTTTAGAGCAGAGGAAGAAGAAGGCGGAGATTTGGAGATCGAGAATGGTGAGAGGGGTGTGTGAGTGCTTCTGCAGGTCCCTCCTTTTATGGGGAAAGATGCGGAACCATCCGCCCCTTCGTCATTCGAGATAGCTGCGCAAGCTTCCCACGCTCCGCATTCAACGCGCGACGCGTGGGAGAGCGTGCAATTAAACAGCATAGGGACATTTCGGCTTATCCCAGCCACGCATGCCCGTGCACTGTTTGGGCCTGGCCCAACAACGCCCGGCACCGTGTGTGGCCCAGGCCCGGGGGCTCCTGTCGGTGTACTAGAATAGGGGTACCCTAGTACCCCGTACTTGTGCACGGGCAGTAGTAGCATCCCGCGGCCAGGCTTGCGGGAGGACAGCCAGAGAGAAGCTCAAGATTATTAAGCCATTCAAGAACAAAGTATACAAAGCAAGAGTTAAGGCCCCGGCAAGAGGAGCTTGCCGGGAGGGACAGCTGAGGCCCAGCCTGAGGTTTGCTGTAGCAGAGTACTTGCCGCAGCAAGGTACTTGCCCCGGCAAGTCATTGGCTGCGGCTAGGTATTGGCTGCGGCAAGATAGCAGCTGCGGCAAGGTACTTGCCCCGGCAAGTTACCTTGCGCGGCAAACTATGGGTTGCGGCAAGCTGTCAGGTGCGGCAAGGTCTTTCCGCGGCAAGCGTTACTGTACCACTGTGCTACTGTGCTGCTCCGGTGCCTCTGCCAGCGTGGCGCTCTGGGTCCTTCCAAGCGTGTGTGGCAGGGCACTGTATAGACGGCGGTACACTGTAGCTAGCGGTGCAGGAGCAGGTGGGATAGGCTTTCCCCACGTCCAAGACGTCCGGGTACATGTATGTGGACAGCAAAGGCATGGGCATTTAATGCCCTTGTCCCCTGCCGTCAGTGGTAGGTAGGACATGTCATCCTGGTAATAATGGCCTTACTGTAGCAACTTTCCACCTCTACCTTTACTGTTTGCCACCTGTTGGTGACCCCTTTGTGCGTATAAAAGGAGGCCCATAGGCAATGTGGAAGAAGGAGGAGGAACGGGGAGATGGAGAACTCCAGTATTGTACGCAGCTGCTCGGTACTGTAGCGCTCCTGGAGCTAGAACAATCATACAGATAATAAACCAAAAAGCAGGAGTAGGGTTTTACGCATCCGTGCGGCCCGAACCTGGGTAAATCTCTCTCGTGCACTGTCGTGTTCTTCGCTAGATTTACTCTTCGTGCGACCGTCTCTCCCTGCCGAACGTAAAGGGGTCCTTCCCTGGGTCCCATAGGTGATCGCGGATTCGTCCCCGACATCTGGGTTATGTGTGGTGGGGCTGGTTCTTGGGTAAGTACAACCGTGGTTCTATCTGCATCGATGATAACCCACAAGTATAGGGGATCGCAATAGCTTTCGAGGGTAGAGTATTCAACCCAAATATATAGATTCGACACAAGGGGAGCCAAAGAATATTTGTAAGTATTAGCAGTTGAGTTGTCAATTCAACCACACCTAGAGATTAAATATCTGCAGCAAAGTGATCAGTAGCACAGTAATATGATAGTTTGATAGCAGTGGTAACAATAATAGCAGTAACAATTTTGTAGCAATTGTGACAGTAGCAATAGCAATAGCAATAGTAACTTAGCAAGAGCAATATGTGGAAAACTCGTAGGCATTGGGTCGGTGAATTCGTTGGATGATATTCATCATATATCAGTCATAACCTAGGGCGACACAGAACTAGCTACGGTTCATAAATATAATGTAGGCATGTATTCCATAAATAGTCATACGCGCTTATGGAAAAGAACTTGCATGACATCTTTTATCCGACCTTCCCGTGGCAGAGGGGTCCATAAGGAAAGTAAGGGATATTAAGGCCTCCTTTTAATAGAGAACCGGAAAAAAGCATTAGCACATAGTGAATACATGAACTCCTCAAACTACGGTCATCACCGGAAAGTATCCCAATTACTGTCACGCTGGGTTTACGGATCATAACACGTAATAGGTGCATATGACTTGCAAGATCGGATCTAGAACATAGATATAATGGTGAAAGCGTAAATGGTTCAGATCTGAAATCATGGCACTCATGCCCTAGTGACAAGCATTAAACATAGCAAAGTCATAGCAACATCAATCTCAGAACATAGTGGATACAAGGGATCAACCCCTAACAAAACAAACTCGATTACATGATGAATCTCATCCAACTCCTCACCAACCAGCAAGCCTACAAAGGAATTATTCACTCCCGGTGGGGAGTATCATGGAATTGGAGATGAAGGAGGGTTGGTGATGACAAAGACCGAAGATTCCCCTCTCCGGAGCCTCGAACGGGCTCCAGATCTGGCCTCTCGATGAAGAACAGGAGGTGGCGGCGGCTCCATATCATAAAACGCGATGAAACTTACTCCCCTATTTTTTCTGTGAAAATAGGAATTTATAGCGTTGGAATTAGGTTCAGCGGAGCCCCGAGGGCCCCACCACCCACCAGGGCACACCAGGGGGGTGGCGCGCCCTTGTGTCTTGTGGGCAGCCAGGGCACCCCCTCTGGTGGCTCTTGGTTCTAGTATTTTTTATTTATTCTGAAATAATTCTCCAAAAAAGTTTCGTCCAATTCTGAGAACTTTTATTTCTGCCCAAAAACAACACCATGGTAGTTTTGCTGAAAACAGCGTCAGTCCAGGTTAGTTTCATTCAAATCATGCAAGTTAGAGTCCAAAGCAAGAGCAAAAGCATTAGGAAAAGTAGAAACAATGGAGACGTATCAACTCCCCCAAGCTTAACCCATTGCTTGTCCTCAAGCAATTCAGTTGACAAATTGAAAGTGATAAAGAAAAACTTTTACGAACTCTTTTGTTCTTGTTTACATATATATGCTTAAGTAGCACCCAGGTTTTCAGCAAATATCATGACTAACCATGCCAACTATAACTCCTAGAAATTATATTAACTCATATCAATAGCATAATAAACTAGCGAGCAATAATAATATATCTCACATGCCAACACTTTGTCAAAACAATCATGATATAATATGACAATAGTGGTACCTCGCTAGCCCTTTCTGAGACCGCAAAACATAAATGCAGAGCACGTCCAAAGTTCAACCAGCGACTAAACATTGTAATTCATGGTAGAAGAGATCCAGTCATGATGCATTCAACATTAAGTAATCACAATGCATGAGGATGACAATAGTGCTCTCAGGTCTGGTGCTTATTTGAGAAGGTGATGACTCAACATAAAAGTAAATAGATTGTCCCTTCGCAGAGGGAAGCAGGGATTTTTTTTAACATCAATACAAATGCAAGAGCTCATACATACGTGCATACACTCACCCCTATGAATGCACACACGCACACACCCACACCCTACTCCTATGAGCACCTCTGAGAGACTGAGCTGGCATGTCATCTTGAAATTTACGAAGTCACCGTCGGCGCCTCGTCGTCGACGGGAACGTCTCCTCCCACTGAAAGCGCATCGCCGGAAATCCTGAAATAAATCCAGGAATAATGCGAGCACCAGGACTTGAACCCTGGTGAGCAAGGTGATGAATCAACATAAAAGTAAATAGATAGTCCCTTCACAGAGGGAAGCAGGGATTTACAGAGGTGCCAGAGCACAAAGCTTAAATCAGAGATAAATATAATTTTGGGAGGTGCACCCTTCCTATCAACATTACGACCAAGAGTTATCAATATCTTCCATGCTAAACACATTAGCGGCGGTTCCCAAGCGGTAAAAGTAAAGGTTTACTCCCCCTCCACCAACAAACACAACCCACGGCTAGCCGAATCCACGGGTACCGTCCATGCCAACAACAGTCTTGGGGGAGTTTTGTTTAATTATTTGCATTTTTTCATTTCAAGACCGGGCATCCCTATTACCGGCCCCTCTCGTGCAAGTACGAGTGAATAAACACTCATCTTGAGAATAACCCGCTTAGCATGGAAGATACTGACCGCCCCCTGTCGCTCCATGAGTGGTCCAGGCACACAAAACAGAAGTTCTTTGAAATTTTAGAGGTCGCACATGCAAATTTACTTGGAACGGCAGGGTAATACCGCATATAGGTAGATATAGTGGACTCATCTGGAATAACTTTGGTTTAAGGATTTTGATGCACAAGAAGTATTCCCGCTTAGTACAGGCGCAGGCTAGCAAATAGGTTGAGAAGCGACCACCTAGAGAGCGAAAACGGTCATGAACATGCTTTATGAATAATCAACATTGAAAACTAGCATGAGTAGGATATAAACACCATGAACATAAATATCATGAAGGCTATGCTGGTTTTGATTCAACTACATGCGTGAACATGTGCCAAGTCAAGCCACTTGAAACATTCGGAGGAGGATACCATATCATCATACTACATCACAATCATTTTAATGCATGTTGACATCCAAGATAAATCATTATCCACTCCTAGCTACTTAAGCATTGCATGAGCAACTATAATCTCTATTTGTCATTGCAAACATGTTTGATCATAATATGCTGAATCATGGATACTGTTAAACATATTTACAAAAACAAAAACAAGTTGAGTTCATACCCACTTCTCTCTGCCACAGTCACTTCATCAAATATCGTCATTATTGCCTTTCACTTGCATGACTGAATGATATGAAAATAATAATAGTGCAAGAGTCCTGTGGACTAAGCTGGAATTTGCAAACATTTTATTCAAAAGGAGAAGACAAGGTAATTTGGGCTCTTTGTTAGATCAGCATGAATGCATATGAGAGCCACTCAACATTTTCATCGTGGTCTTCTCCTTGGTACGACACAATAAAAAGAAAAGAATTTCAGAGAAACACACTGAAATATTTTTGGAATTTTTAGTTTTTCTTGAAGAAAGAAATTAAAGAAGGAAAAACAAAAACGAGAAAAACTATTTACACGGGAAAGCTCCCAACAAGCAAAAGAAGAATCAAGAAATATTTTTGGGTTTTCTTTTAATACTACAACTAATTTAAGCTACAAAGAAAAACCGAAAAGAAGCAAGAAATATTTTTGGATTTTCTCAAAGTTTTTCAACCACACAAAAAGAACGCGAGAAAATAAATCTAGCATGGATAATACAATGAAAAAGTGTGGACACCGACAACTGGAATGAAATGTGTGATCATGAATATAATGTCGGTGAAAATACGTACTCCGCCAAGTTTACGCTTTTGGCCTAGCATGGTAATCACCATCCATAGTAGCCATCGGTCCCACGTGAAAGTGCTGTAGCAGCGGCACCTGAGCGTCTCACTCCTGGGGCTCCTCCTCTACTGCTGCCTGGTTGTTCCGGTAGTCAATAATGTCCTCGGGCATGACCCTGTATCCACCCTGGCAATAAAATCAAACAAAGCAGGTGCAGGTAACGGGATAATATCACGGGTTTCCACACTAAAAACCAAGTTGTAACGAATGTTTATATGAAAAGAATCAGCAGGATCAATAAACTAGTGAGCCTCCATCGCCTGATGATCTAGATAAACTCGGGGCAAAGGAGCTGTCAAAGCAGCGTCAAACAATCTATCTATATAGGTCACCTAAGGTGACACATTTAGTGTCGGCAAAGACATTTACCGACAAAAAGGAGGTGTCGCCTATAGTACTGCCGGGAAAGGTCTTTCCCGAAGATAAATCTTTGCCGACACATAGTGTGACAGGCTTGGTGGGGTCTATGACGACAGACATTTATACACCGACAGATAGTGTTATGCCGACAGGTCATCTGACAGTGTGCTTTGCCGACGGATACTGTGACACGCATTGCTATGCCGATGATTCATCAGTCAGTGTGCTATGCCGACATATAGTGCGACGCTCAATAGTTTTGCCGACACATTTTCTGCCAGGGTTCTACATTTCAGCACAAATGCAAATGCACCATATTTTAACATGAAATTACATTCATAATATTCGATTCATGTTCAATATGCAACACATATACAAACAAATGCACTCTTTGATTCATCACAAGATACCATTGATCAATACATTCATTCAAACATATATAGAAGATTCATTAGTTTGCTTCACTCGAAATATGTAAGTCGGCATACAAGATGTGGTCTGTTACAAAATATGATGGCTAAGCTCCAAAGAGACCAATTGTTCTATCACTTGACTACTACAAAATATTATGGAAGAGCCCAATTCTCTTCGATCACCAAGCCGACATCAACTTCCGTATCCACAAAATGTGTCAACATGTTATGAACAAAAGCGATCATCAGAACATCTTATATCAACTTGTGGACGTGCCATTGTCCCTGAAAAAGAACTTGTATGTTTGAGCAATCTTAGAAATGAGAATTTGTTCAAATTTGTGGGTTGCCCTTGGTCCCAAAGATCTAGAAATAGAAGATGTACTACAAATAATTTGGTTACAGAAGATATCATTAACAAAGCATCAACCAAAGTCAGGCTAGCAACTAGCATATCACATGGCTTACTATAAAAATTATGCACTCATTAATAGGCAATCAGATCTATTTGAAGGCATCAGGAATAAGGTTCTTATTATAACTTTACATATTTGCATTTGAAGCTCCTCAACCAGCCAACAATCAGATATGCACTTGTAAGTATACATGTACCAACAGTCATATATGTAGTAGCAGGAAGTGCACTTGGTGGAAAAAAGGCATTTCAAAGACCATATGCTTGCACACATTGTCGGATTCAGGGCTCCGTAGACCCAAGAAGGTTCAAACTCAGGGGCGTGTGTGAAGAACTCAACCTCTCAAGCCTGCCTACTCGATGCCCCACGACCTAGCCTAGCCGGATTCGCATGAGCGGGGAAGACGATGAACACGACAGTTTACCCAGGTTCGGGCCACCTTGCGGTGTAATATCCTACTCCTGTGTTGTGGTGGATTGGCCTCACGAGGAGGGCTGAGGATGAACTAGTACAGAGGATGAACAGCCTCGCGAGGGCTATGATGGTGAGAGTGGAAAGGATCTGACCCCCTTCTACGGTGGTGGCTAACCTATACTTATAGTGGCCTTGGTCCTCTTCCCCCAAAATGTAGGCGGGAAGGGATCCCACAGTGACCAATTTAAAAGGGGACAAGTAGTACATCTTATCCTGATAAAAGGTGGTCTTCGCCTGCAAATCTTCCAGTCGTGATGCAGCGGTGGGCTTGGCGATGACATCCGTCCTTGAGTCCTGGCGGTCCTGGTCTCGTTGCACCAGAATGGAAACCTTTGCCAGATTCCTTGGGAACCCACGCCTGCCCTTGCCTCCTTAGCACCAAAGAGGAAACTGCCTCCTCTGCGCCTGCTGGCGCCTGCCTTGCCTTGGTCGTCATGGCTTGCATCATGGTAGCCTCATGAGGCTGGGTACCTGCATAGAAATCTCCGCTCCTCGGGAGGCCGCTCCCTCGGGAGGTCTTGATGTCGTCCATCTCACGAGGCTTGGCCCCTCGCGAGGGTCTTGTCTTGATGGTCTTGGAGGTGGGCTGTACCAGGCCGTCGAAGGAGCCACGCCGTGGGCCGCAGGCAGGCAGGTCTGGGTACCCTGGTTCCCAAAACACCGACAGTAGCCCCCGGGCCCAAGGCGCGCTCGGACTTGGCTTCGAGCCGAAGCCAAAGGGCAAGGGCGAAGCGCTGTGGGCCCCCATCGCCTGGGGGCCAGCCTGACGTGTGGCGCTTGATGGGACACGGGCGTCTCCACTTCTGCACGCCGCCTCGGCAATCGCCCAGGCTGGCAAAAGACTGGCGCCCGCTACCAAGCCATCATTGCCTTCTCTAAGCCTCACTCCAGATCCCCTTTCTCCCAGCCGAGAGCATCTCCAGATCTGGTCGTGTTCCTCCTTCCTTCTACACCTCTTCCTCGAAGATCTCGCGAATGGCGTTCGGGAAGGCGAAGCCTGCCGCGCAAGCTGTGAGCTCCTCCTCCTCTCCGGCGCCGGCACTCGGCACATCCTCCATCACCGAGGAGAAGCACCTTGCCACTGCGCTCCCACTGACGGTGAGCGACGACAATGAGTGGAACGAGACCATTCTCCTGGCCGGCTCCGCTGAGCAAAGGACCTTGGCGCGGACGTTTTATCCCTTCTTCCTCCACAGCGTCTTCGCGGGGCTCGTCCCACCTTTCTCCGGGTTCTTCACCACCATCCTTACCACTACCAGGTTCAGGCCCAGCATCTTCAGCCCAACTCCATCCTCCTCCTATCCATCTTTGCCTTTTATTATGAGGCATTCATGGGCATGAGGCCCTCCGTTCCGCTCCTCCGGCATGTCTTCTACCTGTGGCTGCACAATCCAACCCAGCGCTCCGGCTGCGTGTCCTTTGTCGCAGTTCATAAGAACAATGTGCTCATGAGGACCGGAAAGAAGGTGGAGAACTTCCGGCGCCGGTGGTTCTTCATGGACGCCAAGGGCCTCAATGCGCGGCTGGAATTGCCAACCCAGCTGCTGGAGAAGCTCGATAGGTGGGGTCATGAGAAGTTCTCCGGCCCCCAGGCGGCGCTTGTCCTAAGGAAGATGACCGCAGACATGGATGCTAGGGCGCTGACGGGAGGCATGCTCGTCAAAGAGTTCCTGACGCAGCGCCTGGCCCCACTCCAGGCACACACGCGCCCCATGTGGGAGTTCCAGGGCGCAGAGGACGACAACTGGCTGCGCTCACGGAGCTTGACGGGCGAGGAGCTAGACAAGGCCATGAACACCCTGCTCGAGGGCGAACCGGGAGACCTCCCGGAGGCCTACGCACTGTTGTACCGTCGTGCCGACAAGGAGGCGCTGGTCGCCGCCATGCCTGTCTTCAACGAGTTGGGGCTCGTGCCGCCCGAGCACCCCAACTCCCCGGTGCTGGTGTCTTCCGGCGACAACGCCGGTGAAGAAGGCGAGGAGGACTCGGAGGCGACCGAGGACGGCGTGGCAGAGACCTCTCCCCCGTCCCAGAATGAGCTTCTCCGCGGCCTCGCAGATGACGACGACGCCGTCGAGCCCCCGGCCGTGGAATCCACACGCTCCATCGGGGTACTCACGAGGTCTGGGGCCACCCCTCGGGCCCTGCGGAGGTCAGGCCAAGTGACCGCGAAGAAGAGAGGGGCGGCACCCCCTCCTCAAGGCGACGCCTCTGCCTCGCCAACCGTCGGCGCCGCAATGAGGCCGGTCGACGTGTGCCCCGCCAACCCCCAGGACGCGGCAAAGGACGCGCCTAGGAAGACCGGAGGTGCCCCGGCCCCGGCTAGCAAGAGGGCATACATCGCCCCCGAAAAGTAAGTACCTTACCTTGTTTTTGTTTGTCGCCCTTTTATACCATGCCCACATCGCTCCCCTCCTGGTGACCAGGATGGGCGTCGTGGTGAAGAAGAGCAAGGAAGGAGCCGGGACCCCGGAGGCGCCGCTGCTCGCCACAGCCGCGATGGCTCCGGCACAGGTGGAAGAGGTTGTCTCGCGTTCCCTCGCGACAGAACGGGCCCCCCAGGGCGTTGTGGTGAAACCTCAGGAGGAGTTTGCCCCCGCGGGCCAGCAGGCCATGGAGCCGTCCATCCCCGTCGTGCCCGCAGGGGGTTTGGAGGCTCCAGTGCCCCAAGTTGCCCTCGCTGCTGTATCCCTGGCAACGACGCCAGCCCACGCGCCGGTGCTGCACCCTCCCCAGGCCCTTGCACTGGCGGACTGCGGCCCCCCCATCAGGCCCAAGGCTCTAGAGGAAGCCTACGCCACACTAGATCAGCTCCGGACCGACCTCCAAGATGCCGACAGGTGCCTGGTGAGGGAACGCATGGGGCTGATCTCGGGGTGGCTCCAGGCCAACATGTCCGCTAGGGCGGTCTGGGGCCGGGCGGAGGCCGCCGCCGCGGAGAGCAAGAGGGAGGCCAACGAAGCCACGGGGGCTCGTGATGCGTTGCTGGCCAACACAGCATCCACCAAGGAGCATTGGACAAGGCGGAGGCTGAGCTGAAGGCTCTCCACGACGAGCAGGCTGCCCGCACCCAACGGCTTCAGCAGCGAGAGGAGTACCTCAGGGCCCGTGAAGCGACGCTTGCCGATCGCGACGCCAAGCTGGCCCAAGTGACCGCCGACAAAGCCGTGGAGCGGGACCGCTTGGGCAAGGAGGTGGACAAGGCCCAGGCGTCCCATGCCCAGCACGTCTTCGAGGCGACAGCCCAGCTAGAGGCCAGGGAGAAGGCCCTTGCCGCGGCCGAGAAAACGGCAGCCGTGGAACACGAGGCCTTCCTCTCCCTCGAGCTCGAGTCTCGTGAGGCGCTGCGCTCCATCTGCGGGGGAGGGTACGAAGAGCCACTAGCGACCCCTGAGGAAGGCCTTGTCGGGCTTTTCCCCAAGCTTGCTAAGGCACTTAAGGGTGCTGCCGCTGGACTGGACTCCTCGGTGGAGGGGGAGTGCCGCTTGCTCTTTACCGCGGCCGCGACGCGCGTCTTCAGCCACCTCCACCTCTGGGACCCAGGCTTTGACCTCAGCACACTGATCGAACCGGTGGCTCCTGAGTCCCGTACCGCTACCGCTGAGGCCGTGAAGGGGTAAGTGGACACCCTGCTGGGGAAGTTCCTATGCGTCCCCGACCCCGAAGCCCTAGCGGCAGAGGTCGGCAGCGGCGAAAATGGTGGCAGCGACGTCGATGTAGGGCTTCCAACGACCAGGGCGAGCGGCGGCAGCGGCCAAGGCAATGGTGGCGCTTCTTTCTAGTTTGACCCTGCAAAATTTATCGTGCCCCGCGGAAGCGTAAGAACTTCTGCTTGAATTTGTGGAACATTATGTTTTTGTTATAACTTACTGGAACTCCGCGATTTCCTTTCCGTGCTCGATTTCCTTCCTGTTTTGCCTTAGTGTTCTGCGTCGGTAGGGCCCGGCCCCGTGCATACCTCGACCGCCGTTGGGGCATCCGGATCACCAGGACGAGGCCAAGGGGTGAGGGGCTACGTGACCAGTGAGGCCACTGAGTCGCGATGCTCAGGGGTCCCCCTTGACGTACGAACAACCCTCATGAAAGAAACGTGAGAAACATCTGAGTTAATCTGGAGTCCTCCATACCTTTCCTCGCCAGCTTTTGCCTAGGAGGGACGCAAGAAGACCAGGTGTGAGAGACCTGGTGAGGTGGCGTGCGCCAGGCTTGGCCTGAGTGTAGCCCCCGTGCCTAGCCCCCTTGCGCGGGCCTCCCGTGGGGAAAGCTGCGCGGTGGGACCGTACAGCGAGCCCATAGGCCATCCTGAGGTTGTTGCAACCACTAGGATGCCCTCAATTGTTTATTCACCAGCACGGAGCATGGTGCTTCCACTTTAGCATGGGCATAGCCGCTCCTTAGCCATGTCGTCCGCCAGCACGGAGCATGGGGCTTCCACTAGTGCGTGGGCATAGTCGCTCCTTGACCGTGTCATCCGCCAGCACGGAGCATGGGGCTTCCATTGGTGCGTGGGTGGGAATTCCCTTGGAGGCAGACTCTGGGGCGTGTACAGCCCCGTTCATACGTGTGGCTAGCACGGCAGAACTGGAGGAGGTGTATCTGGGCACTCGTGAGCCAGCGCGGGACTCAGGAGGCCCTACCTCAAGGCGGGTTGCGCCTGGATTTTGGCCCGAGGCGCACTTTGGGAACCTGTGAGGCGGGGGGTGTGGGGGGCCTGCGCCAAATGCCTCTCCGGAGGCTATCGCATGAGAAGGCCGGACACCAATGACCCCAGGAGGTGACGTGAACGGGACCGGCCCGCCAGACAGAGCTCAGCCATTGGCTTTATCTACGCTGCAGGGACAGACCCGAGCACAGACGCCGTGCCAAGTCTTGTCATGCAACGATCCGACGGAAAAACACCCGGCGCACGGCTCCCGCAACGGCGAAACGCCGGACTGCGGTTGTATGAACCGGGTCGCGCGCCCTTACTTGCCCACACGCGATTAGCTCATGCGAGAACAAGGCACCAAGGACCACGGGAGGTGACGCGCACAGGAGCTGGCCCGCGGGACAGAGCTCGGTCACTTGGATTTGTCAACGCTACAGGGACGAACCCGAGCATAGACGCTGTGCCAGTCCTTAATCATGAGGCGGTCGCGGGCGGGTTCGCGAGGGCGCAGCGAAATCATAGTGACGAAGCACCGGACATGCAGTTGGAATACTTAGGAATTTCATGAAGGCAAGGCTAGTTCTGATACATGCGCAAAAACGATACACCTACGGGGTTCGGCCCTGGCAGTCCAAGGGGCGCCCTCAGTTGAACAAACCAAAAAGTCACCTGGCACCATCGTTGTAGAAGCGTTGGAGTAGCGAAAGACGCACGCTGCAGATATCGCTCTTCACGAGCCGACCGGCTCCTGAGTCCCGGGAGGCTCCGGAGGTCCGGGGGGCTCACGAGGGTCTGTCACCTCCTCCGTTACGGCCGCCTGGCGCCTGGCCTCATGAGCCGCCCACGCATGCTGCGCGAGGCGCTGGTACGAGGCGGCCATGTTCAGCAGGCCAAACGGCATGCGGATGTGGCTGCAGGGGTAGCCCCCACACCGGCCAACGCGGGACGGCCACAAGAGGTTCTACAAAGCAGCCCTGTTGAGACCTGGGATGTTGACACAGACGTGCAGCTCACCGCCCGTGTCAGGGGCGGCAGCTGCACTGGGCAGTGCGGGGCGATGCTCACCGTGCATGGCTCGCGCCTCCTGAAGCTCTTCGATCGCCTTGGTGATGAATTACTGCGCGCCTCGTGCCTCGCGCCTTGCACAGTGCTCACGGAGGTGCGCATCGAAGCATGCCTCCATGTGGTGCCCAAACGCCTCCCTTGTCACGCTGGTCAGGTCAGAGGCCCTCCAGAGGAGAGCCCCCGAGCCCGTCCCGAGGGGGCGCTGGGCGCGCCTCCGTATGCGAGAGGGAAAGGCGCCCCAGCAGAGGGCGCGGGTCCTGAGGTATGATCGTCGGGCGCCCCAGCCTCCTGACGGCCCTTTGGGAGGAGCTGCTTCTTCTTCTTGGGGATGGCCTCAGGAGGCAGGATGGCACCCTCGCCATCTGAGTTCTCGATCGCCGCGACCTGGTAGGCGCGCTCGAGGGAGCACACCGCATCCTTTTCGTTGCAAGCAACCGTGATGATACCGCCACTTCCTGGCATCTTGAGGACATTGTAGCCGTGGTGAGTTGCTGCCATGAACTTGGCGAGGGCCGGATACCCGAGAATGGCATTGTACAAGAGGCCGATGTGGGCGACGTCGAAGTCGATGAGCTCGGTGTGGTAGTTGTCGTGCTTGCCGAAGGTGACTGGGAGGTGCACCTGCCCCAGGGGAACGGTGGAGCCATCGGTGACTCCTGAGAAGGGCTTGGTGGGCAGAAGCTGATCGTAGGGCACTTGGAGTGTTTCAAACGTCTCGACGGAGAGAACGTTGAGCCCCGCACCACCATCGATGAGGGTCTTGGTGACAAGGACGTTGCTGATGGTCGACATGCAGAGCATCAAGAGCGCGCCAGCGGTGGCCGAGCAGTTGAGTTGGTCCATGGAGTCAAAGGTGATGGCGTGCTTGGACCACCTGAGGGGGCACGACGCCTCAAGCTTGGGGAGGGCCGCGTTCACCTCACGAGCGAACTGCTTGAAGATGCGATGAGAGGCGGGAGCCTGTGCACCGCCCAGGACGCAAGCGATCGCGTGGGGCTCTTGGAAGCCCCCAGCCCCATCGTCTTGCCGGTTGTCGTCGTTTCTCCTTGGCGGCGGAGGCAGCGGAGGGAGGCCGGCATTGCCCTGAGGGCGGTCCTCATGAGGCTGGTCTTGCCAAGGACCGTCGCGAGGTTGTCCCTGCCAGCGGTCCTCATGAGGCTGATCACGCCAGTCCTAGCGGGAGTCGTGGTTGTCCCAGCGGCCTCCACCGCGGCCTCCTCCATGACCATAGCCGCGGTCGCCGCTCTCAGGGCGGCGGCCGAGGCGCTCGTCGCGGATTGCCCTGAGCTCCTGGCAGTCATTGGTGTTGTGGTTGTGGATGTTGTGGAAGACGCAGAACGGGCGGTTGCCTCTGGGGGGTTCGTCGTGGTCACGGCCGCGCTTCATCTCAGGCTCGGCCGCAAG
This sequence comes from Thinopyrum elongatum, assembly GCA_011799875.1. Classification (NCBI taxonomy): domain Eukaryota; kingdom Viridiplantae; phylum Streptophyta; class Magnoliopsida; order Poales; family Poaceae; genus Thinopyrum; species Thinopyrum elongatum. The sequence goes on from CM022298.1 coordinate 275,344,929, forward strand.
CACAGCAGGACCCTTGCACTTTGTCTCTTAGCCTTGGCCTTCTTGTCTTCCGGATCGGCCTCAGGCAACTCGAGGAGGGAGAGGCGGCCTTCCTCGACCATCGCGCACTTGGTCGCCAGATTGAACATCTCTAGGGCCGAACACAGGTCCTCATGGATGGCGAGCTCCTCCTTCATATTGACATCCCGGATGCCATCAGAGAACGCTGAAATGATGGCCTCGTCCGACACCTTTGGGATCTTGAGGCGTACGTTGGTGAAGCGCTGTATGTACTTGTGCAAGGTTTCGCCCGGCTGCTGCTTCACGCGCCACAGGTCGCCCACCGCAGGAGCGCGGTCATGAGTGCCCTTGAAGTTGGCGATGAAGCACTCGCGAAGCTCATCCCAGGAGGAGATCGACCCCACCAGAAGGTTCAGGAGCCAAGAGCGCGCGCTGTCCTTGAGGGCCATGGGGAACTAGTTCGCCATGACCTTGCCGTTGCCGTTCGCTGCTTCAATGCTCAGCTCGTAGAGCTGGAGAAATTCCGCGGGGTCAGGAGTCCCATCGTAGCGTGGAGGTAGGTTCGGCTTGGACTTGCCGGGCCATACGACACGGCGCAGCTCCGGAGTGAAGGCGCGGCAACCCGCCTCACTGACAGGTGCTGGCCGCATGGGCGGAGCTTGGTCTTGGCGCCCGCGCACCACCGCCTCCGGTGGCACGCGGTCTTGACACAACGGCGTGGGAAGCGTGCATGCTTCTCCTTGGGGCCGCTGCACCTCCTGGCAGCTTGCTTCATCCTCGGCCGGCGCTCCGCGTTGTGGGACGCGCGCGGGCGCGTCGCGCCTAGGCTCGGGGTCAGCGCCGCGAGGAGGAGGAGGGGGCGCGCCGTGAGCCACATCGCCCACCTGGGACGGTGGGGGACGAGGCAAACGGGACGGTGCAGGGACCTCACCGGCGGCGTTGACGAGCTCGGTGATGCGGCCGAGCCTGTCGTCGTAGAGGTCGTTGGCCGGGCGATAACGCAGAAGTTCTCGCGCCATGAGTAGTGAAGCCTGTGCGTTTGCCGGCCCGCGATGAGCATGAGAAGTCGAAGCCATGGCCGGAGTGGGTGATGGAGTTGCGGTGCAGCCATTGCGCCGCACGGATGGTGGCAGCGACGAATCCTGCTGTTCACGAGCAGCAGGGTCAGTGGCAGCGTTAGCCACCGGGGAGGGAGAGCGGCGAGGAGCGTCGTTGCCCACGGCTGCCGTCTGGGCGACACGAGCGGCCCGGCGCTCGGCACGGACACAGCGAGCGTCGGCCATGGGAGCGACGAAACAGAGGCAGAGTGGACGGTGGACGGACTTCGACACGTTCCCTACCTGGCGCATCAAATGTCGGATTCAGGGCTCCGCGGACCCAAGAAGGTTCGAACTCAGGGGCGTGTGCGAAGAACTCAACCTCTCAAGCCTGCCTACTCAACGCCCCATGACCTAGCCTAGCCAGATTTGCGTGAGCAGGGAAGACGATGAACACAATAGTTTACCCAGGTTCGGGCAACCTTGCAGTGTAATACCCTACTCCTGCTTTGTGGTTGATTGGACTCATGAGGAGGGCTGAGGATCAATAAGTACAAAGGATGAACAGCCTCACGAGGGCTATAGTGGTGAGAGTGGAAATGATCTGACCCCCTTCTACGCTAGTGGCTAACCTATACTTATAGTGGCCTTGGTCCTCTTCCCCCAAAACGTAGGCGGGAAAGGATCCCACAGTGGCCAATTTAAAAGGGGACAAGTAGTACATCTTATCCTGACGAAAGGTGGTCTTCGCCTGCAAAGCTTCCAGTCGTGACGCAGCGGTGAGCTCGGCGATGACATCCGTCCTGCGTCCTGGCGGTCCTAGTCTCATTGCACCAGAATGGAAACCTTTGCCAGATTCCTCTGGAACCCATGCTTGTCCTTGCCTCCTTAGCACCAAAGAGGAAACTGCCTCCTCTGCGCCCGCTGGCGCCCGCCTGGCCTTGATCGTCATGGATTGCGTCATGGTAGCCTCATGAGGCTGGGTACCTGCATAGAAATCTCCGCTCCTCGGGAGGCCGCCTGGAGAGGCCGCTCCCTCGGGAGGTCTTGATGTCGTCCGCCTCGCGAGGCTTGGCCCCTCGCGAGGGTCTTGTCTTGATGGTCTTGGAGGTGGGCCGTACCAGGCCGTCGAGGGAGCCACGCCGTGGGCCGCAGGCAGGCAGGTCTGGGTACCCTGGTTCCCAGAACGCCGACACATGTATCTTGGTTCAACAGATGCACTCTAGTTAGGCATCGCCTACTATGAGTAATTAATTGCTAGGATAATCTTCAGACAATTTATAATAAAATCATGTGTTTCATTTACTATGTGCTCTACGTTCATCTAAAGTCCATTTAATTACTAGATGCTCTCAGTTCATCTACAGGCCACTAAACTATTCACAGATCTAGCATAAACATTGATATCCATTAGTATGCAGATCTGATTTAGAATCTAAACTCAGATGAATCTATTTAGAAAATGCAAGAAAGAGAACACGGTTTGCACAAAACAGTCAACAGAAAGAAGTATATGCATCATCATATTTGTTTAGCAAGTAAATGGTGTTACATCTTGCATCACGACAAGAAAGATCAAATGGTTAAATCATGCAAGACTATAAGAAAGGACATCTAGCAATCTGTTGAGCTAAGAAGCTGCCCTTGAAATTTTACATACATAGCAGCAAAATCATGCATAACATGGTTATATAGACATATTTCACCGTTTATGGGAGAACAATATTGTTCACACAGGAATAAAGAAAAGAATCGTTAGAAAGGTAGTACCTTGTTCATTACTTTTTTTACCCTCAAGGACCTTATATAAGTTTATAGTGTGCCATCATGATTTATCACATCTTAGTGCCTGCATATAACCAATGTGTCTTTTCAGTTTCAAATGTCTATACTACAATTATGTTAAATTAGTTACATCAGTAAAGATTGAATTATAAGTAGTGTCCAATACCAAGAACACCTTCAAAAATGATTACTTTCTAATATTACAATGCAAATGCATTAGAGATCAGATGTAAGCTGCACTTCAAATGTCATTAAGCAACACATGGTATTAAGACAACCGAGCATAGCAAGTTCATGTGGTGAGATTTGTGCAAATGGTATTTAGACGGATAGGCTATATAAAAGAAGTTACATAGTGCACAAGGTAGAATAGGTTGGCATGTACCTTCTTCTTTCAAAAAGGAATGAAATGTAGTTAAATATGTAGTTTATACTGACCTGACTAGTGAAAATTATGTGCACCAGTTTAAGGTCAACATCTAAGAAGTAAACTTTTTAGCTTCCATTTGTTTTTCTTGTATCGACTATAAATGTATGCATAAAATAAATGGGACACATTGCTAGCAGTAAACAAATCACATATATGCATAGTGCAGGGGTGCCTAAGTTGGAAAAAGGCATGACTCAAGTTTGGTGCACAAATCAGTATTTACTATGAACAGGTGCACAAATCAGTATTCACTATGAACAAGCGGATTAAATAGATCCTTAAACAATAGGACCTCCTACCCAAATATATATGCAGAAGTCCGCGGACAATTTTCATGTGCATGTTTATCGATGAAACCTTGTTATGAAGCTGTATTTGGTTTGTACACACGCTGGGAAGATGTTCCCATGACAAGGTTTGTGATGTGACGATGTTCGATGAGCTTGACGATGCCATTCACAGGACTATTCTTCTCGATCATCAGCGTTTCAGCTTGCATCTGTAAGTTTGTTTTTTGTTTCTTTTTGTGAATCAGCGAGAAGTGAATATATGCAGCAAGATTTTCAGAATGGAATTGGTTAAGCTGACCTTGAGAGAAACTTCACAGAAGTGGAGTAGTGGTTCACAAGTGTGTTCATCTCCTCCTCCTCATCCTTCCTGTGTGCCACTTAGCTCCTTCTAGAGCTAGCTTGCACCAACCTTTTGTAATCCTACGGCACAAGAGTTTAATCCATTAGTTGGTAGATAGATAGATAGATAGATAGATAGATAGATAGATAGAGACACGTGACAGAAATTCTGAAACAGGAGCAACATCGATACAAGTAGTGTAAAAAGAGAAAAACATTTAATTGGTGTATCATTAATTACTTTATTGCGCAAATTAATTGCCAGAGTTTGGAGCTTTTACGGGAATGCATGTCCTGTTTTGGAGCTAGCACTTAGGAAATAACATGTCCAGATTATCAAAAGGGAAATATGCTTGATATGAACCCTGAAGCAATTACAACAATCCTAGACAAGCTACGAGCAGATGGTCTACAATATAATCAGTTGCCATCCTATATAACACCCCCTATAAATTTTGGCTGCATGTATAACAAAAGGAAAGGCAAGTAGGTCAACATACAGCGGAAGCAACTAATGGCCACCACACCCCATAATATCTCTCTTCATTTTCCAGTCTCTAAAATAACTAAATAATGATTGTGAAATCTGATGCACAACCGAAGGAAAAGCATATTCGCATAATCACTTAAAACTTCCCATACACTACATACAGAGTGATGAGGACATCACTTCTATGGATACGACCACAACTCCATGACTGCATTGCTTCTACTCTCCTACAAATATCTTGGAGCTTTAAGATATTTTGAGCTGATATTTTAGCCATTTTTGTTGACTATTCAGATTCATGGAATAGCCTCCATTTGAATAGTAGTAGCCACCACTTGCAGCCATTAGTAATAGCTAGAGCCACTTTTGTTGACTATCTAGATTCATGGAATAGCCTTCATTTGAATAGTACTAGTAGCTAGTTGTTGCAAGCTGCACTGTAGCAGCGTACCCTATAGCAGCAGCAGCCATTTTGGCTATAAAAGGAGGGGTACCTCCATATGTAAAACTTGGGTTATGTTTAGTTCAGTTTTAGTGTTCCTTTGTGAAGCTACTGCCTAAGTCTTCTCTTTTGTGTCGGCTAGACCAATAGAGTGATCTCTATTTGTAACCCCAATCTAGTCCTACAATACATATTTGCAATTTCAGATTGCTTGTACCTTGTTCTTGCTAGTTCTTCTCAATTGCTTGCAGGAATAGACCTTCGTGGTCAGGTCAGCTTGGCTTTGGCAAGGCTGATAACACTTCAGGGGTTGGTTCAATGATTGCTTGGTTGCTCGGTTGGTAGCCTGGATCATGAGGGTCTTCACCACCAAAATTGAGAGTTATCCTGCTCACCGAAAGATCGGACCAAAAACAAGTCAGGTCTTATCAAGTGGTATTCAAAGCTAAGGTTGATCGGTGAGTTTTTAGCTTTACTAGTATAGGATCTTTTTCTACCTACTGTCCAATAAACAGAGAAAGCCACCCACAAAAAAATTACTATTAGTCATCCACTGTCCAAACCTTTAGTGCTTAGATTTGTTCTTGGTTTTGCATCATCAAGTTTTAATCCTTGTGTTGCATCACTAGTTGCTGTCTAGTCCTTTATCCTTGTTTCCAGTTGTGCATGTGTTCCCCTCTCTCTGTTTGTGTCCAAGCAATTACATCTGCTGTTCTGAATCTTGGTCTATACCCACACCTAAAAACCAGATTTTCCCCCTCTGCTATAGCCTACATTCCTATCATATCAGTAATGTAGCATTCGAAATTTGATATCTGGTCATTTCTTTTTGGACCAAAGAAGAAGAAAAGAGGTGAAAGAAAAAAGAGAGAGAGAAGGCAATTTTGTTTTTGCAAATCCAGCAAAGAAAAAAAAAGAAGAAGAAAATTGCAGATTTCTTTGTTAGCCTTTTGCAGCACCCCTTCCAATCTTTGTTTCCTAAGTTGACAAGTTCCATTTTTGTGCACACATATTTGTTCAATTCTCAGACAATGCATTGTGACTACATCCAGCCTTGTTGAATACCTATCTTTGCTATCTGCTAGTGTTATCCTACATCTCATGACAGCAACTTAGGGCATTGTAACTTCTGGATTATTATTTGACCTTGCATTTACTGAGTTACACATCTACTTCGATTAGCTACATAATAAACCTATCCAAGCTCCACTTCCTACTAACCGAACAGTGATCATTTCCAAGCAATCGTTGTGTTCAACCTTTGGAGATTTTTGGACGCCAACCAACTACCGGTTGCACCACCTGATCTGGCATGGGTAAGAGCTTGGTAAAAGCTTGTGTGAGCAAATTGTAACCTCTAGAACCTAGTAGTTAATAGGAAAATTATACAATTGTGTATTTTTCTCTTATTTGCTGCTAACAATGACAGGTTATTCAGGGAGCATGAAGTTTAAGTCATCATGGACAAGCGCCATACTAGGTGATGATTATGAACCTCACTTTAAACATACAAGGCATCCCTCTCCTAATCCTAAGAGACATGTGCTACACCGTGAGCATGAAATGCTGAAAGAAAAAATCAAGAGAAGGCAACCTACCTCAGTCCAAACTTCTACAAAGTCAGTTGCTTCTCCATTTGTTCCCCTAAGACCAACCATTGTTAAGAGCACATCCTATGTTGAACAAGAAGATGAGAGTGTCACATCATCAGCTTGTATAAATGAAGATGAAGATGAAAAAGTTTATGACAACTCGGTACCTCTAGTACCTATATCTCTCAAGTCAAACAAAGGTACTGATCTGAACACTCAATTTAGAATAAAAATGCTTGACATCATACCTATTGGCCCTAAAAAGAGTGCAAATCAGATCATATTTAAAGATAAAATAAAGTTGCTTGATATTATAACTATTGGTCCTCAAAAGAGTAACCAGATCATATCTAAAGAAGTTTTCTTTGAGGAAAAAGAATCTAAGAATGAGAATGACCATATAAATTTGGATGGATCAATTCTGCTAGCTAAACAATCAGATAGTAATGAGCTTCATGATGCTGAATTTGATAAACCATGTGTTGAGATAGATAACATGCCTACTGATTTTAGTGCACCATGTGATGATACGTTTGATTTACCTACTGAAATGAGTGCACCATATGATAAAATAATTGCCTTACCTGTTGCACATGTTGGGGATTCAATCTTGCATTCTGAATTTCCTGCTTATATGCCCAATGTGAAATTAATCAAATGTGATGATGTGCTTATTAAGTTAGCAATTACAAATTCGTTGCTCTATGCCATGTTTGATAAACTCATAGCGTTATCTAGTGTGACTAATAGAATTGCTGAAATTCCTTGTTTGAAAACGCTAGATGGTTCAAATGGCTGCACATATATGTTTAATTTAATTGGAAATTATGGTGTAGATGAGAAGTTCCATGTTTATCAGCTATGCATCACCTATGACAATATTTCTGCTTTGAAACGAATTGTATGGAGTAATGCACATCACGATATGTTTCTAAACCATGTTACTTTGATGGATAATTTGATGCCAGCAGCTTGTTCTCCTAGTTTGCCTAGTTCTGATATTCATTTGGACAATTTGATAAATTCTCCTTTATTGCCCTTGCATGATACCAATATTGACTTGCAAAAGAGGGATTTTCTTAAAGGAAGGGATAATGATATGGGCAAAATACATACTAAGCCTCATGCCTATTCTTGGACTGATTCTAAAAACTTGAATTTTAGAGAATCAAATCTAAACTTTACTAGCTATGCTCAATTCATTTGCTTTCGCTATGACCCCATGATTCTAATTCAGTGGCATGGCAATATACATGAACATTGCTTCAATTTTTGTGCCATTGAATATGTAGAAACGATTGTGCAAATTGAAGCATGCGATGTATACATATATGCAGCATACACCTTATCCCAGTTTTGTATTGGACCTAACATTTCAGGAAATACCTCCAATTCAAGAAGGGGAGGTCGAACATGGAGCTCCATTCCAAAGAGAGATGCACATGAGTTGAGGACAACTCAAATGTAAGAAGGGGAGGATGATGAGGACATCACTTCTACGGATACGACCACAACTCCATGACTGCATTGCTTCTACTCTCCTACAAATATCTTGGAGCTTTAAGATATTTTGAGCTGATATTTTAGCCATTTTTGTTGACTATTCAGATTCATGGAATAGCCTCCATTTGAATAGTAGCAGCCACCACTTGCAGCCATTAGTAATAGCTAGAGCCACTTTTGTTGACTATCTAGATTCATGGAATAGCCTTCATTTGAATAGTACTAGTAGCTAGTTGTTGCCAGCTGCACTGTAGCAGCGTACCCTATAGCAACAGCAGCCATTTTGGCTATAAAAGGAGGGGTACCTCCATATGTAAAACTTGGGTTATGTTTAGTTCAGTTTTAGTGTTCCTTTGTGAAGCTACTGCCTAGGTCTTCTCTTTTGTGTCGGCTAGACCAATAGAGTGATCTCTATTTGTAACCCCAATCTATTCCTACAATACATATTTGCAATTTCAGATTGCTTGTACCTTGTTCTTGCTAGTTCTTCTCAATTGCTTGCAGGAATAGACCTTTGTGGTCAGGTCAGCTTGGCTTTGGCAAGGCTGATAACACTTCAGGGGTTGGTTCAACGATTGCTTGGCTGCTTGGTTGGTAGCCTGGATCGTGAGGGTCTTCACCACCAAAATTGAGAGTTATCCTACTCACCGAAAGATCGGACCCAAAACAAGTCAGGTCTTATCACAGAGTCCAATTTTTATGGTTAATATTGATCTTATAACATGTTATGTTACAAAGATGCAAACTGCACTACTAATTTCAAAAATTTCCACCAGCACTTTTGGAATGTGAGTTGCTAATTAACGACAAGCGCAATGGCCTTCTAGGAAACTAAATGTACATGCTACATCGGGTAAATTTTCCAAATAAAGGTGGCCAACATAATATATTCAGTCTGAAACTTCAGGTGCTGCAACGTAATTTATTCAGTCTAAAACTTCAGCTACTGCAAAGGATTGTGCTTCATTTGTTCAAGAGGAAGGCGACGAGCAGAAGGGAAGAGAAGAGAAATGCTTACAATTGTCCATGGCGTCAGAGCAGCGGCGTCCTAGGAAGGGAAGAAGCAAGCACATAGAGCACCTGCACGCTCATGAGGAAACCACATCAGGGAGGCGAGAGGCCAAAACAAAACTAACCAACAGTCTGGGGGAGAGAGGGGCGGGGAGGAGATCTTTCATGGCGGTTGTAGGTGCATGGTTGTGGAGATGGAGAACGAGGCGTATCTGGCACTGGGACCAGAGGAGCTCGACGTCGACGGCGCTGGCGGATCTGGGCGTGCCATGGTCGCCGCCTGGCCTGCTTCGGTCGCGGTGGATCTCCCTCCCTCTTGTCTTGTCCTGCCTTCTTTTAAGGCGTCACCTTGGGGTTGCAACATGGGGAAGCACCACATGCTAGAAGGAGGCTTTGGGAGGCGCCACCGGTGGTGGGAGAGGCGGCAACAGTGTGAGCAAATCGGCCGGCAAGTCAGGCGGCGGCGGCAGGTGACCTAGGTTTAGGTTTAGGTGGGAGAGTTTGTGGCGTGGGAGAAAGAGAAGGGGTGGCCGGGCAGAGAAAGAGATAAGATGGGCTTCGCCAAAATTTTGGAGTCTCTCGCGCGCTAACTTCTCCCGCGTGGCTCAAAATAAGTGGGCCAGGACCAAACTTATGCCGACACTTTTTCTGTCACAAAGTAACAAAGAGGGATAATCTAATAGCAAAAAAACATACGAGCTGACACATTATATGTCTGCACACCTTTAAGCATTACCGATAGATAGAACATCGTCACTCTAGAACAACTTTGAAAATCGATGTGTCGATGTTGTTTTGGACAGACAATGTGTCGCTAATGTGCACTTATGCCAACAGATGCGTGTCGTTATTGTAGTGTCATGGTGTAGTGACTAGGGATCAACCCCTCACAAAACTAACTCGATTACATGATGAATCTCATCCAACTCCTCACCAACCAGCGAGCCTACGAAGGAATTACTCACTCCCGATGGGGAGCATCATGGAATTGGTGATGAAGGAGGGTTGGTGATGACGAAGACCGAAGATTCCCCTCTCTGGAACCCCGAACGGGTTCCAGATCTGGCCTCCCGATGAAGAACAGGAGGTGGCGGCGGCTCCGTATCGTAAATCGCGATGAAACTTCCTCCCCTATTTTTTTCTCTGAAAATAGGAATTTATAGCATTGGAATTTGGGTCAGCGGAGCCCCGAGGGCCCCACCACCCACCAGGGCACGCCAGGGGGGTGGCGCGCCCTGGTGTCTTGTGGGCAGCCAGGACACCCCCTCTGATGGCTCTTGGTTCTAGTATTTTTATTTATTCTGAAATAATTCTCCAAAAAGTTTCGTCCAATTCCGAGAACTTTTATTTCTGCACAAAAACAACACCATGGGAGTTCTGCTGAAAACAACGTCAGTCGAGGTTAGTTTCATTCAAATCATGCAAGTTAGAGTCCAAAACAAGAGCAAAAGCATTAGGAAAAATAGATACGATGGAGACGTATCAACTCCCCCAAGCTTAACCCATTACTTGTACTCAAGTAATTCAGTTGACAAACTGAAAGTGATAAAGAAAAACTTTTACGAACTCTTTTGTTCTTGTTTACATATATATGCTTAAGTAGCACCCAGGTTTTCAGCAAATATCATGACTAACCATGGCAACAATAACTCCTAGAAATTATATTAACTCATATCAATAGCATAATCAACTAGCAAGCAATAATAATATATCTCAAATGCCAACACTTTTTCAAAACAATTAGGAAATAATATGACAACAGTGGTATCTCGCTAGCCCTTTCTGAGACCGCAAAATATAAATGCAGAGCACCACCAAAGTTCAACCAGCGACTAAACATTCTAATTCATGGTAGAAGAGATCCAGTCATGATGCATTCAACATTAACTAAACACAATGCATGAGGATGACAATAGTGCTCTCAGGTCTGGTGCTTATTTGAGAAGGTGATGAATCAACATAAAAGTAAATAGATAGTCCCTTTGCAGAGGGAAGCAGGGATTTACAGAGGTGCCAGAGCACAAAGCTTAAATCAGAGATAAATATAATTTTGGGAGGTGCACCCTTCATATCAACGTTACGACCAAGAGTTATCAATATCTTCCATGCTAAACACATTAGCGGCGGTTCCCAAGCGGTAAAAGTAAAGGTTTACTCCCCCTCCACCAACAAACACAATCGATGGCTAGCCAAATCCATGGGTACGGTCCATACAAACAACAGTTCTGGGGGAGTTTTTTTTAATTATTTGCAATTTTTTATTTCGGGACTGGGCATCCCTATTACCGGCCCTCTCGTGCAAGGACGAGTGAATAAACACTCATCTTGAGAATAACCCGCTTAGCATGGAAGATACTGACCGCCCCCTGTCGCACCATAAGTGGTCTAGGCACACAAAATAGAAGTTCTTTGAAATTTTAGAGGTGGCACATGCAAATTTACTTGGAACGGCAGGGTAATACCGCATATAGGTAGATATAATGGACTCATCTAGAATAATTTTGGTTTAAGGATTTCGATGCACAAGCAGTATTCTTAATTAGTACATGCGCAGGCTAGACAATAGGTTGAGAAGCGACCAACTAGAGAGCGAAAACGGTCATGAACATGCTTTATGAATATTCAACATTGAAAACTAGCATGAATAGGATGTAAACACCATGAACATAAATATCGTGAAGGCTATGCTGGTTTTGATTCAACTACATGCGTGAACATGTGCCAAGTCAAGCCACTTGAAACATTCAGAGGAGGATACCATATCATCATACTACATCACAATGATTTTTAATGAATGTTGACATCCAAGATAAATCATTATCCACTCCTAGCTACTTAAGCATGGCATGAGCAACTACAATCTCTAATTGTCATTGCAAACATGTTTGATCATAATATGCTGAATCATGGATACCGTTAAACATATTTACAAAAACAAAAACAAGTTAAGTTCATACCCACTTCTCTCTGCCACAGTCACTTCATCAAATATCGTCATTATTGCCTTTAATTTTCATGAATGAATGATATGAAAATAATAATAGTGCAAGAGTGCCGTGGACTAAGATGGAATTTGCAAACATTTTATTCAAAAGGAGAAGACAAGGTAATTTGGGATCTTTGTTAGATCAACATTAATGCATATGAGAGCCACTCAACATTTTCATCGTGGTCTTCTCCTTGGTATGACTCAATAAAAAGAAAAGAATTTTAGAGAAACACACTGAAATATTTTCGGAGTTTTTAGTTTTTCTTGAAGAAAGCAAATTAAAGAAGGAAAAATAAAAATGAGAAAAACTATTTACACGGGAAAGCTCCCAACAAGCAAAAGAAGAATCGAGAAATCTTTTTGGGTTTTCTTTTAATACTACAACTAATTTAAACTAGAAAGAAAAACCAAAAAGAAGCAAGAAATATTTTTGGATTTTCTCAAAGTTTTTCAAACACAAAGAAGAATGCGAGAAAATAAATCTAGCCTGGATAATACGATGAAAAAGTGTGGACACCGACAACTAGAATGAAATGTGTGATCATGAATATAATGTCGGTGAAAATACGTACTCCCCCAAGTTTAGGCTTTTGATCTAGCTTGGTAATCACTATTCGTAGTAGCCATCCGGTCCCACGTGAAAGTGTTGTGGCAGCGGCACCTGAGCATCCCACTCCTGGGGCTCCTCCTCTGCCGCTGCCTGGTTGTTCCGGTAGGCAATAATGTCCTCGGGCATGACCCTGTATCCGCCCTGGCAATAAAATCAAACAAAGAAGGTGCAGGCAACGGGATAATATCACGGGTTTCCACACTGAAAATCAAGTTGTAACGAATGTTATGAAAAGAATCAGCGGCATCAATAAATTGGTGAGCTTCCATCGCCGGATGATCTAGATAAACTCGAGGCAAAGGATAATCATGTTGGCGTATCTGAACGTTAAAATGACTCGCTAGGCGAGTGTCATAAATACCACCATGAATTTTGCCCTTAGTTCTGTTAAGGTGCAGACAACGTGCAATAATAGCCCCTAGGCTAAAGGTGTGATCATTATATAGTGCACGACATAAAATGGCGAGGTCGGGAGCACTGAGTGCTTCGGCCTTCTCCCTAGCAGTTAAACACTTCGTGTTGAATAAAGCAAAGTAATGCATAGAAGAAAACTGCAAACTAGTGGCGGTGGCTTTCGACATGCCTCTTTCATCACCCACTGTCAAAGTGAGGAGAAAGTCATCCAACTCTGCCGGTCTAAGCTCTCTTAACTCCCCGTCAGAGGGAATCAAACATATGTCACAAAAGTCAGTGAGCGGTATCTGATGAGGTTTAGAATATAAATTAAACTATACCTCAGGTGGATTATTCCTATTTAAGAAATAGAAATTTTGCACAAAGGAATTTGCGAGGAGGTGGTGTTGGTCACACTCATCTGCGAGGAAGTCGGTTAGCCCGACATTTGCCACGAATTGGGCAAACTCTTGATGGAACCCGGCCTCATCCATAAAGGCATTATGTGGCCATTCGCATGGCCGCATCTCTGCCATTCTCGGAGTGTTGTGGTCATTGTCCGATGATTCGCCAATGACTCCCTTATTATTATTTTTGGAGGAAAACTTCCTAAAGATACTCATCTTATTCCTATGAATAAAATTCAGAAAATTTTGGTCCACAAAATTTTTGTCAATAAAACTTCACAAGATTGATAGCAACTACTCATAAGGATGCCTAGAGGCCATATTAAGCATTCAAACTACTTAGAATTCTAAGAATTCAACATGCAAGCCCATTTACAGCAACACCAAGAGTAGCTAATTATTCAAAATGTAAACCACTAGAGCAAAAACTAATCGGAGCAATGGAGGAGTCACATACCAAGTAGCAATCTCCCAAAACAGTTTCGAAAATGGAGCTTCAAGCAAAGAGATCGAAATCCGCGGGTTTAAGAGCAAGAACACGAGAGAGAGAGAGAGAGAGAGAGAGAGCTATGGTGATTTTTTTCTGGAGGTAGGAGATGACATGGGCTAAAGAGATAAGTGAGGGGACCCACGTGGGGCCCACCACCCACCAGGGCACGCCTGGGGTGGCTGGCGTGCCCTGGTGTCTTTTGGGCACCAGGGGCACCCCCCTCTAATGTTATTTCTACCAGAAATTCAGAAATATTCAGAAAAAATCATGTTAAAATTTCAGGGCATTCTGAGCACTTTTATTTTTGGGTCATTTTTTTTATTGCACGAAAAATTCAGAAAACAGGATAAACATGGCATTTTATTTTATTTAACTAAGAAAAACAGAAAGAAAAAGTAGGGACAGAAGGTTGTGCTTACTAGATTCATCGACCACATGCCTCTCGAAAACAATCCATTAATAAGGTTGATCAAGTCTTATTGACAATCACTTTTGATTAACATGAACCCAAAGAACTTTCGTAAAAATACTAAGTTACCTCAATGGGGATATGCATATCCCCAACAATAAGTATGTCATATTTATTTTTTGACAGTAGGTAGAGGGAGTTGAAAAATTCCAATAGTAATTGTTAGATATTTTTCAATAACATTAATACCATTGACTTGGAATTGTTTCTTCGGAAAATATACCATTTGCTCATTACCATTGATATGAAAAGTGACTTTGCTTTTATTGCAATCAATAACAGCCCCTGCGGTATTCAAAAAGGGTCTACCAAGGATAATCGACATGTTGTCGTCCTCGGGCATCTCAAGTATAACAAATTCTGTTAAGATAGTAACATTTGCAACAACAACAACAATGAGCACATCCTCACAAATACCGATAGGTATGGTAGTTGACTTGTCAGCCATTTGCAATGATATTTTAGTAGGTGTGAGTTTATTCAAATCAAGTCTTTTATATAAAGAGAAAGACATAACACTAACACCAGCTCCTAAATCACACAAAGCAGTTTTGACATAATTTGTTTTGATGGAGCATGGTATAGTTGGTATTCCCGGATCTCCAAGTTTTTAGGTACTCCATCCTTAAAATACTAATTAGCAAGCATGGTGGAGATTTCAGCTTCATGTATCTTTCTTTTATTAGTGACAATTTCTTTCATGTATTTTGCATAAGGGGCCATCTTTAAAATATCAGTCAAACGGGTACGAAAAAGACTAGGCTAAGCATTTCAGCAAAGTGTTCAATTTCTTCATCATCCTTTTTCTTAGATGGTTTAGGTGGAAAGGGCATGGGTTTCTAAACCCATGGTTCTCCTTCTTTACCATGTTTCCTAGCAACAAAGTCCCTTTTATCATATCGTTTATTTTTAGGTTGTGGGTTATCAAGATCAATAGCAATTTCTATCTCAACATCATTATCTGGTTCTTTATCATTGTTTGATTGAGCATCTACATGAACATCATCATTATCATTTTCATTTTCACTAGATGAATGTTCATTACCGGATTGAGTTTCAGCATCAGAGATAGAGACATCATTATTATCTTCAGGAAGCTTTTCTATTTCAGGTTCACTAGAGGTATGCAAAGTCCTATCATTTTTCTTTTTCCTTTTCTATTTAGAAGGACTAGGTGCATCACTATTAATTCTTTGAGAGTCTTGTTCAATTCTTTTAGGGTGTCCCTTGGGGTAAAGTGGTTCCTAAGTCATTTTACCTCCTCTAGTTGCTACTCTAATAGCATAATCATTTATGTTGTTGTTCATTTCACTAAGCAATTCTCTTTGGGATTTAGCAACTTGTTCTAGCTGAGTCTAAACCATAGAGGCATGTTTTCCTACACCTCTAACATCATTAGTGATTCTAAATAACAAGTCACTCAAGCGAGAAATCATATCAGAATTTTGTTTCAATTGTTTCATAACATTTGCATTGAAGTGATCTTGTTTTCTAATGTAGCCGTCAAATTCATATAAGCATTGACTAGGATGTTTATTGTAAGGTATGTCACCTTCATCAAACTTCAATAAAGAATTTACCTCTACCACCTGTGGTGTTGGTGTCGGATTCAGCGCTCCACAGACCCAAAGAAGGTTCGAACTCTGGGGCGTGTGCGAAGAACTCAACCTATCCAACCAACCAACCCGTCGCCCTACAGCCTAGCTCGATGGATCAAGGAAGGAGATGGACACGGTAGTTTACCCAGGTTTGGGCCACCTTGCGGTGTAAGACCCTACTCCTGCTTTGTGGTGGATTTGCCTCACGAGGGGCTGGGGATGAACTAGTACAAGGGAAGAACAACCTCGCGAGGTCTGCTCTGTGGTGAGGGTGAGTCGTCCTGTGGTTCGGTCCTCCTCTATGGTGGTGGCTAGCTTATACTTATAGCGGCCTCGGTCCTCTTCCACCAAAACGAAGGCGGGAAGGGATCCCAAAGTGGTCAATTTGAAAGGGGACAAGTAGTACATCTTATCCTGACGAAAGGTGGTCTTTGCCTGCAAAGCTTCTGGTCGTGACGCCGCGGTGAGCTTGGCGATGACATCCGTCCTGCCATCCCGGCAGTCTTGGTCTCGTTGCACTGGAATGGAAACCATTTTCTGATTCCTCGGGAACCCACGCCTGCGCTTGCCTCCTTAACACCAAAGAGGAAACCTGCTCCTCTGCACCTGCTGGCGCCCGCCTGGCCTTGGTCATCATGGCTTGCGTCACCGCAACCTCGTGAGGTTGGATACCTGCATAGAAATCTCCGCTCCTCAGGAGGCTGCCTGGGGAGGCTACTCCCTCAGGAGGTCTTGGTGCTGTCTGCCTCGCGAGGCTTTGCCCCTCGCGAGGGTCTTGTCTTGTTGGTGTTGAAACTGGGTTGTACCAGGCCGTCGATGGAGCCACGCCATGGGCCGCAGGTAGGCAAGTCTGGGTACCCTGGTTTCTAGAACGCCGACAGTAGCCCCCGGGCGCAAGGCGCGCTCGGACTTGGCTTCGAGGCGAAGCCAAAGGGCAAGGGCGAAGCGCCGCGGGCCCCAATTGCCTGCGGACCGAGCCAATGCGTGGCGCTTGATGGGACGTGGGCGTCTCCACTTCCCCACATCGCCTCGACAACCGCGTGACTTGACAACTGCCTGGTGCATGCAGATCAGCCATCATTGCTCGGAACATGAGGGGCCGGTGGTTAGCCTTCCTCCGGCTATAAATGGAAGAGGGGGCGGAGCCCCCAGCTCATTTTCATCTTCTTGCTTCTTGCTTCTCCTTCGTTCTGCCATCTTGCCAGAGCGTTCATGGTGCCAGTGAGGAGATTTTCCACCGCAGAGAAGGGAAAGGCCCCCAAGGAAGGGCCAGGCTCGCCGCCGCCCAAGAGGGGCCGTGGCCGCCCCCGTAAGTACGCCGCGACGCCATCCGTGGCTCCCCGAGGGCATGGGCGCACTTCCTCGAAGGCTGGCGCCACCTCTGGCAGTCGCGGGGGTGCTCCCTCCCGTGGCGGAAGTTGCCGTGGCCAGGGTAGCTGCGGCGACGGGGGGAGGCATGTGGCAGCCGCTCGGCCGCCGTGTCCACGATCCCACTCGGCCGACGCGCCCTCGGAGTTCGTGGTGTGGGCAGAGAGGCCCGCAGGTGTCTGGTTCCAGCTCCCGCGCTTCTTTGCGGGCGCGCTGCCATTCGAGGGACCTGGCGGCCTCTGGCTACAGGCTGATGGTTGCTGCGGCAGGGCCTCATGGGTGGAGGTCGAGGTCACCCCCGCCGGCAACATGTTCCTGAACCGCAGGTGGCATCCGTTTGCCCGCGCGCGTGGCCTGCAAGGGAGGTGCACCCTCCACTTCAGGTATGACGGTGCTGCGACCCTCTTCGTCAGGGTCTTCGGGGAAGATGGCCAGCGCCTGGGGTGCTGCCCGAAGAGCGACAGTGACGACGACGTCGGCGTCCACCCTTCCGATGGAGATGGCCAGAGGGGCGGTGCCATCTCCGGCAATGAGCTTGCCCTTGGCGACGGTCGCGATGCCTACAGCGGCGGTGGCTCCTCCTCTGAGGAGAGCACGAGCGACGGTGACTACGACGAGCCACCATGCCGCCGAGCTCAGACCAGGGAGGGAGACGAGCCGCCTCGCCGCCGTGCCCTGGTGAAGCAGGAGGAGGACTCCGACTGAGCGCGGGCGTTGCTGGAGGCGGGTCCCGGGAGCTGCTGTAGTCGCGCGGCGGCTTTTGCTTCTTTCTTTCTCCTGCATTAGAAAAGTGAAAAGCCCTGTCGGGGCGTGTAATGAACCACGGCGCTTGCGCCATTATGTTATCATATTTATATCGTGTCCTGATATCCGTGTTGCCGCTGATTGTGATTGGGATGACTTAGCTTAGCATGCTTTCGGTAGACTCGTGCACCATGAGGGCAAGCTTCTCTGGAGCTTGGACTTCCTGCACGCCCTTCACTCCGGAGGGGTTCTCCAGAGGTTTCCTTTTTGAGGATTCGAAAGTCCTCAGGCCTCGGGAGGCGCCCTGTGGATGCGTCGGTAAGGGACCTCCGGAGATGCCATACCTCATGCGAGCCCCAGAGCATGGGCCGGTCGCCACTGGCACGTCGCGTCGCAATGCCCGAAGGCACAGACTCAGGACGGCATGCGTGCCCGTTGGCTCGTTTACGAGCGTCGCGCGAGGATTAAGACGCCAAAGGCTAGGACACCAAGGCTTTGGCGAGGTGTGTTCGCAGGCGGGCCCAAGCACACACACCGTGCCTAGCCCCCATGCGAGCGACACACGGCGAAGAGCAACGGGCAACTCTCACTCTTCCCAGGGCGAGACCTGAAAGAACGCTGCGAGGAGAAAAACTTCCCAACCCTTTCAAATAAAGACGCGAGAACTTCAAATTTCATTCCAAGAAGTTGCAAACCAGCTACAGAAAGTAAGCAAAAGAACTGCCGCGTCCGGCACCTACACTAGTCTTCTGGTCTTCCCGCCAACGCGGAGCATGGGGCTTCCACTAGGACGTGGGTGGGAGCCCCCGTGAGGCCCAAGGGTGGCGCTCAGGAGACTCCGGGGTGTGTACAGCCCCACTCATTATTACGTGAGAGTGTCACGGGCAGAGACTTGAAAGGTGCATGGCCTTGGTCATGGATAGAACTTCCTGAGGTGCTGGATGTTCCAGGCATTCTGGATGGGGACCCCGTCCTACGTCTCCAGGCGCACGGCGCCAGGCCTGGAGACACGGGCGATCCTGAACGGGCCCTCCCACATGGGCGAGAGTTTGTGGAGCCCCTCCCTGGAGAGCACCGGTCTCAGGACGAGGTCACCCACCTCGAGGGTCCTAGAGCGGACACTACGGCAGTGATACTGTCGCAGCGCCTGCTGGTACCTTGCGGCACGAAGCGAGGCTTGGCGGCGGCCCTCCTCTTAGAGGACGAGATCCATCCCCCGCAAGGCGTCCTGGCGTGCCTCGTCAAACGCCAAGACCCGCGGGGAGCGATGTTTGACCTCATGAGGGAGGACCACCTCAGCCGCGTAGACGAGGAAGAACGGGGTCTCACTGGTAGGTTTGGTTGCGGTGGTGCGGATGGACCACAGCACGGATAGGAGCTCATCGAGCCAACCCCTACCGCAGGCCTTGAGTTTCTTATTGAAGCTCCTCTCCTTGAGGCCTCTCAAGACCTACACGTTGGCGCGCTCGGCTTGGCCGTTACTCCGTGGGTGCGCCACCGAAGCGTAGCATATCTGCATTCCAAGGTTAGCACAATATGTTTTGAAGAGGTTGCTCATGAACTGAGACCCATTGTCAGTGATGATACAGTTGGGGACCCCGAAGCGGCTCACGAGGCCCTTGATGAACTTGACGGCCGAGCCAGCTAGTATGGTGCGCACGGGCTCCACCTCTGCCCACTTGGTGAACTTGTCGATGGTGACGTAGAGGTAGCGGTAGCCCCCAGCTGCTCGAGGGAACGGTCCCAGGATATCCAGCCCCCATACCGCGAACGGCCATGAGAGCGGGATGGTCTGGAGGCTCTGAGCGGGCTGGTGGATCTGTTTGGCGTGGAATTGGCATGCCTCACAAGATCTCACGAGCTCAGTGGCGTCATTGAACACCATGGGCCAGTAGAACCCGCTGCGAAATGCCTTGCCCACGAGGGTGCGCGACGAAGAGTGATGCCCGCAATCCCCGCTGTGGATGTCAGCCAGCAGCTCGCACCCCTGCTCCTTGTTGATGCACCGCAGAGAGACGCCGTTTGGGCATCTTCAGTAGAGCTCACCGTCCTAGACGCAGTAGGCGGTGGCCTGGCGGGCCACGCGTTCTGCGTCTTCCTCCTTCTCTGGCAAGGTGCCCCGGAGCAAGTACGTCTTGAACTCCTCGGTCCAGCACCCCTCCTGAGGTTCGAGCGCGAGGAGCAAGTGAGCTCCGGAGGTCTGACCGCGGGCTGGGGCGCCTGAGGTGGGTGCCATGGGCTGTTATTCCCGGAGCAGCGCCGGTCCTACGGTGGGGGGAGCCGCCGATGGCTTGAAGAGCCGCTCTTCAAAGACGCCAGGCTTCTGGGGCTGGCACCGGGACGTCCTCTTGGCGATGTCGTCTGCCTCCTTGTTCGTGCCGCGTGGTACATGCTGCAATTCCAAGCCTAAGAATCGCTTTTCAATTTTGCATACCTCCTCTAGATATGCCTCCATGTGCCCATCTTTTGGCTTGTACTCCTTGTTGGAGAAGCTGACGAGGAGCTGAGAGTCGCCCTTGATGGTGAGCCGCCTGATCCCTAGAGCAGCCGCGGCCTTGAGGCCAGCGATCAGGCCCTCGTATTTCGTGATGTTGTTGGAGACCTTCTCTCCATGCTGGAAGCAAAGCTACACGGCGTAGTAGAGCTTGTCCTGAGTAGGTGAGATAAGCACGGCTCCAACCGCCGCGCCCTATCGCGCAAATGCGCCATCAAAGTACATGACCCAGCCATCCGGCGCCTCGTCCCCGGGCATGAGGGAACGGTCCTCACCCTCCCCTCGGTCGGGGGCGTCAATCCATTCTGCCGCAAAGTCAGTGAGGGCCGCGCCCTTGATTACCCTAGTGGTGCTGAACTCCATGTGGAAAGCCTGCAGCTCGACGTTCCATTCAGCAACCCTGCCTGCAGCGTTAGGGCTCCGGAGCGCCTTCTCCAGGGGGAATGCGGAGACGACCTTGATGGGGTGGCCTTGGAATTAGTGGCGCAGCTTCCTGGAGGCGACGAGGAGCACGAGCAGGAGCTTCTGCGGCATGGGGTAGCACGCGTGTGCGTCGCGCAACACCGTGCTGACAAAGTACACAGGGTGCTCGACAAGGGAAGAGGTGTCGATGGCGTCCGGCTCTGCCTGAGGCGCGGGGGCCTCAGGAGCCTCGCCTTCTGTCAGGGTGACCGATGCCTCAGGAGCGCCATCCTGAGGTGGCGATGGCATGGCTAAAGACGGGGTGATGCGCCATGCGTCTACGCCCGCGCGCTCTTCCTGGACCGCCATGAGTGCCGCGCTAGCCGAGTGGGGCGTGGCGGCCAGGTAAAGAACCAGGGGCTCAAGAGGTCAAGGCACCACCATCACCGGAGGGCTGGTGAGATACCTCTTGAGGTCTTGAAAGGCTTCCTCAGCCTCCGGAGTCCATTCGGATGGGCCCTTCTTCTTCATCAACTTGAAAAATGGGAGAGCACGCTCACCGAGCTTAGAGATTAAATGCCCCAGCGAGGTCACGCAGCCCGCCAACTTCTGCATTTCCTTGAGAGTTTGTGGTGGGCTCATTCTTTCTATCGCCTTGATCTTCTCTGGCTTAGCCTCGATTCCTCTGTGTGACACCAAGAAACCCAGCAGCTTGTCGGACGCAACGCCGAACACACACTTCTCCGGATTGAGCCGTAAGTTTACTTTGCGTAAGTTGGTAAATGTTTCCTCCAGATATTCGACGAGGGTTCTTGCCTCCCGCGACTTGACCACTATGTCATCGACGTACTCCTCGGCATTCCTCCCGAGCTGCTTGCCCAGTGCGATGTGCATCAATCGCTGGAAGGTCGTGCCGGTGTTGCGCAACCCGAACGGCATGCAGGTGTAGCAGTACACCCCGCACGGGGAAAGGAAGGCTGTCTTCTCGATGTCTTGCACCGCCATCTTTATCTGGTGGTAGCCCGAGAAGGCGTCTAGGAAACACAGCAGGCCGCACTCGGCGGTGGAGTCCATGATCTGGTCGATGCGCGGAAGAGGGAAAGGGTCTTGAGGGCAAGCTTTGTTGAGGCTCGTGAAGTCGACGCACATGCGCTCCTTCCCTCCCTTCTTGGGGACGATGACCGGGTTGGCCAGCCAATCCAGGTGCCGCACTTCTTGGATGACGCCGGCTTCTTGCAGCTTGTGGACCTCCTGGACGATGAATGATTGCTTCTCCAGGGCTTGTCGCCGCGCCTTTTGTTTCACGGGGCGTGCGTTGGGGCACACCATCAAGTGGTGCTAAGTCACATCCCACGGGACGCCAACCAGGTCCGTCGCCTCCCATGCAAACACATCCTTGTTCGCACAGAGGAAGCCGACCAGCGCTTCTTCCTGGTCCGGTGGGAGGCCGGCGCCTATGGTGAAGGTGAGGCTTGAGCCCTCATCATCGACCCCCCCTGCTTCGTCTCAGTCCGGTCCTGAGAGAACAGCTGCTTCTTCTTCGTGGGCGCGGCCTCCGGGATCTCCGGAGCACCCTCCGCATCCGGTCGCGCCGCCGCCGCAGCTTTGAAAGTGAGCTTGAGGGCAGGAGGGCATCCTTGGTGTCTCCCACCACATTAAGGATACCGCTGCTCCCCGGCATTTTGATGACGTTGTAGCCGGGGTGCATCGCCGCCATGAACTTGGTGAGGGCCGGGTACCCGAGGATGGCAATGTACGGGAGGCCGATGCGGGCGACGTCGAAGTCGATAAGCTCGGTGCGGTAGTTGCAGCACGTGCCGAAGGTGACAGGGAGGCGGATCTGCCCCAGGGGGACGACGGAGCCGTCGAGCACCCCTGAAAAGGGCCTGGTGGGGGCGAGCCGGTCGTAAGGCACCTAGAGCAGGTCAAAGGCTTCCACGAAGAGGATGTTGAGGCCAGCGCCGCCGTCGATGAGGGTTTTGGTGACCGCGACGCGGCTGATGGTGGGCGTGCACAGCAAGGGAAGCATGCCTACGCCGACCGTAGTCTTGGGGTGATCCCTGGAGTCGAAGGTGATGTCAGTCTCAGGCGCCAGCCGGCCTGAAGGAGCCCCTTGCCGTGGCTGGGCGGCCCCCATCTGTCGGAAGAACTGCTTGACGTGGCGGCTTGAGGTCGGCTCCTGCGACCCACCGAGGATGGCCGCAACGGCATGGGGCACCGGTGCCGCGAAGCGCGCGATGAACTGATTGCACAACTCCCCCCAGGAGGCCATCGACAACTCTTGCAAGCCAAGCATCCAGGAGCGCGGCACGCCCATGAGAGCCATGGGAAGCCAATTTGCCATGAACTTCTCGTCGCCACCTGCCGCCTCGATGCTTAGCTCGTACAAGCAAAGGAAATCCACGGAGTTCCCCGTGCCGTCGTACCGTGGGGGCAGCGTCGTCCTGAACTTCGGCGGCCATCGCACCTGCCGTAGGGTGGGGGAGAAGGCCCGGTGGCCCGCGACAGCTCCGAGTGCGCCCAGCGGCTCAGTGGGTGGAGCGGCGCCTGCCATGGGAGGCGCGCAGTGTGAGCGGTGCACGGCCGATGAGAGGGGTAGAGCTCTGACACGCCCCTACCTAGCGCACCAAATGTCGGATTCAGGGCTCCGCAGACCCAAAGAAGGTTCGAACTCTGGGGCGTGTGCGAAGAACTCAACCTATCCAACTAACCAACCCATCGCCCTATAGCCTAGCTCGATGGATCAATGAAGGAGATGGACACGGCAGTTTACCCAGGTTCGGGCCACCTTGTGGTGTAAGACCCTACTCCTGCTTTGTGGTGGATTTGCCTCATGAGGGGCTGGGGATGAACTAGTACAAGGGAAGAACAACCTCGCGAGGTCTACTCTGGGGTGAGGGTGAGTCGTCCTGCGGTTCGGTCCTCCTCTACGGTGGTGGCTAGCTTATACTTATAGCGGCCTCGGTCCCCTTCCTCCAAAATGAAGGCGGGAAAGGATCCCACAGTGGCCAATTTGAAAGGGGACAAGTAGTACATCTTATCCTGACGAATGGTGGTCTTCACCTGCAAAGCTTCTGGTCGTGACGCCGCGGTGGGCTCGGCGATGACATCCGTCCTGCCGGTCTTGGTCTCGTTGCACTGGAATTTAAACCTTTGCCTAATTCCTCGGGAACCCACGCCTGCGCTTGCCTCCTTAACACCAAAGAGGAAACCTGCTCCTCTGCGCCTGTTGGTGCCCGCCTGGCCTTGGTCGTCATGGCTTGTGTCACCGCAGCCTCGTGAGGTTGGATACCTGCATAGAAATCTCTGCTCCTCAGGAGGCAGCCTGGGGCGGCTGCTCCCTCAGGAGGTCTTGGCGTTGTCTGCCTCACGAGGCTTGGCCCCTCGCAAGGGTCTTGTCTTGTTGGTGTTGAAACTGGGCCGTACCAGGCCGTCGATGGAGCCACGCCGTGGGCCGCAGGTAGGCAAGTCTGGGTACACTGGTTCCCAGAACACCGACATGTGGTGTGTCAAGTCCATGTATTTCTTCAATAGGTGGTAAATTCTTAACATCCTCAGCTTTAATACCCTTTTCCTTGATGCATTTCTTTGCCTCTTGCATATCTTCATGACTGAGAAATAAGATACCCCTCTTCTTTGGAGTGGGTTTAGGCGGTGGTTCGGGAAGAGTCCAATCATCATAATTCTTCAATGTATTATTCAATAATTCCTCAGCTTGTTCAACAGTTCATTCCCTGAAAACACAACCAGCACAACTATATAGGAAGTTCCGAGAAGCATCGGTTAGTCCATTATAGATGTCGGTGCAACAAACCCTGGTGTATGTTGCCCAGACTGTACACAGGCTCAAGGGTAAGGTTACAACATCCAAGACAAGGCCAAGCAGAAGAGATAGCTCTTTGAGAAATCAAAGGGCGGATCAAGAAGACCAAGACAAGCCAAATGAGCAAGATCTCACTATGGATGCCGAGGGCGGATCACCCCGCCAAGGCGCCACCGCTCCACCTCACAGCAACGCAAGTCACCTATCGGTGCGGTGTCGAGCCCCCAAGTGATTAAGTGGCTGTTATTTGGCATGTGGCAGCCATTTCTGAGGAAGATCACCCCAGATGACACCCGTCGAGAGGCGTGTCACGCAGGCAGGCGAGAAGGTGGACCAATAGCACGGCAAGGCTTGCCGGGCTCCCCCGCGATGTGACACTAAGCGGTGCATTTAATGCATGTTGTCCTGTGTGCATAGTTAGGTATGATAGCACTATGGCTATCTAATCACTGGATAATTACTGTTTTGCAATTGTGGTAACCCCTTGACCTATAAAAGGAGGGCCGTGGCAACCTTAGAAAGGATTCGGACCCTTGTACACTCATACGCGCGTAGCTGCTTTCGTCGCGAGGCAACCTTTCCGGGCTGGAGCGCTGCGTCTCCACCACTGTCCTTTCATCAATCCACCAAAGCAGGAGTAGAGTTTTACGTCTCACGGTAGCCTGAACCTGGGTAAAAACTGCCCGTGTCATCACTGCCATGCTGCTCTACGGTATCCACTCTATGTGCAACGTGCCCTTCCCCCTTGCCGAACCACAAGGGGCCGATGGCCCCATAGGTGGCCGTGTTGAACCATGACATCTTTGGCGCGCCAGGTAGGGGGGAGCACTTGTGCAAACCCGAGGGTGTAAGTAGCGCGTCATCTTCATCATCGTCTTCTTCATCGACGGCATCATCATCCATGACGCCCAAGAAAAAACGCGGCATAGCGGATCGGGAAGGAAGCGACATCGCTCCTTCGCCCACCCTGCCCAGTTCCCATCATCTGTCTCTGCCATGGCTGCCGGGGCGGCGGGAGCAAGGGATGACGATGGCGCGACATCCCCGAACGGTTCAGGCAGCATGGTCACCATGCGGGCCCCATTTGGAAAAAGGGGCAAGGTGATAAGGTACATGGTTCGCCTCTCCGCCACTTTCACTGGTCGACGATTGAGCTACACTGGTTTTAGCCTCATCGACATCGATGAGCCCACGCGAAACTCGATTCAGCATTTGCCCTGCTACAGGAAAATCCTGAGTAGAGCGCTGGTGCCAATCCATCGATTGACGCCCCGGCAAGCATGCTCCGGCAAGGCCTTCCACGTCTGCGTCGCATTTGTGCCGACCGCCGTAATATCGTCAAAAGTGTAAGGGGAAAGAGAGGGAAAAACCGGCCCTACCTTGCACCATGTTTTGTCGCCCGCGAGAGATCTGTGGTCCCCTCCGGCCCTTGCCGGGGATCCGAAAACGACAAGCTAAATGCCAGCCTCCTAAGGCAGACGGACATGGAGAATGGCTGCTATCGAAGAATAAAAGAAGCATGGACAAAAGCTAATTCAACTTGCTAAATGATTTTATCTCTCGAGTTTGCATTTTCTTTCCCCTCGGTCATTCAATGTTTCCCGTATGGTTTAAGCCTTTCTATGCAATGGCACCTTGTTGTATTTGTCTGCGCCCCCACCTTGTCTCGAGCCAGCTCAACAAAGTGGGTGGCTGCGTCAAAGACTCCTGTCGGCGTTCTAGGAACCAGGGTACCCAGACTTGCCTGCCTGCGGCCCACAGCGTGGCTCCATCGACGGCCGGGTACGGCCCATCTACAAGACCATCAGGGGAAGACCCTCGCGAGGGGCCAAGCCTCGCGAGGCGGACGACACCAAGACCTCCTGAGGGAGCGGCCTCCCCAGGCTGCTCCTGGGGAGTGGAGATTCCTATGCAGGTGCCCAACCTCCTGAGGTTGTGATGATGCAAGCCATGACAACCAAGGCCAGGCGGGCACCAGCGGGCGCAGAGAAGACAGTTTCCTCTTTGGTGCTAAGGAAGCAAGCGCAGGCGTGGGTTCCCAAGGAATCAGGCAAAGGTTTCCATTCCGGTGCAACGAGACCAAGACCACCAGGACGGCAGGACGGATGTCATCGCCGAGCCCACCGCAGCGTCACTACTAGAAGCTTTGCAGGTGAAGACCACCTTTCATCAGGATAAGATGTACTACTTGTCCCCTTTCAAATTGGCCGTTGTGGAATCCCTTCCCGCCTACATTTTGAGGGAAGAGGACCGAGGCCACTATTAGTATAGGTTAGCCACCACCATGGATGGGATCCAAACATCTCGACTCATCCCCCCACCAGAGCAGACCTCGCGAGGTTGTTCATCCCTTGTACTTGTTCATCCTCAACCCCTCGTGAAGCAAATCCACCACAAAGCAGGAGTAGAGTCTTACACCGCAAGGTGGCCCGAACCTGGGTAAACAGCCAAGTTCATCTTCTTCCTTGTTCATCGAGCTATGCAGTAGGATGATGAGTTGGTTGGCTGGATAGGTTGAGTCCTTCGCACACGCCCCAGAGTTCGAACGTTTCTTGGGTCTGCGGAGCCCTGAATCCGACATTTGGCACGCCAGGTAGGGCGTGTCGAAGCCTCTCTTCCACCATTCGCTCCGCCGCCGTTCCGTCGTTCCTATGGCCGACGCTCACCGTGTTCGTGCCAAGCACCGGGCCACTTGCGTCACCCGGACGGCTCCCGTGGGCAACGGCGCTCCTCGCCGCTCTACCTCCCTGGTGGCTAAAGCCGCCACCAACCCTGTTGCTCGCGAACAGCAGGACTCGTCACTGCCACCGTCCGTGCGACGCGATGGCCGCACCGCGACCCCATCGCTCACTCCGGCGGCGGCATCATCTTCTCACATTCGTCGCGGGCCGGCGAACACGCAAGCTGCGCTGCTCATGGCGCATGAGCTCCTGCGCTATCATCCGGCCAACGAACTCTACGACGACTGGCTCGCCCGCATCGCCGAGCTCGTCAACGCCGCCGGAGAGGCCCATGCACCGTCCCGTTCGCCTCATCCCCCGCCGTCCCTGGCGGACGACATGCCTCACGGCGCTCCTCCTCCTCCTCTGCACGGCATGGACCCAGATCCCATGCGTGAGGCACCCCAGTGCGACCCACCACGCAGAGCGTCGGCACGAGATGAGGAAAGTTGCCAAGTGATGCAGCGGCCCCAAGGAGAGGCGCGCGTGCTCCCAGCACCGCCGCGTCAAGACTGCGCGCCGCCAAAGGCGGTGGCACGCGGGCACCAAGACCAAGCACCCCCCATGCGCCCGGCCCCTTTGAGTGCGGCAGGCTGCCGTGCTTTCACCCCGAGCTGCGCGATGTCATCTTGCCCGGCAAGTTCAAGCTTGATCTTCCTCCACGTTACGACGGCACCCCCGACCCCGCTGAGTCTACGAGCTGAGCATCGAGCTGGCGAACGGCAATGAGAAAGGTCATGGCGAACTGGTTCCCCATGGCCCTCAAAGACGGCGCGCGCTCTTGGCTCCTGAACCTCCCGGTGGGGTCGATCTCCTCCTGGGACGAGCTCCGCGAGCGCTTCATCGCCAACTTCCAGGGAATTCGCGACCACGCCCCTGTAGCAGGCGACCTGCAGCGTATAAGGCAGCAGCCAGGCGAGACCTTGCACAAGTACATACAGTGCTTCACCAACGTCCAGCATTCTTTGAGGGCGTCCGGGACTTCAAGATGTAGGAGGAGCTCGCCATTCACGAGGACCTGTGTTCAGCTCTGGAGATGTTCAACATGGCCGCCAGGTGCGCGAGGGCAGAGGAAGGTCGCCTCTCCCTCCTGGAGCTTCCGAAGGTCGATCCTCAAGACAAGAAGGGCAAGGCTAAGGAGGTAAAGTGCAGGGGGCCCGCTGTGCTTGCGGCTGAACCTGAGATGAAGCGCGGCTGCGACCACGCCGAATCCTCCATGGGCAGCCGCCCATTCTGCGTCTTCCACAATGTCCACAGCCACAATACCAACGACTGCCAGGAGCTCAGGGCAATCCACGACGGGCGCCTTGGCCACCGCCCCGAGCGCAACGACCATGGCTACGGCCGTGGAGGATGCCGTTGTGGAGGCCACTGGGACAACCGCCACCCCACCAGGACTGGCGTGATCAACCTCGTGAGGATCGCTGGCAGGGCTAGCCTCGCGACGGCCCCTGGCATGACCAGCCCCGCGAGGTTTGTCCTCAGGGCAATGTTGGCCTTCCTCCGCTGCCACCGCCTTCGAGGAGAAACGACAACAACCGCCAAGATGATGGGGCTGGGGGCTTCCAGGAGCCACGCGCGATTGCTTGCATCCTGGGTGGTGCTCAGGCCCCCGCCTCTCATCACATCTTCAAGCAGTTCGCTCGCGAGGTGAACGCAGCCCTCCCCAAGCTTGAGGTGTCGTGTCCCCTCAGGTGGTCCAAGTACGCCATCACCTTTGACTCTACGGACCAGCTCAAGTGCTCAGCCGCCGCTGGCGCGCTCCCGATGCTCTGCACGCCCACCATCAGCAACGTCCTCGTCACCAAAACCCTCATCAACGGTGGCCCAGGGCTCAACGTTCTTTCCGTCGAGACATTTGAGACGCTGCAAGTGCCCTATGACCAGCTTCTGCCCACCAAGCCTTTCTCAGGGGTGACTGATGGCTCCATCATCCCCATAGGGCAGATTCGCCTCCCTGTCAACTTCGGCAAGCGCGACAACTACCACACCGAGCTCATCGACTTTGACGTCGCCCACATTCGCCTCCCGTACAATGCCATCCTCGGGTATCCGGCCCTCGCCAAGTTCATGGCAGTGACTCACCACGGCTACAATGTCCTCAAGATGCTAGGAAGTGGTGGTGTCATCATGGTTGCCTACGACGAGAAGGATGCAGTGTGCTCCCTCAAGCGCGCCTACCAGGCCGCGGCGGTCGAGGACTCAGATGGCGAGGGCATCATTCTGCATCCTGAGCCCATCCCCAAGCTGAAGAAGCAGCTCCTCCCCAAGGGTCGTCAGGAGGCTGGAACGCCTGGCAATCGTACCTCAGGCCCCGCGCCCACTGCTGGGGCGCCCTTTCCTCTTGCATAGGAAGGCGCGCCTGGCGCCCCTCTCAGGACAGGCTTGGGGGCTCTCATCTGGAGGGCCTTTGACCTGACCAACGTCATGAGGGAGGCATTCGGGCACCACGTGGGGGCGTGCTTTGACGCACGCCTCCATGAGCAAGGCGCGAGGCGCCAGGCGCTCAGGAGTTCATCACCAAGGCGATCGAGGAGCTTCAGGAGGCGAGAGCCATGCGTGGCGAGTGTCGCACCGCACCATCTAGTGCAGCTGCTGCCCCTGACATGGGTAGCGAGCTGCGCGTCTGCGTCAACATCCCAGGCCTCAATAGGGCTACCTCTCAGGAGCTCTTCTGGCCGTCCCGAGTAGGGCGGAGTGGGGGCTGCCACCGCAGCTACGTCTGCATGCCGTTCGGCCTACTGGACACGGCTACCTCACACCAGCGCTGCATGCAGGGCGTCCTGGCAGCTCGCGAGGCCAGGTGCCAGGCGATCTTGACAGAGGAGGCGCCGGACCCTCGTGAGTGCCCTGGACCTCCGGAGCCTCCCGAGCCTCAGGAGCCGGCTGGCCCGTGAGGAGCGACCTCTGCGACGCGCGTCTTCAGCTACTCCAACGCTTCTACAACGACGGTGCCAGGTGACTTTTTGGTTTGTTCAAACTGAGGGCGCCCCTCGGGCTGCATTGTCCTCAAGCTGCCAGGGCCCGTCCCTGCGGCCTGTATCGTTTTGCGCATGTATCAGAACTGGCTTCACCCCTTTTATGAATTCCTTACAAACCCGCCCATGAATGTTCGGTGCTTCGCCGCCACGAATGTTGCGCACCCTCACAAACCCGCCCATGACCGCCTCATGATTAAGGACTAGCACGGCGTCTGTGCGCGGGTCCGTCCCTGCAGCGTCACTAAACCCAAGTGGCCGAGCTCTGTCTCGAGGGCCAGCTCCCTTGCACGTCACCTCCCGTGGTCCTTGGTGCCTTGTTCTCACATGAGCTAATCGAGAGTGGATGAGTCAGGGCGCATGACCCGGTGCCTCGCCAGCGGGAGCCGCCTGCCGGTTGTCTTTCTTTAGGATTGTTGCATGAGAAGACTGGGCACGGCGTCTGTGCTCGGGTCCTTCCCTGCAGCATCGATAAACCCAACAGCTGAGCTCTCTCTGGCTGGCCGGCCCCGTTCATGTCACCTCCTGGGGTCGTTGGTGTTTGGCCTTCTCATGCGACGTCCTCCGGAGATTCACTCAGCGCAGGCCACCCCAACATCTCGCATGGTTTTTACACGAACCCCGCACCAAAAATTCAGGCGCAACCCACCTTGAGGTAGGGCCTCGTGAGTCCCGTGCTGGCTCACGAGTGCCCAGATACACCTCCTCTAGTTCTGCCATGGAAGCCACGTGTATGAACGGGGCTGTACACGCCTCGGAGTCTCCCCCAGAGGGAACTCCCACACACACACCAGTGGAAGCCCCATGCTCCGCGCTGGCGGACGACACGGTCGAGGAGCGACTATGCCCACGCACCAAAGGAAGCCCCATGCTCCGCGCTGGCAGACGACACGGCTGAGGAGCGGCTATGCCCACAAAGGAGTGGAAGCACCATGCTCCGCACTAGTGAATAAAAAACTGAGGGCGGCTCCTGTGGCCGTACCAACCTCGGGACAGCCTTTTGGCTCTTCGCCCGGCAACACCTCATGGCTTTCCCCTAGATAGGACCGCGTGAGGGGGCTGGGCACGGGGGCTGCGCTCAGGCCACGCCTAGTGCGCACCACCTTACCTGTTTTTCTCGCGTCCCTCCTAGGCAAAAGCTGGCGAGGAAAGGTATGGAGGACTCCAGATCGACTCAGACGCTGCTCACATTTCCTCATGAGGGTTGTTCGTACGTCAAGGGGGGACCCCTGAGCATCGCGACTCAGGGGCCTCACTAGTCATGTAGTCCCTCACCCCTTGGTCTCGTCCTGGTGATCTGGACGCCCCAACGACGGTCGAGGTATGCGCGGAGCTGGGCCCTGCCGACGCAGAACGCTGAGGCAAACATGAAGGGAACTGAGCACTAAAGGAAATCGCGGAGTTCTAGCAAGTTATTACAAAACATAATGTTCCACAAGTCCAAACAGAAGTTCTCACGCCTCCACGAGGCATGATGAATGTTGCAGGGTCAAACTAGGAAGAAGCGCCGCCATCGCCTTGGTCGCTACCGCCACTTGCCTTGGGAAGCCCGTCATTGATGACGCCGCCACCATCTTCGCCGCCGGCCTCTGCCACCGCAGCCCGGGGTCGGGGACGCAGAGGAACTTCCCCAGCAGGGCGTCCACTTGCCCCTTCATGGCCTCCGCGGCAACGATGCAGGACTCAGGAGCCACCGGTTCGATCAGCGTGCTGAGGTCGAAACCTGGGTCCCGGAGGTGGAGGTGGCTGAAGATGCACATTGCGGCCGAGGTGAAGAGCGCGCAACACTCCCCTTCCACCCAGGAGTCCACCCCAGAGGCGACGCCCTCGAGCGCCTTGGCAAGATCGGGGAGAAGCCCAGTAAGGCCGTCCTCCGGAGTCGCCAGCGGCTCTTTGTACCCTCCCCCATAGATGGAGCGCAGTGCCACGTGAGACCTGAGCTCGAGGGAGATGAGGGATTTGCTTCCCACGGCCGACATTTTCTCTGCGGTGGCGAGGGCCTTCTCCCTGGCCTCCAGCTGGGTCGTCGCCTCAGAGATGAGCTGGTCGTGGGACGCCTGGGCCTTGTCCACCTCCTCCTTCAGCTTGCCCAGGCGGTCCCGCTCTGCGGCTTGGTCGGCGGTCGCCTGAACCAGCTTGGCGTCGCGGTCGGCAAGCATCGCCTCACAGGCCTTGAGCTCCTCCTCTTGCTACTGAAGCCATTGGGTGTGAGCAGCCGGCTCCTCACGGAGAGCCTTTAGCTTGGCCTCCGCCTTGTTGCAGCGCTCCTTGGCGAGCTCCTGTGGCTTCGTTGGCCTCCCTCTTGCTCTCCGCGGCGGCGGCCTCGGCCCGGCCCCAGGCAGTCATTGCGAACATGTTGGCTTGGAGCCACCCCGAGATCAGCCCCATGCGCTCCCTCACCAGGCACCTGTCGGCATCTTGGAGCTCGGCCCGGAGCTGATCAAGCGCGGCACAAGCTTCCTCCAGGGCCCCGGGCCTGACAAGGCGGCCGCAGTCCACCAGATGGTGCCGGCATGTGGGCTGGCGTCATCGCCAGGGAGGCAGCCGTAGAAGCAACTTGGGGCACTGGAGCCTCCGAACCCCCCACGGGCACGACGGGGATGGGAGGCTCCAAAGTCTGCTGGCCTGCGGAAGCAGACTCCTCCTGAGGTTCCACCACCACGCCTTTGGAGGCCTACTCCATTGCGAGGGAGTGCGGGGCGACATCTTCCGTCTGCGTCAGAGCCGCCCCGGCTTTGGTGAGCGACGGCGCCTCAGGGGTCCCGGCATCCTCCTTCCTCTTCTTCACCATGGCGCCCACCCTGATCGTCAGGAAAGGAGCGCTATGGGCACAGTATCAAGAGGCGATAAATGAAAACAAGGTAAGGCACTTACTCGTCAGGGGCGATGTACGCCCTCTTCCTGGCCAGGGCCGGGGCACCTTCGACCTTCTTGGGAGCGGTCATGGCCGCGTCTTGGCGGTTGGCAGGGCGCACAATGGCCGGCTTCGGTGCAACACCTACAGACGGCAAGGCTGAGGCGTCGCCCTGAGGAGGGGGCACCGCCCCGCCCTTCTTCGGGGTCGCCTAACCCGGCATTCGCAGGGCCCGGGGCGTGGCCTCGGACCTCGTGATGACCCTGGTGGCACGTGGGGATTCTATGGCTAGGGGATCAACGGCGTCGTCGTCATCCGCGAGGACGCGGAGGAGCTCGCTCTGGGACGGGGAAGAGATCTCCGCCAGGTCATCCTCGTTTGCCTCCGAGTCCTCCGTGCCCTCCTCGCCAACGCTGTCGCCAGAAGACACCGGCACCGGGGAAATCGGGAGCTCGGGCAGTACGAGCCCCAGCTTGTTGAAGACAGGCATGGCGGCAACCAGCGCCTCCTTGTCGGCGCAATGGTACAGTGGTGTATAGGCCTCCGGGAGGTCTCCTGGGTCGCTCTCGAGCAGGGTGTTCATGGCCTTGTCCAGCTCCTCGCCTGTCAAGCTTCCAAAGCACAGCCGGATGTCGTCCTCCGCACCCTGGAACTCCCACATAGGGCGCGTGTGGGCTTGGAGCAGGGCCAGGCACTGCGTCAGGAACTCCTTGATGAGCATGCCTCCCGTCAGCACCTTGGCCTCCAAATCCGCAGTCATCTTCCTCAAGACAGGCGCGACCCGAGGGTCGGTGAACTTCTCGTGACCCCACCCGTCGAGCTTCTCCGGCAGTTGGGTTGGCAACTCCCACCGCACGTTGAGGCCCTTGGCGTCCATGAAGACCCACCGACGTCGGAAGTTGTCTACCTTCTTCCCGGCCCTCATGAGCACGTTGTTCTTGTGGACCGCGGTGAAGGATACGCAGCCGGAGCGCTGGGCGGGATCATGCATCCGCAAGTATAAGAAGTGTCGGAGGAGCGGGACGGAGGGCCTGACGCCCATGAATGCATCACCATAAAAGGCAAAGATGGACAGGAGGAGTATGGAGTTGGGCTGAAGATGCAGGGCCTAGATCTGGTAGTGGTCGAGGACGGCGGTGAGAAACCCGGAGAAGGGCGGGACAAGCCCCGCAAAGACGCTGTGGACGAAGAAGGGGTAGAGCATCCGCGCCAAGGTCCTCCGCTCAGCGGAGCCCACCAGGAGGATGGTCTCCTTCCATTCGTTGCCGTCGCTCGCCGTCTGCGGGAGCGCAGCGGCAAGGTGCTTCTCCTCGGTGATGGAGGACGTGCCGAGGGCCGGCGCAGGAGAGGAGGAGGAACTCGCGACCAGCGCGGCGGGTCTCGCCTTGCCAGACGCCATTCATGAGACCCTGGAGGAAGAAATGCAGAGGGAAGGAGGAATGAGGCCGGATCTAGAGAAGCTCTTGGCTGGGAGAAAGGGGATCTGAAGCATGGTGAAGAGAAGGCAATGATGGCTCGGTAGCGGGCGCCAGTCTGTTGTCAAGTCGGGCAGTTGCCGAGGCAGCATGGGGAAGTGGAGACACCCACGTCCCATCAAGCGCCACGCGTCGGCCTGGTCCGCAGGCGATTGGGGCCCGTGGCACTTCGCCCTTGCCCTTTGGCTTTGCCTCGAAGCCAAGTCTGAGCGCGCCTTGGGCCCAGGGGCTACTGCCAGTGTTCTGGGAACCAGGGTACCCAGACTTGCTTGCCTGCGGCCCACAGCATGGCTCCATCGATGGCCTGGTACGACCCATCTACAAGACCATCAGGGCAAGACCCTCGCAAGGGGCCAAGCCTCGCGAGGTGTACGATGCCAAGACCTCCTCAGGGAGCGGCCTCCCCAGGCTGCTCCTGAGGAGCGGAGATTCCTATGCAGGTGCCCAACCTCCTGAGGTTGTGATGACGCAAGCCATGATGACCAAGGCCAGGTGGGCACCAGTGAGCGCAGAGAAGACAGTTTCCTCTTTGGTGCTAAGGAAGCAAGCGTAGGCGTGGGTTCCCGAGGAATCAGGCAAAGGTTTCCATTCTGGTGCAACGAGACCAAGACCACCAGGACGGCAGGATGGATGTCATCGCCGAGCCCACCACAGCGTCACAACTAGAAGCTTTGCAAGCAAAGACCACCTTTCATTAGGATAAGATGTACTACTTGTCCCCTTTCAAATTGGCCGTTGTGGAATCCCTTCCCGCCTACATTTTGATGGAAGAGGACCGAGGCCACTATAAGTATAGGTTAGCCACCACCATGGATGGGATCCGAACCTCTCGACTCATCCCGCCACCAGAGCAGACCTCGCGAGGTTGTTCATCCCTTGTACTTGTTCATCCTCAGCCCCTCGTGAGGCAAATCCACCACAAAGCAGGAGTAGGGTCTTACACCGCAAGGTGGCCCGAACCTGGGTAAACGGCCGACTTCATCTTCTTCCTTATTCATCGAGCTAGGCAGTAGGATGATGAGTTGGTTAGCTGGATAGGTTGAGTCCTTCGCACACGCCCCAGAGTTTGAACCTTTCTTGGGTCTGCTGAGCCCTGAATCCGACAACTCCTAAGGAAAAACCTGCTGGGACTTGCCCTCGCCAGTTGAATGCTAAGGACCCGCTCCTCGTAGCAATCGCAGCAGCATGCTACCGGCAGGCAACCAAAAGCGTGCAAAAAAAAGGAAACTAGCCATACGGACTTCAATGGATGCAACGCAGGAGGGAAAGCATGCATTTGAAATTAATTAAACATCAGTTCAGCACGAGCAAGAGAAGTGCGGGATCTAAACACGAGACATGCATAATGTTTTGTTACAGGGCAACGGAGACAATTCCAGGATCACGGCAAGGAAGAAGATGGTGCAGCGGCCAATGTACTTTGTCAGCTCCCTACTGCAAGGGGCTAGATCAAGGTATTCTGGTGTGCAAAAGTTGATCTTCGGCCTCATCATGGCCTCAAGGAAACTACGCCACTACTTCCAAGCCCATGAGATCACGGTTGTCACCCATTTTCCCTTGCAACGCATATCGAGGAACCCCGAGGCCACTGGCAGAATAGTGGAATGGGCTCTGGAGTTATCAAGCTTTGGTTTGAAGTTTGAGAGCACATCAACTATTCAGAGCAGGGCATTGGCGGAGTTTATTGCAGAATGGACACCAACTCCAGATGAAGAGACGCCGGAGACAGCTATCCCCGGCAAGGAAGCGCCCCAAGAATGGATCATGTACTTTGATGGTGCCTTCTCCATACAAGGTGCGGGGGCTGGCATGCTTCTCGTCGCACCCACTGGGGAGCACCTCAAGTATGTGGTTCAAATGCATTTCCCCCGGGAGAAGGCTACAAATAACACTGCAGAATATGAAGGACTCCTTGCCGGGCTCAGGATCGCAACAGAACTGGGAATCAAGAAGTTGATCATTCATGGAGACTCACAGCTTGTGGTGAGGCAAGTGAACAAGGATTATCAGAATCCATTGATGGAGGCATACGTGGAGGAAGTGAGAAAGCTGGAGGAACACTTTGACGGATTGAAAATAGAGCACTTACCCCGTGCGGAAAACAGCATTGCTGATCATCTGTCCAAGTGCGCTGCGCAAAAGCTTCCTGTGGAACCAGGGACTTTTGTTCTCCACCTGACTCTGCCCTCCGTATCCCCGGCAACAATGGCCAGAAAGAGGAGGAAACTGGACTCCGGCAAGCCTCTCCCGGCAGAGCTTCCCGAAGCCCTCGGCAGAGAGCTTGGCTGGAACAACTCCCCTTCGCTCGGTGAGCAGCACCCTACCGCCGGACTACCAGTCTTTGCAGTCGAGGCATGCACTCCCGTGAACGAGGAGGTGCCGCTGATCCTTGTTGTCGAGCCCCAGGCTCCAACTTGGGCGCGGCACATAGTCCATTACCTCCAAACAGGAGAACTTCCCGAAGAGCAAGAAGAAGCTGAAAGAGTAGCCCGGAGGGCCAGTATGTATCAGTTCGTCGACAACACGCTATACAGAAGAAGGCCCAATGGTGTGAAATTGAAGTGCATTTGCCGGGAAGAAGGGAAGGAATTGTTGGCAGAGATACACAAAGGCATGTGCGGCTCCCACATTGGATCAAGGGCCCTGGTTGGAAAAGCTTTCTGGCAAGGTTTCTACTGGCCCATGGCCCTCCAAGATGCAATTGAGCTAGTAACCAGATGTGAAGCCCGCCAGTTCCACTCCAAGAATATCCATCAGCCTGCTCAAGCTCTCCAGACGATCCCTTTGTCGTGGCCATTTTTGGTCTAGGGGCTTGACATCTTGGGCCCCTTCCCCCGTGCTACCGGGGGCTTTTAATTCTTGTACGTTGCAATCGACAAGTTTGCAAAGTGGCCGGAAGTGGAGCCCGTCAGGGAGGTGACCGCACAGTCAGCTATCAAGTTCTTGAAAGGATTGGTGTGCCGTTTCAGAGTACCCGCCAGATTCATCACTGACAATGGCACTCAATTCACAAGCCGCGCCTTCATGCAATACGTTCATGCCCTCGAAAGCAAGGTCTCGTTTGCATCTGTTGCTTATCCCAGAAGCAACGAACAAGCTGAGAGGGCAAACACTAAAGTGCTGCGAGGACTCAAGACAAGAACATTTGATAGGCTGCAGAAATGTGGCAGGCGATGGACCAACGAGCTACCGGTGGTTCTTTGGTCCCGCCGTACGACACCAAATCGAGCTACCGGCTAGACTCCCTTCTCCCTAGTCTATGGGGCAGAAGTAGTGATCCCCACGGAACTCATATACGGGTCACCTCGAGTACTTGCCTACAATGAAGTAGCGCAAGAACAGCACCAGCGTGATGACGCTGTGCTACTTGATGAGAACCGTCTCCGGGCAGCTATGCGTGCTGCACGCTACCAGCAAGCCCTGCTTCGCTATCACAGCCGCAGGGTTCATGCCCAGAGCCTTGAGAAGGCGACCTTGTCCTTAGGCGCGTTCAATCCACCAATGGTACAAACAAGTTGACACCAAAGTGGGAAGGCCCTTACCAGGTAGTACGAGTCACTAGACCTGGTGCAGTCCGTCTGGAGACCGGAGATGGCATTTAGTTGCAAAACTCATGGAACATTGAGCATCTCCGTAAGTTCTACCCGTAAGGCATGGCTGTCGGGCCCTACCCAGCAGCTACCCTTTTGTACAAGCCTTGCCGATGTTGCATGTAACCCTTTGTACAAAGCTAGGCGCAGACCCTGAGGAACAGATAATAAGCGAAGCGCTGGGGGCCCCAAAAACTAGCATGCATGCATAAGCATAACATGAGCATAGCATGATCATGTAGATCAGGGCATATGTAGCATTGTTTTCCTCTGCACTAAGCTATAGGGTTCTTGCCGTGGACCCGGTCCCGAAGAGAAGAAATGAAGAAAAGCCTACATATCGATCCTCGACAAGCCAAATAGATAAGTTCTTTTCCATACTTGTTCTGTAAGGTGAAAACTTGTGCATATGAAAACCTCATCACCTTCGAAGCATAGGTGCTCCCATCTTGTGTCCCGAACGTTGCTTCGGTCAGGGTGGTTTAGTGGACTTTGACGGGGGAGGTTCGACGAGGAGCTGGTCCCTTTCCATAGTTTTGTGCCCGGTAGGCCAAGCCCCGTGGCAACAAATGAAAGGCACCAGCAAGATAGCTTGCCGGAGAAAACTTGTTTACTTAAACGTATAGAGGCATCCCACCTTTGCATGGACATGGTACATGCACAAGTACCCGGCAAGGCTTTTCTTTTTTCATTAATATGCGGATAAGCAAGTACAGATCTTACATGACACAAACATGGATAAAGAAGATTACATATTTTAAACTAAAGTTTGGCAAGTGCATACATATTTTAGACTGAAAAAAGATAAGTGCCCCGTAATCCCTTTCTTGTCCCTCTCCTCCTAGGAACTACTGTGGAAGGTGAAGAGGGCAAAAGGAGTGCCTGGGCAGAAGCCCAGCCTAACCTCGTCAGAACCCGCGAGGCGGAGTCTGACAAGATCGAGAGGGCGCGGGCGAAGGTGATGGTGAAGAGAGTGGCGGAGATGACCCCCTGGTCACCATCACCAGGGCCAGCAGGACACGGCAGGGTGAACGAAGCCGGAGCCCACGAGGAAGCCTACTGGGGCCCAGCTGGAAGGCTGATGGAGGAGCCGGAGACACCATCCACAGCTCCACATCCAACTCCCCCGCAAATCGCCTTGCCGGAGAGGGGATGCATGTGCAGATGGTGGTGCTGCCGCCTGACGATGATGGTGCGGCTAGTGTTCAGCCGAAGTCGGAGCCGTCGTCCTCCCCATCGGCGCCGTCATCATCACCGTCACTGTCCTCCTCGTCGCTATCACTCGAGAAGGAGCTTTCGTCGTCAGTCGAGCTCTCCGCGCAGCACCCTAAGCGAGCACCCGAGCATCTGAAGACCTTAACGGAGAGCAGGGTGGCGTCCATTAACTTGAAATGGAGGACGTGCCCGGCCGCCAAGATGTGGGCATGAGCAAAGGTCTTCCAACCGCACTGGAGAAGCATGACATGAGGGGCGGGGAACTCCACGTCCGTCCGCATGCTGCCATTACAGCAGCCCCTCATGTGCAGCCTGAGCCCCGGCGGCTGCTGAACTTCCATCACTCTTGAAACTGGAGTGGGGAGCCGAAGCCGGTTGCGCGGAGGCCCTCGCAGCTTGACAATAAACTCCAGCGGCTAGTTCCCAACGTGGCCTTCGTTCGGGTCCTGGGCGGCCGGAGGAGGTGCGATCAGCGCACCACCCCGTCCTCCTCGACCCCGAGCACCGCGACGGCCGCGTCCCCGTCCTCTCCCGCCTCCACTCACAGCGAGCTCCGCTTTCGCGTCCCCAATGGGAGAAGGGAGGCGCTGTCGAGCAGAAGCCCTCGTCGCCGCTACTGGGGTACCGCTGCGCCCTCTTCCCGTCACCATGATGAAGAAACAAGATCAGAAGAAAGAAGGAGGAGATAGGTGTGAGCCAGCACCTCGCCCGCGTACCCTTTTATAGGCAAACGAGGCCGGGGGCTGGCTCCTCACTCAGGGGAGGCAACCGCCCCGCTCTGCCAATCCGGCTCCCCCGCGCCATCAATGGCTTGTGGAATCAAGGCCGACCCCCTGCGCCTATCCACGACATCTGGCTTTCTGCCATGGCACACATTTCTCCGCTCTCCGCGCCCGCCACCAACCCCGTGTAATGCATGCAGCAAACGTGGCAGAAAGGCCAAAAGCGAAGAAGCTAGTGGAGTGGCAGTTACCGCCCCGTGAACGTGGGACATTGGTAGCCCACGGATCATGGCTTGCAACTCCCTCATAATGTCATGCACGACGTGCGGGAAAATCGGAAACTGACTCAAGCACAGGTTAATGAAGAAGCAAAGAAAATCTCAAGGATGAGCGACCACAAGCTCTTCGCCTGTGTACTGGATAGGGCCTACCCCGACAATGCTCAGCAGCGCATTCGGACCAGGCCCGGGGGCTCCTGTCGGTGCAACAAACCCTGGTGTATGTTGCCCGGACTATACACAGGCTCAAGGGTAAGGTTACAGCATCCAAGACAAGGCGAAGCAGAAGAGATAGCTCTTTGAGAAATCAAAGGGCGAATCAAGAAGACCAAGACAAGCCAAATGAGCAAGATCTCACTAAGGAAAAACCTCCCTTATCGGGCAGGCGAACCTGGTAAGGTCGAAGTCACCCCGAAGACAAGTCTCAAGACTCCCCCGGCAAGCTTGCCGGGGATGCCGAGGGCGGATCACCCCACCAAGGCGCCACCGCTCCACCTCACAACAATGCAAGTCACCTATCGGTGTGGTGTCGAGCCCCCAAGTGATTAAGTGGCTGTTATTTGGCACGTGGCAGCCATTTCTGAGGAAGATCACCCCCAAATGACACCCGTCTAGAGGCATGTCACGCAGGCAGGCGAGAAGGTGGATCAATAGCACGGCAAGGCTTGCCGGGCTCCCCCGCGATGTGACACTAAGCAGTGCATTTAATGCACGCTGTCCTGTCTGCAGAGTTAGGTATGATAGCACTGTGGCTATCTAATCATTGGATAATGACTGTTTTGCCATTGTGGTAACCCCTTGACCTATAAAAGGAGGGCTGTGGTAACCTTAGAAAGGATTCAAACCCTTGTACACTCATACGCGCATAGCTGCTCTCGTCCGGAGGCAACCTTGCCGGGCTGGAGTGCTGCGTCTCCACCACAGTCCTTTCATCAATCCACCAAAGTAGGAGTAGGGTTTTACGCCTCGCGGCGGCCCGAACCTGGGTAAAAACTACCCATGTCATCACTGCCGTGCTGCTCTACGGTCTCCGCTCTTTGTGCAACGCGCCCTTCCCCCTTGCCGAACCACAAGGGGACGATGGCCCCATAGGTGGCCGTGTTGAACCACGACAATAAAAGATATCAAGTATTTCATTTTTCTTAAGAGGATGATCAGGCAAAGCATTAAGTAATTGGAGAAGCCTCCCCCAAGCTTGTGGGAGACTCTCTTCTTCAATTTGCACAAAGTTAAATATGCCCTGTAAGGCAGCTTGTTTCTTATGAGCAGGAAAATATTTTTCAGAGAAGTAATAGATCATATCCTGGCACTACAAAAAAAAGACACATCCGTGACATTTTGGCCCGAACGAAATTTTTTCTGTCATGCTTATGACACTTCTATGATGATAATCGTGATGGGCTCCTACTTCTATGACAAAAAATCATGACAGAAAATGGGCTTTTCGTCCTGGGCGGGTCGGGGACACACCTGCTTGACATTCTTTGGGCCATCCATGATGGAAAAAAATCATGGTAGAAGTGATGGCGAGGAAAATTTCAGGGAGTTCCCAGTTACGGTGGGTGGTCGGGGCCGAGTGATGCACGGAGGGATTGCGCGTTTCTCTCGTACACATACGCGCGTGTGTACGAGACATTGTGCTCTAACTGAACCCGAGTGATTCATTCACTGCTGACTGAACCCGAGCGATCGATCCCTCGTATGTTAATTGAACCCGAGTGATTCATTCGCTGCAGACTGAACCCGAGCGATTCCTTTGCTGCTGCTGCTAACTGAACCCAAGCAATCGATCACTGCTGCTGCTTACTGAAGCCGATCGAGCCCCCGTGTGTGACATAGCCTGCCAGTGTTGGGTTGCCTCTCGACGAACAGTGACCGTTGCTACCGTGCGCGTAGTACGTAGAACAAGTCGAGACGTGGTGAGTCGAGCCGGTTGGTTGGCTGTGGATGAACAGTTCCTGGTGGGGATTGGATGAATAGGACCCCGTGGTAGTAGGCCGTTGCCGCTGGATGAACAGGATCCCGATGAGGCCACCGCACCCCAGCCGGTTGGGGGTGGATGAACAAGACCCTGTGGAGGCTCTATGAATAGTAGCCGGTGGAGGCTGGATGAAGTCAACGGTGGATGAACAGTAGCCTGTGGAGGCTGGAGTGAGGCAATAGACGGTGGATGAACAGGACCCCGTTTGGACCGTAGGCGCTCCAACAGAAGTCCGTTACCTCCGTTTTGCAGTACGCCACACCCCTCCCGATCCACAAGACCCCGTTTCGACCGTAGGCACTCGAACAGAAGTCCGTTTCCTCTGTTTTGCGGTACGCCAGACCCTTCCTGATGAACAGGACCCCGTTTCGACCGTACGTGGTCGAACAGAAGGCCATTTCCTCCATTCTGCGGTACGCCAGACCTCGTTTCAGCTGTTTCGTCCAAGCTGGTTGGCTCCCGATGAACACGATGCATTCCGTTGCCTCCCGATGAACACGACGCAGTTTCTCTATTTCGACCCAACCAGTTGGCTTCCGATGAACAGGACACCGTTGCTGCCGTCCGTTGCCTCTCCATGTACACCTGCCCTGGCAGTACGTATGCGCGAGTAGCTAGGCATTCAAGACCCCGCCCGTATGTATGTACATGGCCGTATTTTTTGGCATGTGGCTGTACGTACATGTACACGGTTTAGAAGGGACTGCCTGAACTGCTATGTCGGGGGCTCTACTACTACATGTGTCACTGCTTGCTCGGCCAAGGTTCATCGTTGCAGAGAGACCGATCGACCAGTATGTACGTACACATTCGCGACCAGACAGAAAACACTACGTACACTTCAACCGGGTGGGTCCCAGCTATCAGGGAGGATAAGGACGCACTTCCTTGTGTGCGAAGATATAGCTGGTGGGTCCCAGCTGTCAGGGGGAAGAATAATTTTTTTGCTCGTAATATGGACGCACTTCCTTGTGTGCAAAGATGTAGCTGGTGGGCCCATCTATCAGCCTCACCTCGTAGAGTCCTCTTCTGATGGCTGTCATTCGTTGACCACGTTGACCACGCCACGCGGACAGCACCTAGGCGGTGGATGACGGCGAGGCCTAGGAAGGGAACGACGCAGAGCCAGGGAACGACGCGGAGCCAGGGAAGACGAGGCAGGTGGATGCCCATGCGGAGGGGAGTACGAGGGTTCACTGGTACGGCTGCGGTGTGAGGCTGTCGTCGCCGGAGAATAACAGGAGGTGTTGGTGAGTAGAGGAATGGCTTGGACGGCGATGGGAGTAGGGTGGGCCGGTGAGTCCTGTGTGGCAGCACAGCCGGCCAAGGGAGGCGGTACCACCGGCGGTGATTTGGGCGGCTGAAGCAAGAATATCCGAGATTGAAGAAGCATGACATCCGTTGGATGGACATCCAACGGCCACTGTTGCTAGAATCGTGTGTTGACTATAAGTTGACAAAGCCTTGCGTACGCATCAACTTAGTAGGCCCACAAGTGTGTGGCAGAGAACATATAGCCCAT
Source organism: Thinopyrum elongatum (assembly GCA_011799875.1). NCBI lineage: Eukaryota > Viridiplantae > Streptophyta > Magnoliopsida > Poales > Poaceae > Thinopyrum > Thinopyrum elongatum. Next base: position 275,388,970 of record CM022298.1, read on the forward strand.
TTGCGATTTGTAATAATGTACATCCCATTTTTGAATTCTAATGGAATTTACTACAGCCCATTTATAGTTTGTTAAAATTACAGCCCATTTTCTAGCCAGGACAACGATTAATAATTTCAACCAACCGCTCAAAACAGAATTCAATAAAATTTCCCACATTTTGATGGGATCCAAAATATTTTTATCCCGAAATTTCGAGTCAGATTAAATATAATTTCAAAATAAATTTTTATTAGGTAAAAATCCAATGAAATATTGCGCGCGCAACAAGTAATGAAATTAAAATTTGCAAAATCCAAAAATAATAATTTTTTAAACTAATTACCTATTTGGTGCATTTTTTTTATAGGTACACCTAGTTTTTATTATTTCTTAAAGCCCATTTTCTTGTTAAGCCTAATGCATCCCTCCTAGGAAAGATTTGCAACCCAACGGGGCAGAGAATAACAAGTTGACCTGGGCTGGGTATTCCTCAAAAAAATATAGCTGGGTGAGCCATTTTCACCTTGAAAAAATATTAATATCTGGTTGGATATTTGGTCGACATAAAATAATAGCCTGGGCTAGACGGGCCACAGCCCGCCCAGTTGATACCCTGCTCCTCTGAACAACAACAAAAACATCGCTCAAGAAAAACTCTGCTCACACCTCAAAAACACAAATACTGCTCGAGCTGCTGGGTCCCAACTGTCGGCCGCTCCTTGTGCAATTCTCCCGTTTATTGACTATATAGGTTGATAATGATGTGGGACCATGATGTCAGGAAACCAGGAGGAAGCAAAAAAAATAGTTGTATATAATAAGGAGGCACTTGCGTACGTGCGGCTATGGCCCTGGTGCCTCCCCACTGTCATCCTCTCCAAGTAAAGTCATCTCCTGATTCCTCATGTTCGTTGACCATGTTGACAACGCGAGATGGCGGTGCCACGGCGAGCTCAACAACTAGAAGGACAACGGAGAGGGCCTCGCGGGCCCTACGGATGGTTTGATACAGCGCCCGCTGCTCATTCAGGAAGCCAGGATCATAGGGCCACATGTCCGCGACGGCATTTGTCGTTTGCTTGTTCGCCGATGATTCGTCCTTCCGTGAGCCGGTGCTCGTTGAGGAGACGGAGGTTGCAGCACAAGCCCTCCTGCGCTGGTAGCTCTTCCGCCATTAGGGCATCGAAGTGCGGCCGCACCTGATCTATGGTGAACACGGCATGAACCATCTTGGGCGGTGGCGCTGGCTCTTGGTCGGAAGCCACGTCGATCGTCTGATTGCCGTCACTTAGCTCAGCGAGCTCGCTGGTGGGCTAGCATGTCCGACTGCTGGACCGGACTGCCGCCAAGCATGACTCTGACCGCCCTGGCCCACCTAGACCCCCTCCCTCACTCGCGCGGGCTTTCCGCCTGAAACGGTCAGCTCCACCCACACCGCTTCCCTGTGTAGGCGATTGCTCCACGTTCAAATGACACAAGTGTCATTCGTTCGTCCATGTGCTGCCCACATAAATGATACATGGTTGCCGAGGCGGCTACTCCAACGCCACCCATCCATCCCTCTGCCGCCCACCATTGCTATATAAACTGTTGTGCCGGCCATAGCCGCAGTCATCTGCCTCCATTCCCTTTCTCCTGTCCACACCACTCCGACCATGGCTTCCTCGTACTCCAGCGCTCTTCGGGACGGGTGAATGACGGACCAGAAGGAGATGGCAGCCATTGCTGCCGACTGGCTGGCCGGCACGCAGCCGGAGAACGACGACGTCCCAATGGAGAACGTGGTAGTCGACGATCGGCGCCAACCCCCTCATGTGTGCCATCCTCGCCGATGCATTGCACCATGACCATCAGCGAGGCCCGTGCCCAATACATGGACATGGTGAGGCAAAAGCATGAGGAGTAGTTCCGGGAGGCGCAGGCCGACGCCGCCTACAATGACCATGTCCTCCAGGAGCACTTGCAGGCAGAGGAGCAGATCGACGCGGAGCGGGCAGAGCAGGAGGCGCTGCTCGAGTCATACCGCTCCGCCCGCGAGAGCCTCATCGCGCGTTGGAGGTACCGCATGTGGGTGGCGGAGGTTGCAGCCGCCTACAAAGAGGGCGATGAAGAGGGTGAGGTGCTGTTTGGCGAGACCGATGACGAGGCGGAGGACAATGCCGGCTCCGCCAAGGCCCCGCCCCGCCGGCACCGAGGCGGAGGACTTTGCCGGCTTTGGTGAGGCCCTGCTGCACTAAGGCCCCGCCCCGCCAACAACGAGACAGAGGACATCGCCGGCTCCGCCGAGGCCCCGCCCTGCCGGCAGCGAGGGGGAGGATTTCCGCCACTAGGCGCTGCCCCGCCGGTAACGAGATAGAGGACATCGCTGGCTCCATCGAGGCCCCGCCCCACTGCCAACGAGGCCGCGCCACAAAGAAAATGAGGAAGAGTAGAACACGGTAGGCCGCCACCGCTCGGGTCCAAGTAAGGCCACCGCTGCTACCCTCCGGTTGAAGCCAAGCTTGGTGGGTTGAACATTGATGGCCATTTAGCTGCTTGGCGGCGACATGGAGTTGGAGAGCTGAGCTGGAGAAGAAGCTTCTGTTCGGCTCAGCCGAACACGGGAAATGGGCGCCGGAGATCATAGATTAGGTTAATTAATTATACCTCTAGCGCACCCCTTTTTAGTTGAAGAACGTATGAAATGTAATTAAATCCAGCATGTTATGAAATCCGGCCGTGTATGAAAGAATTTAGTTCGAATTCTTGTATCACTGGCATTAGAAGAACATGCAAAACAATACGTACTAGCATTATTCTCAGGACACACGGTGATCACCTCGTTCGTAGCAATTTCACACATACAAAAAGTTTGAGCAGCTTTTTAGCGTGCATGTACATGGCAATCAAACTCACAGGCCTGGCAATTCATAGAGAACATTCAAAACAGTCGATGATTTTGCATCTCAATAAGTCACATGTCAGAGCCAATATTTACTTCACAACTAAAGAATAAAGAAAAATCTATCGATGCTGCTGACGGCAAAGGGCATCCCATTCGAAAATATCAAATGCATGTCTTCTTGCTAACATCAATGAGCAAAATTTGACAAGGTTGCCCCATTCCAAAATATGAAATGCGTGTCTTCGCGTACATCAATGAGCAAACTTTGACAAGGTTTTCCCATTCCAAAATATCAAATTCCTATGATTGTGGAATGGGCTGGGTTTGCCATCAGTTTGCACATTGACATGCCACCTCGTGCTAAATAAACCAGTTATTTTTGTGCAGTTCTCCACTAAAATCAACCAACTTTGCGTGGCTTTATATGTTGCAATGCCTTGAACATATTGGCACCGCCTTTCTTGTAGCTAATTTTGTGGCTGGAGGTGGAAATGAATGATTCAAGAACATTCGATGTATTGTGCATGATGAAGTATAATGGAGAGCACAAACCATCAGAACATTTTGTGTAGTTCCAATTGAAATCAAGCTGAGCATCCCTGTTTGCATAAATACAAAAAAATTGATTAGTATAAAGAAAATTGTATTATGAATTTACAGTTATGAATCTACTGTTTAAACATGCACCTACATGATCCATGCAGAGCACACATTTAAAAAAATGGAACTCACCAGAAAGAATCCTAAAACAAAATTGTATTGGCCATCACAGCAACAAAGATGGAGATCTGTGAGTAGCTAAACAGTAGCACAACACCAATAGAGATGACAAAGCTCAATCATATGGTACCAACCTTTGTCAGGACGCTTATTGTGTAGAGCATGCAGATGAAGCACTTCTCCTGAACCATCCATTATTATCTACTGTGGTTGCCATGCTTACTATAAACTCCTTGATTAGTTTAATGTTTCCAACATCTTCTTGTGCAGTTCCACTAAAATATATGTTATCTTCAAACAAGATCCATGTTTGCACAAGTAGAGATAATTACATATTACATTAAGAGTGGCATCAAATCACAGTGGCAAAACAATTGCTCGTTCCAGCCATAGCAATAAATTAAGATGCAAAACTATATCATTACTTGTGTCATCACAGTTCCAGTGCTTCATTACAGCACTGGGAGTTGATTTTTGTTCTTCTTCCGCCTGTTCTTCCCCTTCATCACTTGGTTCAATAACAGACAAGCTTCGCCTTCAATGTAAGATTTGGCATGTCAATTAGGGCGCACAAGTATAGCACTAAACAACAACATTACTTTTCTAATGACAGTAGCAAAATACAGGCCAACAGTTGCGAAATATCATTATCTTACCTCAATGGGATATTACGGTGCACATACAGATTGGAAGTCTGGTCTCCTTTTGTGCAGTTCACTAAAATCAAGCAACATTACCGTATAAGTAGCACAACATATGAAAGCACACTGCACAATCATGTGGAAGAAGGCTAGTACTGACCTCTCATGATGTGGAATTCAAACATCTCACAAGAAGATCTGAAACAAATTTGCCAACACGGATAGGCAGTCAGATCTCCTCTTGTGCAGTTCCACTAAGATCAAGCAATCAAGCAACATTGTCGGTGTGACATTTTGGTTGAACTGCATAAAACACTCTTAAAACAAAAGTGTTATGTGTAGCGCAACAAAAGGTCGCAATAGCAATGAGGTGAAGTAGATAACCCCGTTTACACAGAGGTGCAAAGGAAACAATTACTGGTCAATAACGGTGGATGACACAGAAGCCCACAAAAAGAAGCATCTAACTTATCTTATGGAAAAGAAAGCAAGACAGTAGCATTTCTCAAACAGTGGCATTGATTCATATTAACAGAGAGATTATATTAACAAAAAAATTATTAAACATACAATTTGCTATTAACTGTGGCATTGCATCAATTTTCCAGCGGCATTATTAGATTAACAACAGCTAAAGAGTTGTACGAGACAGTGGACGCACCAGCACCATGTGCATCAACCGATGTATAAAGGGGTGATGCACAGTCTGTTGCAACAAAGAACAAACAACCAAGGAGCATATTTGTGTTGGTCCCAGTTTTGTTATCATTAGACACCTTTCCCTATGTGAGGGCAGCAAATCTAGTCCCGCTCAAACTCTACAGCCTTGTCCCCCACACACAGAAAGATCAGTTCATCACAGGTGTGTGTACTTCGTTTGTCATTGTTTTCCCTTTTCGACCAACGTAGGTGTTGGATAGCTAGTATGTACTACTTTCCCCCCTTCCTTTCCTCTTTGAACCACGTCCTAGATTCATGCTATACAACTTTCCCCACTACTTTCCTGTTTGATCCAACACCTAGATTCGAGTGCAGAAGCGAAAAAAATCAACATGAAGCTAGAGCAATGCATGTGGATTAAGTAAATTATACCTTAAGGTTCTCGGGGTGTGGCTCTGTGGGCGGCCGGAGTCCGATCTGCCCACACTATGTACGACAGTGAGGAAGAAGGGTTCGGAGGCCCTCCCGCGCCACCGCTGGGTGAAAGAGAACAGCGGCGCCGGTAGTGGATTCCCTCCCTCACCGACGGCGACAACGTTAAGCCTCCTTCCCTTCCCTGGCGGACGGGATGCCACCAGCTCTTTGACCAGCAGTGAGGGAAGAGAGGCCAACACAGTCTTGTTTAGATCTGGAGAGGGTGAGAGTGTGTCGTGGGAAACCACGGCCACCTATGGGGCTATCAGCCCCTTGTGGTTCGGCAGGGGGGATGAGCACATTGCATAAAGAGCGGAGAATGTAGCGCAGCACGGCAGAGATCACACGGGCAGTTTTACCCAAGTTCAGGCCGCCGCAAGGCGTAAAACCCTACTCCTGCTTTGGTGGATTGATGGTGGATTGTGGTGGAAACGCAGCGCTCTTGCCCGGCAGGGTTGCCTCGGGGCGAGGGCAGCTATGCGCGTACGAGTGTACAAGGGTCTGAATCCTTTCTATGGTTGCCATGGCCCTCCTTTTATAGATCAAGGGGTCACCACAGTGGCAAATCAGTCATTGCATACTGATTAAATAGAAAACAGTGCTATCCTACCTAACTCTGCAGTCAGAGCAGAGCGCATTAAATGCACCGATTAGTGTCACATCATGGCATGCCCGGCAAACCTTGTCGGGCTGCTCAGCCACCTTCTCGCCTGTCCGCTTGACACATCTCTGGACGGGTGTCATTTGGAGGTGATTTCCATAGGAAGTGGCTGCCACGTGCCAAATAATACCCACTTAGTCACTTGGGGGCTTGACACCGCACCGATCGATGACTTGCATCGCTGTGAGGTGGAGCGATTGAGTGTTGGCGGGGTAGTTTGCCCTCGTAGCGCCCGGCAGGCCTGCCGGGACTGTCTTGAGGCTTGTCTTCGGGGCCACCGCGACCTCGCTAGGCTCGCCTGCCCGGCAAGGGAGGCTTTCCCTTAGTGGTGCCTTGCTCATTTAGCTTGTCTTGGTCTTCTTGGACGTTGCGAGCTTGCCGGACCGGTGGTTTGCTATCCGTGCACAAGTCAGGGGAAACATACACCCCTGTTTGTGTACCCCGACAGAAGCCCCCGGGCCTGAGCCATATGTGTCGTTGGGCATGTTGGGTTAGGCCCCAAATAGTGCACGGACACGTGGCGAGAAGGTGCTACGTGTGCAGCGGTTTGCCATGATGACCAGTCAATCCAACGTCCACTTAGCGTAAATACCACGGGTCGTGGGGTCGTGGGACTGTAGTAGTTAATGTGAAATGGTAACTTTCTGAACAGTCGCACCCTCCCCCACGTCCTTTCCCATAAGAGAGAAAAACGCGGAAGGGCTCTGCTCATTCATCGTCTTCCTTGCCCCTCCATCATCTTCTTTCGCAAGCCAAGGGACTGTTCTTCCGTTCCACCCTGCCCGCCGCCGATCCTCGCCCAATTTTCTTCCCATCTCCGTTGTAGTTCGAAGAGATGGGGAAGAAAACCGCCGCTTCAAAGGGGAAGTGGACGACCGCCGCGAAGGAGGCGGCCGCCGAGGGGAGCAAGAGGGCATCAGAGCTGGATAGGAAGCGAAGGGCATACGTCGTCTTCTTCCCGTCGAACCTGGACGGCGAAGTGCTGAATGCAAGGTATGGATATCTATGGGGGCGGGAGGTCCCAAAGGGGCATGGTGCTCCCAAGGTTCTGGCGGAGGGAAAAAAAGGATCCGCCAGATTTATATCGATTCTTCTACGCATACTTCATTTGCGGCCTCTGTCCTCCTTTCTCGGATTTTCTTGAAGCAATGATGGTGATCTATGGATTCCATCTTCTGGACTTCACGCCAAATGCAATGGTGTGCATGGCGATTTTTGCTCATCTGTGCGAGAACTTCATCAGAGTCGCCCCCACCGTTGATTTGTTCAGGCACTATTTTGTCCCGCGGGTGGAGAACAAGAACCACCATTCTGGGAACAGAAGTTGGATACCACGGGTACCAAGGGAGAACTGGGATTACCTCCCTGGTCAACAGTGCGGCAGATGGGAGGAGTGGAGGGGAAATTGGTGCTGGATCTAGGACGAGGAGGCCCCAGATTTCTGCCAGGCGCGGGCAGAGTGCCTCGAGCGCAGCAACGATTGGAGGGAAGTCGGCCTTACCGATGATAGGCTTCGCCCGGCAATAAACAGGATCACCCACCTAAAGGCTGCCGGGCTAACCATCGGGCACGTGGGGGCCGACTTCCTCCTTCGCCGTATTGCGCCTTTGCAGAAGAGGGATAGGTTTGCCTGGTGGTATGGGGATGCCGTAGATAGAATGAGGCTGCTTCCTAGCCTGGCCAACAATTTGTCAGTCTATGGCCATGCTTGGTTGTGCGAACAACTGTTCGGTAGCCTTGGGCCGTTCTAGTTGCTAGCAAATGTCATCCCACTGAACATCAACTCCTCTAGGGACCAAATCCTAAAATGGATGCCAGACTGCAACGCACAAGGAGTCTCGGGCGATTGGTAGCTGCCCGGGCTCGACGAAGAGCTTGCGTGGTCCTCCACCTTGGTGGAAAGGGCTACAAGGGTGGAGGCCAACATGTACAAGGGCACCTCCAAGGCGGAGGAGGCGTACATCAAGAGGCGGCTCAAGGAGGACAGAGCACTCCGTGCTGCTGCGATGGCGAAGGCCGGGAAGGCAACGAAGGGGAAGGAGAAGGCTAAAGGCGAAGGCCCTTCCCACGGCAGGAGCGAGGTGCAAACCATGGAGGGGGCTGCTGGGGATGAGCCCCCCGGGGACGAGCCTGCCGGGATTGAAGCTCTATATGCCACGGCAACGGAGGCTCTGGAGGAAGAGGGGGTTGAGGAGGCGGAGCAACCTGAGGAGGAGTGGCTCGCGGAAGGCCCTCAAGCCCCCGAGCCAGACCTGGAACAGCGCCCTCGTAGGCGAGTGGCTAGTCGGGGAGCAACAGTTCCTGACCCCGCGCCTGCCGCCAAGAAAGTGAAGAAGAGCACCTCCAGGAGCAGCATCCCTGATGCAGTGTGCCGGAAGTCCCCACGGCTTTCTGGGGCTAAGGCTTCTCCCGCCAAGCGATCGGCAGCCGCTGGAGGCGACTCCAGCTCCCAGTCCAGCTCGAGTTCTTCGCAGAGCTCTTCCTCGACGGAGCCCCCTGCGCCTCAGCAAGGCTTGAAGTTGCCAGGGAGCTCTGTTCCCCCGCCCCAGAAGAGGAGCAGGGCGCCCTCGCCACCTATAGAGTTTGAGCTCAGCTCCATGCTCATTGACGAAGAGTAAGGAAGTCCACTCCTCTTTTCTCGTAGTAGTTTCAGTATGCATACTTGTCCTTGTTGACTGATCTTGCTTGCCACCGTTGACAGGGAGAAGGAGGAGGAGACAGAGACTCTCATCCACCGGTCCAAATGGCTCAGGCGTGCGGGCCGCCGAAGACTGTGGAGGGCGCGAGCGTGGCGGGGAGCATCACGAGCGACCCGTCGCCAAGCCCCCAGCTCAGCCCCTGGCACGAGGGCATAGGATTGGCCCCTCCCATGGGGAGCGATGCAGGAGAGCTCCCAACCTCCTCGGCTGGAGGAGGAGGAGGAGAGATGACCCAGGGCGAGCCACCTCAAGAGGGGCTTACCCCGCCCGCCGATCAAGTCGAGGAACCCCCGACGATGGCTTGCACGGGAGAACTTGCCCAGGACAACGCCGTGGTTGTCACAAAAGGGGACGGGAATCATGGCCCGGTAACTGACGTTGCCGGGGAAACTAGGGCTTCCGCCCGGCAGACCTCTCCGGGTAACTCATTTTCTCTTCTTCTTCCGCTCTTTTTTTTCATCTCGCCCCATGCTTATGGTTCTCTAATACTTCTTCTTCTTCATTATCGCTTGTTGTCTTTGCTTGCAGTCCCTCAGGTCGAAGAGCCTGAGCTGCTGGAAGAAGTGGCCAGCATAGGGAGAGATGCCGCGGATGAAGCCGCCAAGATCGCTGCCGCGGAGGGGCAAGGACATGCTAACGGGAGTGTCCAGGAGCCTCTGACAGGAACGGAGCAGATCCTCGACGGCGCGCCAGGGGCGGGGGCGATGGTCGACGAGAAAGCCCCCCTCCAAACCATGGATCCCCTTCCCTCATTTGGTGCCGTGGCGGGGGCCTCGAAGCCATCCTCGAGCCAATTGGCGCTGGTGCTCGCGCAACCTGGGCTCAGTGCCCCCGGCTCGTCAGTGGCAACGAGCACGGAGCTTGATGAAGAGCTCCAGCGCATTCTGGTGTCACTGTATCGAGGGGTCGACAAGGCAGACGACTCTGTTGCTGTCGCAATGGACTTATCTTTCCTGGAGTCTATGGCGGCAGGCATTAAGGAAATTCAGGGCCAGCACAGCCAGAAATGGCAGGTGCTCAAGGAGCAGCACAAGTGCGCCAACAAGGTGGACCAGCAACTGAGGGACAAAGGAATTGAGCTGTGCGACTGGCACGACAAGCAGTTCCTGGTCCTGATGAGGCAACAGGAGACAATCTTGATGGCGAGGGAGGATGTCATCGCCCGGGAGGCCCACATGGCGGAGCGCAAGGCGCTCCTGGATGCCAAGGAGTAGGACATCTCTTCTCGGGAGGAGAAGCTCGAGGCCACCCTCCTCGCCAAGGACGACGATCTGGAAGCCCTCGTGCAGCAGCGCACCAAGGGGCTAGAGGATGAGCACAAGGTTGCCCTGGATGCCCTCACTACTGATTCTGCTACCCAACTGGAGAAGCTCGCTGATGACCTTGCCGCTGCGTCCACTGCCAAGACCGACCTCGACCAACAGGTGGCCAGGCTGACTGAAGAGCTTTGCGGGAACGCCAAGGTGGTCGCGACCCTCAAGGAGGAGGCGCAGAAAGCAGAGATCCTTCTGAAGGATATACACTCGCAACTCTCCTCTAAGAGCCAAGGCCTCGAGACTGCCAATGGCACCATTGAAGATCTGAAGGCCAGGATTGGCACCTTGGAGAGCTCAGCAGAGTCCAGTGGTGCCCGTGAGCAGCAGCTGACAAAGGACCTGGATGCCCCAAGGCATCTTTGGAGGGATGCAGAGGAGAAGCTGGCGAATCATTCCGAGCAGGTCGACCTCTGGATCGAGAGCTTGATTGACATTGCTGAGCATCTCGCTGCTCAGACTGCAGCGATGGGCATGGATGGGCCAGTCTTTTCGGCCAGCAGGCAAGAGGTCCCCAGCGTCAAGCTAGGGGTCTTTTTCAACGAGCTGATCGAGAAGCTGAAGGAACATGAAGGGGAAGGGCTGGCCGCTTCGCGACTGAATCTCGGAAGCTTGCCCGTAATGCCCTCTTCATGGTTCTGAGCAACATTGCCTGCCACCACCCAGACCTCAATCTCGCCGATGGCTTCAAGAAGCCGCCGGAGGGCGCAGGTGTTTCGGTTGCCGAAGAGAAGGCAGCCCCTCTCGCCGATAGGGTCCTTGGCGTCCCTACCGCTCCACGAGGTCGCCAGGCCCGGCCTTGGATTATCCTCGCCGCTGCGTTGTCCTGTAACAAAATGTGATGTATGTCTTGTGTTTAGACACCGTATCGCGTATGTTTGTGTGGAACTAATGTTTTTACTTAACCCTGATTGCATGTTTATCCCTCTAGGGTTCACCCATCGGTGCTCGTACGATTAGTCTCCGTGCATATTTCAGCTGCCTACCGGTATCGTACTGCCGCGATTGTCGCAAGGGTCGGGCCCTTAATAGTTATCTTGGCGAAGATACATCCCGGCAGGTTTTTCCTTAACAGTTTTGGCATTGCTACCCATTCTGCGAACAGGCTCAGAACAGAGCGAGGGTGTAGAAAAAAACTGATAAGGTGCCGTCCATACGACAGATTTCCTCACACGAACACCTTGGTACCCAAGGGATAAACAAATGTGAAACCCTAAGGTCATGACTGGGCAAGGATTGCGTAAACTTAGCTCTTTTCTTTGCTTCCTTCCACTCCTTTCAGCCGTGGCCGCTCGTCGCATTCGCATGCCTTGGGAAGGATAGCTGTCGTGTGTGTTGTTCCCCAGTTCCCAGCAAGGACCGACAAAGAATCATATGTATCTCGCAGGTGGCAGGATGCGGTGTAAGGCACGATCGGTTTCTCTCTCCTCCCCTCCACACACTTTAAACAACCTGGTGGCGGCTGGCATGAAAAGTCACGCTAACGCGGACTGCCTTGCCGGGCACACTTCCCGGGGCGCCAATCAATGGATTCGCACCAGCGCTCCACTCAGGATTTCCCTAAGCAGGGTAAATGCTGAACCGAGTTTCACGCAGTGCTCATTGACATTGACGATGCTAAAACCCAGAGTGGCTCGATTGTCAATAAGTGGGAGTGGTGGAGAGAGAAACCTTGTACCCGTACACTTTGTTCCTTTCCCCTAGACGGGGCTTGCATGGCAATCAAGCTGCCTGATCCGTTGAGGTTGGCTTGCCGCCGTCATTGCTGGTTTCTGCTGCTGCTGCGGCCACGGAGGAGGGAGGCTGTGGAGATCAAACGGGGAGGGGGGCGGGGGAAGCGGCATGCTTCCCCTCTCCGCTCCCTCCGTCCTCCGCCTTTTCTTAGGCATCGCGGATGGTGAAGCCATCAATGAAGCAGGTGATGAAGATGACGCGCTGCGTACGCTTCTTAGGTTCGCGCAAGCGCAGCCCCCTACCTGGCACGCCAAAGATGTCGTGGGAAACCACGGCCACCGATGGGGCCATCAGCACCTTGTGGTTCGGCAGGGGGATGAGCACATTGCACAAAGAGCGGAGAACGTAGCGCAGCATGACAGAGATCACACGGGCAGTTTTACCCAGGTTCGGGCCGCCGCGAGGCGTAAAACCCTACTCCTGCTTTGGTGGATTGATGGTGGATTGTGGTGGAAATGCAGCGATCTTGCCCGACAGGGTTGCGTCGGGGCGAGGGCAGCCACGTGCGTACGAGTGTACAAGGGTCCGAATCCTTTCTATGGTTGCCATGGCCCTCCTTTTATAGATCAAGGGGTCACCACAGTGGCAAATCTGTCATTGCGTACTGATTAGATAGCGAACAGTGCTATCATACCTAACTCTGCAGTTAGAGCAGAGCGCATTAAATGCGTCGCTTAGTGTCACATCATGGCATGCCCGGCAAGCCTTGCCGGGCTGCTCGGCCACCTTCTCGCCTGTCCGCTTGACACGTCTCTGGACGGGTGTCATTTGGAGGTGATTTCCATAGGAAGTGGCTGCCACATGCCAAAAAACAGCCACTTAGTCACTTGGGGGCTTGACACCGCACCGATCGATGACTTGCGTCACTGTGAGGTGGAGCGGTGGAGCCTTGGCGGGGTAGTTTGCCCTTGTAACGCCCGGCAGGCCTGCCGGGACGGTCTTGAGGCTTGTCTTTGGGGCCACCTCGACCTCGCCAGGCTCGCCTGCCCGGCAAGGGAGGCTTTCCCTTAGTGGTGTCTTGCTCATTTAGCTTGTCTTGGTCTTCTTGGACGTTGCGAGCTTGCCGGACCAGTGGTTTGCTGTCCGTGCACAAGTCAGGGGGAACATACACCCCTGTTTGTGTACCCCGACAGAGTGTGAAGAGAGCAACTGCAAGCGCTGAGGCTCCAGCGTGTATATATATAGTGGAGAGAGTGTGAAGAGAGCAAACCCTAGAAAACAAGTGTTGAGGCTGCAGCGTATCTCTACTCTCTACTCTCTATTATCTTATAAATATATATCTGATAAAAAACAGAGTTGGTGATGATGGTGTGCCTGCCATCCTACAATATAGGCCGTCCGATCTATATCTGACGGATAGGAAGGAAACTATGACAATTCTACAAAAAGATACATGCACTCCTCTCCACATTTGCAGATAAGTCCTTCCCTCGTTCATCCTTATCGCCCACAAGATAAACTACTCATATAAATGTGTACACACATGCATGAAGTGCTTTCAATCCACGTACACACATGCATGCATTTATTCCACCCCGCGTACACACCTGCATGGAGAGAAAATTGTGGCCTTGATTGCGGTTATGATGCCCTAATTAATTGGGCATTAAACCAAACGCACCTAAAATCCCTTCGGTGGTGGAAATGCATGAGGATTGAAGCGCTCCCTATAAACTGTGATGGAGGCCAATGCTGATACGCGAAGAAAATTTAATGCTCGAAGGAGTCAATTCGCAATTAACGCTCCAGGCCTCCCGACCGCACTTACTATCGCTCACATGTGGTACACGACCCTCCGAAGTGAACAACAACTAAAACTGCATGCGACGTGGAGGCATTGCCATTGTTGTGCGACCCGATACCTGGACAATCCATGGCAAGGCGTAGTCGTAGGCTGCCGGAATGCTCCAAATTCAGCAGCCGCGTGCGTCAAATCCCGCGGCCGCAGATATAGCAGTTAACCATCGGCACATGAACCTATGTGTGTGTGTGTGTGTGTGTGTGTGTGTGTGTGTTTATTTTTAACAGCGTGTGTGTGTTAGAGAGAGCGACACATCGACCTACAGAGAGATTGTGTGTAGTACTATGATTTCGCCGCGAGAGTCGGTGCATCCTCTTGTTTCCGGGCGTCCGGTCGGGACAGCAGCCACGCCTACTCCTAACCACCCTGCCCCACCCAAACCCCCTCCATCGGCCGCGCGCACTTCCCGCCCGAGACGGTCAGCGCCGCTCTAGAGAATCGGTGCCGCATTCATGCCCGTGCAGAGTGGACGCGACCTCTCACTGGCGCCTGCGTTAATGGGAGAAGCGGATTCAACGAAGAGTGATGGTTGCTTCGTCCGTCCAACTTACTGTCGGGTCTATGTGATTTGACAGCTCATTGGTCATTATTACTGAGGTGGTATGAGTGTGCTGAGTCTCAGTTGCACTGTACACTTTACTTTGGTGACTGACACATGCATCGGATGCTCGATGTCCCACGTTTCGGCGAAAGGAGGCAGAGTGTCTCCACTCTTTACAATTTTCTCCACTCTTACAGGGGAGGAGTGCGAAAGCAGCGAAAACACGGTAGCTCAGTGATTACATGGCCCACCTCACACTATCACCATATTTTCTGGACACTGTGCGACACCTAACTCTTTAGTACATAGTACGTACTATAATTTCTTAGCGAGATAAATTTGTACAATGCTATGAAGCTTCCAGCTTCTGTTTCATGTATCCTGCGTCCAAGGTTGCCCCGTTGCAACATTCCATAAACTACAAAGGAGACTAGCATGCATGCTATTGCATCTCAATGATTCACAGATCATAGCCAATATGTACTCCCTCCATTCCAAAATAAGTGTCTCAACTTTATGCCAACTTTAGTACAAAGTTGTACTACTAAAGTTGACACTTATTTTGGAACAGAGACAGCTAAAGAAAGAAATGATCCATGCAGTCCCTAGGCCTTGAACCCTAAACCCTAACCAGGCTTTAGCTGGCGACGTTGAACCTTCCGAAGAAATGAAGTTTGCAACCCTTTGACCATCGGATCATTTTGTGCAGTTTCACTAAAATCGAGCTGAGCATCCCCGTGGCAAAGAAATTGAAGAAGCGTGATTAGAATAAGACTAGTGGGACTAGTTGATGAGACATAAACTCATCACAAATACAGTAGAAGCCAGTAGAGGTACGTGCGGGGCAAAGAAGTAGAGAAATATCCACATGGAGCGATGTGGGCAGCTGGGGCAGTGGTGCAAGCCGACTGTAAAGGAAGTTGTACCTGAGGGATGTCGGGATGTAGCTAGCTTAGAGGAGGGCGGCGGGAGGCGGCAACTGCCCATGTCGTGGCAGTGAGCAAGGCACGAAGGCAACCGCGCCGGCTTTGTGAGAGAGAACATCGGGGACCCCTGATCGGGACGCGCCGACAGTGGGTTTTCGCCATCGGCGACCGCATCTACACAAAGCATCCAACCCTTCCCCCAACGGACGTGATTCGCCCGGATGTTAGAGATGTGGCCACAGTCATTTTGTGCGAGAGAGTGTGAAGAGAGCAACCCCAGCAAGCAACCGTGTAGGCTCCTTGCTACGTATATAGTGTAGCGGTTTCTTTTTCTCTCCATATGAACCTATCTATATCACGTACGTGCCACTGAAGAAAAAAACTTTATTTATAAATAACGCAGCACCGTTCATGCGTGGTTCCCGAATGTCGTGGGAAACCACGGCCACCTATGGGGCAAGGGCCCCTTTTGGTTCGGCAGAGGGACTGAGCACGTTGCACAAAGAGCGGAGGAGCGCAGCGTAGCGCGGCAGAGATCACACGGGCAGTTTTACCCGGGTTCGGGCCACCGCGAGGCGTAAATCCCTACTCCTGCTTTGGTGGATTGATGGTGGATGGTGGTGGAAACGCAACGCTCTTGCCCGGCAGGGTTGCCTTGGGGCGAGAGTAGCTACGCGCGTATGAGTGTACAGGGGTCCGAATCCTTTCTATGGTTGCCATGGGCCTCCTTTTATAGATTAAGGGGTCACCACAGTGGCAAATCAATCATTGTGTATTGATTAGATAGCGAACAGTGCTATCATACCTACTCTGCAGACAGAGCAGTACGCATTAAATGCGCCACTCAGTGTCACATCAAATCCTGCCCAGCACGCCTTGCCAGGCTGTTTGGCCACCTTCTCTCCTGTCTGCGTGACACGTCACAGGACGGGTGTCATCTGGAGGTGATTCCTGTAGGAAATGGCTACCATGTGGCAAAAGGCAGCCACTTAGTCATCTTGGGGCTTGACACCGCACCGATTGATGACTTGCGTCGCTGTGAGGTGGGGCAGTGAAGCCTTGGCAGGGTGTTTTGCCTTCGTATGGCCCGGCAGGCCTGCCGGGGCGGTCCTGAGGCTTGCTCCCGGGGCAACCTTGACCTTGCCAGGCTCTCCTGCCTGGCAAGGGAGGCTTTCCCTTAGCGGTGTCTTGCATCTTGGCTTGACTTGGTCTTCTCAACCCGCCCTTTGATTCCTCAAAGAGCCTATCTCTTCATCTTGGTCTTGTCTTGGATGTTGCAATCTTGATCTTTGGCTTGTGCATAGTCTGGGCAATAGACCCAGGGTTTGTTGCACCGACAGGAGCCCACGGGCCTGGCCCGAACAAGCTGCCGGGCGTCGTCGGGGTAGGCCCTAACTTGTGCACAGGCGAGGGGGAAATAGCTGCTCGCCCCTTGAGATCTTCTTTGCTTCTTCATTAATCTAAGCCCAGGTCAGTTCTCGGTTCTTCCGCCCATCGCGTAATGCCAACTGCAGTGGGGCCACTCTTGTAATGGTCGGTGAATGACTTTAACGCACGGGCGAGTAACTGCCAATTCACTCTTCCCACCACGCCCTTATCCCCGGCCACGTATGTTGCATGCATCGAGCGGGGTAGGTAATGGAGGCACGTGGTGCAGGGGAGCATTAAGGCAGGGGCCTGGTCTTCATGGATTGGTGGAGGAGGACGGTGGTTACCCATCGATGAATCAGCCCCCAGCCCCCAGCTTGGCTATAAAAAGGAGGGGCAGGGGGATGCAGGAGTGTTCATCCATGCTCCTCTTCTTGTCTTTTTCTTCTTTCTTCTCGCAATGCTGAGAGAAAGAGACCGGGTCCGAGCCCCGGGCTCGAGCTTGAGGTTGGCGACATCGGAAGCTCGTGAAGGGGCTCGGGGAGTGAGCCTGGTCTGGAGTGAAAAGGGGCGCGGCGGATATGCCACCCACGGCGCGGGAGGTGCCGAGCCTTTCTCTCGCGGGGGCGTGTTTGCCCCCTCCTCTTGGGTGCTGAAGTTCTTGGCGGCTTCGGTGTCCGTCAGGGGTGCAGCGCTCGGATTCCTTGGTAATCCCGGTAACGCCCCCCTTGGTGAAGTCAGGGCAAATGTTGAAGACGGCGGCATCTTCCTGCCCGCCAAGGTGGGGAGCGATGCCCCTCGTGCGCCTCGGACACTGCTGTCGCCCGCAGCTTCTCCGGGGGAGGCAACGGCTCACGAAGCCGGTGTCCCTCTGGAGCAGTGATGATGGAGAAAGATCGAGGGAAGACGGAGAAGGCGGGTGGCAGGGCGTCAGGTCGGAGTACGATGGCATCGATGCCTTTGTCACATATTGCCGACCTGCTGCCTCGTCTTTCCGCTCTTCCTCTCCCTCCCCGGCGCCATCATCACTGGCCTCTTGGTTGCCGGGGAGAGGGCCGCTCTCTTGGTGCCTTCACCTCCTCCAGAAGTCTTCCAGCTGGGCCTCGGTGGTTCTCCCTGCCGGTGCTTTTTGCTGGAGCTTCTGGTTGGCCCTGGAGGTGGTGACCGAGGCACCGTCGAGCTGCTCCTTCTGTCTCCCTCCTTCGCAGCCTCGCCACTCTCGATCTTGTCAGGCTGCGCCCGGCAGGTCCTGATGGGGTCGAGTGGGTCGTCTTGCTCAGGCACCCCTTTTGCCCTCCTTCTCTTCCACCGCGGTGCCTAGGAGGAGGTGGACAAGAAAGGGATTACCGGGCACTTATCTTTTTTCAATCTAAAATATGTAGGCACTCGCCAAACTTTAGTTCAAATTATGTAATCTCTTTTATCCATGTTTGTGTCCTGTAAGGTCTGTACTTGTTGATCAGCATATTAATGAAAAAGATAAACCTTGTCGGGCACTTGTGCATGTAACATGTCCATGTAGAGGGAGAATGCCTCTTTACGCTCAAGTAAACAAGTTTTTCCCCTGTAGGCTATCTTGCCGGTACCCTCAAGTTGCTGCCGCAGGGCTGGGCTTGCCGGGCACAAATCATGAAGAGGGACCAGCCCCTCGCCAACTTTCTCGCCAAAGGCCACTACAACCTCCCTGACCGAAGCAACGTTTGAGTTAAGGGACGGGAGCACCTAAGTCTTGAAAGCGGCGAGGTTTTCCTATGCACAAGCTTTACTTACAGAATGCGTATGGATAAGAGAGAAAACTTATCTGTTTGGGCTTGCTAGGGATCGCGATGTAGGCTTGTCTTCTCTTCTCCTTTTTTGGGACTGAATCCACAGTAGGAGCCTGCAGTACGATGCAGATGAAAATGATGCCTCATGCGATCTTATCTACATGAACATGCAATGCTCATGATATGCTTATGCATGCATGCAATTTGTCGGGGGGCCCCCAGCGCTTCATTTATTTCTCTGTTGCTCAGGGTCTGCGCCTGGCTTTGTACAAGGGGTTACATGCAACAGAGGCAAGGCCTATACAAAAGGGTGGCTGCTGGGCAGGGCCCGACAGCCGCGCCTTACGGGTAGAACTTGCGGAGATGCTCAATGTTCCATGAGTTTTGCAACTGAATGCCATCTCCGGTCTCCAGACGGACTACGCCAGGTCTGGTGACTCGTACTACCCGGTAAGGGCCTTCCCACTTCGGCGTCAACTTGTTTGCACCCTTGGCAGGCTGAACGCGCCTAAGGACAAGGTCGCCTTCCTCAAAACACTGGGCACGAACCCTGCGGCTGTGATAGAAACACAGGGCTTGCTGATAGCGTGCGGCACGCATAGCAGCCCGGAGACGGTTCTTCTCGAGTAGCACATCGTCGTCACGCTGGTGCTGATCTTGTGCTACTCCATCGTAGGCAAGCACTCGAGGTGACCCGTAAATGAGTTCTATGGGGATAACTACTTCTGCCCCATAGACTAGGCAGAAGGGAGTCTGCCCGGTAGCTCTATTTGGTGTCGTTCTGAGGGACCAAAGAACCACCGGTAGCTCATCGATCCACCGCCTGCCGCACTTCTGCAGCCTATCAAAAGTTCTCGTCTTGAGTCCTCGCAACACTTCAGCGTTCGCCCTCTCAGCTTGCCCATTGCTCCTTGGATGGGCCACAGAGGCGACCGAGATTTTTCTTCCGAGGGCATGAACGTATTGCATGAAGGCGCGACTCGTGAACTGGGTGCCGTTGTCAGTGATGATCTGGGCAGGAACTCCGAAGCGGCACACCAATCCTTTCAAGAACTTGATAGCTGACTGAGTAGTCACCTTTCTCACGGGCTCTACTTACGGCCACTTTGAAAACTTGTCGATTGCAATGAACAAGAATTCAAAGCCCCCAGCAGCACGGGGGAAAGGGCCGAGGATATCGATCCCCCAGACCGAAAACAGCCATGACAAAGGGATTGTCTAAAGAGCTTGGGCAGGCAGGTGGATGTTCTTTGGAATGGAACTGGTAGGCTTCACACTTGGTGACAAGCTTGACCACATCTTGGAGGGCTGTGGGCCAGTAGAATCCTTGCCGGAAAGCTTTCCCAACCAACGCCCTTGATCCAATGTGGGAGCCGCACATACCCTTGTGTATCTCCGCCAGCAGTTCCTTTCCTTCTTCCTGGCAAATGCACTTCAATTTCACACCGTTGGGCCTCCTTCTGTACAGCGTGTCATCAATGAACTGATACATACTGGCCCTCCGGGCTACTCTTTCAGCTTCTTCTTGCTCTTCGGGAAGTTCTCCAGTTTGGAGGAAATGGACTATGTGCTGTGCCCAAGGCGGAGCCTGTGGCTCGGCAACGAGGACTAACGGCACCTCCCCATCCATGAGAGTGCGATCCTCAACCGCGGGGACCGGTGGCCTGGCGGGAGGATGCAGCTCAGCGACCAAAGGGGAGTTGTGCCCGACAAGCTTTCTGCCGGGATCCTCGAGAGGTTCTATCGGGAGAGGCTTGCCGGAGTCCAGTTTCCTCCTCTTTCTGGCCATTGTTGCTGGAGATACAGAGGGCTGAGTCAGATGGAGAACAAAAGTTCCTGGTTCCACAGGGAGCTTCTGCGCAGTGCACTTTGACAGATGATCAGTGATGCTATTTTTTGCACGGGGTACATGCTCTATTTGCAATCTGTCAAAGTGCTCCTCCAACTTTCTCACTTCCTCAATGTATGCCTCCATCAATGGACTTTGGTAATCCTTGTTGACTTGTCTCACCACAAGTTGTGAATCTCCGCGGATGATCAGCTTCTTGATCCCCAGTTCTGTTGCAATTCTGAGCCCGGCAAGGAGCACTTCATACTCTGTTGTATTGTTGGTAGCTTCCTCCCAGGGAAAATGCATCTGGACGACGTACATCAGGTGCTCTCCGGTGGGAGCAAGGAGAAGCACGCCAGCCCCAGCACCTTGTAGGGAGAAGGCACCATCGAAATACATGATCCATTCTTGGGGCGCTTCCTTGCCGGGGATAACTGTCTCCAATACCTCTTCATCAGGAGTTGGCATCCATTCTGCAATAAACTCTGCCAATGCTCTGCTCTGAATGGTTGATGTGCTCTCAAACTTCAAACCAAAGGTGGATAAATCCAAAGCCCACTCCACTATCCTGCCGGTAGCCTTAGGGTTTCGGAGTATCCGTTGCAAAGGGAAACAGGTGACAACTATGATCTCATGGGCTTGGAAGTAGTGGCGCAGTTTCCTTGAGGCCATGACAAGGCCAAAGATCAATTTTTGCATGCCAGAGTACCTGGATCTAGCCCACTGCAATAGGGAGCTGACGAAGTATACTGGGCGCTGCACCACTTTCTTCTTTGCCGTGACCAGAGAACTACTTCCGCTGCTTTTCTCTTCTCTCCCTTGATCTGCATCTGACCTTGCCGGGGTGTGTTCGCTTTCCTCCCCGGAAGGGACACCAGCCGCGTCTGCTGCTTCATCCACTTCCCTCCGCGCCACCAGTGCTGTGCTAACCACCTGATTAGTTGCCGCCAAGTATAGCAGCAACGGCTCTTGAGGTTTTGGAGCAACCAAAGTGGGCACAGAGGAAAGGTAGGCCTTCAAATCTTGTAGTGCAGCGTCTGCCTCTGGGGTCCATTCCATGGGCCCTGCCTTTTTCAAAACCTTGAAGAACGGCAAGGCACTCTCGGCAGACTTGGAAATGAACCTGCTAAGCACAGCAACACATCCAGTCAAATGCCTCACGTCCTTGACTGTCTTGGGTGCTTGAATCTGCTCGATGGCCTTGATCTTGTCGGGGTTGGCCTCTATCCCCCGGTGGGACACAAAGAAGCCAAGTAGCTTGCCGGAAGGAACGCCAAACACACACTTCTTCGGATTTAGCTTCAAGTTGATCTTGCGTAGATTAGCAAACGTCTCTTCCAAATCCTGAATGAGGGTTGATCTGTCCTTGGTCTTGACCACAATATCATCCATGTAAGCCTCAATGTTCCTGTGCAATTGTGACCCAAAACCAATCTGGACTGCTCTTGCGAAAGTAGACCCGGCACTCTTCAACCCGAAAGGCATCCGCACGAAGCAGTATGTGCCACATGGGGTGATGAACGTGGTCTTCTCTTCGTCTTCCTTGGACATGAAGATCTGATGATATCCAGAGTAGGCATCCAGGAAGGAAACCAGGTCACACCTGGAGGTGGAATCCACAATCTGGTCGATGCGCGGCAAGGGAAATGGGTCCTTCGGGCATGCCTTGTTCAGATCCGTAAAATCTATGCATAGCCTCCACTTCCCATTGGCTTTCGTAACACCACTGGATTTGCTAACCACGTTGGATGCAACACTCCTCTAACCAGACCAGCTGCCTCAAGTTTCTTGATCTCCTCAGCAATAAACTGTTGCTGCTCCAAAGCTTGCTTCCGGACCTTTTGCTTGATGGGTCGGGCATGTGGGCAGACAGCAAGGTGGTGCTCGATTACCTCCCTGGGAACACCGGGGATATCAGATGGTTGCCAGGCAAACACATCGGCATTCGCCCGCAGGAAGGCAACGAGCGCGCTTTCCTATTTGTCATCGAGGGTGGTGCTGATAGTGAAAGTACCACCAGCGCCAGCCAGCCCTGCCGGGACCTGTTTCACAGCGGGTGCAGAAACCTTGGATCTCTTGCTGTTGGAACTCTCCAGCGAGTCATCAACAGGCGCAGCATACCCCGAAGAGGTACGCTTCCTGGATTCCTTGCCGGCGTCCCTGTTAGCCTTCTTCTTTCCATTACTTTCCTTGGTGGGGATTGCAGTTTCAGTGACCTCTGCCGCGACTGCATCCCGGTACATCTTGTCCACGCAAATAATTGTGCCCTTCTCATCTGATGGAATGGAAATGACGCCCACTGGCCCTGGCATCTTCAAGGTGTTGTAGGCATAGTGGGATGCCGCCATGAACTTGGCCAAAGCTGGGCGACCAAGGATTCCATTGTATGGCGGGGGGAGGTCAACCACATCAAACACGATCTTCTCAGTCCGGTAATTCAACTCTCCCCCAAATGTTACTGGTAACATGATTTTCCCCTTAGGACGAATCCTGTCGGGGTTGATCCCTTGAAACGTACCAGTAACTTTGAGCTCTTCTTCTGCTATCTGGAGTTTGCTGATGACCTTTGAAGAAATCAGATTCAACCCAGCCCTGCCGTCAACCAGCATCTTTGTGACCTTGAGGTTGCGAATTGTTGGTGATACAAACAACGGCAAGCACCCTACCGCGGTGGTGCAGTCAGGGTGGTCTTCTTCATCGAAGATGATGGGCGTGTGGGACCACTTGGGCGGCCATCGAGAGTCTGCCGCTGGCTCCACGGCATTGACTTCACACGCCCACCGTTTAAGTTGGCGGTGAGAGGAGTGCAAAGATGCACCCCCGTCATTGCGCAGGGCGTTAGTGGCTTTCTGGAATTCCTGCTTGCTGGTCTCCTCTTCATCTCCTCCATCACTCTCATCATTGCAATCCTCCTTCGCACGGCCTCCGGCGGGTTTCCCTTGATTCTGAGGAGCCTTGCCAGGGCGGCTTGCTCCGCCACCCCGCCCTTTCCGCCAGTGCCATTCTGACCTTTCTCTTTATCTCGCTTCTCATATTCAGCCCTCTACTTCTTGACAAGCTGCTCAACCTGATGACACTCCTGGAGATCGTGGCCCTTGGTCTGATGGATCTTGCAATACGGGCCATCTCCTTTCCCAGCCTTCTCGGCAGCCGCGGCTTCCCGGCAGTCAGTGTACGCGGCAATCTCCTTGCCGGGTATCTCAGCCTTGGCTTTCTAGCCGGTACTAGGCATGCCCGATCCCTCAACGGTCATCACTGCCTTATCCTTGCGCCTTTTGTTGCGCTTCTTGTTCTTCTTCTTTTGACTGGCGGCCTCGTCATCATCCTCTAAATCGATGTCGATGCCATCCTCTTCTCCGGGGAGCTTCCTCCCCTCCTCTATTCGAGCACACTTATCCACCAGAGTGTAAAGCTCCTTCACAGTCTTGGGCAATCGAACGTTCATCTTGGAATGTATCCGATGATTGCGCACGTTGGACTGGAACGCAGCTATCACAGCTGCCGGGTGGATGTCTGGAATATTCCTGTGGACTCTACTGAATCTCCGCATGTATTTCTGCAGGCTCTCGCCTTCCTTCTGCGGGAGGAGTTGCAAGTCGCTGGGCCGTCCTGGTTCTTGATGGCCGCCAGTGAAGGCGCCAACGTACTCTTGGCACAGGTCAGCCCAGGTCGAAATGGAGTTCTCCGGCAGGTGCATCAGCCAAGACCTCACATTTGGCTTGAGTGCCAAAGGGAAGTAGTTGGCGAATACCTTCTCATCTCTTCCCCCGACAGCTTGAACAGCGATGGTGTAGATGCTCAAGAACTCTGCCGGGTTCAGTCTTCCATCATACTTCTCTGGTATCTCTGGCTTGAACATGCGAGTGGACGGCCAACGGACTTGCCGCAGCTCGCGGGTGAAGGCAAGACACCCAGCCTCGAAAGGCAGGTACCCGCCGTCAGCGAGTGTGGGCTCATTGATGTCGGGGCCATCGCACCTGTCGGACTGGCGGCGGGCGTCGCTCGGTGTTGACACGCGTGCCTTCCCTCTGCCTGTCCTCCAGGACTTGTCGTGGGACTTGACGCGCTCAAGGGTCCGACAAAGCCATTGAGACGTCGTCAGGTTCTTGGTTGCGCGGCGCCCGCGCCGGCTGCCGCGGAGGGGACCGCATCGTAGGAGTGGCCCCATCCGCACGGCCAGCGGCGTGGGTCGTTGTCGCTGCCTGGGGAGGCCGTGGCGGGCCAGCCCGCTGTGATCCTCCTGCCTCGGCGAAGCCAATCAGACTCTGAATGGTGGCCCTCCACTTATCCATCTGATCGGCTACCGGTGAAAATTTCAATAGTAGCTGGGCCCGTGCCATGGCCTCCGAAGCTATGCTTGGCATGGATGTCGATGAAGATCGTAACGTCGCCAGGCTCCTGACGGTGCCGGTAGCGATCACGCTGTGCTCTCGTCATCGTGAGCCAACCGCCTGGATGGCGTGTGGACGAGGTGGAGGCACTTGAGGGCCAGCAGCTCCATTTGGCGCAGCGGCTGGGTCGGCTCGTTCCGGGGGTGGCACATGTTCTATGGCCGCCCCCGCGGTGGGAGCGGTCGGGGAGTTGTGATTCCCCCCAGAGCGAGTACCCCCGCTGCGGCTGTGCTCCTCAGCTGGACGGGGATGTGTAGATGGAATGACCTGTCCTCCCGTACCTCGTGGGGTGTGGCCGCTAGGATGTAGTTGGTGTTGTCCTTCTCCGATGCCTCCTGCTCCTGCTTTGGCCGCAGAGGAGGTGGTAACGACGCCGCCCGCGCCGACCACGTCCCCCGCAGCGTCCACACTTCCAGGCGTCCCCGTAGCCCCGCGGCGTCGGCGGGCGCGTGCGATGGGGCCTTCGAGGTGGATGGATGAGCTGCGGCGCCGGGCTTCTTCTTGGGCGCCATGGACGATGGAGCCGTTGACGAAGAAGATGGCGGCGAACATGACGCGCTACGTACACTTCTCGGGTTCGCACAAGCGCAATCCCCCTACCTGGCACGCCAAAGATGTCATGGGAAACCATGGCCACCTATGGGGCCAAGGGCCCCTTTTGGTTCGGCAGGGGGACTTAGCACGTTGCACAAAGAGCGGAGGAGCGCAGCGTAGCGCGGCAGAGATCACACGAGCAATTTTACCCAGGTTCGGGCCGCCACGAGGCGTAAAACCCTACTCCTGCTTTGGTGGATTGATGGTGGATGGTGGTGGAAATGCAACGCTCTTATCCGGCAGGGTTGCCTCGGGGCGAGAGCAGCTACGCGCGTATGAGTGTACAGGGCTTCGAATCCTTTCTATGGTTGCCATGGGCCTTCTTTTATAGATTAAGGGGTCACCACAGTGGCAAATCAGTCATTGTGTATTGATTAGATAGCGAACTGTGCTATCATACCTACTCCGCAGACAGAGCAGTACGCATTAAATGCGCCGCTCAGTGTCACATCAAGGCCTGCCCGGCACGCCTTGTCGGGCTGTTTGGCCACCTTCTCTCCTGTCTACGTGACACGTCGCAGGACGGGTGTCCTCTGGAGGTGATTCCTGTAGGAAATGGCTGCCATGTCGCAAAAGGCAGCCACTTAGTCATCTTGGGGCTTGACACCGCACTGATTGATGACTTGCGTCGCTGTGAGGTGGGGCGGTGAAGCCTTGGCGGGGTGTTTTGCCTTCGTATGCCTCCGGCAGGCCTGCTCTCGGCAGGCCTGCCGGGGCGGTCCCGAGGCTTGCTCCCGGGGCAACCTTGACCTTGCCAGGCTTTCCTACCCGGCAAGGGAGGCTTTCCCTTAGCGGTGTCTTGCTTCTTGGCTTGACTTGGTCTTCTCAACCAGCCCTTTGATTCGTCAAAGAGCCTATCTCATCATCTTGGTCTTGTCTTGGATGTTGCAATCTTGATCTTGGGCCTGTGCACGGTCTGGGCAACAGACCCTGGGTTTGTTGCACCGACACCGATACTCCATTAAGTGAGTAACTACTACTCCCTCCGTTCCTAAATATTTGTCTTTTTAGAGATTTCAAATGGACTACCACATACGGATGTATATAGACATATTTTAGAGTTTAGATTCACTCATTTTGCTTCATATGTAGTCACTTGTTGAAATCTCTAGAAAGACAAATATTTAGGAATGGAGGGAATACTAGACGCGTCAAATTATCACCTGGGCTGCATCATCATACAAAAATGAGCTCCACCGTGTCATGTGTGTGGTTGGGGAAGACACAAAGAGTGCTACGTGCGTGGGTGCGTGCACCTGTTCTCTTCGAGTATAGGCAGTAATAATGACTAATGAGCCGTCAAATCACGATGCGCACCTTTCTCTATGTTTGACCAAGGAAGTAGCCATCATTTCACTCCTTGTTGAATATCCATCTGCTGCTACCGACGCAAATAAATAAAAATCCGTTGCTACCTCCGCAGCATGGTTAATAATATAGCCATGTCAATCACGACGTAGAAATATCATTCACTGATACAATAGGGCTAGCTCTAAGGCTGCTGATTTTTTTAATTTGTCTCTTTCTCTTTTAATTTGTCTCATTTACTCATTTTAATAGGAGCACGTGTAGAGGATCGCTATTCCTTTCGATGGGACTTCTTAAGCAACACCGAATATTATTCCCGCTGCTCACCACTCTGAATCGTGCCATCTATGATACTCCCATTGCAACAACAATGAGGTCCAGTAGGTCTAGCACATCCTGTAAGAAGAGACTGTCACGCAAAACATACATTCTTGTTGCCTTCTTCCTCATACAGTATGTACTACTAGTACTACTACTACTCGTTCTCCTATAAACCTTGCGCTTGGCATCTCAAAAAAATATTAACCATGCGCTTGGCTCTTCGCCTCTTTGGGAAGTCGAGCAATGATGGTAGTACTACAGTATATGGTTCTGGCTATCTGAGACCGAATGAATTGTTGCATGTCCACCTCGTGGGCGAGGGTCGAGGGGCGAGGGGCAAGGGAGAGTGCGTACTACTACATCCATTTCAACATGGACTACATCCGGAGCAAAATGAGTGAATCTAGACTCTAAAATATGTCTATGTACATCAGTGTTTTGAGTATGTACTAGTAGTTCATATTGAAATCTGCAGACAGATATATATTTCAAACAATATGATAATCTCTCAAACCAACATAGGGACGAGGAGTATATACGTCTAACGGAGGGATTAGTAAAATTTTCTCCTCGTCCTGTGAGCCACCACGCTCGTGGGCGAGGGAGCAGGCGTAGGCGTAGTAAGCAAGCTTCTCCTCATCCTACGACTCTGCGAGCCACCGCGCCCGTGGGCGGGGGAGAGGGCGTACTAAGCAAGCTTCTCCTCGTTCTACAAGTTGACGAGACACAAAAGTAGTACAGAGCATCTCCAGTGTATAGAGCCTTACCTCTAAGGTAGGCCCCACATGGTTTGCCTCTTTGTTTAAATAACATGTCAAGTCGCAGTTTGTTTGTTCACCCATGGTACACGATCCTCCATCAAATGGACAACTAGTACACATGTCAAATTACCATGTGGGCTGCCTTTTCGTACAGAAATGAGCTCCACCATGTACCCGCGCGGGTGTGGTTGGGAAAGAGACGGGAGTACGTGCGCCGTGCATGCACCTCTTCTCTTCGTGCACGTCCCCCACCTACGTGGGTGTGTGTGAGAGAGATACAAACCTAGAGAGATGGCGTGTGCGTTCGTGAGTGTTTTTTGTTATGGGGGGGGTGATTTCGTGAATGTATTTGTGGGAATATGTGTCAATGATATCTCAAACAAAAATGTGACACAAGCAATGTGTGTGAAATAGAGGCCTATCTATATCATATATAGAGGGGGCGATCCACGAGAAGAGAGGGAGGGGTCATAGATATCGATAGAGTTGAAGAGAGGATCAAGTGTGTGGGTGCGAGATCGATGAAGAGAGCCATCGAAATTGTGTGTGTGCACGTCAAAGATACAGGGCGACTGACCTACCAGAACGTCAGAGGGCAGAGGGCAAGTTTGTGTGTGGCAGGGAGACATGACTAGAGCGCTCGATGTATTGGTGTGTGTGGGGGTGGGGAGCGGGGAGGCAGAGACCTAACTAGAGAGGTAGATCGACTCGTATATGTGTTGAGAAGGAGAGACCTAGCTATGTCTTGAGGGAGATTGGTCGACATCCATACATAAGTGAAGGACGGGAAATAGGTTGGGACAGAGAGAGAGAGAGAGAGAGAGAGAGAGAGAGAGAGAGAGAGATAGAGTGTCGGACGGGTGGTGGAGTTGCTTCTCGGAGATGGTGGGAGAGGCCTACTAGACAAACTGAGGGTACAACTGCAATATCAAGAAGAGAGGGGATGTGTTTCTGTGTGTGCGTGTGCGTGATAGATGTGTCGGGAGGCATGCATGGATGATGAAGGGGACCATATGTGTTTGGTAAGCAGACCTAACTAGATCGGTAGATCAATTGTTGTGTGTCGGAGGAATGGAGAGACATAACTAATGAGGTAGATCGATCGACGCGTGGGGAAACGAGTTATAAACGACCTAGCTAGCTATATGTATAGTGGGAGATCGGTCGGTGTACATCCATTTGTTATAGGCAAATAAGGCCCGGAGAGACGGATAGAGAGAGAGAGGGATGGAGCTAGGAGGTGGTGCGAGAGGCCTACTAGATAGGGGGAGGAGTGTGCGATTGTGAGATCGATGAAAAGAGGGGCGAGAGTTTACACGTGTGTGGGACCGTATGAACGACACGAGGCATGCATGGACAGAGAAAGGAGGAGATGAAAAGTGTGTGTGTGTATGTGGTATGCAGACATCACTAGAGAGGTTTATCAATCGGTGTGTGTCGGAAAGAAGGAGTTGTGGAGACCGTGGGAGAATGACCTAAAGAAAAAAATGAATGTGTGCGATGCATAGAATGCCGAGGGAGGGGTAGCGTGAGGAGGGCGTGTGCATGCACGAGAGAAAGTTAGTGCTGGCTACAAAGGTTAGAGGATATGTGTCGATGATATCTCAAACAAAAATGTGACACGTGCAGTGTGTGTGAAATAGAGGCCTATCTATATCATATATAGAGAGGGCGATCCACGAGAATAGAGGGAGGGGTCATAGATATCAATAGAGTCGAAGAGAGGATCAAGTGTGTGGGTGCGAGATCGATGAAGAGAGCCATCGAAATTGTGTGTGTGTACGTCAAAGATATAGGGCGACTGACCTACCGGAACGTCAGAGGGCAGAGGGCAAGTTTGTGTGTGGCAGGGAGACATGACTAGAGCGCTCGATGTATCAGTGTGTGTGGGGCCTAACTAGAGAGGTACTCGTATATGTGTTGAGAAGGAGAGACCTAGCTATGTCTTGAGGGAGATCGGTCGACATCCATACATAAGTGAAGGACAGGAAATAGGTTGGGACAGAGAGAGAGAGAGATAGAGAGAGAGAGAGAGAGAGTTAGAGTGCCGGAGGGGTGGCGGAGTTGTGCGAGAGGCCTACTAGATAGGGGGAGGAGTGTGCGATTGTGAGATCGATGAAAATAGGGGCGAGAGTTTACACGTGTGTGGGTCCGTATGAGAGACATGAGGCATGCATGGATACAGAAAGGAGGAGATGAAAAGTGTGTGTGTATGTGCTAGGCAGACATCGCTAGAGAGGTTTATCGATCGGTGTGTGTCGAAAAGAAGGAGTTGTGGAGACCGTGGGAGAATGACCTAAAGAAAAAAATGAATGTGCGTGATGGATAGAATGCTGAGGGAGGGGGAGGGCGAGGATGGCGTGTGCATGCACGAGAGAAAGTTTGTGCTTGCTACAAAGGTTAGAGGATTGTGCGGGTGTAAGAGACTAACAAAGATCATAATTCGATATGAAAGTGGATTCATATATTTGAATAAGAGATCATATTGTTATAAACCTATGCATGCATGAATATAGCGGCGATACGCGTGGTGTGGTTTTGGACATGTTATACTATAATGTGATAATGCGTGGCGTTTGCAACTCACAGCTAAATATCGAACAATCTAAACCATACTATATATCGAACAATCTCACATTTTATTTGAATTTGTGATAATGTGTGGCATTTGCAGCTCACAACTAAATATTAAACAATCTAAACCATACTATATATTGAACAATCTCACATTTTATTTGAATTTGTGATAATGTGTGGCGTTTGCAACTCATAGCTAAATACTTGTAGGCGTAGGGGGCGGGGCACCATACATTATGTGATAAACACATTATACATATCAGACACATTTTCGATTATGAAGATCTAGCTAGAGCTTGAAATGTACTGTGATTTGAAATCAACAAAAAAGTGGATTCAAAAAATCGAGTTTGAGTTCATATAGTACACAAAGTTCATATCTAACTTGACAGCAATCATGTGGTGTGTTGTGAAGATAATATACAAACGATGGTTTAACTTGACAATAATGATGATTGTAGATCTTATTAAAATAGAGAAACGAATTCAAATGGTTTAACTTGACAACAATCATGATTGTAGATCTTATTCAAATAGAGAAACGAATTCAAATTTAGTTCATATTGAAGCGGTAGTATATACGTTTGGAATGCACTAAAATGTTCATATGAGTAGCAGGTTGCATGCATTATACACGTAGCGAAATATTTTAATTGAACATAACATGGATTCAAAGTTTTGAATGGCATTTGTAGTAACTCATACAGTAAAACAGGACTAGACTCTCTTGTGTGGTGCAAATTGATTTCTTTTTGGTTTTTTCATCGAGGGAAGTGCGAATTGATTTGGTACAATATACGTTAGGCTTGTCCGGAAATTTCAACCTGCGCCTTGTTATCCCGAAATTTTAAGATATCTCTTTGTCTCGTTGTGCTCCTAAAATTCCCTCCATCTCAACCCGCACCTTGCTATCGCAAAATTACAACGCGCGCAAGAACTCCCACCTCCTGCGAAATCCTGACACACGAAATTCCCGTGATACCCCTGAACCGAAAGAACCACCTAGTTCAAATTGGTGGGGCTACTTTCGTAACTTAACCCACATTTCGAACAAGCGCGTCCCTAAGCCATGGTTACCCCTCCCATCCCCTCCAGCCCCCCATTCTAACACCGAGGCCGCGAAAACCCGCGAAGCCCCACACCCTCCTCCGTCCGCCACCCAGCCGGGGCCTCTTCCCCAACAACATCATCCACTGCAATAGCTCGACGTCCCTCATTCACCTCATCCTGATGAGGATTCGTCGTCGATCTCGTCATCCCTCCGGTTCACCCGCCCCGTCCTCCACCTCCAAGGAGCTGCCCCAATGTTCGCCTCGTCTTTCGCACCACCTCCATTCCCACAGTGCCTTCTTCACCTGCACCACTGGAAGAGTAGCACCAACACCGATTCCTCGGATGAAGCTGAGGCCTAATCGGCACCACCAAACAGGTTCTACACTAATCGCTGCATTTTCTTCTTGATTCGATCTCACAGTGCTGCCGGTGCTCGGTACCGAGCCGCCATGGCGCGGCTCCATCTACGGCAGCGTCGCCGGCCACTTCCTCCATGGCGTCGCTCCCTCGGCGGCGACGTCCACATCTGTCAGAGCTGCTGCTGCTACTCCGGCTCTCTCTGGCCCTGCTGCTGCTGCTTTGGCTCTCGCTCGCGCTGCTACTCTGCTCTTGCTCTTGGTCCCCTGCCTGGTTTGCTCTGGCTCTTGCTCACGCTACTGCTCTTCCTCTTGCTCTCGGTCCCCTGCCTGGTCTGCTCTGGCTCTTGCATGCACTGCTGCTCTTGCTCTTGCTCTTGCTTGCGCTGCTGCTCTACTCTTGCTCGTGCTGCTGCTACACGAGCAACAGCTCCGGCTCTCGCTCGAGCTCCTCCTCCTGCTACCCGAGATGCTGCTACACGACCAGCTGCCCCGGCTCTCACACGCGCTGCTGCTCTGGGCGCTGCTGCTGCTCTACTCTTGCTCGTGCTGCTGCTACACGAGCAGAAGCTTCGGCTCTCGCTCGAGCTCCTGCTGCTGCTACCCGAGATGTTGCTACACGACCATCTGCCCTGGCTCTTGCACAAGCTGCTACTCTGGGCGCTGCTGTTGCTCTGCCCGGCTGCTCTCTGGTAGTACGGTCCCTGCTGGAGAGGCTACCAATTTAGATCACTGCTACTCTACCACTAGTGCTCGATTGGCCAAAACTAATAGTGCACTACTTTTCTGCTACTAGTGTGTTGACTTTCAACAGTAAAATTCAGCTTTGATAGCAAAATTCAGTTTCGACAGTTAAATTCAGTTTCAACAGTTAAGTTTAGAGATGAGTGGTTGATGTATTTTACATCTAGCACTTTTTGGTTATGTATTTTACATCATCTATCGGAGATGCTATTAGAATACCACTTCAGGTTAACGTTGTCTCTCTTGTTCTACTTCAGCCTCATCGTCGTACACCTCACCGGAGCTACTCCAACGACGAAACCCTCCATCACAACGGAGTAGTACCCTTGGCTCCATCTCCAGGTGCCTAAGATCTTCTTCCCCTCCTCCGACTGCCATATCAGCCGCAGCATCCTCAGCGACCAACCCAATGATGCTGAGATCAACATGGCTTCGCCAAAGAGGTTGTACACTTGCTACATCGCTTTTTTACTCTACATGTTATATATATTGTCCACTGAGCACACGTAGTAACGTGAAATACGATTAGTTTCTCCTATATAACAAGTAGTGAGGTACCAGGCAACTTAGCTATCCGTGATGGACTCTCTCGAAAGCCATCATTATTTATATCTGTGTGTTTGAGCTGGGCATGTGTAGATGGGCCTGGGAGTTGAGTTAGTAGGGCAGTGGCCTGGGTCCAAAGTAATAAAGTAGCACAAATATATTTTTGGAGTGTAGGCTTTTGCCTGTTCAAGCCTGCCTATTAGAATTGCCAGTGGTTGAAAGGAAAAGTGAAGGAAAACATAGGAATTGGAAAGTTTCCTATGGTACCACTATTAATGCATTCGGTTCAAAGGAATGGAGCAAGGGAAAACTGTAGGATTTGTTCCTTTAATGTCTCTTTCAAAGAAAAACCGTAGGAATTTTAATATCCACTTGGCCCTCCTTTTCAAATTACTATTCATGAAGAAAAAGACTAAGTGATAGTAGCATAATAGCATTATAACTGTACATTTTCTTGTGGTTTGACTTAATTTGACCATGCTTCTTTGCATTCCTGTGACCTTCCAATTCATGTGAACCAAACACCCAGATTGACAGAAATCTTGTGATTTTAAATTCTCTGTTTTGTACATGCATTCCTATCCTATTACTGTGTATTTCCTATCCCTGCGTTGTTAGAATCCTCCAATTCAAACGAGCCCTTACAGAATTACTTCTCTTACAGATAGTTGTCAAAGAAAACCTTGTGTGGTTTGTCCCGCTCCTGCCGCGCCGTCGTCCACCCCAGCTCAGTTGCTCTAACGACAGAAGGGTCCACCACAGCAGGGATCCGCCCTCCAGACTGTCTTTCGCCGCCTCAGATCTTCTTCCCCGCCGCCGACAGCCACGACGACTGCATTACCATCATCAACTGAGCAGATGACCTTAAGGACTACATGGGTCCGCAAGAGAGGTCGCACTCTTTCGTGTCTGCTTATGTTATGCATCGCTTAATATTACATGCTACCTTATCATCCTGTTCACCGATTAGACTCTGAGTCAGCTCCAAACTAATGCTCAAACTTGAGTTTTTAAATGGTTGTGGGGTACATATCGGGGCCGCAATCAATAGTATCTGTCTACTATCTGGTTAATCTCTGGTGTCTACTATGAGTTTCATGTTGGGTGGGAAACAAATAGTAAAGAAGCCACTATCTGTATTTTTTAACTGAAGCCATTATCTGCCTGCTATCATTGGTTTTGGGTCTATCCATAGGTTGCTACCATCACTCTGGATTTCTGCATGCACTCCTTACATAATCTCACTTTGTTTTATTCCTATGCATGTCAGTTATTGTACACAATGGAACTGAACATGTAGAGCAAAAGAGACGAGCCTTGCGTGGCAATAAAATTTCATGCAGACGTCGCTCCATGGTGGGCGCAAAGGCAGACCCCCCTCCACCCATTTTAGATTGTAATCAAGAGGAAGATAACTGTTCCGAGGGGGATTCAGAAGGAGTAGACCACTCCTATTTACTCCCTGAAGTCTTCGCTCTAACTTGTCATGCTGATGTTGGTCATATCATCCATATGGTGCCTTGCATTGCTTACTTTATACATCAAATATGTCATCTGCTTAGTTTAGACATGTTTTGTGTGAATGCCATCTGTTTAGTTTCGATATCGTATATGTGAATTATGCAATGCCATCTTGTTTAGCCAGGCATCATATATGTGAATTTTGCAATGCCATCTTGCTTAGCCAGTCATCTTATATGTGAATTATATCACGCCATCCTTTTTTTTCATTACGTATTAAATTTGGCAACAATGTTAGTACATTCCAATACTCTTCGTGTGCATCAGCCATTTGACACGGCGATGGAAAAATCTGGAGTGAAAACAAGGTCTTCAGAGCAGACAAAGCTATCTGACGAAGCGCATATCTCGCTGGTTACGGATAGCTCCTCAGAGGAGGATTCAGAGATAGATGACCAGTCCTATCCCCCCCCCCCCCGAGGTGTATGCTCTAACTTGGAAGGGTTATGTTGCTCATATCGTGCGTATGGTGTCTTGCATTGCTATGTCATTTGCTTAGTTTATACATGCTTTGTGTGAATGCCACATGTTTAGTGTCTAATTACTATATATGTGAATTATGCAATGCCATCTTGTTGCAAGACATTATATATGTGAATTATACAATGCTATCTTGTTGCAAGGCATTATATATATGAATTATGCAATGCCATGCTGTTTAGCCAATCATCATATATGTGAATTATATCATGCTACCCTTTTTTTGTATTACGTATTCCATTTGTCGACAACGTTTGTATATTCAACTACTCTTCCTGTGCATCAGCCATTTGAAGCGGTGATGGAAGTATCTGGAGTGAAAACAAGGTCTTCAGAGCAGACAATGCTACCTGCTA
This sequence comes from Thinopyrum elongatum, assembly GCA_011799875.1. Taxonomy (NCBI): domain Eukaryota; kingdom Viridiplantae; phylum Streptophyta; class Magnoliopsida; order Poales; family Poaceae; genus Thinopyrum; species Thinopyrum elongatum. The sequence goes on from CM022298.1 coordinate 275,423,979, forward strand.
AAGCAGACATCTTGCTGGTTAAAGATAGCTCCTCAGAGGAGGATTCAGAGACAGATGACCAGTCCTATTTCCCCCCGAGGTTTATGCTCAAACTTGGGAGGGTTATATTACTCATATCATGCATATGTTGTCTTGCATTACTTAGTTTTACATCATATATGTGATTGCCATCTGCTTACTTGCTTAATATATATATAAATCATATATTTGAATTATATCGTGCCATCATGTTTACATAGACATCATCTATCTGAATTATGGCATGGCAACCCATTTAATAAAGACATCATATAGTTATATCATCTCATCCTGTTTAGTGTTTACAGTCATCATATTTTGAATTATGTCATTCTATCCGTGAATTATATCATGCTATCATGTTTCCATAGGCGGCATGTATGTGAATTATGGCATGCCAACCTATTTAATAAACACATCATATAGTTATATCATGTCATCCTATTTACATAGTCATCATATTTTGAATTATGTCTTTCTATCCTGTTTAGTTAGCCATCATATATGTGAAATTGTGTCATGCTATCCTGTTTAGTTAGCCATCATATATGTGAAATTGTGTCATGCTATCCTGTTTGGTTAGACAACATAAATGTGAATTATTTCATGCCCTCTTTTATTCCCCACTATCCATTGCACCTGTCTATCATACAATGTCTGTACATTCAATTACTTTTCTTGTTTATCAGCCATTTGAATTGGAGGGGGTGATGGCAGTATCTAAGGGAGTAACAACACAGTCTTCAGAAAAGATAGTGCTACCAGTCGATGCAGATAGAACCACGGTTGTACTTGCCCAAGAACCAGCCCCACCACACATAACCCAGACTCTCGCAGCTTCTACCCCTACCCAGTTGGACAGATAACCATCTACACCCCTTCTAACCCCAACCCCAGAAGATAGTAACCCAGTTCCAGTTGACACAGCACTGTCTCCACCACAGAGCACCCAAACACGAGCAGTTAGTAAGGCAACTGCAGTGCCCAAAGCACGAGGACCACAAGTCAGTGGCAATCCTGAGCCCGGCAAGGAGCCCTTCTCACTTCCTCAATGTATGCCTCCATCAATTGGCTTTGGTAATCCTTGTTGACTTGTCTCACCACAAGTTGTGAGTCTCCTCGAATGATTAGCTTCTTGATTCCCAATTCAGTGGCAATCCTGAGCCTGGCAAGGAGCCCTTCGTACTCTGTTGTATTGTTGGTCGCCTTCTCCCAGGGAAAATGCATCTGGACGACGTACTTCAAGTGCTCTCCAGTGGGAGCAATGAGAAGCACACCAGCCCCCGCACCTTGTAGGGAGAAGGCACCATCGAAATACATGATCCATTCTTGGGGCACTTCCTTGTCGGGGATAACTGTTTCAAGCACTTCTTCATCAGGGGTTGGTGTCCACTCTGCAATAAACTCTGCCAATGCCCTGCTCTGAATCATTGATGTGCTTTCAAACTTCAAGCCAAAGCTGGATAACTCCAATGCCCATTCCACTATTCTGCTGGTAGCCTCTAGGTTTCAGAGTATCCTTTGCAACGGGAAGCGAGTGACAACCATGATCTCATGGGCTTGGAAGTAGAGGCGCAGTGTCCTTGAGGCCATGATAAGGCCAAAAATCAACTTTTGCACACCAGAGTACCTTGATCTAGCCCCCTGTAATAGGGAGCTGACGAAGTACACTGGGCGCTGCACACTTTCTTCCTTGTCGCATCCTTGGGGTTGCCTTCACTACCGTGCTCTTCTTTATCCTGATCCATATCTGACCTTGCTGGGCTATTCTCTCTCTCTTTCCTGGACGGAACACTAGCTAAGGTTGCTGCTCCTCTACTTCCCGTTGCGACACTAGTGCTGCACTAACCACTTGACTGGTGGCCACTAGATATAGCAGCAATGGCTCTTGTGGTCTAGGAGCAACCAAAGTGGGCACAGAGGACAAGTATGCCTTCAAATCTCGCAGTGCTGCGTCTGCTTCCAGGGTCCACTTCATGGGTCCTGCCTTCTTCAAAATTCTGAAGAACGGCAAGGCGCGTTCGGCAGATTTGGAGATGAATCTGCTAAGCGCGGCAACGCACCCCATCAAACGCCTCACATCCTTAACTGTCTTGGGTGCTTGAATCTGCTCGATAGCCTTGATCTTATCTGGGTTGGCTTCGATCCCACGATGGGACACAAAGAAACCAAGTAGCTTGCTGGAGGGAACACCAAACACACACTTCTCTGTGTTCAGCTTTAAGTTGATTTTGCGCAGATTAGCAAATGTCTCTTCCAAATGTTGGATGAGGGTTGATCTGTCCTTGGTTTTGACCACAATATCATCCATATAAGCTTCAATGTTCCTGTGCAACTGTGGTTCAAAACCAACCTAGACTGCTCTTGCAAAAGTGGACCCGACACTCTTCAACCCGAAAGGCATGCGCACAAAGCAGTACATGCCGCATGGGGTGATGAATGAGGTCTTTTCTTCATCTTCCTTGGACATAAAGATCTGATGATACCCAGAGTATGCATCCAGAAAGGATAGCAAATCACACCTGGAAGTGGAATCCACAATTTGGTCGATGCGCGGCAAGGGGAATGGGTCCTTCGGGCATGCCTTGTTCAGATCCGTGAAATCTATGCAAAGCCTCCATTTCCCATTAGCATTGCGCACAACCACTGGGTTTGCTAACCATGTTGGATGTAGTACTCCTCTGACCAGACCAGCTGCCTCAAGTTTCTTGATTTCCTCGGCAATTAACTGCTGCCGCTCCAAGGCCTGCTTCCGGACCTTCTGCTTGACGGGTCGGGCATGTGGGCAGACAGCAAGGTGGTGCTCGATTACCTCCCTGGGAACACCGGGGATATCAGATGGTTGCCAGTCAAACACATCGATATTCGCCCCCAGGAAGGCAACGAGCGTGCTTTCCTATTTGTCGTCAAGGGTGGCACTGATAGTAAAAGTACCATCAGCGCCAGCCAGCCCTGCCGGGACCTTTTTCACATGGGGTGCAGCAGCCTTGGACTTCTTGTTGTTGGAACTTTCCGGCATGTCATCCACAGGCATAGCATACCCCGAAGAGGTACGCTTCCCGGACTCTTTGCTGGTGTCTCTACTAGCCTTCTTCTTTCCTTTGATTTCCTTGGCGGGAACTGTGGCTTCCATGGCCTCTGCCGTGACTGTGTCCCGGTACATCTTATCCACGCAAATAATTGTGTCCTTCTTGTCTGATGGGATGGAAATGACACCCGCTGGCCCTGAAATCTTCAAAGTGTGGTAGACATAGTGGGATGCCGCCATGAATTTTGCCAAAGCTGGGCGTCCAAGGGTTCCATTATATGGCAGGGGGAGGTCGACCACATCAAACACAACCTTCTACGTCCGGTAGTTCAACTCCCCTCCAAATGTCACTGGCAACATGATCTTTCCCTTAGGATGACTCCTGCCGGGATTGACTCCTTGAAATGTTCCAGTAACCTTAAGCTTTTCCTCTACTATCTGGAGTTTGCTGATAACCTTTGGGGAAATCAGATTCAACCTGGCCCCGCCGTCAACCAACATCTGTTCGACTTTGAGGCTGCAAATCATTGGTGAGACCAAAAACGGCAAGCACCCTACCACAGTGGTGCAGTCAGGATGGTCCTCTTCATCAAAGATGATGGGCATGCGTGACCACTTGAGCGGCTTCCGAGAATCTACCACTGGCTCCACGACATTTACCTCACGCGCCCACTGTTTAAGTTGGCGGTGAGAGGAGTGCAAAGATGCACCCCCGTCAATACACAGGGCGTCAGTGGCCTTCTGGAATTCCTGCTCATTGGTTTCCTCTTCATACCCTCCATCACTCTCAGCATTGCAATCCTCCTTCTCTCGGCCCCTAGCGGGTTTTCCTTGGTTCCGAGGAGCCTTGCCGGGGCGATTTGCTTCACCACCCCGGCCCTTCCCGCCAGTACCATTCTGACCTTTTTCCTTATCATGCTTCTCATACACAGCCCTCTACTTCTTGACGAGCTGCTCAACCTGGTGACACTCTTGGAGATCGTGGCCCTTGGTCCGATGAATCTTGCAATACGACCCATCACCTTTCCCAGCCTTCTCGGCAGCCACAGCCTCCCGGCAGTCAGTGCACGCGGCAACTTCCTTGCCGGAGGCTTCGGTCTTAACCTTCTTGCCGGTACTAGGCATGCCCAATCCCTCAATGGTCATCACTGCCTTATCCTTGTGCTTCTTGTTGCGCTTCTTGTTCTTCTTCTTCTGACTGGTGGACTCATCGTCATCCTCTGAGTCGATGTCGACGCAATCTTCCTCTCCAGGGAGTTTCCTCCCTTCCTCCACCCAAGCACATTTGTCCACCAAGGTGTAAAGCTCCTTCACAGTCTCGGGCAGCCGAACATTCATCTTGGAACATATCATGTGGTTGCGCATGTTGGATTGGAAAGCGGCTATCACAGCTGCCGGGTGGATATCTGGGATATTTCTGTGTACTCGGCTGAATCTCTGCAAGTACTTTCGCAGAGTCTCTCCTTCTTTCTGCTGGAGAAACTGCAAATAGCTGGGCCGCCCTGGTTCTTGATGGCCACCCATGAACGCGCCAATGAACTCATGGCACAGGTCAGCCCAGGTCGAAATGGAGTTCTTCGGCAGGTGCATCAGCCACGACCTCACATTTGACTTGAGTGCCAAAGGGAAGTAATTGGCGAATACCTTCTCATCTCTTCCCCCGGCAGCTTGAACAACGATGGTGTAGATGCTCAAGAACTCTGCCGGGTTCAGCCTCCCATCATACTTCTCAGGAATCTCTGGCTTGAACGTGCGAGCGGATGGCCAACGGACTTGCAGCAGCTCACGGGTGAAAGCAGGGCACCCAACCTCGAAAGGTAGGCACCCGCCGTCTCCGAGTGCGGGTTCATCGACGTCGAGGCCATCGCACCCATTGGACCGGCGGTGGTTGTCACGGCATCGCTCGATGATGACGCGCGCGCCTTCCCTTCGCCCGTCCTCCGGGGCTCGTCGTTGGCCTGGACGCGCTCGAGGGTCAGAAGAGGCCATCGAGACGTCATCTGGTTCTTGGTTTCGCAGCTCCCACGCTGGCTGCCGTGGTGGGGATTGCACCGTGGCGGTGGCCCCTTCCGTACGGCCAGCAGTACGGGCCATCGTCGCTGCTTGGGGAGGCCGTGGTGGGCCAGCTCGCTGTTTTCCTCCCACCTCAGTGAAGCCAATCAGGCTTTGGATGGTGGCTTGCCACTCATCCATCTGATCGGCTGCCGGTGGGAATCTCAACAGTAGTTGAGCCCATGCCATGGCCTCTGAGGCAGTGCTCGGCATAGGTGATGATGATGTAGATCACGGTGTCGCTCGGCTCCTGACGGTGCCGGTAGCGACCGCGCTGTTCCCTCGTTGTTGCGAACCAGCCGTTTGGATGGCATGGTGACGCGGTGGGGGCGCTTGAAGGCCAGTGGCTCCGTTGGGCACAGTAACTGGGTCAGCTTGTTCCGGAGGCGGCGCACGCCCTGCGGTCGCGCCCGCGGTGGGGGCGGCCGGAGGGTTGCGATTCGCCCCAGAACGAGCGCCACCACTGCGGTTGTGCCCTTCGGGGAGGAGAAGAGGTGAAGGCAGAATAAGCCCTCCACTCGTACCTCGTGGAGCATGGCTGGTGGGATGTTGCTGATGTTGTCCTTCCCCGGTGCCTCCCATTCCTGCTTCAGCCGTGGGGGAGGTGGTGACAACGCCGCCTGCGCCGACCACATCCCCCACAGCGTCCACATCCTCGCGCGTCCCCGCATTCCCCGCGACGTCGGCGGTCGCGGGCGGCGGAGCCTTCGAGGTGGACGGGTGATTTGTGGCTCCGGACTTCTTCTTGGGCGCCATAGTTGATGACGCCGTCAATGACGAGAATCGTGATGAAGATGACGCGCTATTGACGCTCTCGGGTTCGCGCAAGTGATCCCCCTACCTGGCGCGCCAAAGATGTCGTGGGAAACCACGGCCACCTATGGGGTCATGAGCCCCTTTTGGTTCGGCGGGGGGATGGGCACATTGCACAAAGAGCAGAGAAGCGTCACACAGCGCGAAAGAGATCACACGGGCAGTTTTTACCCAGGTTTGGGCCGCCGTGAGGCGTAAAACCCTACTCTTGCTTTGGTGGATTGATGGTGGAAAAATGGTGGAGGAACGCAGCGCTCTTGCCAGGCAAGGTCGCCTCGGGGCGAGAGCAGCTACGCGCATATGAGTGTGCAAGGGTCCGAATCAGCCAACCCCTTCTACGATTGCCATGGGCCTCCTTTTATAGATCAAGGGGTCACCACAGTGGCAAATCAGTCATTACATACTGATTAGATAGCAAACAGTGCTATCATACGTAACTCTACAGGCTGACAGAGCGCATTAAATGCGCCGCTCAACGTCACATCTCAGCTTGCCCGGCAGGCCCTGCCAGGCTGTTTTGCCAGCTTCGTGCCTGCTTGCTTGACACGTCTGAGGATGGGTGTCGCCTGGGGGTATTTTCTGTAGGAAGCGGCTGCCATGTGCCAAATAGCAGCCACTTAGTCACTTTGGAGCTTGACACCGCACTGATCGACGATGTGTGTCGTGATGAGGTGGTGCAGTGGAGTGGTTTGCCTCCGTAAGCCCCGGCAGGCCTGCCGGGACGATCTAGAAACTTGCTTCCGGGGCAAACCCAAACTTGCCAGGCTCACCTGTCCAGCAAGGGAGGTTCTTTCCTTAGCGATATCTTGCTTATCTAGCTCATCTTGGTCTTCTTGATCTGCACTTTGGCCCTGCCAAAGAATTGATCCCTTGTGCTTTGATCTGACCTTGGTGTTGTAATCTTGTCCTTGGGCCTGTGCACAGTCTGCGCAACGGACCCAGGGTTTGTTGCACCGACAATCCCTGTCCTCTGCATCCTATTGAAGCTTCTCCACAATTGTTTGAATCTCAGTGACCTTCACATCTAGGTCATGAAACTCAGTCTCAATGATCCTCTCAAGACTTTCCTGATTTTTGAGTCAAGGTGGCGAAGCTCTTCTCAATTCTCACGGTGGCCTCAAGCAGATAACCGAGTTGATCTTGCTTGGTCTTGAGATTTGCAACTGAAGCATCTGGGGCACTTGCTGCCTTTGCTGCTTTTGCAGCCTTTGCTTTCTCTATCTTCTCCTGGGTAGCTGCACAAGTAGGATGTTAAGCATACATGACAACCTCGTTGTCCTCAAAGTCTGGCCTCAGGGGAAGATGCTCTTTGTCTAGTAGATATGTCCCAGTTCCCATCTTGGAGTTGATCAAAGTCTGAATGTGAGGGCCATATCCACAAGATCTCTTCTGGTCTGCAGCTGTTCTCTTCACAGTCTCCACAATCAGGTTCATCACTTTGAATTTCTGTGGAACATAAAACAAGTGAAGCAAGTTGATGGAGTGACCACGAATCATCCTATGATCTCCTAACTTGGGCAAAAGAGTGTGCCTCAAGATGGTGTTCATGGTGGTCAAACCAGCAAGCAGATAATATATGGAGCCAAACTTGTGTGTCTCTAATGCAGCATCAGGGATTGGCTTGTACATGTTAGCCATGGAGTTGTGATCCTTTCTAGGCTTACTGTACACATCAAGATCATCTTCAGCTTCCTCTAGGGCATTGGTCAACTTGGCCCATTCCGAGATTGTAGACTGGTATTTGGTTCCTTCTGTCATCCATACTATCTTTCCATCAGGGTAGAAGTGAGCTGTGGAGTAGAATTGCATTATCATTTCATCATTCCACTTAGTCAACTTCTGACCAACAAATGTATCAACACCATTCATTCTGAAGCGCTCATGCACATGAGGAAAGTAGTCTTCATTGGAGTCAATGTATTTCCAGTCTACCCATTTCATGTCACACACAATGGGTTTCTTGTCCAATAGGGCAGTCTCATAGAAGTCATGTTGTTCCTTGGTATGAAAGCGGTAGTCTACAGTAGTCCTCCTCCTGGTGGCATAAGGATCAGTCTTCCTCCATAGTCTCAGACCTGCATCCTTTCTCAACTTCATGTTCTCTGCCACAGGATGATCATCATTGTGGTCTGGAATCTTGGGCTAGAGCTTTCTGAGCACTAGTGGCTCTTCTTCTTCTTGAACTTCAGGCACTGGGGCCTTGTTCTTTTTAGGAGCTGAGATGTTCCTTGTTGATCTCTTTGGTGCTTGAGCTGAAGGCTTGGGGGCAGACTTGGGCTTAGAAGGAGCAGCCCCAGTCCTGATGGCATCCCCCATCAGCTTCTGAGTCTTGGCAGGAGGTGCAGCAGGCTCTTCCTCCTCCTCTTCTTCCTCATCAGAACCTCTCATCATAGAAGATCTACCAATGACTCTGGCAATAGTCTTTCTGACTCTTTCCTTCCTCTTCTTCTTTCCACCAGTAACCTCTTCTTCCTCTCTGGGCTCAAGGGTAAACTGCATGGTTTCTTGAGTTGAGGCTCTGACTTTTGACATTGGAGCTCTCCTTGCAGGAGCTTTCTTCTGCAGTCCAGGTTTGGTAGCAGCTGCAGCATACTCCTTCTTGAGTACTTTCTTCTTGGAGGTCACCTCCTCCTCAATCACAAAATCCTCATCCTCAGATTCAAATGTTCTTTTCTTCCTTTGCCTAGTAGCTGCCTTAGGCAAATTGATGGGAGTGCTTCTTCTCCCCTCATCATAGCTGCTAGAGGGACTAGTGCCCTCACTGAGGTTGACCTGCTCTTCAGACTTGTTCTGACTATCACTGCCCTCTGACATAGCTACAACTGTCCCTGTGAATAGTTGGGTGTAGATAGAGTAGATGAGCATCACAAAGTACAGCTTGTTTTGCAAAATATTGAGACAAAAACTTAAATTTAGTTTTCTGCAGAAAGCATTTCGGAGCTACCGATTTGACGAACTCGGTGACACCGAAGCACTAATAGAGTCTAAACATGCAGTTTCGGTCAGACCGAAATGCAGTTCGGTGACTCCGAGATGCTAGGGTTTCACAGAGAAAGTGATTTCGGTCTCACCGATCAGTACACTTCGGTCAGACCGAGTTGTACTTGTGCAATGGCCAGGGCCGATCGGTGTGACCGAGATCCTCAGATCGGTCGTTCTGAGATAGGTTCGGCGGAAACCTAACCCTAAGTTTTTGCATCAAATCTAATCTACGAAATTTGTTTGGTGGATAGATTGATCTCATACGTGGGAAGAACAAAGGCATTATACTTTGTGCAAGAATCGGAGCAATGGAAAGCACAAAGGGTCAAATCCGTACCCTAACTTGGCGACGGATTTGCTACGGCGGCAATGGCGGTGAGGATTCCATTGACGACGGCGGAAACCAGCGGCAGAGGGTCACTGGCGACCACGACGACGATCCGGAGACCAAGGGCGGCAGTGCTGGGGCGCGAGCTCATGCGGTTTGAAGTGATTTTCAACCGTACGGGTACGCGGGGAATATATATACCCAACGCTGTCGGTGGCGCCGAGTGGAACGACTTGGTGGCACCGAGATGCAAAACTGCTAGCAGTTGCTGCAACTCGGTGTGACCGAATGGTTCTAATTGGTGGCACCAAGATGAAAACCTAGATCAACTTATTGAGCTCGGTGAGACCGAATTGGATATGTCGGTCTGACCGAAAATCATTAAGAGGTTTTGGAAGTTAAGCCCTTGACGGATCGGTGGCTCCGAGTGCTCCTCACCCTGAGGGTCCGAAAGTGACTTGTTCAAACTTTGTGATGTAGCATGAATAGAGTTTGAGACGAGAAAAAGCATAGATAGCTAGAGGGAGTACTTAGGCATTCTTGTCCATCCATTTGGCAAAAGGAAAAACCAAACAATCAAACAACAAATGGATGTCCTCGAATGGAGAAAATTATGCAACCAACATGCTCACACAATAAGATGGCAAATAAAACATGTGACAAAGCATGCACAAACACTCTAGCATCTATCAAGCAATTGGCGATGACTAGGTCATCTATATATGAGTATATTGACTTAGGAGTCAAATGAGAACATTTGATCATAGGTCATACTCATCGTTTAAGCACAAGTGGGGTTACCACTTTTACATAAAGCATTGTTGTGTTCACATCATTAGAGTTGCTTTAGCTCAATTTTTAGAGCAAAGCTCCCCCTAGATGTGATATCCCCCCTTAGAGGGATGAACTAACCTTGGGTTTTGTCGATGATGACTTCATGTAGGTGTTGAAGATGTGGATGCTCAATGTTGATGTAGATCGTTTGGAGCAATCCATTGGAGTGTTGCACTTTCAATACCTACACGGGTTAGTCCCACAAGGAACATACAAAGGATATCCATAGACATAGAGTGAAACACACATATGATGATGTCCATGAAAGCATTAGGTTACCTTGTCCCTTGTCTTATCAACAAGAGGGTTTGTGACTCCATGAGCTAGTGCAAGATATGGAGATTGATTGCACTTCTTCTTGCCAAAATGAATATGAGTGAAGTATGTTGGCGGAGTCACCCTCAAGAACTCTCTAGTTCTTATTCTTTGGGATCCACATCAACTTGATGGGAATCCTTGGAGTTGTAGTCGTACTTGATGAAGTAGAACTTGATGTAGTCTTTGAAATCCACTTGACCATGGCCTTAGGAGCTTCTTCAAATGAATCAATCTCTTCTTGAAGCTTGTCCTTGCCTTTTAGCTTGTGGTCTTGTGGTGGAAGATCATCTTGAGCTTGTGTTCCTTTGAAAGAAGTGGGATCATACTTCTCTTGTTGAGGAACATACTTTGTCTTGGGTTATTGATCTTCTTCCCACTCAACTCCATTGGCATTGAACTTTCGTTCAAAACCAACACCTTGATTCTTCCGGTGCCTTCCTTGCTTGCGTACAATTTCCTCAAATTGCTTACTTCCGGCAAGGCTCTTGTAAACATCTTTCTCTATAATTCCCTTCAATAAGCTATTTTCTTGCTCAAGTGTAACTTGGCTAAGAGAATCATTAGTGGAATCAAGAGAACTACTAGAAGTAACAATACTGGATTTAACATGATTATTATTACTACTAGAGGAAGAATCCTTCTTGTTCTTATTGCTAGATTTTACTTGTGGAATATAAGTAGACAAGAGTAAACGCTTGGCAATGTAAGAAGAACTCTTCTTTCGAAGATCATCATTGATTGCTTTTAGGAACCCATGCTCTTGCTCTAAGTTTAGCTTCTCGAAGCGTAGCTTCTCATGAGTCCTTAGGAGCTCTCTATGATCCTCTAGAGTTGTTTCATGAGCTAACTTAAGAGTGTTTAGTTCTTTAGTTAGATGTTCAATCTCCTTCTTATCATTGTCATTCGTTTCATCTTGATTAGCATGATTAATAGCAACTTCATCATAGTTTTCATCACTAGTGTTGTCAACAAGTAAATCATCATCACCTACCAAATCATCTTCATCACTATTGAAATCAAGATACTCAGGGTGTGATACCTTAGGGCCTTTAGCCATGAAGCATCTTCCAATTCCTTCATTTGGTGAGTCAAATATGTCGTAGGAGTTGGATGACACAAGTGCAAGTCCGGCAACACCTTCATCTTGAGTATATTTGGAGTCGGAGTGATAGCTTCTCTCGGAGTAGTTGTTGGAGTCGGAACCGGATACCCATTCACCAACGTGAGCTAGATGTCTTCATCTTGTGTAGATCTTTGATGACTTGTCCTTCCTTTCCTAATCATTGCTTCTACGAGAGGGTCTTCATTCATAACGATCATCTCTACTCCTTCTCTCTCTTGGTGGTGATTCATCTCTTTTACTTCTCCTCTTAGGTGAATCTTCTCTTTTCTTGTAGGGAGCCGTACACTCATTGGAGTAGTGTCTGGGTCTTCCACAATTGTAGTAATTATGGTCATGACTAGAAGATCTTTTGTCAATGTAGGATCTTGACTTGGAACTTCTTTCTTTGCTTCTATTCTTGTAGAATTTGTTGAAGTTCTTCACCATTATGCTCAATTCTTCATTGGAAACTTGTTTCTCACTTGATGTTGTAGGAGCATCACATGAAGCTTTGTAAGCACCACTTGACTTGTTGTGGAGCTCTTCCTTATCCTTGAGTGACATCTCATGAGCAACAATTCTACCAATGACTTCCGTGGGCTTGAGATCTTTGTAGTTGGGCATCATTTGGATCAAGGTGCACACGGTATCATATTTTCCATCCAAGGCTCTTAGGATCTTCTTGATGATGAATTTGTCGGTCATCTCTTCGCTTCCTAAGCCGGCAATCTCATTTGTGATGAGAGCAAGCCTAGAGTACATCTCAACAACTCCTTCACCATCCTTCATCTTGAACTTGTCAAGTTGACTTTGAAGCACATCCAATTTGGATTCCTTGAAGGACTCGGTACCTTCGTGTATATCAACCAAAGTATCCCAAATTTCCTTTGCATTCTCAAGGCGGTTGATTTTGTTGAATTCTTCGGGGCACAATCCGTTGAAGAGAATATCGCAAGCTTGAGCATTGCATTGCAACATCTTCATTTCTTCCGCGGACGGTTCACGATCCGGTTCTTTTCCATCCTCGAAGAAATCACCTTGCAAGCCAATGCGCACAATAGCCCAAACGGCGGGGTTATGACCAAGAATATGCATTTTCATCTTATGCTTCCAACTAGAAAAAATAGTACCATCAAAGTAAGGACCTCTACGGTCGTAATTTCCCTCTCTAGACGCCATACTCTCCTAGGTTGTGAAACCAAGGCTATGATCACCAAAGCTATGGAAATCAAGGCAAATGGAGACCAAAGCTCTGATACCACTTGTAGGATCGAAAGTAGGTCTAGAGGGGGGATTAGACTACTTGACCAAATAAAAATCTAACCTTTTCCCAATTTTAGTTGTGAGTAGATTTTAGCAATTTAGCACAAGTCAAGCAATCAACCTATACATGCAATTCCAAGAGTGTAGCAGCGGAAAGTAAAATATTGCATATGAAGGTAAATGGAAGGGTTTGGAGAGTGCAAACGCAATGATGACATGGAGATTTTTGGCGTGGTTCTGATAGGTGGTGCTATCGTACATCCATGTTGATGGAGACTTCAACCCATGAAGGGTAACGGTTGCGCGAGTCTATGGAGGGCTCCACCCACGAAGGGTCCACGAAGAAGCAACCTTGTCTATCCCACCATGGCCATCGCCCACGAAGGACTTGCCTCACTCGGGTAGATCTTCACGAAGTAGGCGATCTCCTTGCCCTTACAGACTTCTTGGTTCAACTCCACAATCTTGTCGGAGGCTCCCAAGCGACACCTAACCAATCTAGGAGACACCACTCTCCAAAAGGTAATAGATGTTGTGTTGATGATGAAGTCCTTGCTCTTGTGCTTCAAATGATAGTCTCCCCAACACTCAACTCTCTCTCACAGATTTGGATATGGTGGAAAGATGATTTGAGTGGAAAGCAACTTCGGGAAGGCTAGAAATCAAGATTCTTATGGTTGGATTGGAATGTCTTGATCTCCACAGATGAGTAGGTGGTTCTCTCTCAGAAAATGTAGGCTGGAAGTGTAGGCATGTTCTGATGGCTCTCTCAGATATGGAGAAGGGGGTGGAGGGGTATATATAGCCTCCACACAAAATCCAACCGTTACACACATTTGACCCAACTCGGTCAAACCGAATAGAAGAACTCGGTGAGACCGATTTAGTTCAAAATGTGAACTTTAGGAATCTCGGTGGGACCGACTGAAACAACTCGGTGGGACCGATGTGCTAGGGCTAGGGCAAAACCTCATCTCGGTGAAGCCGATTGCTTGAACTCGGTGAGACCGATTTCAGCAAAGAGCAAATAGAGAGTTGGTCAAGCAAACTCGGTGGGACCGATTGCACATTTCGGTGTGACCAAAATAATTGCAACATGCAACAGAGAGTTTGCAGGGCCATCTCGGTGAGACCGAGATCCGTATCGTTGTGACCGAGGAGTTAGGGTTTCTGGCAGTGGCTATGTCAAGTGAACTCGATGGCGCCGGATAGATCATTTCGATGGGGCCAAGTTTGACTTTGAGTTTTGGACATATTTGGAAGTGAGAAAGTGGTTGAGGGTTTTGGAGCAATATCACTAAGCACTTTGAGCAAGTAGACCATTAAGCAACACCTCATCCCCTTTTAATAGTATTGGCTTTCCTATGGACTCAATGTGATCTTGGATCACTAAAATATAAATGAAGAGTCTTGAGCTTTTGCCAATATGTGTCCTTGGCATTTTGAAGGGTCCACATCTCTAGTCCATGCCATGCCAATCATTGAACTTTCTGAAATATTTAACTTGAATGGATATTAGTTCAATGAGCTATATGTTGTTATGAATTACCAAAACCACCCGGGGATTAGTTGCACTTTCACCGGCCCATATGTAATGGATCGACGGCCCGAGGACCCGTTAGTCCAGGAATCCTCAGTAGCCCCCGAACTAGCCTCCAATGCCAGGGCTCATATCTGGTGTCCACACACATCATGGTCTTCGGCTTGCGAGGCAAGTTCTTCATTTTGTCCTGTGCATATTCAGAGTTTGGGTGGTGTTCGGAAGCCGAATCGTCTACTTTACTTAGCCTTGAAGGCCAAAGTGCTCGAGTGTGAACAGTGCCCACGCCTGACAACCTTTGGCGAAGGGTTGCGGCCGATCATAATGTTGAACGGCTGGCAGCTCTCGATGCGCGGCTCGAGGCCGCCTCTCTATTGGCACGTCTCATCACGGCAGAGATCATGCCCCATTTTTTAGGGGGTATGATCAACGATTTCGATTACCCCACCTGGGCATAATGTCGTGAGTATATCGGGAAGTGGAGAAGCCCGCGGCGTGAAAAAGGGGACGCTTGGCTCCTCCGCGGCTTATAAAGAGGGGAATCGGCTACAGTTAACGGCACTCCTTCTTCCACCTCCTATCGTTGTCCTTCCAATCTCTAGAGCTCCAGCGCCCTTCTTTGCTACTCTGCGGAGATTCCCCTCCAGCTCCTCCCTAGCCCCAGCCATGTCCGGATCTGGCGCAAATGGCAAGTGGGACGCCTACATCGTCACCAACGACGACATTGTGGAGCTGAAGCGGGCCAGCTACTTATCGGCCAACATCGCCCATCGGGCCCCCGAGGAGGGCAAATCATCCCCACGCCCAAGCCGGGCGAGAGGGTAGTATTCCTTCCCCATTTCATCCGGGGGCTAGGATTTCCCCTGCACCGCTTCGTGAGGGGGTTGATGTTCTTCTACGGGCTAGATTTCCATGATCTAGCCCCCAACTCTCTCCTCCATATTTCGGCCTTCATCGTCGTCTGTGAAGCCCTGCTGCGGGTTCAGCCGCACTTCGGCCTGTGGCTGAAGGTGTTCAACGTCAAGCCCAAGGTGGTCAGCGGTGCCCAGGCGGACTGCGGCGGTGCCATGATCAGTAAGCTGGCCCGAGTCCAATGGCTGGTGGGTCGTTTTATTGATACCATCAAGGTATGGCAAAATGAGTGGTTCTACATCACAAGACCAAGGGATGCGGCCTGGGCGGCCGCTCCCGAATTCAGATCCGGCCCCCCAGCGAGATTGACCTCGTGGACCCAAATGGGCCCTAACTGGGGGTCTGCTAGTGAGGTGAAGATGTTGTAGAAGCGCGTCGTGAGCATGATGGAGACAGGCGCTAAGCTGACCAACATGGTCCAGATAATGCTCAGGCGCCGGCTCCTTCCTTGCCAGCAAAGGGCCAGCCCCATGTGGGCTTACAAGTCCGATGACCCATCCACCATGCATTTCCTTTACGGGACAACCCACGACAAGGTGTGGGGTCAACTGTTCAAGTCCCAGGAAGACTGGCCGGCCGAGAATGAAGACATCGGCCTCGACGCCACAACCCAGCCAAAGAAGGTAATTGACCCCTTCCCCAGTCTATATTGGGGAGGGCGTACCATACATGATCCGGTCTAGACATCTATTCGTGGTTTTTACAGGGCTGGCTCGAAAAGTCTGAGAAGATCAGTAGCCCAACCCCTCTACCCGAAGGGCCCCGATCGGCCCAACGGGAGGGGCTGCTAGTCGTGGCGCCTTACAAGGCGTCGAAAAAGAAGGGGAAGAAGAAGAAGGATTTACCGGAGGCCAGAGAAGGCCTCCGCCAAAAAGGTCGTCCGGACTCCAAGTCCGGAGACACTGCCGCCCCGTCTTCCCAAGATGGGGATGAGGGGGAGGACGCGGAGGAGAGCGCTTCCTCCCACTCCAAGAAGAGGGCGGCATCCGGGGACGCCGAGGAGGAGCAGCCTCTTCGGGCCCAGAAGAGGCAGTGCAGGCCCAAGTTGATCCTGCCCGACAGTTCGGACTCCGAAGATGAGTCTGTGGCGTCCGAGAAGGTTCCGGACAGGGAACCCAAGGTCAAGCCCCCTGCCGCCTGGTACATATTTTGGCGTTTGTAGTTGCTTTATTTTTAACAGTCCCTCGCTTCGTGGAAGCTGATTGTATGATGTCACAGCCCACCGCGCGGTCACCCCACCGAGCAGACCTCGGAGGTGATGTCTAATACATCTCCGTCGTATCTACTTTTCCTAATGCTTTTCCTCTTATTTTGGACTCTAATTTGCATGATTTGAATGAAACTAACCCGGACTGACGCTGTTTTCAGCAGAACTACCATGGTGTTGTTTTTATGCAGAAATAAAAGTTCTCGGATTGGAACGAAACTTCGCGAGGATTTTTTATATAATAAAAGAGAATTTCTGGAGCCAAGAACCACAGGAGGGGGGCACCTGGGTGGGCACAACCCACCAGGGCGCGCCCCCCTCTAGGCACGCCCAGGAGGGTTGTCCCCACCTGGTGGCCCTGCAGACTCCAACCCTGATGCTATAAAGTCATATTTTCAGAGAAAAAAATCATGGAGAAAGAATTATTGCGTTTCACGAGACGGAGCCGCCGCCACCTCCTGTTCTTCATCGGGAGGCCAGATCTGGAGTCCGTTTGGGGCTCTGGAGAGGGGGATCTTCGATCTTCATCATCACCAACCCTTCTCCATCGCCAATTCTATGATGCTCCCCACCGGGAGTGAGTAATTCCTTCGTAGGCTCGCTGGTCGGTGAGGAGTTGGATGAGATTCATCATGTAATCGAGTTAGTTTTGTTAGGGCTTGATCCCTAGTATCCATTATGTTCTGAGATTGATGTTGCTATGACCTTGCCATGCTTAATGCTTGTCACTTTGGGCCCGGATGCCATGATTTCAGATCTGAACCGTTTATGTTTTCACCATTATATCTATGTTCTAGATCCGATCTTGCAATTTATAGTCACCTACTACGTGTTATGATCCGGCAACCCCGGAGTGACAGAAGTCGGGACACTTCCCGGTGATGACCGTAGTTTGAGGAGTTCATGTATTCACTATGTGTTAATGCTTTGTTCCGATTCTCTATTAAAAGGAGGCCTTAATATCCCTTAGTTTCCTTATGGACCCCGCTGCCACGGGAGGGTAGAACAAAAGATGTCATGCAAGTTCTTTCCATAAGCACGTATGACTATTTACAGAATACAAGCCTACATTATATTTATGAATTGGAGCTAGTGCTGTATCGCCCTAGGTTATGACTGTTATATGATGAATATCATCCAACGAATTCACCGATCCAATGCCTACGAAGTTCTCTCATATTGTTATTGCTAAGTTACCACTGCTATTGTTACTCTTGCACTTGCCACAAAATCATTGCTATTACTGTTACCGTTACTATTGCTGTTGCTACTATTATCAAAACTACCATACTACTTTACTACTGATTACTTTGCTGCAGATAATTAATCTCCAGGTGTGGTTGAATTGACAACTCAGCTGCTAATACTTGCAAATATTCTTTGGCTCCCCTTGTGTCGAATCAATAAATTTGGGTTGAATACTCTACCCTCGAAAACTGTTGCAATCCCCTATACTTGTGGGTTATCAAGACCTTTTTCTGGCGCCGTTGCCGGGGAGCATAGCTATATTTGTTGAGTCACTTGGGATTATTATCAAATTATCACTATGAAGAATCTAAAGGATGCTAAGACTAAGATTTTTCCCTCTAAGACGAGGGGAGGTAAGGAACTGCCATCCAGCTCCGCTTTAGATTCACCTTCTGTTATAAGTAGACTAGCAACACCACCACATGCTATCAATTCTGATATGTCGCAAGTTATTGATGATGATACTTCTGCTATGAATGCTACTCATGATGATGCTAGTACCTTGCTTGATGATAATGTGCCACTAGGTGAATTTCTTGACGAACAACTTGCTAGAACTAAGGCTTTTGAGAATGCTGAAACTGATGAAATTGTTGAAACTAATGAAGAGCTTGAAACTGAAAATCTTGAAACACCTATTAGACCTAGTTCTCCTAGATATGAATTGCCAAAGGTACTGGAAGGTTATGTTATGGATGAGGAGACAACTAGAGACATTCTTGCTTGTAAGGATAGAGATGATCTTGAAAAATTATTATGCAAGTATAAAGAAAAGACTTTGAATGCTAGAATGAAATGTGATCCTAAGTTTGCTACTTCACCTATCTTTGTTGATGATAAGGATTATGAATTCTCTGTCGACCCAGAGTTAATTACTTTGGTTGAATCTGATCCTTTCCATGGTTATGAAACTGAAACTGTTGTGGCACATCTTACTAAGTTGAATGACATAGCCACCCTATTTGCTCATGATGAGAAAATTCGCTACTATTATATTCTCAAATTATTTCCGTTCTCATTAAAGGGTGATGCTAAGGCTTGGTACAATACTCTTGCTCCTGGTTGTGTGCGTAGTCCCGAGGATATGATTTATTACTTCTCTAAAAAATATTTTCCTGCTCATAAGAGACAAGCTGCCTTATAGGAAATATTTAACTTTGTGCAAATTAAAGAAGAGAGTCTCCCACAAGCTTGGGGGAGGCTTCTCCAATTGCTTAGTGCTTTTACTGATCATCCTCTTAAGAAAAATGAAATACTTGATATCTTCTATAATGGACTAACCGATGCTTCTAGGGACTTCCTAGATAGTTGTGCTGGTTGTGTTTTCAGGGAGCGAACTGTTACACAAGCTGAAGAATTATTGAATAACATATTCAAAAATTATGATGATTGGACTCTTCCCGAACCACCACTCAAACCTACTCCAAAGAAGAGGGGTATCTTATATCTCAGTCCTGAAGATATGCAAGAGGCAAAGAAATCCATGAAGGAAAAAGGTATTAAAGCAGAGGATGTTAAAAATTTACCACCTATCAAAGAAATACATGGGCTTGAAACACCACCACCACCTAAGGTGGTAGAGGTAAATTCTTTACTGAAGTTCGATGAAGGTGATATTCCTTATAATAAACATCCTAGTCAATGCCTTTATGAGTTTGATAATTACATTAGAAAACAAGATCACTTCAATGCAAATGTTATGAAACAATTGAAATACAATTTTGATATGATTGCTCGCTTGAGTGACTTGTTATTTAGAATCTCAAATGATGTTAGAGGTGTAGGAAAGCATGCTTCTATGGTTCAAACTCAATTAGAACAAGTTGCTAAATCTCAAAGAGAGTTGCTTGATGAAATGAATAATAATATCAATGATCATGCTGTTAGAGTAATGACTAGAGGAGGTAGAATGACTCAGGAACCACTTTATCCTGAGGGACACCCAAAAAGAATTGAACAAGACTCTCAAAGAGTTGACACTGATGTACCTAGTCCTTCTAAAAAGAAAAAGAAGAAGAAAAATGATAGGACTTTGCATGCCTCTAGTGAACCTGAAGTTGAAAAACCTCCTGATAATGATAATGAAGTCTCTATCTCTGATGCTGAAACTTAATCTGGTAGTGAACACTCACCTTCTAAAAATGAAAAAGACAATGATGAGGTTCATGAAGACACTCAAATAAATAATAAAGAACCAGATAATGATGTTGAGATAGAACCAGTAGCTGATCTTGATAACCCACAAACCAAGAATAAAAGAGACTTTGTTGCTAGAAAACACGGTAAGGAAAGAGAACCATGGGTTCAAAAACCTATGCCCTTTCCACCTAAGTCAACCAAAAAGAAAGATCATGAAGAATTTGAATGCTTTGCTGAAATGCTGAGGCCAGTCTTTTTGCGTACTCGCTTGACTGATATCTTAAAAATGCCTCCTTATGCAAAGTACATGAAAGACATCATCACCAATAAGAGAAAAATACCGGAAGCTGAAATTTCCACCATGCTTGCTAATTATACTTTTAAGGATGGAGTACCTAAAAAACTTGGAGATCCGGGAATACCAACTATACCTTGCTCCATCAAAAGAAACTATGTGAAAACCGCTTTGTGTGATTTAGGAGCTGGTGTTAGTGTTATGTCTTTCTCTCTTTATAAAAGACTTGATTTGAATAAACTCACACCTACTAAAATATCTTTGCAAATGGCTGATAAATCAACTGCCATACCTATCGGTATTTGTGAGGATGTGCCCATTGTTGTTGCTAATGTTACTATCTTAACTGACTTTGTTATACTTGAGATGCCCGAGGACGACAACATGTCGATTATCCTCGGTAGACCCTTCTTGAATACTGCAAGGGCTGTTATTGATTGCAATGAAAGCAAGGTCACTTTTCATATCAATGGTAATGAGCATACGGTGCACTTTCCGAAGAAACAATTCCAAGTGAATAGTATTAATGTTATTGAAAAATCTCCGACAATCACTATTGGAAGTTTTCAACTACCCCTACCTACTCTTAAAAAGAAATACGAAATGCTTATTGTTGGGGACATCCATATCCCCATTGAGGTAACTTAGTGTTTTTACGAAAGTTCTTCGGTTTCATGCTAATCGGAAGTGGTTGTTAATAAGACTTGATCAACCTTATTAATAAATCATTTTTGAGAGGTATGAAGTTGATGAATTCAGTGAGCACTACCTTTTGTCCCCACTTTTTGTTTTCTGTTTTCATTAGTTAAATAAAATAAAATGTCATGCCTTGCCTGTTTTCTGAGTTTTTCGTGCAATAAAAAAATGACCCAAAAATAAAAGTTCTCAGAATGCTCTGAAAATTTAATACGATTTTTTTTCTGAATATTTAAGAATTTTTGGTGCAAATAACATCAGAGGGGGGTGCACCAGGTGGGCACAACCCACCTGCGTGCGCCAGCAACCCCAGGCGCGCCCTGATGGGTAGTGGTCCCCATGTGGCCCCCCTCACTTATTTCTTCAATCCATATCATCACCTACCTCCAGAAAAAAATCACCATTGCTCTCTCTCTTGTGTTCTTGCTCTCAAACCCACAGATTTCGATCTCTGTGCTCGAATCTCCGTTTTTGAAACTGTTTCGAGGGATTGTTGCTTGGTATGTGCCTCTTCCATTGGTCCAATTAGTTTTTGCTTTAGTGGTTTATATTTAGAATAATTAGTGACTCTTGGTGCTGCTGTAGATGAGCTTGCATGTTGAATTCTTAGAGTTATAAGTAGTTTGAATGCTTGATATGGCCTCTATGCATCCCTATGAGTAGTTGCTATCAATCTTGTGAAGTTTTGTTGAGAAAAATTTTGTGAACTAAAAATTTCAGAATTTTGTTCATAGGAAAAAGATGAGTATCTTTAGGAAGTTTGCTTCCAAGAAGAACTCCAAGGGTGTTATTGGGGAGTCATCTGATAGTGATCTCCGCACCCGAAGAATGGCAGAGGGTAGATACAGGATTATGCCTGAGGACATTGTCGCCTACCGGAACAACCTGGCTGCGGCACAGGCGAAGCCTCAAGAATGGGCCCCTTAGGTGCCCGCTCCCCAGCACTTTAACATAGGACCCCATGGCTTCTTCGAGTGGTGATTACCAAGTTAGGCCAAAAGCCTAAGCTTGGGGGAGTACGTATTTCCACCGACATTACTTTCATGTTCACACTTTTCATTCCAGTTGTCGATGTCCACACTTTTTCATTGTATTATCCATGCTAGATTTATTTTCTCGCCTTCTTCTTGTGTGTTTAAAAAACTTTGAGAAAATACAAAAATATTTCCTACTTCTTTTTTATTTTTTATTATTTCTCTTTCTAGTATAATTAGCTGTAGTGTTTAAAAAGAAAACACAAAAAGATTTCCTTGTTCTTCTGTTGCTTGTTGGGAGCTCTCCCATGTAAATAGTTTTTATCGTTTTTGTTTTTCCTTTCTTAAATTTCCTTTCTTTCAGAAAACCAAAAAATCCAAAAAATATTTCAGTGTGTTTCTCTGATTTTTTTTATTGAGTCATACCGAGGAGAAGACCACGATGAAAATGTTGAGTGGCTCTCATATGCATTGTTGTTGATCTAACTGTTGGAAATATGCCCTAGAGGCAATAATAAAGTGGTTATTGTTATATTTCCTTGTTCATGATAATTGTTTATTGTTCATGCTATAATTGTATTAACCGGATACCGTAATACATGTGTGAATACATAGATCACAGAATGTCCCTAGTAAGCCTCTACTTGACTAGCTCGTTGATGAATAGATGGTTATGGTTTCCTGACCATGGACATTAGATGTCATTGATAACGGGATCACATCATTAGGAGAATGATGTGATGGACAAGACCCAATCCTAAGCATAGCACAAGATCGTGTAGTTCGTCTGCTAAAGCTTTTCTAATGTCAAGTATCATTTCCTTAGACCATGAGATTGTGCAACTCCCGGATACCGTAGGAAAGCTTTGGGTGTGCCAAACGTCACAACGTAACTGGGTGGCTATAAAGGCACACTACGGGTATCTCCGAAAGTGTCTGTTGGGTTGGCACGAATCGAGACTGGGATTTGTCACTCCGTGTGACGGAGAGGTATCTCTGGGCCCACTCGGTAGGACATCATCATAATGAGCTCAATGTGACCAAGGAGTTGATCACGTGATGATGTGTTACGAACGAGTAAAGAGACTTGCCGGTAACGAGATTGAACAAGGTATAGGGATACCGACGATCGAATCTCGGGCAAGTATCATACCGGTAGACAAAGGGAATTGTGTACGGGATTGATTGAATCCCCGACATCGTGGTTCATCCGATGAGATCATCGTGGAACATGTGGGAGCCAACATGGGTATCCAGATCCCGCTGTTGGTTATTGACCGGAGAGATGTCTCGGTCATGTCTACATGCCTCCCGAACCCGTAGGGTCTACACACTTAAGGTTCGATGACG